>OX328278.1:2500-672500 GCA_946814005.1 Chamaenerion angustifolium | reverse complement strand
AAACATAGGTCATAAGCGTGCCACATCCTTATTCCTTGATACTCTCTTATATTGTTTAATAATCTTATATTTTAAAATATTATTCTTTTTTATTGACAAGTTTGAATGATAGAATAAAAATATAGATGAAAAGTAAAAATAAATAGAGAAAATAGTGAAAAATTAGAAGAAGGAAAAAACTTCAACAAAATATAAATATATTTATATTTATTTATGAAAAATAACAAAACAAATAAATACATAAAATTACGATATAATGTTGGCAAAAAAAATAACAAAGATAAATTGTTTATATGTTATAGATATTCTTTTAAAAATATTAGCATTGAGTTTATACAAGTGTAATAGTTTTGAAGATGATAATAACGCTGAAAGTCATAACATATTTGTCTGTGTTTATTGATTGGGTGTATGTTATATGATAATTTATATGAATTATTATTTGTTACTATCGAAACTTCACAATACATGTAGCAATGTAACAATAAGTAATTTACCTTCAATTAAAAGATATTAATTGATAACCTTATACGGTATCATAACAAAGAAATACAACGTTCAATGGTTATAATATGTCCATAAATATATAAAGTCCCGAAGTTATAGACTTTTGGTTTTGTATAAATTTGATCCAAAAAAATATATTTATTTTTATTTTAGTATTTTAAAGTCTTATATTTGCCCTCTCAATTTTGTTATCTTCAATTATTTGTCATTAAACTAATTATTGTCACCAGTTACCTAAATTCCTAGCTTCGTCCCTGAATATATGACATAAAGAAGTATTCTTCATAATTTCTTAACTCAACCAAGATGATTGCAAAATTAGCAACAAATAAAACAGTGTACGTCAAAACTTAATGTCATTTGTTCGGTTAGAATTATAATTAATTTATTGATTGAATTTATATTTTTTAGTTTATTTGGAGCTGTTTCAAAATTAGAATGTTTAAGGTACTTTAATAATATTTTTGAAGTATAACTTATGTAAGGAAATATATGATATCAGTGGTCTAGTGATAAAATATTATGTTGTTATAGCATGCACGAATTGAAATTTTTGAAGAGGTTACAAACTACATACAATACCTTTAGTTTAATGGAAGAGCATATTATTTAAAAAACTTAAGGTTATTAATTCGTACCTTAGTTAGAATCTATATTTTTAAAAGGTGTCAACACGGAAGTGACATTAACAAGAACTTAAGAGACTATTCACGGGTTGGCTTTTTCAAAAAGTAAATCCGCAAATAGATTTACTGTTGATCTAGTTTTGTAAAAGACCATGTTACTTCTTCAATTTATTTTTCTATAACGGGGTGTTTGCTTTGTGGATTACCCTTTCTTAGTTATCTATCTGCTATCCTGAATAACTATTACGGTCGTTAACAGGGGTGATCAAAAAAGATAAGTTGGACCGAATTCCCAACAAGACTGACCTGAGATCGAGCGACCGTTTTTTTCCTTCAAGATCGGGTTTGGTTTTTTCTCCCAAAAGTCTGTCTAGAACTGAACCGACTTTGAAGAAAACCCTAGAAATTCATGGTGTAACCCTTAAAACACTAATAATTCATGACCTTGAACAATTTAACAACCCATGGATCGGTTTCATAAGGGAAGAGCAATGAAAGACGAGAAGCGAGTGAGTTCAAGACCAAAATTTCGGTGATTTTTTTGGCCAATTTAGTTAGACTTTTTATTATTTACCCAAAATATCGGTCCATTACTGAGACCGGCCCGAATCAAGTAAGACCGACTCGGGCAGACTTTTTTTTGCCAAAGTCGGTCTCGGAGACCGAAATTCCGGTATCGGTCCTGCCTCCAAGACCGTCCCGTCCTGTCCATGATCAACCCTAGTCGATAATGGTGCAGTAATGTATGAATTTTGTACATTGGATGATATTTTAATACGTTGGACAACGCTAACAAATATATCGATGTATCATATTACATGAACCAAACATATGAATACATAGTGTAGTTGGACAAAATAAGTTTTGTTTTTTTTACGTCCGTACTTCACACTTGACTGAATTTAAGAAAATACAAACACTACATTACACCCACCCACCCCAATAATAATGACTCATGCAAGTATGCAACGGATGATTTTACCAATGAAAAGCCAAAACAAATAGTAGACGCTGTCGGACTGCGGTATACCGCATGCATGCAGACTCTCCCATATCCAAACTCTGAACCAGGCTAAAGCTTCATACTCAACATATACCCAACTCACCTGGATGGACACTTGACCTGCTTGGCCACTCTTTTCTCAACCACCATGGACTCTGAGACACACAGGTGTGCCCTTCTGTAGACCCGACTCTGACCCACCCCCAAAGGACACCCACGACTCGACGACCCACCCCCTGACAGATTGATCCTTCAACCAATCCTGCAATTTCATGCATAAGATTATCCAGATTAGTGCAGTGGTTACCAATACTCACAACATTTACTCAGGAAACCATTTGAGGACAAACAATTTATGTCAAGATGAAGAAACCGAAAGAGAAGTTGGTGTTGTGTTTCTCGTACCTTGTTCAACTGAAGTTGAATCCACCGGATGGAACCTGCATCTGGCTTCCCCCAAACTGGAAGCCGCCCTGCTGTGCTGTGTTATCACCGGGAGGCAATGTCTCCTCCTCCTCCTCCAACCAATAAGTCTCGAGAATCTTCACTGCTTTCTCGTATATCTCGTTGTTGTCATGGCTCTGAAGGTTTTCGATTTTCTCCAGCCCTTCAGCGTCATCTATCATTTGAGCGTACACGTTCACGTCTCCGGTGGTTCCGCTGCTCTTGTCGATTTCCCCGACCTTTAAGATGTTCTCAAGTCCCTCCAGGCAGACAGTTACAATCCTTGGGTCAGGACAGATGAGAAGATCACATAGTGGTTTGATACATCCCTGACTAACCAAAAACCTACAATCCATAGAAAGATATTTTTAAGGTGTTATGGAAGAAATAGAAGGAAGCTTCAGAATCCAATGATTTTTAAGGTTTGTAACATACTTGATTTGTTCAGGAGCCCCGCCAGATGTAGCATTTGAGATTGCCCATGCAGCCTCCTTTTTAATATCAAATTCAGCATTTTGGAGTAGGTTGATAAGAGGGCCAATCAGACCAGCCTCAATTACAGCCTGCATATGAAAAAGTAGTGAATAAAGCATTTTGCAATCATACAAACAAATAAATGTACCAAACATAACTTGATTAAGATCACCTGGAATCTAAAGAAGTTTATCATAGATGAATTTTTGGGTCTGGGAGTAACCCTTCAGGTCATAGGCAACAGTGCACAAAAATGGATGTGCAGTTATCCCATAAAGAGAGTGGGGGTCTCAAAAGAAAAACTAGATAACAACAAACTCTGAAAATTGCAACTAAGGATGGTCGTTCTCAATTCTAAAAGTTATTTTTCTGATCAGGAATTTATTATCTTTTCCTAATGACCATTTGATACTACTCTACAAAAGGGGACAAAAGTCTTTCAAAGAGGAAAAAAGAGTTTCAAGAAATACAGTCAGAGAAGTGACAACTGAGAAAAGCTTGTTCCTGCTTCAGTTTCAGGAAGCCTTACCTGTATCTGTTCCTTATTTCCAGCAGTAATATTTGAGATGGTCCAGCATGCTTCTTTCTTGATGCTTTTCTTATGATTATTGGTCAGAAGGCGCAACAGACAAGGCAATGCCCCACACTGGATTATCATCTGATCGAAAGAATGTTTTTATTTTGGTTAGAAACAGAAAACTCACTAATGAATTATGAAAAATTAAACGTTCATCGTCTGGAATACACCAATAGAAAGGGATAACTCAAAGATCAGAATTAGAAGATTAAACAAGTACTGGCATTAATAACTTGCCTGGGTTTGAAGATCATCTCCAGTAACTATGTTACCAACAGTGCGGAGGGCAGGAATGAGAACAGTAGGAGAAGGATGACTGCAAAAAAAATAAAAATATGTATCAGAGCAAAAATCGAAACAACATATCATAACAGGCAACGAAGGTGCACACTTACACTAGGAGCTCAACTAATCGGTTGCAGACACCTGCTTCAATGACAGCTTGGATTTTGTCATTTGTACCATCAGACAGATATGAAAGAGCCCAACAGGCATCTGTCAGGACTTCCTCATCATTTGAGTGAACAAGACGCTCCAGAGCTGGTAACGCTGCTCTTACCTGCCATCAAATTTTAAACATTTAAGGAATTATGTGATGTAACCAGAGAATAAATTACTTCAACCTGAAATAACAACCTGCTCAAATGGAGGCTGTGGTTTGCCTCTACAGAAGTTTGACAGGGTCCATGTGGCATTTCTTAGCATTGAGAGCTTAGCATGCTCATTTAACTGAGCAAGCAAAGGACCAAGAGCTCCACTGCTGAGGACCAGATCGCGACACTTGGGTGAGTCACCAGCAACATTTCCCAGTGCCCATACAGCCTACAAATTGAAGTAGTATAATTTAAGAACCAAAGACGGTGGACAAGTCTGAGTATCAGTTTCAGATAAATGCACCATACAAGAAAATTCACTGGCATAACCCAAAAACACAATCAATACCTGCTCACGAACATCATCGCTGGGTGAGCCTAGCAGTTTTGCAAATATAGGAACTGCCCCATGATCAATAACAACCCTGGTGTGGTCAGATGTTCCAGAGGCAATGTTTGTAAGAGCCCATGCTGCTTCAAACTGCATGTTATATGCCAGAAGCATCAGATAAATGATACTTTACCATATATATGTGGTGGCTACAATGAACCTGTTAGAACAGACCTGAAGCTGGGGAAAATCTTCTCTGAGCAAAAACTCAACAAAACGCGGAACAACACCAGACTGTATAACTTCCTCAATAGGTGGACTTCTCTCTGGAAGTTAAACATCGCAATTATTTTAATTCAAGATAAAAGAGCATATCAAAAGCTACCAACAATGATAAGAGTTACATTTCATCTTCATGTACTATTCCAACTCAAAGCCACAATCACAATTGAACTGATAATCACTCGAGCAAGAAAATAAATTAAGATACACGGTACCAATTGAAAGCAGTTTCCTAAACTGTGTAGTGGCTTCCAGCTGCAAAGGGCCTTGATCCGACCAAAGTCCAGCAACCATTGATGGGAGACTCTCCAACTGCAAAATAAATCAAAAGATGCAAATCAGATTTTGCTCCATCCAGCTGAATTCCGTAATCCAAATTCGAATCTATATTAATTAAATCGAATAGAAAATCCAGCAGCGTTCATTTCCAGAACTTGATAACGTCAACGCATATTGATGAACAGTACTACGGAAGTAGTTTAATAAGCTCCATTCAGTGAGTACTAAAAGCAATTCCAATCCAGTAATACAGCAAAGAAGGCTCTTAATTAATGAACTCATCCAGACCATATCGCTAATTCAATCCATGTCATGTTCCTGTTTTAACTTAGCAACATACTATTGGATCATAAAAGCATCTCAATCATCGTCCGAGATCTATAAGATTTCTTCAACAGGAGAAAGGAAATCGAGACGTAGCAGTTAACAACACCGCATCATGAATCAAAATCGCACTTATATAAAAATTAAAGAAAATACCCTTTTCTCCATGTTAGATGCCTGAAGAGCAGCCGTCGGAAACTGCATAGACTGTAGACCCTCACGGCGCTTCTTCTGCAAGCTCTCCTCACGCTTGCTCTTGCGGATCTCCACCATGTTATCCTCTCTCCGCCTCCGCCCTTCATCGGCGTCGACAGCGACTTTGTACCGATTGCGGCGAACCTCCGTCCTAGCACTTGGTCTCAGCGACATGGCTTAGTTCGATTAGAAGCGTTACCACGATCGAATCAATTCGTCAGAGTATGCAGAGGTTGTATCTCAGAGTGACCCAGATTTGATCGACCACCGATTATGCGTATAGAAAGTTGAAAACAATAAATATACTTTTTTTTTTTTTAAAGAATAATCATCTTCACAAGTTAAAGAGTATAATTTTTTTTTAAAAGGTAATAAAATTTATTTTATTTAGAGTTTCAGTTAATAAAATTAATAGTTGTGGAATAATGATGTGATAAATAAATAATTTATTTATTTTTGAAAATGTAAGATAATTGAAAAAAAATAGAGAAAAGATGTTTTTTTTTTCTAAACAACTTTTATTAAAAACAATATTACACAAATATAAAAAAACATTATTATAAATATGAAATAGATAATATTAAAAAAATATAAATTTTATTTATAAAATAATTAAAGTATACTTAAAATTTGTTTTTTTTTTATATATAAAATCTGTTTTTTTTATATATTATATTTCAGATTTTAATTAAATCCAAAACCTAAAAATACATTTTCCTATTTTTTTAGAATAAACTTAATTTCTTCATAATTTATCCTGTACGTTTTTTTTACTGGATGTATTTATGGAAAAAAATCGTCCTGAAAATATCGACATCTAACTTTTTTTTACCAAAAAAATACTTTATTAACTATTCAGAAATATTGACAAAAAAATATATATTCAGAAATAGAGTTCAAAACATTA
Organism: Chamaenerion angustifolium; assembly: GCA_946814005.1. Taxonomy (NCBI): domain Eukaryota; kingdom Viridiplantae; phylum Streptophyta; class Magnoliopsida; order Myrtales; family Onagraceae; genus Chamaenerion; species Chamaenerion angustifolium. Next base: position 665,958 of record OX328278.1, on the reverse strand, counting down.
CAACAATCCATATTAATAAGAAGGGTTAATTATCAATTTGCCCCCTAATATTTGGATTGAATTTAAGAATCCCATTAATGTTTAAAGTTTTAAATTTTAGTCTTAATATTTGGACGAAATCAAAAATTTCCCTTTCTGTCATAAGACCGTTTATTTGAGACGGTAAACTGAACATGTGTCTTGCACGTGCCTTTACTTAAGTTGAAAAGACACAACTGTCCTTATCAATTAATTCATTCCTGCATTTGCAAGGAAGATTGAGAGCGTCCAGAAAACCTCCCGTTTCATTATGAATAATGTATACTGAAGGGCACAAGTTCATACCTTGCCGACCCTTCATTGTCCTTTCCACAATTCCATAACTCATTTAAGTTAATCTTGGTAAAGAAAATGTAGTGAAAATCTCCACAAATTCCATAAAAATCAACTGGAACTAACATGTATACGGAAAAAAATATGCAAAGCTCGTTTGGTACCTTCAGATCCTCCACATCACATTTGACTCCATATCACATTTGACAAATGATATCTCATCCTTGGTGTAAGAAACCCTAGATTTTTTTCCAAAATATCCAAAACTCGTTTGGTACCTTCAGATCCTCCACATCACGTTCGAAACAGCAACGATCATATAATTTTTTCCAAAACTCAGCATGTTAGTTCGGAATATCAACATGTTAGTTCCAGTTGATTTTTCTGGAATTTGTGGAGTTTTTCATTACATTTTCTTTACCGAGATTAACTTCAATGAGTTATGGAATTGTGGAAAGGACAATGAAGGGTCGACAATGTATGAACTTGTGCCCTTCGGTATACATTATTCATATTGAAACGGGAAGTTTTCTGGACGCTCTCGTTCTTCCTTGCAAAGGCAGGAATGAATTCATTGATAATAACAGTTGTGTCTTTTCAACCTAAGTAAAGGCACGTGCAAAGCACATGTTCAGTTTACCGTCTCAAATAAACGGTCTTATGACAGAAAGGGAGAATTTTTGATTTCGTCCAAACATTAGGACTAAAATTTAAAATTTTAAACATTAAGGGAATTCTTAAATTCGATCCAAACATTAAGGGACAAATCGACAATTAACCCTAATAAGAATTAAAAAAGAGGATGGAGTATATAAAAGCGAGATTGGAAGATGTAAAACTCAATTATTCAATCAGTCAGAACCTCATTTTTTTATCCAACATCTAACTGAAATAGTAAATAAACCGTCCGATTTCACCCTTAGTAGTAACCATATCAGGAAATATAAAGTATAGGGACTAAACAGCAACTTCATAACCTTATTTCTCTCTCCCCCTATTTCACTATATATCTATCTAATACTGAACAAATTTGCACTGTCTCACCAAGACGAATAACAACCAATCAATGCTTTCTCAGCCTTCTATACATTCCCTTGCTAATGTCTCAGTGAATGCATATACATATACTATACATCTACATCTCAACGAAGATCAATGACATCAAATTTCAACTTGGAGTTCATAAACACGTGAGAGCAATGCTCGTAAATCGGACTCCCATCCACCGGCTCCTCGTGAGGATGGAATCCTCGTTCTTGACAATTACGAATCACGTTGACTCCGCTCGGGTCAGATAGATGAAATATCCCATGAGGACTGCCAAAATACAATGAAACAATCTAAGCATCTCTTCTTCAAATTCAGTATCTATAATATTATGTTGAAATGTCATGACACTGGAAGAAACTGTTCATACCTAGATGTATCAGTGGGTGCCATCACTATCGCAATTGCTTCTGGTAACATGATCTATCAAGATGATATACAAATATATAAGCGAAATATTAGTGGAATAAATCCGGTGAAGAATACTGAGATTGGATTTGACCCGTTGGTTTTAAAATCTCGATGCATGATCCATACAGCTATTACATCCAAAATGATGAATTAACTACCTGGTAAGAATAATGTGTATGGAGATCAACTGATGACATGAAGCAGGTCTGCGAAGGGTGTGTCTGAAAATAAAATAAAATCAATCACAAGTAATCAATGCAGCAGTTCTCTGAGCATGTCTATATGATACGAAAGAGGTGTCTGAGACAACTTACATGGATCCATCCAAGAGGGAATAGTGATAACTTGTCCTGAACTTCAAATATTTCTTCTTCACTCAATGTTTGACACTAGATGGCAAAGAAATACAAATATGCAGCTTAGATTTGTACAAGAATTTCACAATCGCCCCAAAACGATTGTTTCATAAAGACAACTGTATGCCTGACGATTGTGCAAATTTAGTTGTGGAGAGAGAACCATACTGAATCTGAGGTCGACTCTTGCTTTGGAATGATCAGATTAGTAATGTGGAAAGTCCTGTTTTTCTACAGCAGAAACATTGCACATATGAGGACCATATGCCCCAGCATACCACGACATCAATGTAAAGGGCTGGGAAAGAGTGAAGTTATAAAGACTTACCAATGAACCAGCAAGAATAGCACAAGTTTCCAAGTTCTTAGACGTATTTTGACGAGCCAATCTTAAGAATTCTTCCATCATATTAACAGGCTACAAGGAACAAAAAGAGGGTATCACAATTATCAATATGTTGTTAAGATGAATTGTTCTGTTAAGGTATTCAGGACAGTTTTACCAAAGAAACCTACCACGTGCAAATGCTGATATGAACTTGTACTTTGCTGAGAAAGTTTGGCAGGTCCAGGTCTTGGATCTGCTACTTGTGACGGAGGAATAGGAGATTGACGCACTTCAGCAAGAACCGGAGGAGGAGAAGGTTGCTTGACACTAACAAATTGGAAAGGGTCTTCTCTAAATTCATTAGCTAGACACTCTTCACGAGACCATCTACCATCATCCAGAGAGAGCACTGACTCCATTGTGGCTCCCGGTCCTAAATCTCCTTGATTACCATCTCTTATGGCCAAAGGAGCCTGAGGAAAACTATTCCAAGTACAACAAACAAAATGTAAGTAATAAAATCAACCAAATTGATCACATCAAAGTAAAATATCATACATTAACAGGTTATTGTGAAAAAACTAAATACTAACCATGTGTCTTCTTTCTTGCTGAAGTCTATACCACTAGGATAATGAACCTGCTCCGGAGCAGAATTCCATATTAACATAGATTCAAAATTGTCCCCAATTTAGATGCCAGATGCATGAAGAAGATATAATAGCACTTTACCTTCATCTCTGTGGTAGGTCCTGGCCATTGGACCTGAAGACCGGTAGGGCCAAAAAATGAGTGTCTTGACAAAGTTTCCTTTTGGGGTAAAGGAAGACTTATTGCACTGTAAAAATGAAAAAAAACAAAAAACATCCTCTGAATGTCAGTAAAGTTGCCATATTCTATTTAGTTGAATAATTCAATTCCACTAAGAAAAAGATACAAAATGTCACGATTGCATAACCTTCCTAATAAGGTCCATTCTCAAGACCCTCAATAGAAGATTTATATACAAAATGTCACAGTAGCATAATCTTCCTAAGCAGAGTCCATTCTTAAGACTCTCAATAGAAGATTTATGAAAAAGATACAAAATTCAGGCTAGCATAACCTTCCTAAGAAGAGTCCAATCTTAAGACCCTCAATAGAAGATTTATGAAAAAGATACAAAATGTCACGGTAGCATAGCATAACCTTCTTAAGAAGAGTCCATTCTTAAGACCCTCAATAGAAGACTTATGGGATGAAAACATTAGACATGCAGTAGGATTTCCTTTTTAGGGATACCGATCATATATGTTATACAAATAGTAAATGATAATTTGAAGTGCTAAGATAGAAAATAAGCATAATACAGAAGATGCCAGCATATGCTAATGGTGCTACTGCTAACTACAATCAAAGAGCAAAAATATTCGAACCTTATGAAAAAGTAAGTGAAAGATCAAGATCTACTTACGGCTTCTTGAACTGTTTGTCCACCTGAACTGGATGTGATGACGACGGCTGATATTGATTGTTCTTATAGTTCCAAACAGTTGCTGAGACCATACTGGCTGGCTGCAGGGAAAAAAGAATGTAGTAAAAATAAGCAAAGGAAAAAATGACTGGACACACAATAAAGTAGACTGCATATGAGACCGATAAACAGTTGAAACTCAAAAAAGAACAATCTGAGCAAGGAATATGAACTCCTACCAAAATCAACTTTCCACAAAATAAAATGACTAGCAGATTTCCCATCATGGATTGATGGGAGTTTCAAAGAATAAAAACGCAGACCTGTTTATCCATGATCATGTTGGAGTTTCTACTGGAAGAGGACCAATCTTGTGAAGCCGTCCCAGTTATTATAGCAGGTTTCTCCTGACTATCAACTTCAACATATTGCTTGTTCAGTTCGTTCACTCTCTGCTGGAATTTTGGCTTCAGAAACTCTAGCTCATCTAACACTTGAAGCAATTTCTGCAACAAGGGTAACAGATAATTTAGATATTGCCACACTTCTATCATGAGAGAAAAGTATCCAATGGAAGGATCTCTTACCTTCCTACAAATTGATTTTTCTTTTGTATGCAAAACCTGATAATCTCGATGGAGTGGAATAGTTTCGGACACCAAGCTGACCGGAATAAAACCTATATATCAATATAAGGAAACGAAAAGAACAAAAAAAAACTTGCACTGAATACTATACCTTGAAAATCTAACAAGCATGATGTACAGATCCACAATATTCTTCTCTGCCCTGTATACATCTGCCTAAACCACAAAGCAATAATACACCGATCATTATGCAATAAGTACTGACAAATTTCATACCCTGGCAATCATTTCCCAGCAAATGAGAACAATTCTTTAACAAAATTGCAGTATTCCACATTCCATCTCGAATTACTCTCTCCATGGCTATGATTGGACTCACTAACACAAACGATCTTCCATACTTTCCACGCAATTGAATTTAGAGAGAAACCGGAAATGGGTCAATTAAGATAGATGAAAACGCCAACCTGTCGGAGGAGATTATCCGCAATCCGATAGTAGTAGTGAAGCGGAATCCGGTTATCGACCTCCACTTTGCGTGTGATCAACTCCACGTTGATCTTCATCATGTCCGGCTACGACAACTCTCCGGCGATCTCCGGCAGAGCGAGGTGGAGACAACGCAGTGGGCAAGTCTGTGGCCTTTTACTTATGAGTTACGGCAGGACTTGGAGGCTTGGAGAGCTGTTGAATTGAAGCAGGGAGCTCCTTCCTCCTATGTCAACATTGTCACTGGTTCTCTTCCGGTTTCTTTCTGCAAAATTTGTTGTTTTCATCGACGAAAATGGCAAATCGGCCCATCATGACCCGGCAATGTTGCAGATATAACTGTTACGGTTTAGTATTGTTAACCGTACCATTATGGTGCGGTACAGTTATGATGATGAATTTTCTATACATAATGATTATGTTGATGGTATTTGAGTTATATCCATGGTTATAACCAATGTTATTATATAAATATAATATTTGTTTATTATTAATATATACTAAATAATAGAAGTTACCATGATGTTAGTTTTATATATTTTTATTATTGAAAATATAGATTTATGTATTTTTTTAAATAAAATTTTTGATCTTTTTATTATATTACATGTAGAATAAATATGGGTATACATGTAAAATCATGGTTAATAACCATTGTTATTTTAATGGTTATGATATTGAACATTCTACCCGTAATGGTTATGGTTATGATTATGGTATGTGGTTTAAAAATATGATATAGTTATGATATTTGTTATACTCGTATCATACCCTAACCATCGACGGCCATGACCCAATGTTTTAAGAGGGTTAATTAATTAAAAGAATAGGGTGAAACTTTATCAACCAATAAGCTTAGGGACTAATAGTTAAAGTGAAACTAAACTCTGGAAAGAAAGTTAGGTCCAATAGTTGACGGCCCATTCAAAGCCTATGTAGCTTCAAATTCAATTATTATTCTACTTCAAGCAGAAATTGGTGCAGAGAAGAGAGGGCGTCGTCTTCTACCTCTGTCTGTTCATCAGGGATTAAGTAGGGGTGAGCAAAAAATACTGGTTGGACCGAAACCGGTCCGAAACCGGACCGAAACCGGTCCGAAACCGGTCCGAGACCGGTCCGAGACCGGCCCGACTAAGATCGAGACCGACTAGGACCGAGACCGAGTGGGCGGGTTTTTTCCTCTAAAGTCGGGATTGGGCTCGGGTTCGGGATTTTTCCCGAAATTCCCGATTAGGACCGGCCCGGCCCGAGTTGCCTAAAAACCTAATACATAATACTATATATACTATACAAGTAGAGTAATATACAACAACTCACAAAGTCTCCATGTGTGTTTGGATTGTATGTTCTATATTTATAATGTGTGTTTGGATTGTATGTTTGATACTTGATTTATTGTGTTTGTATGTTCTAAATTTGGTGAAAATTCGGACATTTTTTTTTTTGGATTGAAAATTTCGGTAATGGACCGAGACCGGCCCGAGTCAAGCAAGACCGACTCGGGCGGGCTTTTTATACCAAAGTCGGTCTCGGACTCGGTTTCGGTTCTCCAAAGGTGAAAACCGAAATTTCGGGCTCGGGCTCGGTCTTGCCTAAAAAACCGGCCCGGACCGCCCAAGCTCACCCCTAGGATTAAGGATGCTGCAGTTTCCGTCGTACACCAAGATCATTCCTTCGTCTTTCTTGCTGACATCTCAGTGGCCGCAGCCCCTGAACGATGAACTTTTACTTGCCATGGAGGAGTCCGACTTCGAAGAAAAGGTATTACTCGAGGAACTGATGATATATGGCAGATTATCTGCAATATAAATTGCCTTAATTGTTTTTTAAGATTAAATCTATGCTGATCTGATTAGATATGTTGCTACAAACTATGGTACTACGTTCATGCTATCAACATCTGTAGGTTGATTCCTTATTAGATTGACATTTGAAATGTGAATTAACCAGAAGATATATGGCATATTATCTGCACTATAAATTGCCCTAATTATTTTTTAAGATTAAACCTATGCTGATCTGATTAGATATGTTGCTACAAACTATGGTACTGCGCTCATGCTATCAACCTCTGTAGGTTGATTCCTTATTAGATTGACATTTGAAATGTGAATTAACCAGAAGAACTAAGAAGTGCGATGAAGTTGTGAAATCATGAGCTACTAAGGATGTATAGATAGAATACTTAGAGTCTACCAGAAAGCAATTCGGGATAGGTAAATAAGCATTTGTTGATATAATGACCATTTCCAACTTCACTACAGAGATCTTCTTTCTTTTTATCTGTTATACTTAGAGAAGCATTTTATCTTCACTACAGAGTCTATTCGTTTATTTGGCTCAGGTTAGGTAGGTGATTATATAATCTTTTCCTTTATTGTTTAGGTTCTGCATGTGCCAAACATGGCATTAGAACACCCACTTAAACACGATGACACGTTTGAACTTGGTATGTGTAAGAATTTAGAAGAAAGTGAAACTTTTGGCGAATGTCTACATTGCTCTCTCTCTAACAGTTTTCCTTTCCCTCTTATTGTGGAGCTATTTGCCTATGTTTTCTTATCATCTTAAAAAAAACTCTCTATGTTTATACAAATATATAGATAAGATCATACAGTTATCTCTATTTCTCTTATAAATATTACTAAATCACTATCTAAATCTTCTGATAGATATTGTGAATACTCTAACTAGATCTATCGTTAATCCTATTGGTAATAAACAAAATGATTTTATATTCAACAGAATGAAGGCATTGTGTAAAAGTGTTAGGTTTTCAATAGATGAATTTTATTTTATGTTGTGTGCCGCTATTCAATACCTGTATCTTCCATTTCTAAGCGCTAAACGTGAAATAAGTTCTTCCTGAAACAAGTGCAGTAGGTTAGAAAATCTGAATTCGTATTTCATATGGTATATTAGTCCTTTCCATTTTCGCTTTGGTGCCTCAAGAGGTGGATATATGGGAATATGGGATCATGTCAAAAGATGTAGTTTTTCCTTCTTGGGGATGCCATTACATGCTCTTGCTTTGTTTGTATATGTCATGGGGTGCAAGGGCCAGCTGAATTTGCTTGTAGAGTACATGTATTATCATTTTCTTTAAGGAACCCATGCTCATACATGGAAGCATTGTATTTCCAATGCTAAGAACTCTTGGCTTAAGCATGAAGATGAATTGGTCATGCAACATCATGCAGGTCAGAAAATGTGGATTTTTGATGCAAATGTAATATTGGGTACTGAAGCTGGTCCATGGTTGTACATTGAGAATTATATGGTTTTGTGGTATTATGGAAGAAATATTCATCTCAAAGTGTCAACTTTATCACTTCTTTTTTCCCTTTATGATTATTAAGAGTATTGGGGTTCAACATCAGTGGCCCATTTCCTCACATTTGATTCTGTTTGTTTTTCCTTGTCATATAATTTGTGTATTTTGTTCTGCAACAAAGCGATGCTTAGAGAATATTGTGTTTCTTATACATTGAAATTTTACGCTTGCTCGAAAATGATACCTGTGTGGGTCCTTGGAAGCCTTAGTTGTTACTGCAACTTCAATTTCTTTGCCACGATCAATGAGGGACATAGTAACTTTCTTCCTATGAATGCAGTTGAATGAGATCAGAAAGGTCAATAGCAACCTGGTCGTGATCGGGAAAACTACTGCTGATATCGACAAAGAAGACTACGACAATGATGCTGACGATGATGATGCCGATAATGCTGAGGAATCTGAGGGCGATGAATTCGAGCAGGAAGTGGTTTGATTGAAGGTCCGTCTTTTCCTTGTAATCTTCTAAGTATATGTATAGAATATATATGATCTACTTAGAGATAACTGAGCCAAATTCAATTAGTACTTAGATTATGAAACCAGGGTGTAGTATGTTAAAGCTGAGCTCTTAAGACCTATTCGGCATATGGCATGACTCTTTCACCTACATATGCATCATTATTGCAAATTTAATCTGCTAATTTTGTTTCACCTTCGTAAATAGAGCTAATAATCACGTTCCAACTTAATTCGTAAATAGACGCTACCTAAATTCTTGTCTCCCCTAAGCTTCCTTTCAGTATGAGCGAATGCTTGAGTCTGTCACCACTGATGTGAAGTTGTTGCTTACCCTTTGGAACCCTTCTAATTCCTAACTGATCAGCCGCGCTCAAGTGTTTGCACACATGGGTCCCCCATCGAGCCCGTGTTCTTGATGCAGATGTGGATTTTGAACAAGGGGATTTTGAAAAGGATACAAAATGTCACGGTAGCATAACCTTCCTAAGAAGAGTCCAATCTTAAGACCCTCAATAGAGGATTTATGAAAAAGATACAAAATGTCACGGTAGCATAGCATAACCTTCTTAAGAAGAGTCCATTCTTAAGACCCTCAATAGAAGATTTATGGGATGAAAACATTAGACATGCAGTAGGATTTCTTTTTTAGGGATACCGATCATATATGTTATACAAATAGTAAATGATAATTTGAAGTGCTAAGATAGAAAATAAGCATGCGCTCTGGGCCCCAATGTTATCTCTTCACGGACTTATTCAAACCATACAGTAATTACATAGTGGAAGAGATAAGGTAGATCGGGTGCTCAATGGGCCCCATCGACATCATCCTTATCTCTTCACAAATATCTCTGCTATCCCCACTGAACCATTTAATTATTACAAACCAGACATTATTACACAACGTTCCATACGTATACCATACATTTAAGAGTTAATTACCTCAACCGTTACCTATGTTTGACTCATGTGATTAAAAGGTTACTCATCTTTTTTTGTGTAGCTGAAACGTTACTTAAGTTTGAAGATGTGACTGAAAGGTTACTCTGTGAACTTCCCGTCCAATCTGACCGTCAAAGTGGCACGTGCACAACACATGACCTAATTAAAACGATTTGAAGACATTTGAAAGGACAATAATGCCCTCCTGTCACATTTGAAAGGTCTTCTCTGTAGACGAAATTTCTGATTGCGACATGTTTATTCTCAGGCATCTCGACTGGGTCTGTTCCCAATACGTATCCCTTCCTTCCTCCGAATGTCTACCAGGATCTGATCTCTGACATGCCTCATTTGGCGAATCGGACCTTCCTGAGCGCCATCGGACCCCACCGGAGCCGTCCTCAGTTGCCGCAGCTAGGGCTAAGCTAGAGCTCAACGGATTGCTAGCTCAACGGATTGCTTGTCTTGAATTTGTCTCACAATCAGTTGGAGGTGAGTGTTCTGTCAATCTCAATAATCTCAGCTCATAATGATGAATCAGAAATTCTGCTCAATTTCGTTGATCGACACTAGTAGTAGACTTCTGTTTTCAGATGAACTGATGATGTTCTATCTTTCAACAGCTTCTGGATTGTGAATCGCTTAAAAATGGAAGATTTTTCATTTATTTTAAAGTCAAGTAAGTTGAGATATTGTCGGATTATGTGTTTATGTCAGATAGTTGCTAATTTTTGTAATTGTTGATTCTGCAGAAGCATGTGAAGTTTTTAGATAGAAAATAAAAATACTACATTTCAGATTTTCATTCATTTAGGCAACCTTAGCAATGAGAGGTATTGGGTAGATAATGAGAGGATCAGGTAGATTTATCGAAATTATTGCGTTGTAAGCAAGATACAAACTGACTTCATCAGCAGTCATATTGTTGAACTTTTACAGTTATTATTGTTGTGAGAATCAGGTCATTCCAGATTCAATAGGTGGCTTGAAGAAGCTCGAGGAGCTCAATGTCTCACACTTTCTTCTAAACTTACTTCCGATTTTGTGGCAGTGGGCTGAAGGAGCTTGATTCCAGCTACAACAACCTCACATTTTTGCCAACAAATATCGGGTTTGGACTAACCAACCTCGAGAAGCTCAATATTTCCTTGAACAAAATCTGCATCCTTCCAGCTTCCATTTGCGAAATCAAGTCACTGAGGCTATTAGATGCTCATTTCAACGAGCTTCATGGTCTGCTGCATTGAAGCTTAGTGGTGAAATTAGGGTCCATATAGATGGCTGAGATCTGAGAATTGTTGATGTATTCTGAGTTCTGTTGTTGATGTATTCTGAGTTCTGGATTATAGGATGAACCATGTTTTGGGATGTATTCTGAATTCTGGATTTTGATGGATTATTATGGATTCTGTATTTTCGGATGTATTCTGTATTTTAGTAACGGTTGGGTAACAAAATGTCCAAACTTAAGTAACCTTTTTATCACAGTACGTCGAACATAAGTCACATTTTAATTACAATTCACAAACTTAAGTCACCTTTTAATCACAGTTTAGAAAAGATAAGTCACCACCTTCGCAAAATACACATTGTTCTTCATCCTTCAGTTTCAGTTACAGACACAGTTCATTTACATACACAATTCAGTTACAGACACAGTCCGTATTTTGCATTTAGAATGGGTGTTTAGACTACCATTAAATACAAAAACATGATCAAACTAACAACAAAGATTATGGAATCGAATATTCATTATCATTGTTTAGTTCTTACAAACTCCAACTGTTCAACAAAACAAACTTAATTAGGAGCATGAGATCCCAACCCTGCAACAGATGACAACTTCTTCACCACCTATTCTTACCATCATCTTGAGGGCTATCTGGTTCAGTAGAAATTGTTTTCTGAAGAGAGGTTTGTTCGTGCAGATCCAAGCCACTATATGATTCTGCAGATCAACTGAAGGTTGCGGTACAACAGAAAAGGTAAAATAAACATCTACACAGCATTTGGTACCAGTGATATATCATGATGCAATAAAACGTGCTAAAGAGATAGCTTGTGAAATGTCACAACACTCAAACTCAAGGATAATAAGAAAACGAAGTGAAGAAATAGACACCACATGAATATGCTGCTTCTGATTGTTTACACATACGTGATTTGAGCAAGAATAAAGAATAGAGAACCGTTTTAATATTCAAAACGATGCAATATTTCATTAGGTCATACAAATTAACTGAAGCATCACAGAATCGAACGGAGTTGTCGCGGAGTTGAAGGTCGAACAGACGAATCAAACCCAGAATCGAACATAAGTCGGAAGGGACGACTCCTGTGAAGGACGAATCAATTTCCGTGATTTCAAACATCAATTTCGACAACACAAACCCAGAATCGATTCTGGGTTATTGATGAAGGAGAAGAGATGGAACCATACCTGATGAAGGAGCAAGAGAGCTTTGGCCTTAGATGAAATAAATGAGAAGATATGGAACGAAGAAGGAGCAGGAGCGTCGAGCGTGTGCTGGAACGAAGAAGGAACAACAAACCTAAGAACAGCTGCTTAAGTAGACAAGAGGGTAGTTTCAGAACTTTAAATTACAACTATATCACGTGACAAGCACATGGTGGTACTTAACGGGAAGAAATAACGGCAGATAGGTCATAGTAATGGTTTAGTCACATGTGTCAACTTAAGTAACGGTTGAGCTCAAGTTTGAACGGTTCAGTCACATTGTCAAACATAGGTAACGGTTGAGGTAATTAACCCTACATTTAATTACCTAAGCTTCCCCTTATATGAAAGGCATATCGGTAAAATAGTCTACCGATTTTTCTAACTCTTGCACCTTGCTGGTTTCATGTTCCAGCATTTCTCCGGCCCGGTTGTCTCTCCTTGCTTGGGCTCCTATCCTTGTAAGGTTGATATACCTCATAGATAACAAGAGGGCCATTTCTCCTTTGACCCTCTTGACCTGTTCCTGATACACCTTGATGAGCTTGGCCATTTCTTTTCCTTCCTCTTTGTGGTCAATTGGACTTCTGAGCAAGTTTTCCGTGAGGATTTTGAAATGCTGTCTCCTAGCAATGCCTCCGGAAGTACAGTCTTCAGTATACTGTCCAAGACTGCTTCCTTCGCAGATACATGCTTCCCCTCTTTCCTTCCACAATTTAGCTCTCGTATAGCTCATTCCAGCTGCTTCACCGTAGTTCTTAAGCCTTTTTCTTCCACTGGATCCTGATCCTGGTTCCATCCTGTAGTTAATAGAAAACATGTTAACCTTGATAATGTATCTGCTAAGGCGTTCTGCTTTCCATCTATATGTTCGATTTGAACCTCCACTCCTGAGCCAGTTATAAAATCCACAAAGCTTAACCACCTAACCCTTGATGGTTTATATTGTGAGCTTTTATTGTAAAAACTGACAATTGCTTAACAGTCAGTTCTTTGTCCAGATAATAAATCTTGAATGCTTTCATTCCTTCCATCGAAGCATGAATTTCTGCGTCTATAGTGAATTTTATCACTGAGAATTTTCCACTGGCATAAGCGCAGACTTTTTCAGCACTTTGGGGGTCAACCTTCTTTGGTTTCCACTTACAAACCGCGCCCCATCCTTCCATACAACCATCTGCTTCAATCACCATATGAGCATTTTTTGGTGGTAACTCCATGTCTGGGAGTTCTTGTATCTTTTTCTTTATTTGCTTGACTATGTCCCAGTCTGAGGCCTTCATTCTTTTATCACCATGCGGACCTGTCTTCTCATAAAGAGGCCCCAAGAGAATTCCTAGTTTTGGAACATACGATCGGGCATAATTAAGAATGTCCAGCCATGATCGTAATCCCTTCTTTTCCATCAAGCTCTTATCATCAAATTCTGCTATCTTTTTGATGATATGTGGTTGAAGCTTGATCTTCGATCTTCCAATTATGGCACCAAGGAATTCTATTTCTTCCACTGCAATCTTCATTTTATTGGCAAACAATACCATCCCTTCTTTCTTGCAAACTGCTAGCATTTGAGCTAAATGCTTTGCATGTTCCTCTTCATTTTCCGAGAAAACCAGTATATCATCAATATATACTGCTATATAATCAACATGATCTCGAAAGCAATTATCCATTTTTCTTTGGAAAACTGCAGGAGCATTTTTCAACCCAAAAAACATTACCTTCCATTCATATAGTCCTTCTGGTGTAAGGAATGCGGTCCATGGGATGGATTCTTCATGCATAGTCACTTGATGGAATCCACTCTTTAGATCAAACTTTGAGTATATCCTTGATCTCCCAACTTTTTGCATGATAGTGTTGATTCCTGGCAGAGAATATTGATCTTTATACGTGTTATCATTCAGTGTTCGATAATTGAACACCATCCTCTCTTTTCCCTTTACCTCCTTCCCGGTGGCTGGATCTACTGAAGAACCTGAGTAAACCATCATGGACATTGTCCTGTGTTTACTCTTACTTGGTCGTATTACTCCAAGTTTTAAGAGAGCATCAGTATGCCTCTTAAACTGCTCCTTCAACTTTGGGGTAACATGCTTGAGAGGCTTATCCTGAATGGTAATGTCAGGATTGATGATGTCAAGCTTGCATTGGACTTGATTCTTCGACCAATGCCTCAAAGGATCTTCCCCTCTATAGCCTTGTTCTTCCAATTTTTCCAACAACGCTTGGAAACGTCTTTTGAATGATGGGCTTGTCTTTCCCATGTTGAATAATACCATCTCCTGGAAGGCTATATACTCATTTTCCTCCATCTCTAATTCTTCTATGGCCATGTTTGCTTGCAAAGCTTCATGCCTCGTGTGGATTGAGGTCAAGTTTTTGTATAAGGTAATTATGTTACCTTCTATTCGCAATCCTCCATACATGGCTCTGATGAAATTGCATCCTATGAGCATTTCAATTCCTTCTTTCATGCCCACGCTGAAGTTGTAGGTGAAAGGTATTCTGAACCTGATTTCACATATTTCCATTTGCCCTTGCTTTAATTTATGTCTTGCTATTTGTCTAGAGTTAATGCCCGAGAATACAATTGGGTTTGGGCTTAACTCTAGAGCTCCTTCAGGAACTATCTTCTGATCAATACAACATGTTGTTGCTCCCGTATCTTTTACTCCAGGAATGATCATTGTGACTGTCATGTTATACAGTCTGTTGGTCACTTGTTTCCCTTCCTTCTTCTCTTCATCCAAATGATAAGTGTCTTCTACACTTCCTTTTTCCTTTTCTTCCCCAAGGTCTTCCAAATCTTGCTTTAATGATGCAGTTAAATGCTCTTCTGCTTCATTGGTTAGCTTTTCATTTACCTCAACAAGGTATGCGCAGTAGGCTAGCAGTTCTCGTATCAGAGTATCTTTGTTGTTATACTCCGAAGATCCTGCTGCTTCTGGTTTTACTTTAAAGTTTAAGTAAAACCCAGAGCATACCGGGCAAGCCGTCAATGTGCACTTTGGGCAATGACTCCTCATTTTCTTTAATGTTTTGTATCCACAGAAGTTGCAGGCCTCCTGTCCTCTGCTTACTTCTGTATTCATTTGCAGTTCATGACTGCATTACTCTTTTTCTTTTTCAAGGATTACTGCTTTCCTCCAACCCAAATCTTCTCCTTTTGTTAAGACGAAGTCCAATTCATCTAGGAGCCCATCTCCTGTTAGGACACTTGATATGAAGTCCCTTGAGCTCATCCCTTCCCCTTCTGAGAGACTGCAAATGATGTCTGAGTCTTCTTCATTTAGATCCACTGATACCACGTCAAATTCTTTTGGTAGATCTAAGTCTTGTACCACAACTGCTCTTGCGATGTTGCCATTTTGGCGTTTGCATTCTTGTGCAAAATGCCCCTCTTCACCGCAGGTGAAGCATTTACACTTCCTCACTCTATCCGCATGTTTCCTCTTGAAGACCCTTACATGCGAATCATGCGATTTTCCTTTGTAGTTCCGGGCTTTTCTTAGTCCATACTTTCTTCCCGTGTTGTAGTATCCTGGAATTGGGACCTTACTACAGAAAGAAAGGTCTTTCATACTTCGTTGTAAGACAGCCTTCTTGCATGCTTCCGCCAGGTACTGGTACGTGAAATGTACCCTTGAAATTACTGCGCTTACTGTCCCCATATATTTTGCATTCCAAGCATCTTCTAGCTCCTTTCCAAGTAATGGTGACATTTTTCTAAATAACTTTTCTGACACATCTGGGAAATACGCCCTTCCAGATTTGCTTGCCAGCTTCTTGAAGTCATTCAGGTACTGGAAAATGTATTTTACATCATCACATCGGAGCCTTTCCAGGTCATTGTATGCCCTGTTTTGTTCTTCCGTACTTCCTTGGTAGGGATCTTCCAGTATGAAAATTCTCCTTATCTGGGAGAGAACATTCTGGGTATCTTCAGCAATTTCTTCAACAGCTGCATAATCATTTGGATATGCCCCATTCCATTGCAAGTATATCTTCTTTTCATCCTCTCCAGGTTCTCAATATATTGCATTTTTATCATGTTCGAGGGTCACGTCTTGCTGGGGTCATCTATTAAGTTTGTGGTTATAGATTCCCAGCGCGAGATGACATCAGTGTACAACCCAATGTCATCTGGTAATACAAGTAGTACTCCTTGCGTCTGTCCTGCTGTTGGCAGATTCCACATATTGGGTTGCAATGCTGCAGCCCTTGTTCTGAGTTGCTGCCCATCAAAAACTGGGTTTGCTGCTCTGCTTGTCCCAATTGCTATTCTGGGATTGGTAGGAGGATACGTTACTTCTCCCATGAGTGGTTCAATTGGTGGCCTGTAGGGTGAGCTAGCAGTAGTTGTGCCGTTGTATACTTCTTCCTCCTTATGTTCCCTTGCCTTTGCCTTTCCTTTTGCCTTCCTTGACAATTTCCTTAGTGCTGGGTAGTCTGTCAGATCTTCCTCTTCTCCGTCTTCCTTGAGTACATATCCATCCTCATTGAATGTTTTGAGTTCATACCCATCACTTTTGAAGTCCCTTGGTGCTTCATTGAATCCTGTAGGTGCCGAGGCAAGGAAATTGTGGTTTCGCCTAATTCCACCACCTTCCGTAGTGTACCAGAATGGTACCCAGCCGTCTGGAGATGTGGGTATTGGTTCTGGATCGGGTACTTGTTGAACAATAGTTTCCCAGGAGTTTTCATTAGGGGAATGACCCCGCACTAACGAAACCTCCTCTCTAAATTCACTAGGGGAATTCTCGGAATTTTCCCTCACTAGTGATGTGTCCTCTTTATACGACTCAGGCGAAGTATCAGTATGATAATTTGCTAGGAAATTATCACGATAATCTTCTATCTCTTCATCATTGCGATCATCCAAGTAAGTTGATATGGAGTCATCATCACGATCCGAGGTATCTTCATTAGATGAATGATAAGATGCAAGACTTTCTGAATCACTATCATCATGCTCCTGTGCCAATTCCATCTCTTGATCAGATATTTGGGGTGTTTTGTCCCAAATTGGTTCTCCCTCATCGGATTCATCATCAGAGTTATAGATGAACTGTTGTGCCTGGTGGCTTGTGTTGGCACCTTCATTGTCTTCCCACCCTGTACAGGTTATTTCTGACAATGGTATTGTTGAGTGAGAGGGAGGTGTGTACTGCACCATATATTGATACCTTCCTCCATCTTCTCCAAGGGGTGCCCATCCTTCATTAGGGTCATAATTTTGCTCAGGATAGTGAGGGTATTGTTCCTCTAGCATATCATGATCTTCCTGTAAGGCCAGATTTTCTAGATACCTGTCAGTATCGTACCATTCCATTCCCAATTCTGGTTGTGGGTATGCCACCTCTTCTCCATGCCATTGAACTTCATCTTCCCAGTGGAGATTATGTCCCCATACAGCATGTACCAATTCTTCTTCTTCTGGCCATGTTTCATCATCATTTCCATCAACTGCCACGGGTCGCACCTCTTCTGATGCCGCGTTGTATGCTGCAAATCTGATGGATACCGATCCATCAATTCTGGTTTGCACATCTGCCCTCTCTGGTATATGGGTTTGACTCCTCCGTGCAGGCTGCTGTAAGATCCATCTTTGTCCTTGTAGGTGCTCTGCAGTTCTTTCTTGCTCTGCTACCGCTTGAATCCCATTTGAGGCTAGGTATTCAGCTACATTATTAACATTGTATCTGAACCCAGTGAAGCTTGTATTTGTTAGCCTTCCTACCATGGATCTTGTTATTAGGAGATTTGATTCTCCTTGATAGCCTTCATATCCTCGAACTTGTATTGACATTTCTACATGGCGGTAGAAATCATGTATGCTCATCATCATGTCTGGAGTGATGTACACCAGTTGCGTTCCTCTTGTCATATCAACTTCCATGGTTCCAATAATTGACCTGTCATCGAGCCATCTGGTATCCCGTAATACCACCAGGATATTAGTACCAGCCCCTCGTCGATGCAAGGCATACACTCTTATCATGATAAGTCCCAAGTGTATATGCTCCATGTTTGCCTGTCGCAATTGATTATAGGATTGTTGATTAATAAATCTCATATTCAACTGTTGCCCCTCACGAGTTACCAGTATTCTTTCATCCGAGTAATGCTGATATACTCGATGTTCAGGTGCCCTACTCCCAATTCGTAGAGCGTCTCTGCTGGTACCAGGTTTGCTCGCCTTCTCTGGGAAAGGCGTAACTGTTCTTCTGGGCTGAGCTGACTTTCCAGGCTCCTCCTGAAGGTTTGTGGTCGAAGGAGCCTATTTGTTCTTCTTTGTACTTCATACCAGGCCCTACTTGTTGCTCGGTATGAACGGATATGGTCTTCATGTGTTGGCATCCTTGTCTCCTGGTGTGCCTCCCGCGCAGGTATGTAATGCTGCAGGGTTTCGGTTCTGCTCATTGTAACCCGACCTCCTTTCTTTCTTCCTTAAGGATTTTATGCGGATCCCTAAAGACGTAGAAAGGTGTTGTTTTCTTCTTTGGTGCCTTTGGTCATGAAGTTCCTTCACCAATATTGATTTTGGTTAAGGAACTGGATAACTGCTGTATTTGTTCCGCAAATTCGTCGGTTGTCTCCTTACGGTTTTCAAGTCTTCTGAGGCGTTCCCGGATTTCCTTCAGATCTTCTTCAATATCCTTAGCAATTCAGTTTGCGCTATATCCTTAGCAATTCAGTTTGCTTAAGCGCCTGATAAATGAGGAAGTTGTTCTGCTTGATCAGTACAGAATTTCCTTGGACAGTTGAGAGTCCTTCTGTTTTGACCAATCCAACTGTTGGTGGACTGAATGGATCAAGTGTTCGCAAAGTTTCAATATACTCACTTGACTGTACAGATTGATCAAGTGAGCTCATGAAACTAAGTACCCTTTTACTTCTTGCAAAAGGTTTTCAACCTTTACAAGTTGTAATCAGAGTTCTTCAGTAAGCTTCAACGCTTCCGTTTCCACAAGCTTAGTTTGTTGTGAAATTTCTTCTACCAGTCGTAGCACCTCCTTCTTGGTCAAGGGTTTATGGTCCCCTTGCTCCTTTGAAATCTGCTTCTGCCCTTGTTGTAAGGTCCTTACTTCCTTCGTCAGGTGCTCAAGTTTTTGCTCCTGATTGCTTAAGTTTTCGTGCAAAAGATGGAAATGCCTTAGAGTAGACTTACTAAACAAGCCTAACCTATCGTAGTGATAATTTTGGTTATTATGGATTCCCAAAATACAATCACACAATAGATTTAGCTGAGGGTTTCCTGAGTGGGATATATGCTGGGCTTGAACTGGGTGAAAACAATTAATTGTAAAACCGTCTATAGATATTCTTTTACTGGGTTGTGGAGTTGCAAGGTCTAAATATTCTAGGTCTGCTACTCTTGAGTTTTCATACCATTCTTGGATTAATCTTTCAAATCGTTCCGCGTTCATCCTATCATGTTTTAGGTGTAATCATACCTAATGATTCTCCATACTTAGAGTCTTAAGATCAGTTCTAAACCTGCCTTTCACAAGTACTCCGGGTTTTGACTACCCTTTTAACTTTCAGATCTTTTATCTTGATTATACTTGTACAGTCATGCCTTCTGAGGTCTTAATATGCCTACGGAGGTCTTACTTAGGGCTGTCAATTCGTGCGTGCGTGCTATCGTGCACTAGGACACGACACGACACGCACGAAAGTTCAACACGAAACACACGAAAATGTAATCGTGTCACGGACACACGACACGAACACGACACGAAATTTATTGTCTTAACACGACACGAACACGATAACACGAAAATATTCGTGGAAAGTCGTAACACGATAACACGATTTCACGTTTTCACGAAAATAACACGGTAACACGAAAATAACATGGTAACACGATTTCACGTTTTTACGAAAATAACACGGTAACACGAAAATAACACGGTAACACAATAACACGATTTCACGTTTTCATGAAAATAACACGGTAACACGAAAATAACATGGTAACACAATAACACGATTTCACGAAAATAACACGGTAACATGGTTCACGTTCGCACGATAACACAACATAAATAACATAAACACGTCCCCTCAAAAGCAAACAATCGTGTTATCGTGTTTTGAGACCTAAACACTAACACGACACGAAAAAACAACCGTGTTATCGTGTTCGTGTTATCGTACCATCAAAGGCAAACACGAACACGACTTTTTCGTGCGTGTTCGTATCGTGTTATCGTGTCGTGAGTGAAATTGCCAGCCCTAGTCTTACTCGACTCGTGTACCAGTATAATTAGATTCAAATCTTTCCAGTTATCCAGGCTTACAACCACCCCGTGAAATTGAGGTTTTAAACCAACTTAAAATCTAAATACAGATAAATCATAAGTACAAGCAACTAAAAACATAAATGAGAAAAACACAGATTAATGATTGATCATTCTAAGAAAAATACTAATAACTTTTGAGTAACAGCTCTAGAAAAGGAAATTAGCTAGACATAATACATTTTTATAGCTCTGATACCATGGGGGTTCTCTAGAACAAAAAATGCCAGCATATGCTAATGGTGCTAACTACAATCAAAGAACAAAATATTCGAACCTTATGAAAAAGTAAGTGAAAGATCAAGATCTACTTACGGCTTCTTGAACTGTTTGTCCACCTGAACTGGATGTGATGACGACGTCTGATATTGATTGTTCTTATAGTTCCAAACAGTTGCTGAGACCATACTGGCTGGCTGCAGGGAAAAAAGAATGTACTAAAAATAAGCAAAGGAAAAAATGACTGGACACACAATAAAGTAGACTGCATATGAGACCGATAAACAGTTGAAACTCAAAAAAGAACAATCTGAGCAAGGAATATGAACTCCTACCAAAATCAACTTTCCACAAAAAAAAAATGACTAACAGATTTCCCATCATGGATTGATGGGAGTTTCAAAGAATAAAAATGCAGACCTGTTTATCCATGATCATGTTGGAGTTTCTACTGGAAGAGGACCAATCTTGTGAAGCCGTCCCAGTTATTATAGCAGGTTTCTCCTGACTATCAACTTCAACATATTGCTGTACAGCATTAGCTCTGTTCAGTTCGTTCACTCTCTGCTGGAATTTTGGCTTCAGAAACTCTAGCTCATCTAACACTTGAAGCAATTTCTGCAACAAGGGTAACACATAATTTAGATATTGCCACACTTCTATCATAATTTAGATAATTTAGAAAGTTAGGTCCAATAGTTGACGGCCCATTCAAAGCCTATGTAGCTTCAAATTCAATTATTATTCTACTTCAAGCAGAAATTGGTGCAGAGAAAGGAGGGCGTCGTCTTCTACCTCTGTCTGTTCATCAGGGATTAAGATTTAAGGATGCTGCAGTTTCCGTCGTACACCAAGATCATTCCTTCGTCTTTCTTACTGACATCTCAGTGGCCGCAGCCCCTGAACGATGAGCTTTTACTTGCCATGGAGGAGTCCGACTTCGAAGAAAAGGTATTACTCGAGGAACTGATGATATATGGCAGATTATCTGCAATATAAATTGCCTTAATTGTTTTTTAAGATTAAATCTATGCTGATCTGATTAGATATGTTGCTACAAACTATGGTACTACGTTCATGCTATCAACATCTGTAGGTTGATTCCTTATTAGATTGACATTTGAAATGTGAATTAACCAGAAGATATATGGCATATTATCTGCACTATAAATTGCCCTAATTATTTTTTAAGATTAAACCTATGCTGATCTGATTAGATATGTTGCTACAAACTATGGTACTGCGCTCATGCTATCAACCTCTGTAGGTTGATTCCTTATTAGATTGACATTTGAAATGTGAATTAACCAGAAGAACTAAGAAGTGCGATGAAGTTGTGAAATCATGAGCTACTAAGGATGTATAGATAGAATACTTAGAGTCTACCAGAAAGCAATTCGGGATAGGTAAATAAGCATTTGTTGATATAATGACCATTTCCAACTTCACTACAGAGATCTTCTTTCTTTTTATCTGTTATACTTAGAGAAGCATTTTATCTTCACTACAGAGTCTATTCGTTTATTTGGCTCAGGTTAGGTAGGTGATTATATAATCTTTTCCTTTATTGTTTAGGTTCTGCATGTGCCAAACATGGCATTAGAACACCCACTTAAACACGATGACACGTTTGAACTTGGTATGTGTAAGAATTTAGAAGAAAGTGAAACTTTTGGCGAATGTCTACATTGCTCTCTCTCTAACAGTTTTCCTTTCCCTCTTATTGTGGAGCTATTTGCCTATGTTTTCTTATCATCTTAAAAAAAAAAAAAACTCTCTATGTTTATACAAATATATAGATAAGATCATACAGTTATCTCTATTTCTCTTATAAATATTACTAAATCACTATCTAAATCTTCTGATAGATATTGTGAATACTCTAACTAGATCTATCGTTAATCCTATTGGTAATAAACAAAATGATTTTATATTCAACAGAATGAAGGCATTGTGTAAAAGTGTTAGGTTTTCAATAGATGAATTTTATTTTATGTTGTGTGCCGCTATTCAATACCTGTATCTTCCATTTCTAAGCTGAATTCGTATTTCATATGGTATATTAGTCCTTTCCATTTTCGCTTTGGTGCCTCAAGAGGTGGATATATGGGAATATGGGATCATGTCAAAAGATGTAGTTTTTCCTTCTTGGGGATGCCATCACATGCTCTTGCTTTGTTTGTATATGTCGTGGGGCGCAAGGGCCAGCTGAATTTGCTTGTAGAGTACATGTATTATCATTTTCTTTAAGGAACCCATGCTCATACATGGAAGCATTGTATTTCCAATGCTAAGAACTCTTGGCTTAAGCATGAAGATGAATTGGTCATGCAACATCATGCAGGTCAGAAAATGTGGATTTTTGATGCAAATGTAATATTGGGTACTGAAGTTGGTCCTGGTTGTACATTGAGAATTATATGGTTTTGTGATATTATGGAAGAAATACTCATCTCAAAGTGTCAACTTTATCACTTCTTTTTTTCCTTTATGATTATTAAGAGTATTGGGGTTCAACATCAGTGGCCCATTTCCTCACATTTGATTCTGTTTGCTTTTCCTTGACATATAATTTGTGTATTTTGTTCTGCAACAAAGGGATGCTTAGAGAATATTGTGTTTCTTATACATTGAAATTTTATGCTTGCTCGAAAATGATATCTGTGTGGGTCCTTGGAAGCCTTAGTTGCTACTGCAACTTCAATTTCATTGCCACGATCAATGAGGGACATAGTAACTTTCTTCCTATGAATGCAGTTGAATGAGATCAGAAAGGTCAATAGCAACCTGGTCGTGATCGGGAAAACTACTGCTGATATCGACAAAGAAGACTACGACAATGATGCTGACGATGATGATGCCGATAATGCTGAGGAATCTGAGGGCGATGAATTCGAGCAGGAAGTGGTTTGATTGAAGGTCCGTCTTTTCCTTGTAATCTTCTAAGTATATGTATAAATATATATGATCTACTTAGAGATAACTGACCCAAATTCAATTAGTACTTAGATTATGAAACCAGGGTGTAGTATGTTAAAGCTGAGCTCTTAAGACCTATTCGGCATATGGCATGACTCTTTCACCTACATATGCATCATTGTTACAAATTTAATGTGCTAATTTTGTTTCACCTTCGTAAATAGAAGTAATAATCACTTTCCAACTTAATTCGTAAATAGACGCTACCTAAATTCTTGTCTCCCCTAAGTTTCCTTTCAGTATGAGCGAATGCTTGAGTCTGTCACCACTGATGTGAAGTTGTTGCTTACCCTTTGGAACCCTTCTAATTCCTAACTGATCAGCCGCGCTCAAGTGTTTGCACACATGGGTCCCCACCCCGACCTGCCTTTCCGAGCCATCGAGCCCGTGTTCTTGATGCAGATGTGGATTTTGAACAAGGGGATTCTGCAATCTAGATGAGGGAGTTTCTACAAAGTAGGGTTGTGTCCTTTAAGGTAGCAAGAGACATCGAGACGTGTTCTGGGTCTAGGGTTGACGATGGTTAGAGTATGGTATAAGTATAACAAATATCATAATCATATCATAATTTTAAATTGCATACCATAACTATTAAGATTACAATTTTCAATACCATAACTATATTCATAACCATGGTTATTAATCACAATTTTAACCGTATACCCATATTTATTATCACATGTGAAATGTAATGGAACATTATAAATGTTTTATTAATAAATACAAAAAATTATGTCAATCAATAAAAAATATTCTACATTAGCACAATTCAAAATTAACATTAATACCATTTAACATTTACATCATTTAATTATAGTTCGCCCTGAAATTATACATTCGTAAAATTTAAAAGTGAAAATCATATTTCTGTTATTAGTATTTATTATTATATTTATATAGTTATAACCATGAGTATAACTAAAATAACATAACCATTACGAGTAAAAAATTCATCATCATAATCGCATCATACCATAATAATAAGGTTAATCATTAAGTTTTTTAAAACGCACCATTGCAGATTCTATATGGATCTCACCTAGTGAGAGTAAGTTGAGTAGTTTGTAGTCGAAGGGGAGTTGTATGGGCATAAAAAACGGTTTGGGCCAACTGATTCGAAGAAGATTTCAGCTTCAAATGAATTAAATTTGGTTTAACTTTCAAAACCGAAGTGATTAAATTCAGCATTAGTATCAAAAACGAATACAATAATTACATAAATTCAAATAATTTTTTGTTGTACAGATGCAATGAGCTTAGACAAAAATTATAATAAGTTTTGGAAAAACTATCCCCTCATGAGAGGATTTTGTCCACTAACTTATCCTTTAAGTCTCGGTTCATCTAAAAAAATATACATTAATATTGATAATTTTAATTATAGTTAACTTTATTATAATATATGTTATATTTAATTTGATTTTATATAAATTTTTAAGTCATTTTTTATCACACTAGCAAAACTTTTGGGGGTGTTTTATAATTTGTTAGAAGCTTTTTCATTATGATATAGTGGGCCCAATTAGCTCTGCCGATGAATTTATTCTGATGCCCAGATCCGCTAAAACTCGGCCTATGAATTGGACCCAGGGAAGCTTTACCGGGACTCTTTAGGAATCAGCAGCTAAGGTTTTGTATAAAAGGATCTCTTCGTTTTTTGTTCCTGCACTGAAAGCGGCTGAAAACCCTAGACCTCAAGTGAGCTCTCCTCTTTACTCGACTTCCATCTGGTACAGCGATACGTAGATCTTAGGTTTCATTAATCTCTTGATTCTTCTCTTTTGCAGAGATGGCCAAGTCGAAGAACCACACTGCTCACAACCAGTCGTACAAAGCTCACAGGAACGGCATCAAGAAGCCTAAGAGACACCGCCACACTTCCACCAAAGGGGTACGTCCATCTGCAGTGTCCATTTAGCTTCATTGTTTATGCGAATCAAATTCCGGAAAAAGCAGGATTCTTACGATTTGATTGCAGTGCAAGAACTGTTTGTAAATGCATGATTTATTTTCTTATTCTATAGTAGTGCCAGTTGATTTAAATTTCTGTTGGAGGTCCGAGTGTTTTACATTGGCATAAACTTTCTGGTTTTGCTTCCCTTGAGAAACTTGTGTTCCAATTTAGATTATGGATCTGTATGGAGGTTGGCGTAAAACCACTTCCATTTGATACGACATCATCGATCCTCCTTTGTCAGTGCTTGTTCGTCAATCTGTCCAGTTTTGCTTAAAAAAAAATTGCGACCAAATCAAGTGCATCTGCGCTAGAGATTTACTTAATCAGTTAGTTCATATATTGTCTATCAAAATAAATTTTAGTCAGATATGTTTTCTGACGCTCTACTTGTTTTGTATCAGATGGATCCCAAGTTCCTGAGGAACCAGAGGTATGCAAGGAAGCACAACATTCAGAAGGAGTCTGCCTCTGCTGAAGAGTAAACTATCTCATATGTTGTTACAGAAACATCTTCTTCTTCTTTTTCTTTCGATGACAATCTGTTTCTTTACTGAATTCATTCGATTTGCTATTAAGTTTAGTTTCCAGACATCTTTCGATCCATATAAGCATAATTTTTGTTCATTTTGTTCTTGATCCTGAGAGTAGTTTTAACTTTTAATGGGGTCAGATATATACGATATTGCATGGAGGGAATGTATGAAACTATACAAGATTAAGAGACCCTCGATGGACTGAGAAATCATATTAATATGATGTAAACATACTTTAATGTGATGTAATTGAGCAATACAAATTTTTGAGGAAGGAAACCAGCTCTAAGCTTGAATTTTAATAAAATAGTCCGCCCAAATGGTACAGAATTTAACTCGAGACGATTTCAAGAAAGTATTTTATAGTTTTCGAATCTTATAGTTTTCGATAACATTTCCTAAAAACTTAAAATATAAAAAATGGACTTGATATAGTTCAAGTGAGGTCAAGACTATTTTGTAGTTTTGACTTGGCTGCAAACTTTTTGTCTGGTTTATTCCATATTTATAAAAAATGCAAACTTTTTATCACCTGTTTTAAATCCTAATTCATATTATATATATATAAAAAATGTTAATTCCATATTTATAAAAAATGGTGAGACCAAGCTTGGATTGGCCGTGCTAATCTTTTTTGGTTTTATATGATATTTTTTCTTATTTATTACATTTTTTTGTAAAAAAAAAACAATATTGGCACATTATGAAACTTGGACTAATCAACAACCAATATGAACAATTCGAGTGACAGACGCCTTTAAAAATGTTGTACTAGTTACTTAAACTTATAAACATAGTGTACCTATTTGTAATTTCAGTACTTTCTCTTCTATCGAAATAGCGGCATCACTAAAGCCTGCCAATAGGTAGGTTCAGTTACACTGTAGGCCCAAGTTCTCTCACAGTAGGCCCATTAAGAAGATTCTCGGCTCATCAACAGGCCCAAAGAAAATTTAGCGCGATATCTTCGGCTGGATCAACAGTAGCTAGGGTTTCCAATAAAAGACTTCGTTCTCTCTCTCTCCCCGTTCATACTTCATCGTAGCTTAGAGTAGAGACAACTGTAAACCCTAGACCACGGTGAGTTACCAGAACACTTTCTCCTCTTTCTCCTCTTTCTCTTTTTCTCTTTTCTTGTTTGAGTTCTAGCTGGTACGGTGATACTGATAACTTAGTATTAGTTGATCACTGGTTTCGGATCTGTTGCAGAGATGGCCAAGTCGAAGAATCACACCGCTCACAACCAGTCTTACAAAGCCCACAGAAACGGCATCAAGAAGCCCAAGAGGCATCGCCACACCTCAACCAAAGGGGTACGTGATGATTTCTCTTTCTTCAACGCTCTCGAATCTTCATATATCTTCAGTGTTTGTGTGTGCTTATGCAAATCGGAGTTGGGAAGAAAGTTGAGGCTTAGGATTGATTATAATGCTCTAATTGGTTAGAGACGAATGGTGTTTTGCTGACTTAATTCTTCCAAATGTGGTGTATGGATGCCAAATATTTATTGATATGAAGTGATTGGCTCTTTTAGCCCTGGTTGTACTATGTTGTTGCATAATTTTACTCGATATGATTGGTTATTGTCTTGGTTGAGTCAATTTCAAAATTGAATTTTTGGAAGCCTGAAAGGCTCGTTTTTCAGCTGAAATGAAAGCTTGAGAAACAGTTCAATGTGCTTTTGCTTTAACTTAAAGAATCTGTCTGTTGGATCGTAGAACTTGAATGATAAATGTTACAATAAAGAAAAAGATTGAAGAAATGTGTGATGTCTCTTGCATTAAATAATTTGATTTGGTACCTCTTCATAGTTTCTTCTCGTCTGAGTAGTATAAGGACTGTTTTTTTCTTTAATCTGTCTGCCTTATCGCTACATCAATTTGGTTTCATCATTTTCGTGATTGTACTGACAATGCGGTCTTTGTTTTGATGGTTGTTTCTAATAGATGGACCCTAAGTTCCTGAGGAATCAGAGGTATGCAAGGAAGCATAACAATCAGAAGGAATGTGGCTCTGCTGAAGAGTGAATCTGTCTGTTGTTTGCATAACCATTTCATGTTTTTTGTTGTTTAGTTATTGAAGAAGACTCCTGTTTTGCATTATGTTCAATGATGGTATGCTTCTTGAATACATTTAAGAACAGCACAATCCTAAAATATATAATTTATTTCTTAGATAATACCTCAACTATTGGCAAAAGAAATCTTTGATGGTCTATACATGCATGCTTAAACCAGTTGTATGTGATAGTGTCGTCTTTTGCAAATGACATTCATCTTTGAATGTGTCTTCAACTATATGAAAGTTTGCAAAATATCATTGTACTCATTTAAGTTCAAAAATAAATAAATGAAGTTAGACAATTTTTGATTTAGTTCACTATGATGTTTGGGAATCCTCCAGTCCAGTTGTATGGTTTCGTGCACTGTTACTTTTGTGGACGTCCCAAAACTTAAGAAGTCTTCACTTTTTTTTTGTCTCTGCGTATATTAAAGAGTGATAATGCCAAAGAGTAGGGCGGATTGAGACCGAGACCGAAATATCGGTCTTGACATTTGGAGGATCGAGACCGACTTTGGCCAAAAAAGCCCGTTCAAGTCAGTCTTGCTTGACTTGGGTTGGTCTCGGTTTTGGACCGAAATATTTGGTAAAAAAAATCACTTGGATTGACAAAAAATTACCGAAGTTTTGGTCTTGAACTCGCCTGCTCCTCGTCTACAGTCACATTTTCTTAATGGAACATATCCAAGGGTTGTTGAATACTTCCAAGTCATGAATTACTAGTGTTTCAAAGGTTACTTTATGAATTTCTACGGTTTTCTTCAAGGTCGGTCTTGTCCTAATCGGACCTTTGGAAAAAAAAGCCCTAGATCGAGATCGAGATCGAGCCCGACCTTGAAGATAAAACCCTGCTCATTCGGTCTCAGTCCTAATCGGATCGGTCTTGTCGGAAATTCAGTCCAACCAGCCTTTTTTTATCACCCCTTCAAAAAAGTGCACAACTCAAATGGAATTCTTAACCTTAGAACTACACGATTTTCTAAGTTTTCTTATACAATCTTTCCTTAGAGATAGCTGTAATATATATATGTACAATTTTCTCAATGAATCAAAGTAAGAGAGAATTCTGGTATGAAATTCTCTACCAAACAAACAAAATCAAACATACACAAATTTCCACAGAACAGTCTCATGTAAAATCTAGATATATTATTATTATCTATAACATAATAACATTCCCCAACATGGTATTTTTCTAAAGTAAAATGAAAATTTGAATCATTCGAAATTATAACAATTATTGGTGACCTTTCCCAAAATATTCCTATACAAGAATGTTGAATTTTGTGATGGAGATTTCTCCACACACCAACTACTTCTCTTCAGCTCCCTTTCCTTTGAAATGGCAACAACAATCTCCTTCACACTCCAGAATGGGAGTATCAAAGAAGAAGACACAGACAGAGACACTAAGGACTGAGGTTGGTTAAAATTCTATCCACAAATATATTTAAAAGTTTTTGTTTTTTTAAAAAGGAGAGAAATCGCCACCATTTTTCCTCTACAACCTAGATTGCTACAAAGACGATAATGTCCTCATAAACCAATCAGATAACCTACGAATTTTAGTCGAAAGCTCCGGGTTCTTCCCAAAATGAGATTCTGCATTTGATACCAGAACCGACACATCGTGATTCACGGCTTCTATACTTCGGTAGTAGTTGTTCTCTAACCTCGATTGGATCACATCCAGAGTCACAGGAACTGGAAACCTACAAAGAACATGAAGAATAGATGCTCTCAAGTTTTAAAAAATAAAAGAGAGGCAATATCCTCAACCAAAATTGGATCTTGCACATGATCAAACCCTGCCTATATGGAGAATCCACTATCTTTCCTTTCAATAACTAGAAATGTAAAGGGCACACTGTGAGGATGTGAAAATATACGCATTTCAGATACTAAAAGAAATTAAAACCCAGGCATTCGGCAGGGCAAACATACCTATTCAGAAAGCTGTTCTTCTGTGATACTTGCTTCAACTTTTGTATACCGTAGCGATCCTACATATACACATCAAACCAACGAACACATAAAAAAATTGCAAAGAGAAACAAATTTTGTATTTCTCTATCTATGAGTATTTTCAAGAACTTAGTCCAAACCATTTATATCATCAACAATAATATATGAGAAAGCAATCCGCATTGAGATGTAAAAGTAGGATAATATACCTGAGTTTTGTTTCCGGATTGTTCTAGTTTAGAAATGGACTCTAAGAGCTTATTCCTAGAATCATCGTCAATACAAGCTTGCTCCCATTCAGTATGTTCTTGAGTTTCTGCATCGAAAAGCTCCCATGGACTGTGAAGATATGTCTCAGGTGGATCGCTCTTGTACTGAACAGAGAATCGCTCCCATGGACTGTCTGGAAAATCCTTAGATTTGGGTTTTGCAGACAAAATCCTACCATGCCACCAATCACCATCTTCTTCATCGTCGTTTTTCCACCACCAAACTTTGCACTTATCTCTTGTTGTCCAATTTCTCTGCATGGCTGCCTCGAATCGGCTTCTCTCAACAAGGAAGTCCGGTAATCCAACTAGCTCAGGGAGAGTCAGCATGAATGTTTTACCGTTCACAGCGGAACAAGGATCCGAAAATTTAAGGGTCATTTTGCAGCAGCATTCTCCCGACCCTGCCCATATCGAGTACTCCAGACCTTCAACTTCACAAAATTCTACGGCCTTTATGTTCTTCATCTGCTTCCATGGGACTGATTCTCTTGACCCACATTGAGAGATGTACTCCTCGTGCCCCTGGAAACATGCATATATTTCACTTAATATTGGTGGATATGATTTTTGAGAATTAGCTACTAATAGAGTAGCTCAGAAACCTTGATTTATCATGTTAGTATACTAAGTTCAGTAGGACAATTCTACCAAGTGAAAAGAGTAACATTTTCAGACCAAAAAACTGATGGAGTGAGATAAGAAACTAAACTCCCAATATGAAAAAGATTCCAGTTTCACACTTTGTATCACTGCTTAGTTCAGTCAATCAACAATTATGTCTTTTTTTGCTTTGCATACTCAATTCATTTAACGCATTATTGCATGACATTTTACACGTTCGAGTACTGGTAACAATATTGCATCCATTGAAGTTTTAGTATGTAAAACTAAATAGGCATCATACAAGTGCAGCATCATAGTACTATAATTAAGGCTGATAATTTTTCTAAACAACAAAAAAAAAGGAGTAAAAATGATCCGATAAAGTTAGGTAAATTACCTATTAGGTTACTTACGTTGATCAATATTACAATTGGGTTCAAAGTTGTATTATTAGTCATTCATGTTTAAAAATGTTACTTTCTAGTTCAAATCACAATTTGTTGTTAGTTTACCATGTGTCATCCAAGTGATTCATTTATGAGTTAAATTACCGAAAATGTAATATTCTAAAATCAAGACAATTGCCTCTAAGGCTAGGCAACAAAGAAAAAGGACATAAAAAACAAATGACTAGTTAATCAATTAGTCACATTCAGAAACGTAAATAACTATTTAACAACACAAAAAAAGATAAGTAATCAAAAGGTAACATGGGCAAACATAAATGACTAAGTAAATAATTAACCCATAAAGTTATGGACCACTTTGATAGGTGATGGAGCAATATTAGTTCCATACAATTTTAAGTGAAACTGAACTTGAAAAATGAGATGGAAAAAAAAAAAAGGTAAAAAACACATCAATGAGTAGAAGGAGTAGTCTACGTACTTGTCTCAAATAGACAATCGAATCCCCTCGCTGAGGAATGTACCGGGTTCCCTCCCCATGTGAAGTCAACAACAACCAGGATGGTTTTCTTGAAGACTGACTTGTCTTCCTCTTATCCACTTGCGGGCTCGAATCACGCAAATGAAAACTAGATCTTCTGTTTCGAGTAGATCTCAGCCCGACTGTCACCGTAGAAGTCGATCCCCCCCATTCGTCTCTAATTGGAGGAGAACCATCTTCTTCAGAAGCTTGAAGAGAAGAACTCTCTTCCTTTTGTTGACTCCGCACGGGGGTAGAGCTCTCGGTATTAGGCTTTTTATCTTGATCAATTTCTTGAGAATTCAATCCACTGGTTATCATATGGTAGTTTGGATTTGAAGTGCTTTCTTCCATTCTAGCCACAACACTACCTTCTACAACTGCTACATTTGTCTTAGATTTTGTCAACTTAGACCTTCTATACACAGCATATGTCTTGTTCCCATTCGCTTCAACGTTTGACGAGTTCTGTATAAGGGGACCTGCCGTAGCAACATTATTTTCGGGAACTAACAACGCACCGTGCCCATTATCTAAAGTATCAATCTTTCCAGTTGATGAACCTGCTATATCTAAAATCTGATAATGGTGGTCATTTCCAATGTCATCATCTGCAGAATAAGCCACAAGTTCTAGTTTTGAGGCATCTGTCAATGCTCCTCTATCTAGGGTTATCTCTGAAAGTGGTTTAGATTCTGTAACTTCATCAACTCCATGGTTAACAACACAAACCTCATCCTTTAATTCACCACTACACTCGCATGAACCATTATGGGTTACTTCTTGACTTGCAGAAACTTCATGCTTGGAAGGTTCTTCATTTTCAGGAATAGTTTCCACAAACCCATTAACTTGATTTTCTAATCCACCATCACCGTTAGAACGAGAACTAGAAAATGGATCCAGTTTGACTGTTTCTACAAGTCTCGGACGTTTGGATGATCGAGCTCTAACACCTCCCCATTTGATTTTCCCATTCGCGTATCCTTCATACAAGCTCATACCGCATTCACCCTTGAGCTGAATCGAGGTTTGTTCAGTATCATCTCCATTCGCCTGTCTAATCACCAATTTGGTTGGTTTCTGAGGTTTATCTTCCAAATTTACAGGTGTTGTGATCTTGTTTATCGGAAATTTCAAGATCAGTCTCTTCCTCTTTCCCTCATCAGCAGGATGAACATGACCACTGTGGTGTTGTTCATCTACTATGTCTTCATCCTCAACCCTAAGTACTCCCTTTCCTTTCAAGTTCTTGATTTGATCATCTTCTAAGGACTGCTCAGATTCATCACTCTCAGAAACTGATTCGGGTCTTGTTGATTCGCTCTCTGAGATATCATCTTCTGACTCGTACTCTTCTTCTCCATCTGATGAGGCTCCTGTAATCCTCGAAAACAAGGAAAGGGCATTCCGGGCAGCTTTTCTTCGTGGTCTTGATGATGATGACTTCGATTTGGATGACTTTTTCTTTTGACCACGTCTCTGTTTTCGCGCTCGGTTTCTATTTCTAGATACATCACCACCGTACTCATCTAAATTCCTCCTCTTAACTCGCCTTCCGAAAGAAGTCATGACTTCAGCCTAAAAATAGAAACATATATATAATTGAGTAAACATACAGTATTTATAAAAGATTATTAAAAAAACGAAAGAACAAATACAAGTATTGTTCTTTAGGGGTTTTGCTTATTTTGGATCACTTCTCAAAAGATTTTCAGATTTATTCTTTGAATGATTGATCACTTCGTGGTGTTTTATTATATATAAATACATATATGGAATTCTTAATGAGAAAACCCGTTAAAAAAAACAATTGGGTTAAGGGTACTACATAGCCACAATATCAGTATGCAAATAAATAAAATAAAATCCGAAGTAATTTTCTAAATTTTTGATGCTTTAGCCACAATTGACTTACCTCTGCCTTTTGTTTCCTCCTTTTAGATCGACGGGCCTGATCTGGATTAGAATCCTCTGCATCGCTTCCATCGGTGCATTCAAGATCCTCAGAGGAATCGAAGCCGTGACTCTCCTTATCCCCACCAGATGAATTGTCTTCAGCAACTATATATTCTGAATCATTGTCATCGCTTATTATTTCAACCTCAGGCTCCCAGTCCATTGCACTAAGAAATTCGGGTAGAGGCTCGACAAAGGCATCCAAATCTGGCAAGGGTAGCATTGGCAAATCCTGATCGACACTGAAATCAGGGCCAATTGCGAGTCTCAGCGAAGAAGGCCGCCACTCGATGCCAAGAGCACCCAATCGGCGCTTTTGGTACATGCTCTGGTAGGGTTCTTCGTAAGGTGTCATACCTAAATATCAAACAACCATGAAATTACTAACAAGTATCACAAAAAACTTTGACTGGAAATATATTATCAGAAAAGTACAAACCAGAATCACAGAGAAGATCTTGCATATTCCTTCGATAAGGAGCAAGTTGTGTTTCCTGAACCAAAAATTAAATGCAGATTTCAAGTAAAAAAAAGTAATAAGGGGCTTCAAATTAGACTTGATGATATTAAAGTACATAATGAAGAGAAATTAGAGATTGAGAAACTAAAGGTCAAACCTGGTCAAGCACGTTGCCTGAGGTATCTTGTATAAGGGGGCGGTAATCACCGAGGAAGAACTGTAAAAGATAACCAATATCGATTGTATAAATTAGCAAAGTGTCAAAAAAAACAAACATTTTTTAAGCATCCAATTACCTGATCATACTTAGCATCCCTTTGAGACTCACCCTCTCCGGTGCTCAGTAAATATAACTGACCTACATCATCTGAGAGAACAAGCGATGTCCCGTCCCTACATATATTGCAAAACATAGCATCAAGTGATGAGTTCAAATGTCAAATGTAACACAAAAATCATATGAATTGTAGGCCCAGGTTTTATTTTACAGCATACTAGTTCCCTCACTCTCCTTAGCTTCCCGCTAAATTTACTAAAGATTACCAGGGATAAAACTGTACTTACGGAGAAAATCTCCCATCAACCAACTTGAAATGTGAAATTTCATATATCCTCATTGGTTTGCCTTCCCATATCTGGGGGAAAAAATACATGATACAATCAATATATATATATATATGTGTGTGTGTGTGTGTATGTGTGTGTGTGTGTGTGTGTATTTGAATAAATACCAAACAATTTAAGGAAAGGAAAACTCACGTCCCAAACAATAATTTTTCCATCATAACCTGCACTCATAGCGATCCTTGGGTCCAAAGGATGAACATCTAGAATATAAGTCTGGAATATGCAAAAGTAGTCCCATAGAAGATTTATTAGAAAGCAGAAGTTTAAATTAGAAGTAATACAAGTTTTTTTTTAACAATATCCATTAGAATCATTTGCATAAGCATGTTTGGAGAAAGTGGTAACTCAGCCATCATGTTTTATTGCACCACTACATTTGAAAATGATGGTAAATGCACATTCTGTCCAACATCGTCGTTAAATATTTGTCAAATTGACGAGATTAACCTTATATTTTCCAAATGTCACAAATACCTAATAATTTTTAAATAACTTTTACTAATATTACAATTGAGCCCCTCACTTGATCGAGGATCGATTGGGACCCCAGTTCAGAGGTCCTTCAATTGGAGCTCAACTCGGACCCCAACTGATTGGGGCTCAAGCCCTAATTGAGGGTCCTCTAGTCTAGGTGGGTGCCCTAAGTGAGGATCCTCTAATCTAGGTGGGTACCCTGATTGGGACCCCTCTTGGTTGAGCCTCAACTGAGCCCATATCGAATCAATACTCAATTATAACATTAGTAAAAAGTACAGTTTAATTGTGACATTTAGAAAAGTGTCTGGTTAATTTGGCAATTTAAAAATTATTTTACGACAATTTTGGACGAAGGATTGAAAAAAGTGCATTTAGCATCATTTTTAAACATTATTACATTCAGCAACGCAAAAAAAGAAGGTGCAACTACAACAATTATTTTTGTTAAACATGTTGCTGCATTTTCATATTTTTTTCCTTTAAATTAGAAGCAATACACATGTTTTTAACAATATCCATTAGAAGCATTTGCATAAGAATGTTATACGAACAGCATAGTGAACTGCAAATACAATTACATGTATGGGAATTAAAGCTCAGTGTGGCACACTCTAGTTTAATCATAGAACTGAAGCAACTTACAGAATCTGTATGTCCGGTCAATGAATGCACTAAACTACCATCAGATGCATTCCAGACGCATATTCTGCAATCTGCATTTAGTTACTATAGTTAGAGGCACATGATTAAAATATTTAAGCAAAGTTGATGCCGCAATTACAAAATATCATTAATTGCTGAGCAGATTCCCTAGCACGACACTAATACATCCAATTTTAGTTTTATAGCACTAACAGATTTCAACCACACAAGGGATTGGAGATGCAAGATCTAGAAAAATGAAAACGAACTTAATGAGTGAGAAAGAATTCATATAAGTAACTCTATTTTTACAATTAAAGGAAAATAAATAGCATTTTATGCATGATCATGAATGTCTGTCGTAAAATTTGCCTTTGTGAAGAAAATAGATCTGACAAAAAATTCAATAGATACCCATGATAGCTGCAAGTACAAATCTGTTATCGAGGCTCCACACTATCATATTTACACCACGTGGAGTCGGAAGAACTCTCTGTCGAGGACCCCCTCTCGGAGGTTGTGGTGGCACTGGTGGAGGTGGGACCTTAAGATGATATGCGCGAGTCCATCGTCCAACTTTTGACTGACCACACAAAAAAACATCTGTCACCATTTTTTACAAGCTGAAAATGCCAAACTTTTAAACTGTTTAAATACCCAATTGTAGTTAAATGTGCAAAAAGAGTGTATCAGACCTATAAATACTCAGATCAGCCATCACAAAATAGGAGAAAAAGCAAGCATTAAGAACTTACATGTGATCTCCGTGATTTCGGAATCCAAATAATTGCACTACCATCTCGTGAACAAGTTACAATATTATCATGGCTAAACCTACAAGAACAAACAGAGTAGTAAGAAATGAATGCATAAATAGAACATTCATCGGTGAGGAATCTCCTTGCAGTCAGAATTAAAAAAGAGAGAAGGTAACTAACTACCATGAGTTCTTGAATTTCAAAGCAGACTCTTCCTTTGAAGTATCAACCACGGAAACTCTTGATGTCAAAGCACAGCCACTGCAAGTTGTAGTGGTAATTATCAATAAATTTGAATTGTAAGTTAATAAAAGATTTTACACATATAGACCGGGATTCACCACCTGAACTGTACATAATTAACATCATTTTCATGACCAGACAAGATATCTATCTCATGATTTAGCTGATCCGACTCATCTTTGTTCAGCTTGAAAGCATTGTAAACCTACAAAGTAGAAGTTCAGTTGGTCATATGGGAAAATATCTCAACAAATTGTGGAAGTGGAAGATCAATGAAATTTAGTCAATGCAAGATCATACCCTTGCAAGAGTATCTGAACCACCAGTAACGAATACAGTGCCGTTAGCATTGAATGCACAGCAAAATATTTGATGATTTTGAGGACCAGCACTTGGTGCTATAGAAGTAAAGCCATTCCTTCCTGCAATATATTAATCAAGCAAGCAATATGATTGATGGTATGAACCAAAATCTCCAATCAAAGATAAAATGGAAAGAGTAAGCACCTGCAGCAGGGTCTGGAGGCCGAGGTAGAAATACACGCGGAGAAATTTGAGAATTCCTAGCATCCCAGATTCGACATGTTCCATCATCAGATGACCTGCAAAAAAAATTGTGCAGCAACGTCAAACAGTAAAGTCCGTATAAACAAGATAATCAGAAGATTAAGATAAACATTTGAAAATTATATGTTTTAAATCTTGAACAGCAGAACCGAGTACTTATGCTTGTACCCCAAAGAATGGTCAATATACAGAAATTTCATTCCTGACACATCCCGTAGACCTATGGATCCAAGATTAAGTGGAGCATTATTTATCTCAAGAAAATTTCAAGCACCAATATGGCTTCAACAGTACCATCTTCAACAGAATAAAACTATGAGTATTCGTTCTGATACCATCTTGATATTTGAGAGACTACATTTCCTTCATATATATATATGAGTGCTAGCTTCTAGATTCTCCTAGGTCTATAAGTATTCACCTAGTTCTAGGCACAATATCCTAAATCTATAGACTCTACACATAATGACATAATTAAATAATTTACAAAGTTCTAGATACTTCAAATAGAAGAACCGAGTACTCATGCTTCATGCTTGTACCCCAAAGAATGGCCAGTGTACAGAAATTTCATTCCTGACACATCCCATAGACCTACAGATCCAATTTTAAGTGGAGCATTATTTATCTCAAGCATCAATATGGCTTCAACAACAGTACATTGAAAACAAACGCTGCCTTTCATTCTCTCTTTATGCAAACCCCCATTAATAAAATGCATGACAACACGGCTTCCACCTAATTTCATAAGATCCGCATTATTGCCTATTTCCTTATCTTCCATGCCTATATTATTCCTCAAGCTGATGAGCAACGTGAAGAGACATAGCAAAAAAACAAAATAATAATAACAAAGTAAAGGGACAGCCTACACAATTGCTGCTTAAGCTTTATTGAGACACTCTTTTCCCCAAAAAAACAATACATACCCAACCCAAATTTGTGTTGCTTACCAACAAGCAACTAGATCCTGTGGCTAGC
This sequence comes from Chamaenerion angustifolium, assembly GCA_946814005.1. Classification (NCBI taxonomy): domain Eukaryota; kingdom Viridiplantae; phylum Streptophyta; class Magnoliopsida; order Myrtales; family Onagraceae; genus Chamaenerion; species Chamaenerion angustifolium. The sequence continues at coordinate 627,240 of OX328278.1, read as the reverse complement.
CAAAAGTACAACATAAGTAATGTTCAATAAAAAAAAAATAGAAAATCTTCTTTGAAAATTAAACCAATAACCACTTCCTCCAGATGAAGAAATAGAAAAGGCTAAATCCACAATTGAGCACGAAACATGCATTATGAACACAGTATACCACAAGGAAAAGAAAGAGACACACAGCAGGAGACAGTTTAATGTAAGAGTCCAGGAAGATCAGTGTTCACAAAGAAAAGATGACTCCTACAAAACAAATATAGTAATAAGAATGTAGAGGGTCATACGACAAAAGCTGGTAGAGAGCAGAAGGCCTTGGACTAAAAGCAATTGCCGTAACTGCTGCAGTATGTCCTCGGAGAACTGAAATTGGCAGCCCATCAGGCAGACGCCACTAAGACATACCAATGAGAAAATGCAAATTACAAAAAATTCATAAAATAGCTCATAAAATGAGTCTACAACAAGACAAAATTACTTTTCAACTGCCATTTAATAGATAAATTATCAATTAGGTTAAAGACTTACCACCCTGATGACACAATCGTTGGAAGAGGATGCCACCAAAGCACTATTGGAACTCACAGCCAAATCAGTTATATCGCCCTTCAAGAAATAAAATAATTCAGATAGCAATAAATAAGAAGCTGTAAGCATTAAGATAATCAATCGGTCTTTGAAACTCACTTCATGGCCACGACAACTAGCCAAGCAGTATGCAGTCTCCATAGACCAGATCTTTACAAGACGATCGTCTGATCCAGTAATAACATATCTGCCAGAGCGATCAAAGGCAGCTGCAGAAATCCCATAGAAGAAGCAAATAGACATCAACAAGAAATCACGAAGTCATGCTTACAAAGTTAAAAGGAAACATACATACATACAATAGATATAATATATGTACAAAGTAGTATCTGCTTTGTTGAAACTTTCCACATAAAACAACTACTTTAGAATGTGTAGGTGGACTGTTATGCACCTACGAAAATACCACTTCTATCAGCATTACTTCAACTTAACAGGCAAATCGTCAACCCTGGCACTGACTTTGTCAGATGAGATAATCATTTTGCTTCACAATGGGAGAGAAAACATAAAAAGAGATGTGGACATGGATAATAGATGCATGATGGCATCCAACTTAATTCTATACTAGAGCTCATGTTAATTTCATGCATGTAAAGTTCCTTGGAACTAGCTAAACTCTTTATGAAACTAACACGGATGGAGCATGATGCACAACAACATAGAGAACATCTACGAATGTTCTTGGAGGTTCAAAGGAATACATGTCTACAAGCTCAAATTTTCAGAAAATCCGCGTAGGAATTTTTGAGACTCGCGTTTTATCAAAGAGGAGATAACCGAGATTTAACTGATTAAGCATATGATCTTTGTTGAAATACCACACGTAACATATATAGGTTGTGCTCCAATGTATATTGGGCTCATTGAATAAGCAAACCCACAGTTGATAATTAACATGATATTAATGTTAATTTTGTGACCCACACAGATGCACCAATGTACCAGCCAAACCTATTAAGCTTTAATTTTTTGTTTGGATATGGACCCACCTAATCCAAACGGAAATTATTTATAGTTCCTACTTAACAATCTTGCTCTGCTATGACACCAAAAGGTTAGTTTGATTAACTTCAGTGTACAGATTCTAGTATAGAAAGAAAAAAGTTCATGCATACCACAATAAACAGCATTTCGATGTCCTCTAACCCTCTTTATATTTTGCATTTTCTGAACCATCGTTGCAGGCTTTGCAATTGCATAACTAGCAGCACGAATAGATGGGGATCGATGGTGACGAGTGAAACCACCCCCAATTTCTCTCAAACCTAACCCACGAACTTGATCTGCTTGTCTATGAGGCCATCTCATATGAGGAGATGGACGTTTGACAGTATAGGATCCTTTATCATCTGCAGAGAAGATATAAGGAAATCACGGCAGTTCAAAAGTTCAGCAGTTTCATTTTATTAACAGATTATTAAGGAAATGTAGATACACAAGGAACTCTAACAAAACCTTGACATTATAAAAAATATATATCCAAAGACAAATTCTTGCACAAAATCTTTGGCAACAAAAAAAATGTATCCAAGATGCATCAAATTCGAACTTGCAAAAGAAGATGACCTACTCAATAATGAAAATGAACCGCTTCCAAGTAAAGTAGGAACATCAGCTGCAGTAGGAACACGTCCACTATCAATATCTTGTGAAGGAGCAGTGGAGAGCAGCTGCTTTAAAAGCTTTACCAAATGATCTTTTTCTACATGAGGATGCCTGCATAAATGTCAGATGGAGTCTTTATGCAAGGAGTCAAAAGCATCCAAAAAAACTGGCTAGTAACCTAGAGTGACAAACAGCAGGTCTGTTGCTTGTAAAGGGAAAAGTAACACTCCTACATGTTCACGATTCACTCAATGAATGAAGAGCGTCATACCTCTCTACCAACTTGCTGTAACCTAATGGGTATGAAATGCCGTCATCATTGGTATCCCCACTATGCTCCCCACTCCTTGAATACCATGCGTGATATCTTCTGGGTAGAAGTTGATGCTCGAGAAGCTCATTCCACAGTTGGCCAAAAGTCCTTTGACATGGTCCAGCAGATAAGAAATGCATAATCAAAAAGTACACTTCTTTAAGGTCAATATCAACTGGTTTCGCTCTTTGTCTTGTCTGTGGATCTGCAGATATTGCACTTCCATGTCCTCTAGTGACGAATCTCAGGGGTTTCATGCTAGAGGAAGGGGTATCACCAGGTGGAACATATTTCCTTAGAGCCATATCTCCTGCTCATCAAGAAGAACTCCCAACTCTCAGACCAAATCAGCTTTCAACAAACATTGAAGGATACATATAGAATATACCAGATGGAAAATATACACTGAAGAAGACACATAAAAAAAATGGCATATCAGGAAGGTATCCCAGTTCTATACTTTAGATGTATACACCACAATATAACTTCCTGTGTCATGCTCACAAAGAATGATGCCAATTTAGATTGACGTCTTTCTGCAAATTAACACTGCAGAAAATCTTATTTTTATGCACCCCCAGTTTGACGTCGGGCGTATTTATAGCGCGCTAAGCATCCAATTATTATCAGCCAATCAAACAACTGTATGGTAAGTGCTCATAGTCTAATCCACATTCGTCCAGTAACAACACCGTTCAATAAACAAAAGGGTAAACATAGATTTTGCTTCTCTTAAACTAACAAGAACAGGAATTTAAGTTCCTGTAAGGAATGCGGTTGATGGAAGTTAATATTCATAACAACTTGGGAGATGAAATATGGGGGACTATATAGCATTATCCTTTATAGGTTTGTTTTGCTAGGGTTATGAATGCACACATTAACCACCAGCTTTGACAGAAATTTGCATTGACTTTGTTCTGTCATCCTTCTTTATTATCAAATATTAGTCCCTTCTATCCAAATACTAACCAACCAATGACAAGCATGGACCAACTGTTATTAATTCTCAGAATCCTCTGGTTATATCTCCACGCTGTCCAGGCAAAGCACAATGCTCATGCAGGTCCAGCAAGAGTATGCTACTATGTGATCCGTCCAATAGCTGATTATATGGTGAATTCACTTATTCTTCTTTTTTTCTTTCTATTTTTGCTCAGACCATTTACCAATGACTTGTTCATTGCAGCTCAAGAATTAGCCAATGTGCCCCAACATACTCTTTACAGTATGACATGAAGATCCCCAATGCCTTGAGATTCTACTTTTAATGCGTGCTGATTGTACATCAAACTTTTTATGCATATAATACATGCAAATACTTACTCAAAAGTCAAAACTCAACTAAACCCATAAAAATCTAAATATGGAAACATAGGCTAATTCAATCTTATCCTATTATCAATAACTTTATCTGCATTATTACACTTGAAACTGAACTTAAACTCAAAGCAGTCACTCTAACTCGAAATCCACATGGACAAACATCGAACGAGAGAGGGAAAAAAATGCATCATGTAGTGCATATAGATAGGTAATAAATAATATGAAGGAACACTCAATTTCCAATTGCCAAAGGACTAATCTTTATCTACCATATTAGACAACTACCAAGCAACCCAAAACGTCCTCTACACTGTAATGTCTGATATTTATCAGACTCCATAATGCATCCCTAGTATTGCACCAAAGCAACCGTAGCAATCAAAACGAGACAATTCTCCAGTATTATGACGCAATCAAACGAGCAACGCCAAAACAAAACATTGCCAAAGTTTCAAGAAGCACATGCAGAATCCCCAATCCAATCCATGGACAGAGCAGGCAAGTGGCAAAGGCACCTTCAATGGTGGAGTGTTAAGGGATAAAACGGTGCCGTCAAAGCGGCGGACTGCATCTACAGAGCTTCCTTGTATCGGGAGAGGACTGTGAATGAATGGGGATCCGGAGTTCGAAGAGTGCAAGAATATGAAAGAAAAGGGCTAAAACTGAAAATTGAATAACTTGGCGGTTGTGAAGTGAAGTACGAGCAGAGCTGCCGAGGCTTCGGCTGCGTGAAAGAGCTTCTCCCCTTGGATTCTCCAGAGAGACCCCCAAACTATATCCTTAGGAAACTTACACCTTGAACTATATTTGCAAGCGATAATTGCCTTCATGTTTTTCGCTTTGGACATATTTACCCCCAACAACCATTAACACATTTTCTTCCATATGTATATACGTATATATTATGTATAAAGCACAAAGTAAGTTTTATAACTGTCACCTGTAAAATTACATAAATACACCTTACTAATCAAAATAATTTAAATTTATCATCATTATTCAGGTTATTTATATTTTCCTTCTCCACTATTTTTTTGAATACATAGGAAATCCCTTAAAAAAAAGGCTCCAATGAAGTTTCAAACCGAAGATCTTTCACTAGTACAATAACACAGTGATCAATTAGATCAATAATATTCAAATATTTTTGGATATACTTAAGTGGATTTTTTTTTGTTACTTTTGTTCCAATCAAAATTTAAATTTGTGACTATGCTATAACAATACGATGTTTTATCACTATGTTGCCCCTTTTTTAGATTCTCTATAATTATTATATAGAAAAAAATTGTTATTTCAAAATCTTCTATCTCCTTCATAATTAGTCAGTACTGAAATCTAATAATCAATACTATAAGTTTTTTAACAACTTAATATTCTAAGTATTTGAATACATGGTTGATTGTGTAAGAGAACTAAATACTTGGTTAAAATATTTATTGAGACATTAAATTAAACTTAAACTGCACTAGATAATAAAACCAATAATTTTTTATTCTCAAATAAATATAAAATATAAAAAAATGAAATCACCAAATATTATTATTAATTCAAAAAGTGTAGCAAACTTATTTTTCAAAGTTTGTTATTTATTATCTTTTCAGAATTTAATAATTTTTTAAGGTTAATCAAATTTAGAGTGTATGAATATTTCATTATTTAACTAAAAAACTTGAAGGTTAATAACTCTCTATAATACACATTACTGGAATATGCACATCAATACTCAAACCAATATCGTACAGTTTTCAAATATATATAAAATTAAAATCTAAATAATACTTAACACACCGTAACTTTGAAAATATCTAAGTAAAAAAACAAGTGATAATTTAATCAAATATCTAATTTTATTTTATTTAAAAAAATATTAGGGGTGAGCTCGGAACGGACGAGAAGTTTTTTTGTAAAAACAAAAACAAAAACGAGCCCGGAATTTTGGGATCGAGACTGAGTTCATCTTAAAAAACCACATGAGTCGGGCTTGCTTGACCCAGGCAAGTCTCAGTCTTGGACCGAATTTTTTCTAAAAAAATAAATTAAACTTCAGCACAACTGCAGGAACGACGAGATGACGAACGACGTGACAACGGCGAACGCAAGCGTGGTGGTGTTCTGGCATCGTGGCGTGTTGAACGACTGTTGGTAGCGAGGATGAAGAACGGTTGCTCTGCTGAGGAGTGAACGGTTGCTTTGAAGAATTGGTTGCGTGTTGGTACGTTGCTTAGGGTTGCGTTTGATTAAGGCTAAGAGTGTTGTGTTTGATTAGGGTTGACTGTTGAGGGATTTTTTTTTTTTAAACATAATATTAGCCCATTAAGAGACCGGACCAGGACGGGCCTATCGAGAATTTGGGATTAAAAATTGAGCCCTTGCCCGAGACCAAATTTCAGGTGGAAAACCTGTCTGTATTGACTCATACTTAAACTCAGGACAGTTTTTTGGGGAATTTGGTCCAACGGTCTTTTCTGCTCACCCCTAAAAAACATCACTAGAATTTTATTGACGTTGCCAGTAAATTTATAATCGTTGGTGTTTCATAGATATGGTAGTGAGCGTGTTAATATATTTAAGTGTATATTGAATACATTCTCTTACAAGTTTGGATTCATGTGACAATTTGTTAAAGCGTATGTCTGCAAATGTATATGGTGTCACAGTGCTCAGACTTAAATCTTGCCGACTTCGAAAAAAAGTTACTCTCAGATTTGACCATATTTTTAGTCACAGATAGTTATATATTGTTTTTTTTATCATGTGACACCGAACAATGGGTTCGGTTAAGAAATGAGAGTTTGAAGTAATTACAGGTACCTAAATCAATGAACTCTTATGGCACGTTCTTTTCACGTAATGGAAAAGGAATTCAGATTACGGATTCCGTAAGAAGTTGTTCTTTTCGCGGAATTGATAAAATTTGGCTTAGACATTCCGGGCGGGCTAGGCTTAGACATTCCGTATGAAAACCAAATAATTCCTAAGCCTAGAAGGCAAGGAAACCGGAATAGAGCCATAAAAGACTATTTTACCCTCATTATCTTTACATATTTCCATGTCTACCCTTCATTATTTTTAATTTTTTTATTATTTAAAAAAACGTTTTTAATATTTTTAAGTTTTACAATTAATTAATACAAATTATTTTTATTATATTCTATACATATACAAAGAGGGGCAAATATGTCATTTTACCACATTCCATTCATTTTCCGTATACAATTCCACTAAAGAAACAACAGAATTCCTTATTCCATTCTATTCTATTCAACCAAAGAAACAACTTCATATTCTTAACTCATATTCCTTCTTCCCAATTCCTATTCTATATTCCATATTCCATATTTCGTATTCCTTATTCCGAATTCCGTGAAAGAAACGCCCCGTTAAATTACTAAGGACGTAGTTGTATATATTAATTTCATGTAATTGTATTTCTTAATTTAAGTTTAATTTTTTTATTTACTATTAATGTTATTTTGTATCACTATACATAATTATATTTTTTTTTTGCCAAGAATTATATTGTCCTCTAACAGAATATTTATACTCAATAAATAGTTATAGAAAAACTTGAATCAATACATATATATGTCATGTGACACGGTATACATATATGAAATATAATATACATAAATGTTTTGTTACCTAGATCAATAAACTTTTAAATTACTAAGGACGTGTGTGTATATCTTAATTTTTCCTATAATTGTATTTCTTAAATTAAATTGTATTTCCGTAATAATTATACTAGACTACGACACGAGCTACGCGCGTACACGTTGTCATCGTTGGTCGCGTATGAGGTGTACACTGAATTGATGAAGTTGTCAATTAGTCACATTTTAAATAATGACCAAACAAAAAGTCACACTCTAAATGTAAGTAACCATTTTTACATAAAATATAATGTAAATGTAAGTAACCATTTTTAACAATACATAAAAGGTAAATTACCAAAATATAACATAAGAAAACATAAGTGACTAAGTAGGTAATTAATTATTACGATATTCAAAAGTAGAAAATATTATAGTTAATAATAATAAATAAATGTATCGTTATACATTAATATATAGTAAATAAATGTATGCATAAGTATTTTTAAAAAATATAATATATTTTATGACGTATACTTTTTTTGGCGGGTTATAAAATTTAGAATAGTCGGTTGTGCCACATTGCAAATATCAACAAATTTGGTTGAGAAACTGTACAATTAATTTTAAACCTAAGATTTTTTTGTTTCACCCGGATTACTTAGGGTGGGCATAAAAAACCGGTTCCGCCGAACCTAATCGTACCTTTTGGGAATCGTATCGGTTCTGAACCAGTTCAGCCGAATCAGTTCACAAACCATATGTTTTTTTGAAAAAAAAATAGAGTGGTTCAGAAGACGTACAAAAAACTGGTTCACAAACGATAAACCGTACCACTTCTTGTACCAGTTTTAATATAATATTATATTTAATTATTAAAATATATATCTACTCTAAACCATTAGACCAAAGTTGGTTCGGTGATGATTTATAATCTACATTAGTATAATGTATTATGGATTATGGTTTATACATTATATATTAAGGATTATGATTTATGGATTATGGTTTATGGATTATGATTATGGTTTATGGATTATGGTTTATGTATTATGGTTTATGGATTAGATATTATGTATTATTATAGTTTTTTTAATATATATATAAAGTGGTTTGGCCGAACCGATTTTTGAACCGATTAAAAACATGTACGGTAAATCGGTCAAAATGTGGAGCGGCCAAAAATTGGAGCGGTAAACCATACCTCTTTAAAATGTCGTCAAGGTACGGTTCATGAACCGGTTCGGCTCCAAACCGGTTCATGCCCACCCCTACGTATTACTAACTAACTTAACCAAGCAAAATTATATTTGCTTAGATATGGTATCATTATTCTTACATAAATGACATATTCAAACAACTTAATAATTTCATACAGTTAGGGCGATACCTGTTAATGTCGACATAGAATGGAAAGGCATCCACTCAGAATCGAAGTCATCATTCGATGAGGACATGGAGATGATCGACCACGCCTTAATTCGTTGGTGGTGGACCAAATCAATGTAGTTTGCCGCACTAGGATTCTAGTGTGACGATGCTCTGTAGCTACGATGGAAGAACTAATCGAAGTATAGGTTTGCCTCAAGACGCCTTACTGGTGAAGAAGCTCTCTAGATCTACTCTACAATAAGATCTTCACGAGGACGACATGCTGAAACCGCCGCCAGCTATAGAGAAGAGTATTAGGTTAAACTGGCAGTTGTGGGGAGAAACATTAGGTTAAGCAGTGACTTATATAGAAGATCGAGGAAACGGAAGAGGAAAGACATCCCAAATTAGATGACAAAAGGCCCAAATGAGAAAGACCAAGCCCAAAAGTGATAAAAATTAAAGTATTTACGATATTCACATTTATTACCCATTAATTTTTTTTTCTTAATTCATCACACTCTACTAATGATTAATTTATAATAACTCGTACATCGTGATTGATGGATCATGCAGTAGAAACACCAAACTAGGTCTGATATCGAGATTGCTAGCACATGATCGTCTGACACAGTTATTGAGGAATGCAATTTTAATAGTGTAAATCTTGGAATTGAATTTTTCAAGATACTTGTAATTGTTGATAGTTTGGATACTCTCAAAATCATATATGAGATATCAAAATACTCTAATGAAGAAGAGCATTAGGTTAAGCAGTCAGTTGAGGAGAAGAGCGTTAAGTTAAGCAGTGACTTATATAGAAGATCGGGGAAGATGGAAGAGGAAAGACTTCCCAAATTAGCTGCTAACAAAAGGCCCAAATAAGAAAGACCAAGTCCAAAAGTGACAAAAATTTAAAGTATTTGCTATATTAACATTTATTACCCATTAAATTTTCTTTTCTTAATTCATCTCACTCTACTGATGAAAAATCTATAATAACTCGTACACTATTATTGATATATCACGCAGTAGAAATACCAAACTAGGCCTGAGATTGCTAGCACGGGATCGTCTGACACAGTTATTGAGGAATACAATTTTAATAGTGTAAATTTTGGAATTGAAATTTTCAAGATACTTGTAATTGTTGATAGTGTGGGCACTCTCAAAATCATCTATGAGGGATCAAAATTCTCACAAGGATTGAAGATTAGAGACTAGAGAGTGTATGAACAAATATTCTATCACAAGTAAGTTAATTTGTCGTAGTTCGAATTGTAAGCTTATTGAGTTTCTCAATCCGCACACTCTTTTACAGCTTTTATTAATTGATTCTATAATATTTAAAATTATTTTAATTAGAAAATGAAAAAAAAAAAATCACTCTTTAGTATTCAATATTTTACTATTTACCTTCATCTACCAAAAACAGGGACCACTTTACCTTTTTTGGTCTGAGTGAAGTAATATGAAAATAATACATTTAACAGAAAATAAAAAAATCCTATTTGATGAATTATTATACACTAGAAACTAACTCACATTGCACAATATATTTTTATGCAATGATCCATAATTCAAAGGTTGATAATGACATTATGTTTAAAATTTGGTTTGAGATGTTAATTACTTTTTATATATTGAGAATTTAATCATTGAATTTTATATTTTAAGACTTTAGTCCCTAAATTTTGTTTGCAGAGATTTTAATCCTCAAATTTTTATTCGTTGAGACTTTGGTCCCCCAAACTTTTATTCATGATGATTTTGATCCCCAAATTTTTGGTTAGGGTGACTTTGATCTCTCAATTTTTGAAAATTACAAATTAGCCCCCAAAATAATTTATTTTTGAAAGGTCTCAATATATATATATGTGTGTGTGTGTGTTTTGAATTGTTTGGCTTGTTGCCTTACTTGCTTATGATAGATTAACTTGGTAGGGAGATCTAACTTTAGCGTAGTTTAAGTAGCAAACCTTTCGAATTGTCCTTAGTAGCCATCAGAAATTTGAAAAAGTATAAACTACACTTGACAATATGTTCACGAGTGTGAACCGGTCGGTTAACCTGTGAGATTTTTCGAATTTCCTTCACTAATGTTAGGACATAAAAAACTGATACTAAAATCCTAAAAGTAAATTCTAAGAGGATGGGAATTGAGAATGGTTAATAAATTTTAATTAGTTTAGTGTAAATATTTCTTCTAAAAAACATTTGTTCAAAGTCAAACTAAGTATTAAGGGTGAGCGAGTAGACCATTAAAACCATGACTAGATGTAACGGGCTCGGATCGAATCGAAAAAATTAAACCTAATGAGTTGACTATTACAACTTAATCATATATAAGGACAATCAACTCAAACCGACCATTGTAAAATAACATAGCGGTGCAGTACTTACTTTGTCCCTTAACCAGATGCCTCACGTTACCAAGAGGCATTTCTCGCTCTTGATGAGATTATATCAAGTCTGGTGCCCTCCTGATGAGATTTTTCTAGGGTTAAATACGAAAGAGCTACCTGAACTTTGGACGTTTTGCAATGAGCTACTCGAACTTTGAAAATTCAAAACGGGCTACCTCAACTTTGAAAAATATGCAAATAGCTACCTCTGTCCAATTTTCGACGATTTTCCGTCAACAGTTGACGGAAAATTAGACGGAGGTAGCTATTTACACCTTCTTCAAAGTTGAGGTAACCCGTTTTGAATTTTCAAAGTTCGGGTAGCTCGTTGCAAAACGTCCAAAGTTCAGGTAGTTTCATGATATTTAACCCATCTTTCTATTTACATTATCAACTGAATTTCCAAATCGAAAGCGATTGAATCGGGGTATTCTTCCACCCAACTAAGAGGCATTTCCCGTTCAAATCCAAAGTGCAACACCTTTCATGCTTAAACCTCTTGATCACAAGGCTCGCTTGGTACAACGACGAGGCACTCAACTCGACTTCATTCATCCCGAAACGCGAAAAAAACGACCTCCACACGTCGATCGTCACATTCCGAACATTCCGATCATTGCCATCTGCACCCACAATGTTCCGAATCCCATGACCGAAATAAAACGACTCGATCGTTAACCGACTATCATCGTCTCGACCCATAAAGGCATCCAAGTAATCAAAGTGGACACTATAAAAGAATAGGGCTTCGATGAAACGGTTCACGATGCTCGGGTGGTTATGGTTGGCTTCGGCCTCGATCACCACCATCATGATCGGGTTAAGCCTACTGATAACCTTCATTAACGAGTCTAATCGGTCGGGCTTATGAATCAAGTTTCGAAGGAAATAGAGGGAGAATACAACAACCGTCTCATCGGCATCGATATCGAAGTCATCTTCATCGAGATTGGAGATGTCGTTAACCATGACTAGCTTGAAGGAGAAGGGTATGTTCATCGTCCTTGCAAAATTTGACAACCTCTTACCCGTTTCCTCGATCAAAATTGTGGAAGTTGTTCCGATCGCAGTGATCTTAAGAAGCTCGAGCTCACAACCGTGAACCGACGCGAGAGCCTGCATCAGGATCGTCCAGTGGAGTCCACTCCCGACACAAAGATCAATCGCGTGAATTTTCTTGGCATTGGCCACACCCTCGATAATGGCTTGAATGCCGGCGAATTCGAAAACCTAATGGACAACCAAAGAGCAAAAAATCGTATATTTATCGAAATCGCGTCGGGAATGTTGAAGTATAAGTGTTAAATCACTTTTTCTTCATGTATCAACTCAACCTTTTAGAATAATGTTGGACTATATTGTAATAATCTACAAGTATAAGGATCAATATGCAGTGTCGTCGGACAGAAATTAGCCTAAAAGTTAGACATACCAACTCAATAACCCCTATATCCTAAACCCTAAAAGTTTTTCTGATCGAATTGAATAACGCCTAAAAGTTAGACAGACATACCGATTGAACACGACAGTTAACACGGAAGAAATACCGAACACGAGGATCAGAAAAAGTAGGACGAACGCCAACACAATCTTCATTCACCATTTAGAATTTTGTGCAAATTTTGCCATAATTACAAAATTATCCCAAATTTATATATATAATACAATTATACCATATTTTCAACAAATAATTGATCAAAGTAATCCTTCTAAACTTTATAATGTAAAGGACAAACCTGAGTAAAGGGTGTCTGTTGGTGATATGCAATTCTATAACTAGTTGGACTCATAACCACCAAATCAAGCTCCAATTCCTTGCTCATATACAAATCCTTTCGCATAAATCTTCCGGTTTCTCGATCAATTCTATCGTGAAGCCCTTCGGCAAAGTAATAGACCAGTCTCTGGATCGGGGTGCCTTTCTTGGAGAACAAGTAACTCGAATGATTCAACAAGTTCTTCGCTCGGTCATATTGTTGATACGACACCTTTTCCGCACACACAAGAAGGAGTTCGACAAGTTGGACATCCTTAATCTCCTCATCGGAAAGCCCCGAGAAAGATAAACCAAACGGATGTTCGATACTCGAACAATCCGATGATGTTTGGATAAATTTCATCCCCGCAAACCTTACGATTTCCTCAAGTGACAATTTCTCTGTTTCACGATTATCGCTCGGTTCAACGATCCTCTCCCCGTCCAACCTCTTGATCCCGGTTCCGTAGTTCTTCAGAATCTCGAGGGAGGCCAGGGAATGTTGCCGGTGCTTCAGTTTCTTCGGTTCGGGCTCATCGGTTTGGGTAGGGCATATTGGGGTTGCCCCAAGCCTCGATATCTCCTCCAAGCAAGCTTCGAGCGGCGGGGAGGCGGCATTAAACGTGAAGTCATCGAGCCCCGATGACTTATTCGAATAGAACTTTAGATCCGAACAAAGGGTGTTAAATTCGGGTCCGAATTCATCAACCCTTTTGCCAAAATTGAACTCTCCAAAGGAAAACATTGCACTTGCCATGTTTGGAACAAATGCCTTAGCAAACCCTAGTTAATTAAGTACTATATAATTGTCTGTTCTTAGGAATAATTCATCAAATTGACCAATTCTAAACACACAGAACATCAACAACAGTGCTTGATTTGACATGTTGATGAAATCAAAGACAAGCTTGCCACGTGGCGAGCTTCGGTTGATCGGCATAAGGGGGCATTTGGGTTTGAATACTTAACCCTTATGAATGTGACTAGCTGTTATAGCAAACAAGGGGTCGAGTCCAAACAACACGCTAATAGATGGAAAATCTAGGATAGACGAGACAATATCATAAGAAGGATCGGCCACAGATTAATTTTATTAAGAAAATGTAATCATGTCGGGGACTAGGTCAATAGCAGACAGACAGATAAGCTGCTTACGTGTCATCGAAAGCGAGAGGGAATTATATTAACCTCGGAGATTAAACAGTTTACGAAGAAGCCTGCAGAGGTTGTAGTACTGTACCTAATTTCCCACGATAGAACATCATAGCGAAGCTGATAGAGACAGACGTACGAGGTATCTTGCTGTAATTTTCTAGGGTTTATCCGATAAAATAAGAAAATATAGAAAGACCAAGTTATTGAACATATCTACTTTATAATGTATGATATAGGCTTGTTCATTTAAATCAGTTCGGCTGAATTGATATGATTTTGGTATGGTTTTGATTTGGTTCGAACCGATTTGGTCGAACTAGTATCAAAATCAGATCAGTGTTTTTACTTTTTAGGGTTCAAGTAGACCAGTTCAAAATAGTACAAAAAATTCAGTTCGAATCAACTCGTTTTTTGATACTGGTTTATACTTAAATTTAAATCAAATCATTTTAAACCTATATAATTTTAGAACTGGTTTGAAGCAAAAAAAATTAAACCGGTCTGAAATTAAACCAAACCTAGAAATGTCTTCAATAAACCAAACCTAGAGATGTATTGGACTATCGTATGTTGATATTGGACAGGATTTCAGTTGGTTGTGGAACAAATTTTCAATCGGTTCAGTGTGTTGGACATGATTTTCAATCGACTCAGTTTCAGTTTGAACCGGATTATTTCCTAACCAAAGTTGTTATTAAAAAACCCAGACCATACCAGTTTGAACCGGTTCTGAATCGATTTGAACAAGACCAGTTTTTTAGAAACATGAAAAAATACTGATTTTTTACAAACCAGAACAGCTATGTTCTGAACTGGTTCGGGGTCGAACCAGTTCATGAACAAGCCTAGTATGATCTTAAAAAAGATGACCTCTTTCATTTGAAGCTTTTTCGAGAGATAATCGTGTTGTTGACCACGTAATGTCTTGGTGAATAAACCGACTTCCTACTTAGAAAAACAAACAAAATGTGTCTTTGATAATAATATACACATTCAACTGTTTCATAACAAAATTACAATACGCTCATGAAAAATAGGATTAACAATTATTTGTAAAGTAACTTTGTTATCACGAGAACTCATATTAGGACTAGAATAGTAGAATGTATAGTACTAACCTCATTTAAAAGTTTTTCAACTGAATAAACTCAGAAACTCCAACTCTCATAATTCTATACTCAGTTTCGGTTAAGGAGCTAGAAACAATATTTTGTTTCTTAACTTTTCATGAAACAAGAGAATCTCCTAATTTTATGCAAAAAGTAGAGATAGATCTTCTCACTCAACCCAATGAGTCAAAGTCACAAAAAGCATTTAAAAGAAGACTACCTACTAAAATAAGAAAGAAAATATGCTAACTTGTTGTTTTAAGATAGGTTAAATACGATTTTCAACCCTTAATATTTGAACACATTTCGAGAATCCTTAACATTTGGTTTTGAAAATTATTTATATTCTTAATGTTTGATCATGTTTCGAGATTCTCTCCCTCTGTCAAATTTTCTATCCAAACTTAACATAATATATTTTGAAAATTGCAGAAATAACGAAATAA
The DNA here is from genome assembly GCA_946814005.1 of Chamaenerion angustifolium. Classification (NCBI taxonomy): domain Eukaryota; kingdom Viridiplantae; phylum Streptophyta; class Magnoliopsida; order Myrtales; family Onagraceae; genus Chamaenerion; species Chamaenerion angustifolium. The sequence continues at coordinate 611,579 of OX328278.1, read as the reverse complement.
TTTTAAGAATGTTAGAATCAAACATGTTAAAAACTTTTCTATATATTGTAATTGAGTCATAATTTAATTTGAATTCGATTGAGACTCAACTAAATGTGTACGTTAGGGTTTAGTCTTAACCCAAAACTACGTCACCTCACCTATACATCCGTCTCTAACATAGAAAGATAATATCGTATATTTATTTGTAGCTAAGAGTACACGAATATTAGAAATAACGATATTATATATATATATATATTACTTTGAGAAACTTGAACATACAAATTTGTGCGTAATATATGAATATGTATGTGACATAAAGGTATGTATATTTGAGTTAAATACCAAGGAGCTACATGAACTTTGAACGTTTTGCAACGAGCTACCCGAACTTTAAAAATTCAAAACGGGCTACCTTAACTTGGACGAAGGTGCAAATAGCTATCTGCGTCCAATTTCTGACGAATTTTCAACGAAATTCTGTTAACAGTTGACAGTAACTTGAACTAAGGTAGCTATTTGCACATTCATCCAAGTTGAGGTAGCCCGTTTTGAATTTTTAAAGTTCGGGTAGCTCATTGCAAAACGTCCAAAGTTCGGATAACATGCAATTTGGTATTTAACCCTTTATATTTTATCTTATTATTTTAAACTGATACATATACTTTGTTTTATTATTATAAATTTGTATATATAGTTTGTTTTATTATTTTAATATAGTTATATTTTATTTAAAACTAATGGGTCAAGATTAGGGCTGGCAATGGTGCAGTGAAAAACCCATAACCACGGTTATAACCGTTACTGTTTAATATGGTTAACCGTACCATTATGGTGCGGTGCGGTTATGGTGATGAAATCTCTACCCATAATGGTTATGGTTATGGTTATGGTATTTGAGTTATACCCATGGTTATACCCATGGTTATTTTATAAATATAATAATTATTTATTATTAATAAACTAATATATATATATTATACTAAAATTAAATTACAGCATAAAAGTGAAATCAATTGATGATATTGAGGAAGATGATAATTGATAGAAACAAATACGACAAGTGTGAAATTGTTAGGGGTGTTGAATCATTACTTGTTATGGGTGTTTGTTGAATTTTAATGTTAATTCAGTGGTGTGAATGTTAATGTTGAATCATATGAATGTTGAATGATGTTAGTGTTAATGTTGAATGATGTTAGTGCTATATATTTTTATTGTTGGTAATATAGATAGATGTAGTTTTTAAAATTAAATTTTCGGTCTTTTATTATATTACTTGTGGAATAAATATGGTTATACGGTTAAAACCATGGTTAATAACCACGGTTATTTTGATGGTTATGGTATTGAAAATTGTACCCATAATGGTTATGGTTATGGTATGTGGTTTAAAAATATGGTATGGTTATGGTATTTGACATACCCTGACCATACCCTAACCATTGCCAGCCCTAGTCAAGATACGAATTAACATGATAATCTTAAATATCTCAAAGTAATATATCGATATATTGAGTAGTTATAAATTTCTTGGCCAAAAAAAAAAAGTAGTTATAAATTTTTTCTCTCTTTCATCCAATCATATCTAACCACGCAAGCAAACCAGAGTCATATGACGTGTCAGTCTTGGAGCTGAGAACGTTGTCTACAGAAAGGAAACGTAAGAAAATTTCTCAATTCGAACTTCGAAGTCTTCGATCCAAAGAGGTGGTGGATCTGGTCGGAGACATTGAACGTCTGTTAAGATGACGGAGGATCGATACAATCTGAAGAATCCGGCGGTCAAGCGGATTCTTCAGGAGGTCAAGGAGATGCAGTCCAATCCTTCCGATGATTTCATGAGCCTCCCTCTCGAGGTTTGAGGAAAACCTAGCTACTTTATGTTCGTAGATTTTGATTGCCTACATGTAGACAGCATGCATCTTTATATTGATTTCTGAATTGGGTTTATGTCTGCGAGGTCTATCGATCTGGATAAATTGATTGCTTCGACGTTTTCGATTTGAATTGCTTTTCTTGAAAACAAAATCATCAGATTGTGTGATTATTAGAAGTTTATGAAGGAATTTATGAATCATTTTGGGAAAATCGTCAGATTGTGTGAACGAATTTGATCATTGTTTCTTTGGAGGAGCTTTTTCTCCTTGCTGATTGTATTCAATGGACATGGACCGATTGGGAATTCCCATTGCAGGAGAATATATTCGAATGGCATTTTGCGATTCGTGGACCAAGTGATACGGAATTTGAAGGTGGGATCTTTCATGGCCGTATTCAGCTTCCAGCAGAATATCCTTTCAAGCCCCCTTCATTTATGCTGTTGACGGTATTATTTTGCTCCCTTAACTACACCTTGTTTAATTGCTAATCTTCTCGTCTCTTGTTAACTCTGAGTTTCTTTCCTTGCATTTATGAGATTAAGTTTTGCGTACCTTTCTAAGCTCTTATATTTGTCTCTGATGCAGCCAAATGGTCGGTTTGAAACACAGACAAAGATTTGCTTGAGCATTTCGAATCATCATCCTGAACATTGGCAACCATCATGGAGTGGTAAGCCCTTTCTCTTTGCATAATGCAAACTTATTTGACATTTGTGAGTGACATATCCGTTTTGACAGTTTTGACTCTTCGTCACATCCGATGTATCATTTAGCATTTTAGGCCAATTTTCCAAGTTCAAGCAGCTGAATATTCAATATATGGTTGTGCTTAAGAACAAAATTGAAAATTTGCCTTGGAAAACTTCCTATTGGTTAAATAGGAAGTATCATTGGTTAAATAAGATAAGAATTAGGGAGGAGTTTGCTTGTGAATCTGCAGGATTAATCGATATCTTCTTGTATCCATGAGATTTAGTTTGCTTTATAAGGATTGATTTACATTTCTAGAATGAAAAGGTGTACTCATTGAGTCATTTCACAAAGAATCCATCACCAAATAGTCGAATCACTTACCAAAAGGTGCTGCCTGATGCTTTTGATTTTTATCTACAAAGTAAGATCTAGAGTTTTTCATTTTAGACTGATCAGCAACTCATGGAGCTTACCAACAGTTTTCCCTAATGATGTCGTTTGAACTTGACAGTTCGAACGGCCTTGGTAGCACTCATTGCATTTATGCCTACTGAACCAAGCGGTGCCTTAGGCTCCTTAGACTACAAAAAGGAAGAAAGGCGCGCTCTAGCCGTGAAATCCCGTGAATCTGCTCCAAAATTTGGGACTTCTGAGCGCCAAAACCTCATAGATGAGGTGCTTCATTGCATTCTGCCCAAGTCCTAGTTTACAATTTCTACATCCATTTAAATGTTATTTTTTAGACAAGAAACTTAATTGTTTTGCAGATCCATGAGTACATGCTGAGCAAATCACCTTCTGTTCCTCAAATAACTCCCCCTCAGAATCCAACCGAGCAGCGAAACAACTCCGAATCGGAAGGACATCAGACTGTTTCTTCTGAGGATGAGCCTGTGAATGACCAAGCCTTTGAAGAACAGACACAAGTTCAAGAAAACACCGAGCCTGGACCTGAGCAAGTACAGACACCACCGAGACATGTCCCTGCTCAAGCCTCCGGTACTCCATTGGTGCACCAACCGCAGGTTAGGGTTCAGAGGGCAACAGATGATCGGTTACTTACATTGGCTGCTGTGGGTCTGGCACTTGCCATCATGGCTCTTTTGCTGAAGAAGTTTATCAAGTCGAGTGGCCATGGCACTCTTTTCATGAACGGATCGTAGGAACAGTACTGCCGTGGACCTTCCTGAGTGTGTAGATCTGTTTTGTTGGTATATAAAATATATAGGATCAGAAGGAACATTCTATGGGAACAATTTGTATTATACTATATAATACCGTATGTTGTATGTGGTGTCGTTTTGAATAATCTGTGCAGTTGCAGAGGGAAGACCGGCGATGTTTATAAATAGGGTTAAATATCAAGATCTAGATCCAACTGAACGTTGGACGTTTTGCAACGAGCTACCCGAATTTTAAAATTTTAAAACGGTTAATTCAACTTGGACGAAGGTGCAAATAGCTACTTCCGATGAATTTTTGTTAATAGTTGATGGTAAATTGGACGGAGGTAGCTATTTGTACATTTGCTCAAGTTGAGTTAGTCCGTTTTGAAATTTTAAAGTTCAGGCAGCTTGTTACAAAACGTCCAAATTTCATGTAGCTCATCGGTATTTAACCCTTTATGTTTTCATGGATAATAGTGTATATATAATACCCTAGCCAATAATAATATTGAAAAAAAAACTTATTTTTGGTAGGGATAAAATTTAGGGTTAATTACTTAATTGGTTACACATGTTTTACCATTGTGCAGAATGGTTACACATGTTTCAAAATGTGATTAATTGGTTTTGAAATGTAACTAATTGGATTTTTTTACTGTTCACCGTTAGAAATCACAGTTAAGTCAATAATTAGATACGTAAAATGACTTAATTACCCTTTTCATCTATCAAGTTGTGTTTTTCATCAATCAAGCTAATCTTCATCACAGAATTGAATTGAAGAACCCAGAATCTGGTTTCTGGGTTCTTCGATTCTTGTTCTTGAAGATGATTCTGTGTTCTTCAATACCACTAGGGGCATAATAGTCATTTCACAATTCAATAATATGTTAAAAAAATTAATTAACGGTTTAGTAACGGAATGATCAATTAATCACATTTGGAAAAACATGTGTAACCAATTAGTCACATAACAAAACCAATTAATCACATTTTGAACACATGTGTAACCATTCTGCACAATGGTGAAACATGTGTAACCAATTAAGTAATTAACCCTAAAATTTATTTAGATTTTCAAAATTCACGTTTTTACAAATAGGTACTTTAGAAAAAAATTGTTCGTTTTAAGTATCTCAAAAGTCATAATTGTATTTATTTGACTATTTTAGTTGGATACCTGAAAATAACAATTCAATAAAGATAAATTAAATATATTGATTGATTGATATAATAAACCAACTTAAGAGTTATTTTAATGGAACAAAATACTACATATGTAATGAGTATATGACCGGAATAATAAAGTAGATACATTTATGATTTTTGAGGTTATTAAAATTAATAATTTTTTTTATAAGGTCTTATTTATAAAAACGTAATTTTGGAGAGACCTATTTCAACAGATACACATGGGCCGTAACACACATTGGCAAGATTTGAATTTTTACACTTCAATTCCTCGCTTCGCTCAATTCACTCCCCTTCCTCTCAGTAGGAATCCAGTGGTTCAGTTTAGCATCTCCCTCGCGGCGACAATACGCTGCAGAGTGTTTTCGAGATCATCTCCGACTCCCTACACTTCTATTTGAGCTCTTATGTAGCAATCTCTTCAGTGTGTCTCAGTTCAGCTTCAATTTTGCGAGTTCGCGTGTTGTACTGATGCCCAACTGTTCGATCGTGCATAGACGATTGGTTGATGTTTTACGGAACCTTTATTCTGGATTATGTGTCTGTTTTCATAGTTAGGGTTTATTGGGTTGTTGCTAGAAAATGTTTCTGAAAGAAGGTTGTTCTTTACTGCGGAAAGTCCCCAAAAAGCCTACTTTGCCATTGGTTCTGAACACGAATCCAAACCCAGTATTGAATCACCTCGATCGGACCGCCAAGAATGATCGAGACTCAGTAAAACTTGAAGAATCGGAAGTTGCAACGAGACTGAAGCATGAACTGGAAATGACCACTGCAGTGCAGTATTTCCAGTCCATTGCCAATACAAACTCGTTCAAGCACACCCCATTAACGTATGGAATCATGATCAGGAAACTCGGACGAGGGGGTGAAATGGACGGTGTTCAATACCTTCTGCAGCAGATGAAATTGGAAGGTCTTAAGTGCAGTGAAGATTTGTTTGTTGATGTTATTAGCTCGTACCGGTATGCAGGGTTGGTTGAACAAGCACTGAAAGTGTTTTATAGGATAAGAGAGTTTGGTTGTAAACCAACGGTTAAGATCTATAATCACCTGATGGATGCTTTGCTTAGCCAGAACAGGGTGTCTGTGATCAATCAGATATACACTAATATGAAGAATGATGGGACTGAACCAAATATCTTCACTTACAATATTCTATTGAAAGCATTGTGTAAGAATGATAGAATTGAAGGCGCTCAGAAGATGCTCGCAGAAATGTCGAAGAAGAAATGTTCTCCTGATGCAGTGAGTTACACGACTATCGTATCTTCAATGTGTAAGCTTGGCAAGGTTGATGAAGCGAGTGAGATTGCAAAGAAATTCAAAGCATTCCCTCCGGTCTATAATGCTTTAATAGATGGGTTTTGTCGAAAAGGACGTTTTGGAAAAGCATTGCAGCTGATAGGTGAGATGACTGGTAGGGGAACCGATCCAAATGTCATCACCTACACAACTATTATAAGCTCTTTATGTGATAAAGGGCACCTTGGATTTTCTCTGGCTATTTTCGCTCAAATGCATCGGCGAGGTTGTCTTCCAAACATCCACACCTTCACTTCCCTGATGAAGGGTTTTTTCCTTAAAAGCAAAGTGCACGAAGCTCTAAACATTTGGAACCAAATCAATAAAGAGTCTCCTCACGCAAATGTTGTTGCCTATAATGTACTATTACGGGGTCTATGCTTGAATGGTTATATCCAAGAAGCAGCATCTATTCTCAACCAGATGGAGAAGACAAGGTATCCTCCTAATATTACAACTTATAGCATTCTGCTTGATGCCTTTGCGAAATCTGGGAACTTATCTGATGCATCAGAGACATGGAATAAAATGATAGCCAATGGTGGTCCTCGGAATGTCATTGTGTACACTTGTATGATAGATGTTTTGTGTAGAAACTTTCTGTACAACCAAGCTCGTGATCTGATACAGATCATGACTGAGGATAATTGCTCTCCAAACATAATTACTTTCAATACCCTCATCAGAGGTTTATGTGCTGGTAGCAGAGTTGATGAGGCTGTAGAAATTCTCGATTTTATGGAGAAATTTGATTGCAGGCCTGATACCACTACATATAATGAGCTTTTAGATGGGTTTCTGAGGGAAAATCAATTCTCAGCAGCTACCAAGATTCTGAAAGAGATGAAAGAACGTGGAATTGGCCTTAATACTGTGACCTATAATACCCTCTTGTATGGTTATTGTCGCATCGGGATGCTACCTTGTGTCCTGAAGCTTCTTGGAGAAATGGTGGTAAATGGATTCAGCCTTGACTATTATACATATAACACTGTAGTCTATGCATTCTGCAAGCAAGGCCAAATTGAGGCTGCCATTCAACTATCAGACACAGGAGTGTGGGAGCCAGACATAATAGCGCACACAAATGTTATTTGGGGATTGTGCAACTTTTGCAGTGTGGAAGATGGGATTTTTTATCTCCAAAACATGATAAGCAAAGGTGTTTATCCTAATAATATCACTTGGAATGTGTTGGTTCGGAGTTTCTTTAATAGTATAGACAATCCTGTGCCTCTTCATATAGATGATATAATATGGGGCTATGGAAGATAGATAGATATTAGATGGTTAATTGGAAGAGGAAATGGCAAGATTGCTGTTGTTTTTGCTTAATCTAGGCAATGACCAATTTTGAATTGCCTATTCTGGGCCTGACAAATATGCCACACACAGTCATTGTTGAGCAGCTAATGCTTCTTCTAGAAGGACCTGGGTGGATGTAATGAGGTAAGTGAGTTTGGTGTCCATTGATTATGTTATGAGTGATGCACTTTCTAGATAGACAATAAAATTCAAAATCTAGAGTTTCTATCACTTTGGGTTTATGTAGGGGTCATCAAAAAAGACTGTTGGACCGAATTCCCGACAAGACCGACCCAACTAGGACCGAGATCGTTTTTTTTTTCAAGATCGGTTTCGTTTTTTTTTTCTTCCCGAAAGCCCGATTAGGACCGTTTCAGACCAAATTTACTATACACCCCTAAAAACCAATGATGTATGTTTGGAACTATGGGAGAAAATGAACTTTGTTTAGAGCTTTGTATGCTTGTTACTTGGTTGATTTGTTACTTTGATTTGTACTTTGTAATTTTGTTACTTTGATTCCAATGATGTTTGTATTTGGACAAATCCAGTTTTTTTTGGGGGGGGGGCCAGATTCGATCCAGGACCGAGACCGGCCCGAGTCAAGAAAGACCGACTCGGGCGGGCTTTTTTGGCCGAGGTCGGTCTTGGTCTCGGTCTTGCCTTCAGGATCGGACCGGTCCGCCCAGGATCAGCCCTAGGTTTATGTATGTATGCACTGATTTATCCGCTGTTGAAGGTCTCATCTGGTTTGTTGGATCAAACAGCAACTGCAATTGACAAAGTAACGAGTTATAAAACTAAATTATTCAAGTGAGGACTGAGGTATGCTGCTGTATATTGAACTAATAACTCGATTTTTAGCAGTCTTGTTGTGGCCTAATTTCTGTTGCCAATGCCTTTTTTCTATAATAGGAGGGAGTTGTGTTTGCACAAGAAGGTCACAGCAGCTTCTCCCATCCAGAGCAAGGATTTCATCTTCAAATCTTCAATCAGTGTCAACCATTTTTTCAGGTTCTGCTATGAATTGAAAACGAATTACTAGTTTGCAGCTTTGATTTGCTTTAATCTTTAGAGCTAAGTTATACACACACTTAAAACTTGAATCTGCATATTTCTCAGACTGGATGAGTCATTCTTGATCAAGCATGTATTTCCTAAATCTCTATTTTGTAGATATTAATGTTATATCTCATGCTTTCTAAGTTCTCATCCAAATCAAAGAATTAAAGGGTGGTTTCTTCTGAATTTCTGAAAGGATTTGCTTGAATCATTGTATGAGTCCTTGTTTAATTGTAGATGGCTTTACCGGTTTACCCCGATTTCACCGGTCACGCTCCAATCTGATAAGATGGTTTAAGAGTATACCGAATGTCTTCACTTAAAAGTTCGAACTTATGGGACATTTGGTTAAGACGTACGTTTTAAGTAAGAATGTTAAGATGACTTAAGAGTATACCGAATGCCTTCACACAAACCAAAATTTGGTGACCTTCATCCCTCACCTCATCCCAACCCAATTTCCTTTACCATTTTTTTCAGGGTTAAATACCAAAGAGTTATCTGAAATTTGGACGTTTTGCAACGAGCTACCCGAACTTTAAAAATTCAAAACGGGCTACCTCAACTTTGAAGAAGGTGCAAATAGCTACCTCCGTCTAATTTTCCGTCGTCGGAAATTGAACGGAGGTAGCTATTTGTACCTTCTTTAAAGTTGAGGCAGCCCGTTTTAAATTTTCAAAGTTCGGTTAGCTCGTTGCAAAACGTTTAAATTTCAGGTAGCTAATTGGTATTTAACCATTTTTTTCAAAAAAAATATTTTTTTTATTTGTTCAAAATGTTAAATTAAGTTCAACAATGCAACTCTTGAAAGGTGAGGGACGCAGCACTTGAATTTAAACTTTGAGTGCAACTTCCCCCACTTGTATTCTATTTGTTGTTCAACAATGTCACGCTGCCCTAGTTTGATTAATGTCATGGACAACGTCACACTTTTGCACACTGGTGGCAGTATGACTATATTGACCCATTGATTGTTTCTAGTTTGACTCATCCAATAGATATTTATCTATAGGCAATTAGGCATGCATTTTGATGCTCTTATTTTGGATGGGAGGAATTTTGTTTTGAATTTTAACAAATTCAAAATCAGACACGTGTTTTGAGAAGCAAATGGGGTGACTGATACTTTGGCTAAGGGAGCTGTTAATCTGGAGGAGATTTTTCATACACTAACGAATCCTCCTCAGACATTTTGAAGTTCTTGATGTTTGATAGTCAAGGAAAATTTACGATTAGAATAGTTAAAGGACAATTAGTTTTTGCTTTAGTTTGTTGTTGTTTCTCATTTACCAAAAAAAAAAAAGAAGCTAAAATTATTTAATATAGAAATTATTGGATATATCATTTATAGCCTTATAGGTATGTTTTATCATATTGAAATTGGTTATTGAAAAATAAATTGTTCATTAATATTACGAATTTTTTGATTGTTTTTTCGGTTTAAACTGAAAGTCTAAAAAATACACATCTAAATCTAAATAAAGTATTCAAAAGTAAATAATAACATAGCTCAATTTAATAATATTTACTTAATTTTTTACTAAACTGATTAAATAACTAAAATGATTATTGAATAATTGTATTAATATTAATTTGTATTCATTGATTAATTATATTAATTAATATAATATAATATATAAAATTATATGCGTATTAATGGAACAATCAAAAAATTCAAATCAAACTAAAAAAATTGACCATAAATTGAACCGTATATTTTTTATTCATTTTTTTGTTCACTCTTATGTTTTACTAATCACAGATTGAAATAAATATATGTTTTATCCTTATGATATTGTATCTTTTTACTATTTTAGTGTGAAAATTATTTTTATTTTTATTCTAAGTTGGAATTTATGGTTCATATAAAAAGTCAAGCCAACCTTTGGATTTCGTCCAAAAAATGGCAACCTTCGGATTCACCTACTCAACCTCCGCCACACTTCCATGACTCACTTCTCCGAGTCAAAGTCAGAACTTAACTACAATTCATAAATATATTATAATTATAATTATTGCAGTGTTTTATATTATAACTGTATATTAATTATAATTATTTATTACAGTTCTACTCATATATCTATTTTTAAAATATTTTTTTATAGTGTTTGTTAATTTAACTTTAGATTTTTTGTTCCTATAATATTAATTTACATTAAAACACTTTTGGTTACTAACACAATAGAATTTAATTAAAACTCGACATAAATATTAAAATTTATTTACATGATAAGTTATATATAATTATGATTATAAATATAATTATTAACTAAGTACCACATTATAATTAAAAGTTTTAATTATAATAGTTTTAATTTAAAACTATTATGGATAAAACTATTATTATTATAATCATATCACATCATAATCATAATGATTCAATTAATTATATTAAAAATGATGTAAAAATTAAGGTTCCCGAATATAGTAAAAAAACAATATTTACATTTTGCACTTTTTAAATTCATTATTATTATTTTTGATGATATGGTTTTGTTTATATATAAAGTAATAAATTAGAAGGGTAGTTGGTTTTATTAGCCAGCACGCCAAGCGTCTGGTGGTAAACAATTACATGGCGAGCTAACGAACATGCTCCACGTGACACGTCGTCCACTCTTTTGCTAGCTGTCGTCCGTACTCCCGGTGCATTAAGGATCATAGGCATTGGATGTGTCTGAGATAATTATTACTATTATATCAAAGTAAATAAATATTATCTGTATTAAATATAGTATATTTATGGATGAATCATGAGTACAATATTTTGTTTATAGTTAAAGAGTCATATTCGTTTCAGAAATGTGACTTTTTTATTAAATTTATCTTATTCAGTCACATATGTTTGATAAATGTGATTAAATAATCACCAATAATATACTTTTACTCTTTTATTTTATCTTGTTTGACATGTTCTTCATGTTCATATTCGAAATCTGATTTCAAATACGGATTTACGTAAATATAGATTCAAATCAAACTTAAAAATGCAGACCTGATTTCAATTCGAACTCAAATTTGGGCAAATCTGAGTTTGAAATCAGATTTCGAGTTTCAATTAATAAAGAAAATATTGAAGATGAAGAAACTAAGTGAAAAAGTATTTTGATTAATTTTTCGCATACTTTTTTTATATGACCGTTCAGTCACATTTTACATTTTAAAATATGAGTAAATCATAAATTTTAACTATTCATCATCATATGTATTAATATAAGTTTCTCTTACGATAATTTACGTATTTATGATTAATTACTCTAAATTTTCAAATCATAAGTGGCGATTGCGGACTGCGAACTAGGTATGGCAAAACTTGACTCAACTCATGGGTGACCCGCCCACGGGTCATGTTTGAGTTTAAAAATTGACACACGGGTCATGTTTGGATCAGAGTTTGAGTTTAAAAAATTGACACATACTATTACACGGGTCATGTTTGGATCAGGGAGCCCCTGACACGACCCATGAATCGACATGACCCGTTTTTCCACCCCTACTACGGACGGCCCCCTACCTTTACTGTGAGACACTTATGCACCGGGAGTATACAATTAATCTCTAACCAGAGCACTCTCTAAGTTAGCTAACTCGTACCAGTTCCAGACCAGCAACTCCACTTTATCTCCTTCTATATAAACGCTTCTATTACACACTCCAAATTTGCAGTTTCGAGTAATCTTTCCATTTCTCTCTTCCACGAGGAGACTCGATTTGATTCTACGAGCAGATTCAGGTTAGCCATCGCACAATCTCCGATCCTCATCGTCACCACTTAATTTTTTCTTCTTTTGGAGAGAGGCATTTTCACGTAAGTTTAGATCCGGTCTCCGCATTCCCCTTCGATTTCGATTCCTGTCCATTTTTCTCAAACATTCGGTGTTTCTGGTTGGCGAGAGTTGTTAGGAGACGGTTTTGCCGCGTAAATAACACATTTATGTCTTATCTTGTCCGTAAACACCAAGTATGCGGGTGCTGGTAGGTCGATTGAGTTGCAATCGGAGTCTGGTTCTTTAGCGTTGTCCTGTTAAGTGAAGATTTTGTACGTTGCTGATATGGGGTTGGTGTGGTTGGGTTGGTGTTCTTTTCGGTCGAGGTGGTAGATTGCGGATCCGCATTGATTGGAAGTTCAAATGGCTTAGAAGATCTAAAATTTTCTCATTGGGTTGCATTGTGATTATATCTATCTGTTAGTACTTTAAGTCGTCTCGATTTGATGAATCATATTCCATTGTTGATTGCTTGTTCATATAGATTTATGTGTTTACCATCTATACATTTATCTTCTGGTTAGAATTGCTGAAGAGCTTGCAATCAAATTGTTTTTTGGGTGTAGAATATTAAGTTAGGCATGCATTTTTGGATTCATCAGCGTGGGATAGAATTAAGTTACTTATATCTCAAGATCTGGAAAAGTTGATTTTGGATTAGGCATCTTTCTAAAATTCCAGAAAGAGGGATAAACCTTTTTATTAGATTCACGCCATTCTAGAATTTAGCTTTTTTCAGTTTCAATATTTAGCCGGTGATGGAATTAGTAAATAATCTATATTTTATATGCAGGTCTTGCTGATTCAACACCATGTCTACCGGACAGCTCTTCTCGCGCACAACTCAAGCTCTTTTTTACAACTACAAGCAGCTGCCCATTCAGCGAATGCTTGATTTTGACTTCCTTTGTGGTGTGTACCCCAAACACTAATATATTGAAACATATGTTTAGATATCTTATTAGCGAGCATTATTTTGTTGATGATTTGATTTCTGACTTTCTTGAATCTTCTAGGGAGGGAGACTCCATCTGTGGCTGGTATCATCAACCCCGGATCAGAGGGATTCCAGAAACTCTTCTTTGGTCAAGAGGAAATTGCCATCCCAGTGCATCCCACGTATGTTTGTTCATATTTGCAATTTCACTAAACTTGCTCCATGTTTATAGTTTAGATAATTTTTTATTTTTAGGAAAGGTTATATATTTTTTCACAAGTAATTATCTCAACTTGAGGCATCCTTTTTGATCTGTCGTAAAAGGCATCTTGGCAAAAAAAAGAAGACGAGTGATCTTTGTGTGAATACCTCCTATTTTGTTTGAAGTCAAATTCAATGGCAATGCATAGTTATTAAAAATGTTAAGGACACCATTAACGATGACAATGCATTATATACTTTCCAAATATATGAGGATAAAATTTGGCATATGCATTGTAGTCAACTTTTACTCGTGTAGTTCTAAAATCGGATCTGTTGTTTCCTTGTAGCATTGAAGCAGCATCTGCAGCACATCCCACTGCCGATGTTTTCATCAACTTTGCATCATTTAGAAGGTGAGAATTGTCCTTTATAAATTTATCCTGTGTGGTTCTGCTTTAAGTTTTTAACAGCAGTTCTGTTATCCTATTTGCAGTGCTGCTGCCTCCTCTATGGCAGCTTTGAAACAACCAACAATCAGAGTTGTTGCTATTATTGCTGAAGGTGTTCCCGAGTCAGACGCCAAGCAGTTGATTTCATATGCTCGGGCAAACAACAAGGTTAAATATTTATCTATGACAATGATATCGTAGAGACAAAAGCATCCGTGCAATGTTTTTAGATGCACTTCTTATGTTCTTCCGGTTATATGTTCTTCCGGTTATGCAGGTTGTCATCGGACCAGCCACTGTTGGAGGCATTCAAGCTGGTGCCTTCAAGATAGGTGACACTGCTGGAACAATTGACAACATTATCCAGAGCAAGCTCTACAGACCTGGATCTGTTGGCTTTGTCTCCAAATCTGTATGCCCACTGAACTCTTTCGGGTTCTGAAAAATCTGACTTAGGTGCATGCTCATCATGCAGATTTGAACTGATAATGTTAGGCCTATTTCTTACCTTTTTCCCAATTATAAAAATTAGGAAAGTGAAATCAATTTTAGTAATACAACGTGGCAAAATGCATGAAAATGTGATTGGTTTCTTTGTTCTCTGCATTTTTGGATCTTGCACTTGATATGCTTATTTCTATTTCAAGTTTGACTGTGCTCCGAGCCCTTGTAATCCAACTTTCACTTCTAGCGAATTCACTCCCCACTTTTCAACTTGTTGTACTGTCTTCAAACTATTACTTGTCCACATTTAATGTGATTGGCTACTACCTCCTTATAACAATTTGAACGTCTTAACTGACGATTCTCCATTTAATGCAGGGTGGTATGTCTAATGAAATGTACAATACCATAGCCCGTGTTACTGATGGAATCTATGAAGGTACACGTAATGTCATGGCTGTTGAGCGTAGTCTACTTAGATACAAAAGTGCAGTCTACTAATCCAGGGGATATATGTTAATTTTATCTCTAGGTATTGCTATCGGAGGAGATGTTTTCCCTGGCTCTACTCTCTCTGACCATGTTTTAAGGTTCAACAACATTCCACAGGTACATTTATTTTTCAGCCACTATCCTAAGGCAGCACACGATATTGATATCCACATTAAGCACTAAGCTGTGAAAAAAAAAAAAAAAACTGAACTATCACAATTATTCTATTCATTCTACCGATTAACTTTGGTTATTCTCTAACAACATCATGTCTCTGCCACAGGTTAAGATGGTGGTTGTACTCGGTGAACTTGGTGGAAGAGATGAGTATTCCCTTATTGAAGCCCTGAAACAAGGGAAAGTGAACAAGCCCGTGGTGGCTTGGGTTAGTGGAACGTGTGCACGTCTCTTCAAATCAGAAGTTCAGTTTGGCCATGCGGTTAGTGAACTCCACTCCACTTCTTTGGATATATCTGCTAATGCGGTTAAGCTATAATTAAATTTGTTAAATGTGTTGCGGTTCTTAATTTGTCTGTGATTATTTCAATTAGGGTGCTAAAAGTGGTGGAGAGATGGAATCTGCACAAGCAAAGAATCAAGCTCTGACGGATGCTGGAGCCGTTGTCCCTACTTCCTATGAAGCTTTCGAGGGTGCAATCAAGGAAACTTTTGAAAAACTGGTTGAAGAGGGGAAAATTCCAACATTGAAAGAAGTAACACCACCACAAATCCCTGAGGATCTCAACACAGCAATTAAGAGTGGAAAAGTCAGGGCACCAACACACATCATTTCCACAATCTCTGATGATAGAGGTAACATTTCAATACTTTTTATTATAAGGGTTGTAAATGTAAATGCTATTCTGGGTTCCTAATTATTTGCACCTCTATCAAATGAAATTGCTTCAGGTGAAGAACCCAAATACGCCGGTGTACCAATGTCTTCCATCATTGAACAAGGCTATGGCGTGGGTGATGTAATCTCCCTTCTTTGGTTCAAAAGAAGTCTTCCACGATACTGCACACAGTTTATCGAGGTACTGTGAAACTTCTAATGGCATCAGATTTTGATATTCTAAGAAATACCAATGTGTTTTTGATCAATAATTGCTTCCTACCTCTTCTACCAGATATGTGTCATGTTATGTGCTGACCACGGTCCTTGTGTTTCTGGGGCCCACAACACTATCGTCACGGCAAGGGCTGGAAAGGATCTTGTTTCCAGTCTTGTCTCTGGTTTGCTGACCATTGGCCCTCGCTTTGGTGGAGCTATTGACGATGCTGCCCGATACTTTAAGGATGCTTGTGACAGGGTAGGTTATAACTTTGAATTGCGATTGCCTAGATTCCAAACCCATTTCTTGTTTGCTTCTTCAACCAGAATATCATTTTGATGAGCCAATTTGTTTATTGCATTGCATCATCAGGGTCTTACACCATATGAATTTGTCGAAAGCATGAAGAAGAAGGGAATTCGTGTGCCTGGAATCGGACACAGGTACATATGATCGTCTCTTAGCTCTCCCTTCTACAGACAAGTGAAACTTGGAATGAAAGTGAAAAAGGTTCCAAGGTTTCCTTTTTAGTAGGGGTGATCAAAAAAGACGGTTGCACCGAATTCTCGACTAGGATCGAGACCGAGCGGGCGAGTTTTTTCTTCAAGGTCGGTCTCGGTCTCGGACTTTCCCCCCGAAAGCCCATTTAGGACCGACCCGGATCGAAGAAATATGTATTTGAGATTTTCATGAATGTGGATTTAGGAGGTTTTCTATCTCTATAAAAGCTTCATCCTGATAAATTTACAAACCACGCAACCATGCGGTGAGCTCATAGCGAACTATTCTTTTACCTTTTACTAAAGAATACCGTGAGTTCATAGTTTTTTTTTTAGTGCAACTTCGGTCTAGAACCGAGACCGGCCCCAGTCAAGAAAGACCGACTCGGGCGGGATTTTTTGACCGAGGTCGGTCTCGGTCCTCCAAAAGGCAAGATCGAAATTTCGGTCTCGGTCTTGCCTTCAGGCCCGGCCCGGCCCGCCCATGATCAACCCTACTTTTTAGGGAAAAAAATCTCAATCAAGTCAACTTTTCTAAAAATTGAAAAGATTCTATTTTCACACTTTCTAGCATTGTTCTTCTATAATTATACAGATCTGATCTGACAAATGTAAAAAAACAATGATTTGTACCCAAAGGATCAAGAACAGGGACAACCGAGACAAGAGAGTGGAGCTGCTACAGAAGTATGCACACACCCACTTCCCCGCAGTGAAATACATGGAGTATGCAGTCCAAGTGGAGAACTACACTCTCTCCAAGGCAAACAACTTGGTCCTCAATGTCGATGGAGCCATCGGGTCCCTCTTCTTGGATCTCCTTGCAGGCAGTGGAATGTTCACCAAGCAAGAAATCGACGAGATTGTTGAGATTGGATATCTGAACGGTCTCTTTGTGTTGGCCCGCGCCATCGGTTTGATCGGGTAAACCATTCAAAACCCTCCCTCCCTCCCTCCCTCTTCTCTTTGTTTAGCTTCTCAGGTTCAATTGATTCCATTAAGAATTCAACTAAACTAAGCTGAACACCATTGATGTTTGTGTTTCTCAGACACACCTTTGATCAGAAGAGATTGAAGCAGCCTCTGTACCGCCACCCGTGGGAAGACGTTCTCTACACCAAGTAGGAAGTCGTCAAGAGCGCGATCTCTGTTGTTTGCATCTGCAATTGTTAATCCTTATGTTTAGTCTATTTTTGTTTTATGTTGTGTTGGAATCACAACTGATGTTACATTTGATTTTCTAAGGATATCGTCTTGGAATAATAAAAAAAGATGCTTTTTTTTTCTTCCAACAGATGCATTCAGAAGTTCAGACGAATCAAAGACAGGAATAGGATAGGGGTTGTCAGGAAACTCAATCATATCATCAAGATACATTTTTTTTAATTGAGTAAATTTAGCCCTATATATATATATAAAACTCCACAACAGTAGCCACCCACCAATCAAATGCAGCTTCACTTTAACCTCTCTAGGGGCATGGAGAGCCACAAGTCATATTTCCACATCATAAACATTTTAATTTTTAATTTTTTTTAGGGTTTGTTGGTATTAACTCTCAATTCACGGGTGACCAGACCGAGAAGCGAATTGACCCGACCTGAAGGGGATAATAGTGTCACTACTAGTTAGAAGTAGGGGCGTGCCTGCCGTGATCATAGCCTACGACGACAATGTCAATTTAATTCACACCTCGCAAACACCTGTAATATGGCGACACCCTGGACAATCAAAGAAACCCTGAGGTGCACCACATGAATAGACTTCGGAAGGGGCCACGCTTGGCGAAGGCTAGCCTTGGACGACGCCGTAGGCTCGACTGGCGCGCCGAGTCATACTCAGTGGGGCGCGCTGCTAATCAATACAAACTTTTCCATCCTTGGCTCTCTTCGTACATGAGACAAGATGGTACAAGGTACGATGCATGTCAGAGGGACAATTGAGTGCCTACAGCCGCCGACACGACGCTCCCCTGACCTATGAACGACTATTTAATGATGATATAGTCTGATCAAAATGACAAAAAGAACAACTTGCCAAAAACATCTATCCACTCAGCACATTAATGAGCACTCAACCATATGACACATATGATGACCATGGTTAGAGCTGACCGAATCAGGTTAGGGGAAAAATTATAAATATCATCACCAACATCTTTTTGAACTTAATGATAGATTGAATACTCTATATCAAATTTCCTTGCATTTACTCTCTTTTCAACGAACCTTCGATTTAATTGATCGTCGGAGAGGAAATAACGGGAACTTCTCGGACTTTACTTCCGTGCATGTCATTGGAGCAGGAAAGAGACCGACATGTACGCTCCGAACTTAGTATTATCAAAGTACGTGATCCAACATGGTTCTTTTTGTTACATAAGAAGAACTTGTGGCACGTAATAGAGATTCTCCCATTCCATAAAGTAATAAAGTAGTAATATCGTGTGGTGGAAAATCATTACAAAGTCTGCTATTCACATAATGAATTATTATTATTATTTTTTTTTAAAGTTGTCGTTCATATAAACATAAGTTAGCATCCTTTTTTGATTTATAAATAAATAAATTTTACATAAGAATAGCATTGAATCGAGTCTCCCCTTCGCTTACAGGGGAATCTTGTTTTCACTAAGCTCCGCCGTACTTCTTCTCCTGTTCTCCACCGTAGGGCATCATCCAAGAACCTGGAACTTCGTCCTCTTCACTTCTCACCCTTTCCTACCTTGATCTCCCTTAAAAAGTTTGATTCTTTCGTCAGACCCCTTATCCTTTGGGACCTTGTTTGAGGTCCAAAGTTAGTGGTGATGCTTGGAGATGTGTAAGACCCATTTATAGATACAACTGGGGTAGCTGAGCAGAACTCGAAATCCTAATACTGAGTGGCTGAAATGGCGTCCAGCAGCAAGACGGCGCCGAATTCCTCCAACAACACCGACACCATGAGGGCTTCTGGCGCCGGACCCGGACACCACGCGGATTCCGTCAGCAAGGCCATTGCGCAGTACACGGTCGACGCACGGCTGCATGCGGTGTTTGAGCAATCCGGGGAATCCGGTAAGTCCTTTGACTACTCGCAGTCGATTAAGACTTCCGCCATGTCAGTCCCCGAACAGCAAATCGCCGCGTATTTATCGAAAATTCAACGCGGCAGTCACATTCAGCCGTTTGGCTGCCTGATGGCCGTCGATGAGTCCACTTTCCGAGTCATCGCGTACAGTGAGAACACATGGGAGATGCTGGGCCTCACTCCACAGTCTGTCCCCAGCATCGAGAAGCCTCCTGAGGCTCTCGCTGTTGGAACTGACGTCAGAACCTTGTTCATGCCCTCGAGTGGCAATCTCTTAGAGAAGGCCTTCCGAGCCCGCGAAATCACGCTGCTTAACCCTCTTTGGATCCATTCTAAGAACTCTGGGAAGCCGTTTTACGCGATTTTGCATAGAATTGATGTGGGAATTGTGATTGATTTAGAACCTGCTAGAACTGAAGATCCTGCTCTGTCCATTGCTGGGGCAGTTCAATCCCAGAAGCTCGCTGTGCGTGCAATTTCACAGTTGCAGTCTCTCCCTGGTGGGGATATTCAGCTATTGTGTGACACTGTGGTTCAGAGCGTGAGGGAGCTCACTGGTTATGATCGAGTCATGGTCTATAAGTTTCACGAAGATGAACATGGTGAGGTTGTTGCTGAATGCAAAAGACCTGAATTAGAGCCTTACATTGGTCTGCACTACCCTGCAACTGATATCCCTCAAGCTTCTAGGTTCCTGTTTAAGCAGAATAGGGTTCGGATGATAGTGGATTGCCATGCCAAACCGGTTAGGGTGGTTCAGGATGAAGACCTTATGCAGCCTCTGTGTTTAGTGGGTTCCACGCTTCGTGCTCCTCACGGGTGCCACGCCCAATACATGGCTAACATGGGTACAACAGCTTCGTTAGCTATGGCCGTCATCATCAATGGGAATGATGGGGAAGGTGGTGGTGGAAGGAACTCCATGAGATTATGGGGTTTGGTGGTTTGCCACCACACATCTGCTCGTTGCATCCCGTTCCCACTCCGTTATGCTTGTGAGTTCCTAATGCAAGCACTGGGACTACAACTAAACATGGAGTTGCAGCTCGCATCACAACTGTCGGAAAAACGTATTTTAAGGACACAAACTCTTTTATGTGACATGCTACTAAGGGACTCCCCTATGGGGATTGTTGCTCAAAGCCCAAGCATCATGGACCTTTTGAAGTGTGATGGTGCAGCCCTTTATCACCATGGCAAGTACTATCCCCTTGGTGTGACACCAAATGAGTCTCAAATCAAGGACATTGTGGAGTGGCTCTTGGCCTTCCATGGCGACTCAACAGGTTTGAGCACTGATAGTTTGGGAGATGCAGGGTACCCTGGAGCAGCCTCACTTGGCGATGCAGTTTGTGGAATGGCAGTGGCTTATATCACTAAGACAGATTTTTTGTTCTGGTTCCGATCCCACACTGGAAAGGAGATCAAGTGGGGTGGAGCAAAGCATCATCCCGAGGATAAAGACGATGGGCAGAGGATGCATCCACGTTCTTCATTCAAGGCATTTCTTGAAGTGGTGAAGAGTCGGAGCCAGCCATGGGAGACTGCTGAAATGGATGCGATTCATTCCTTGCAACTGATCTTGAGGGACTCATTTAAAGAAGTAGAAGCAAGTAACTCAAAAGCGGTGGTGAATGCTCAACTTGGAGATCTTGAGTTGCAAGGATTGGATGAGCTTAGTTCAGTTGCAAGAGAGATGGTCCGTCTGATTGAGACTGCCACTGCCCCCATATTTGCTGTGGATGTTGATGGGTGCATAAATGGGTGGAATGCGAAGATTGCAGAGTTGACTGGACTCTTAGTGGAGGAAGCTATGGGAAAGTCATTGGTTCATGATCTTGTTTATGAAGAGTCCAAGGAGACTGTTGATAAACTTTTGTCTAATGCTTTACGAGGTACTTCCCAAACTTGATACTAACAAGTTTCTTTCCCCAGTCTATCTTGTTATTTATGTTAGTGATTCATTACTTTGCTCAAGTTCTGGTTCTGCTGCAAGATTATGTTAGTAGCATGCTGCTAAATATGCCATTGTGAATATGCATCTTCAGAGATACATGAGCAACGCATCAAATTATGAAACTTAGAGTGAACAATTTTTATTTTTATTTTTTAAATTTCAGAATATTGTTGACTATCTCGATCAGTCACTTTTCTTGAAAGGACAAATTTTTTTTTTTTAATAAATCTTTCTCACTAAGTTTCACTCTTTGTAAAAATTTCCAAGTACATGTCACTTTGGAAAGGTTGAAAAAGAAACCCCTGTTTGTTTTCCTCTGTACGATAGAATAATCCCTCAAAAACGATTTTTTAACTGCTGTTGCTTCTGATTTGAATTTTATATATCCTGGTGGAATGTCTTCGTCATGGTTCATGTTTGGCTAAATTGGTGAAAAGCTTTGTCTGAAAGTAAAAGAACAGTTTTCTGAAATGAAAAGATTCAAATTTCTCACCAAGTTCCATAGTAATTTCACTTAGTTGTTTATTGGTGAAATTGTATCGTGGGATTAATCAATGCAGGGGAAGAAGATAAGAATGTAGAGATAAAGTTGAAGACATTTGGTCCAGAAAATGATGTCAGGGCTGTATTCGTGGTGGTTAATGCTTGCTCTAGCAAGGATTATACAAATAATATAGTCGGAGTTTGCTTTGTTGCTCAAGACGTGACAGGACAAAAGGTCGTGATGGACAAGTTCATTCACATACAAGGTGACTACAAGGCTATCGTCCATAGCCCCAATCCTTTGATCCCTCCAATATTTGCTGCAGACGACAACGCTTATTGCTCCGAGTGGAACACCGCAATGGAGAAGTTAACTGGATGGAGCAGAGGTGAAGTCATGGGGAAGATGCTAGTTGGAGAAGTTTTTGGCAGTTGCTGCCGCCTCAAAGGCTCGGATTCTCTAACAACGTTTATGATTGTCGTGCACAATGCAATCGCAGGTCAAGATACAGATAAGTTCCCATTTGCCTTCTTCGATCGGGGTGGGAAATATGTTCAAGCTCTTTTGACAGCAAATAAGAGGGTGAACATTGATGGGCAAGTCATAGGTGCCTTTTGTTTCTTGCAAATTGCAAGTCCCGAGTTGCAGCAGACACTGAAAATTCAGAAGCAGCAAGAAAATAAGTGCTTTCTGAGGATGAAAGAATTAGCATATATTTGTCAGGAAGTGAAAAATCCACTTAGTGGTATTCGGTTTACTAACTCGCTGTTGGAGGCTACGGAATTGACAGAGGATCAGAAGCAGCTTCTGGAAACAAGCACTGCCTGTGAGAAGCAAATGCTGAAGATAATCAAAGAAGTGGATTTGGAGAGAATTGAAGAAGGGTTAGTTTTCTTTTTACCCCTCGTAACGTATTTTTTATTTACGTGTTTCCTATTTCTTTACAGTAGGTACCTTGATATTGATCTTGTCAACCTAATGACATTTTCTTATCTAGAAGTATCTGGAATAAAAGTATCTACAATTAGTATAATATTAATGTAGGAAACTGTGCCTTATATCTATAAGTCATCACTCATATATATTCTTAAAAAGGATAAGAAGGAAAATATATGTCCCAACTTATCAAAGCCAATAATTTAGTTTTCTTTGGTTTGCTGTCTGGCTGGGCAAACATAATCTAAAACCCTTATAAATTAGTCATTTGAGTATCAGTTTTACTTTTCACAACATTATTGTCACCATTCATCTCAGAAGTTGTTCCTCCCTTCCCAAAGTTCCCGTCGTTGGACTGAGCCCTTCCAATTGGATGTATATATATTATTCTCTATTTTCTTAAAAATAATCAGAATTTTAGTCTCTCAAACATCAAGTTTTAAGTTTATTCTTTTCTCCTTCTTTGACTCAGTTAACCTAACTACTGAGCTATGGATCATTCAACTTATGTTCAGTGAGCTATCATTTCATTTGGTACTTGAATTTAGATTTAGAGTAATGCTACAAATTGTTTGAAACTTGGACGTCAAATTTAGTGTGCAAATGAAATCCTTTTTAATTTGAGGGAATTATTAACTGTCTTAAGCAAACTCTTTTTACCTAAAAATGTAACCTTTTTTTTCTCCCACTTTCTCAGACTTTGTAGCATTTGCCCTTAAACTCGTTATGTTTCAGTTCAGCCAATTGTCATTACTCTTTAGTGTCCATGCCATTATTCTGTGGTTTTCCTATGGTGGTGTTTGTAAATGCTTTGTGTATTTTTTGGCGTCAGTTCACTGGAGCTTGAGAAGGTTGAGTTCTTTC
Source organism: Chamaenerion angustifolium (assembly GCA_946814005.1). Classification (NCBI taxonomy): domain Eukaryota; kingdom Viridiplantae; phylum Streptophyta; class Magnoliopsida; order Myrtales; family Onagraceae; genus Chamaenerion; species Chamaenerion angustifolium. Next base: position 587,834 of record OX328278.1, on the reverse strand, counting down.
TTGGCAACGTCATCAATGCTGTTGTAAGCCAAGTAATGGTACTGCTACGAGAAAGAGGCCTGCAGCTAATTCGGGATATCCCCGATGAAATCAAAACAATGTCGGTGTATGGAGACCAGGTCAGAATCCAACAAGTATTGGCTGATTTCCTGCTTAATATGGTGCGTTGTGCCCCACCTGCCCCTGAGGGTTGGGTCGAGATTCATGTCCGTCCTAGTGTTAAGCAAATCTCTGAAGGGCTGAGCTTGGTACATGCAGAATTCAGGTAAGTTATTCTCTGTTCATCATATCCTTCATATTATATAGGGAAAACTACCAACCGAGCTTGTGGGTGATTAGCAAGTAGGTACCTAAACTTTTTTTGTAGCAACTAATTAGCCGAACTTATGAAAATTAGCAAATAGGTACCTACCGTTATTTTCCGTTAAGAATAAACGGAAAATATCACGTGAGGAGCAAACAAGTACCTGAACTTACATCAATGAGCAAGTAGGTACCTGAATCGGTTCAAAAACCGATTCGGTCGAACCACTTTATTTATTAAAAAAAACGGGTTTATATACCAAACACATGCATGACTCAACTCCAGATGTTCTCGGAGTGTTCCTTGATACACCGAGAACGTCTGCAGTTGAGTCATGCATGTGTTTGGTATATAAACCCTATTTTTTTAAAAAAATAAAGTGGTTCGACTGAACCGGTACCAATCCGATTTTTGAACCGGTTCAGGTACCTACTTGTTCATTCGTGTAAGTTCAGGTACCTGTTAGCTCCTCACATGATATTTTCCGTTTATTCTTAACGGAAATTAACGGTAGGTACATATTTGGTTATTTAAAAAAGTTCAGCAACGTATTTGCTACAAAAAAAAATTTAGGTACTTACTTGCTAATCACCCACAAGTTCGGGTACCAGTTTGGTAGTTTTTCCTATTATATACACTCTTCACTGGGCTATCTTCTGTTGCTCCATGCATCTGCAAATCTACTATTTAAAAGCTCAGATTTTGAAACTGAAAGTTGCATCATGCTAATTTCTTGTTGTTCAAATTTGTAACAACATTATGTTTTCATGGAAGGATGGTGTGCCCGGGCGAAGGTATACCTCCCGAATTGGTCCAAGATATGTTTAACAGCAGCCAATGGATGACCCAAGAAGGGCTAGGGTTGAGTATGTGCAGGAAGATCCTGAAGCTCATGAATGGTGAAGTCCAGTACATCCGAGAGTCCGACCGATGCTCCTTCATCATCATCCTCGATCTTCCCCTTTCGGAAAAGAGTAGCATCATCGTCATCGATTAGATAGATGATTTTTCATCAAGAAAACAACACCATATCAGCAAGAATTATTCAGCATGCTAGACAAGGATCCCTCAGGGCGAGGTATTGACCTATTTTTAAGTTTTTGTTTTGGGTATGCATGGCATGCTGCTGATAATATAAAAGCTTCCAGCTTTGTTTGAATCGAGATTATCAATTGTAATGTATGAGGAGACGCCATTGGCTCGTGGATATAGGTTCGGGGGACCGTTATGTATTGCTGTTACAATTGATGATGTAAAACTGTAAAGAATTGTTGATTTGCTGCTTTGCTATGCAAATGCAATCAATCTACTGAGTATTGGCATTCAGACCAAACTTGTAATGGTGTGATGAATATATATATATATATATATATATATATGGGTTTGGATTTTGGATTATGTTGCGTTTGGGTTCGAGTATTGGAAAAGGTTTCCATTATCGAACCTTGACGACTTGATTAGCCTCGGTTTCAGATGAAGGGTTAGTCGTCAAACTCTGATTTATTAGCAAGTGGTTTGGCTCTGGGGTCATGAGTAGGGTTGTCGATGGTTAGGGTATGGTACGGGTATGACAAATACCAAAATCATACCATATTTTTAAATCACATACCATAACCATTACGAGTACAATTTTCAATACCATAACCATTAAAATAACTGTGGTTATTAATCATGGTTTTACCCGTATACCCATATTTATTTCATATGTAATATAATAAAAGATTGAACAATTTATTTTAAAAAATACAAAATTTATATTGCCAACAAGAAATATATATAAAACTAACATCATCGTTATTTATTACTTGTATGTGAAGTAACTTTCATTATTCAGTATATATTAGTTTATTAATAATAAATAATTATTATATTTATATAATAATCATGGTTATAACATTAGTATAACTCAAATACCATAGTCATCACCATAACTGTACTGCACTATAATGGTCCGGTTAACCATATTAAACAGTAACGGTTATAAACCTTGGTTATGAGTTTTTAACCACACCATTGTCGACCCTAATCACGAGTTTGAATTCCTGTAAAAAAAGAGGAAAGAATTACGACTTGGGTCTAATGGACCAGTCTTTCAATCCTAAGTTGTTGGTAGGGTTACGTTGACGGAGTCAATGCATGCGTTGGTTTCCCAGTGGAAGCTTGAGTATAGTGGGACGAAAATCTGAACATTACGTAGTGGGGTGAAACTTATCACTACTACTAACCCATTCCTTTAAAATAAATAAATAAATCTAAATTTAATTTATATTTCTAAATTATATCTTTCGTTAAAAATAAATAATACCGTTTCTCCGTTGACCATATTATCTGTTTCTAGGTTGCCAACGAGTGGACTGAATTAAGTATCTTCGTTCTTATCTTATCTTTTATTATTTTACATTTAAAGTTTGACTTTCTACAAAAAAAAAGCCGGTGGCTTGAGAAATTCAATTAATGTTGTCGTATACTACGCATGCATGCCAACTTGTCTAGCTGGTGCATCCTGATTGGAGGATGGAATTTAAGTTTCCCTTTCTTCATGCAACAAGGATTCATTTACCTGAATAGTTAATTTCAGCTTTCACATTAGGGTTACAATTTTTCATAAAATATAATATTTGTATTTGTAAAAATATATAATAAAACGATAAAATTGAATTGATAAGTCTGATTTTTGAATGTTTTTTTAAACAAGTCTCTCGTTTAATAAGTTTTAAAATTCCATTTTTTATTTTTTAGAGTTTGTTAATCAAAGATTCATAAAATTATTGCAAAGGGTATCCTCCATCTTTCCATTTTCCTAGAACGACCCTAATTTAGAAAGGATTTTTTTTTTTTTTTTTTTTGTAATAAAACAGGCTAGAAAGGAAGGGTTATTAGATAAAGGGTGAGGTGTAAGTAGCTTTATATAAGATATAAGATAAGGGTCAAAGTGATGATGATGTCAAATATGGGGTCAAATATAGCTAAAAAAACAGACAATACAGCATTGTATCACGAAAAAGAGACAAGAAAGACTTGTGAAACAATGCTTCCTTAATTCTTACGAACTCTGATCTCACCAATAAAATTATATTATCTCTAATTTTCGTATTATATAATTTGATATTGAATCAAAAAAAAATTATTATATAACAAGAACTCTGTTCAATGGTATTAATCCTATAATTGATAGTTGATTCAATGTTAGAAAAAATTGTATTTGTAAATATAAGTTAAAACGATAACACAAAGACAATAATTTAATGAAATTTTTGTGTTGTGTTTGCGTTTATGTATTAAAATAAAATATGTTACTGTGATAAAGTTATACCGGTACGTCTAATATTGATTTTTTTTGTTTTTATTTTGCTTGATAGCTTTTAAAATTTTCAATTTTATCACTTAATTGGGGGAATTCACCATTTTTGTAATATATTTTTATAAAATTGGTAAAATTTGCAAATATGGTTTCCTAAAAGAAATCCCAAAAATAATTTTAGTAGGTAAATATTTTTTTAACAAAATAAGTTGTGAGAAAACATCAAGCAAAATACTGATAGTCAATCATTATTATTTTTAAAAAAAATTACAATTTGATAGTCCTATCTTGATTTGGTTGGTCGTGATCGAATAATACTTGACAACTAAGACTATCGATGGTTAGAGTATGATATGAGTATGACAAATATCTTAATCATACCATATTTTTAAACCGCATACCATAACATAATCATTACGAGTACAATTTTCAATACCATAACCATTAAAATAACTGTGGTTATTAACCACAGTTTTACCTGTATACCCATATTCATTCCACACATGTAATATAATAAAAGACCGAAAATCTTATTTTAAAAAATACATAAATCTATATTACCAACAATAAAAATATATATCACACTAACATCATTCAACATTAACACTAACATCATTCAACATTAACATCGATGAAACATTAACATCATTAGTATATTAATAATAACAGCAACTTCAATTATATTTAGTATATATTAGTTTATTAATAATAATTAATTATTATATTTATATAATAACCATGAGTATAACTCAAATACTATAACCATTGTGAGACGTGAGTAGAAAATCCATCACCATAACCGCACCGCACCATAATGGTTTGGTTAACCGTATTAAACAGTAACAGTTATAACCATGGTTATGAGTTTTTCACTGCACCATTGCCGACCCTATTGACAACATTCTTTCCAAATCGATCAGCAAAAACATGAAAATAAGACTATACATTTTTTAGACTATACACGATTGTATCTATAATTCGAAATTAAGAGCGTAAATATTAATTTATTATTGTAATTGTTTCATTTATAGGATCTACATAAGTCAACTGCACTATATTTTAATAATTCATACCAAAATTGTAAAATTGTCCATCCATTGGTCATGGTACCCATGGGCAGCATCTTACCAATAGGTCAATTAAGTAATATTTATATAAAATAAGTGACATGTATTATTATGAATTGATTTTAAAATATAATTTAAATTAAAAATATATATTTTTTCAATTAGGTAGAAGTGGTGGTTGATGGTATATATATATATAATATGTTATTCAGTATAATAGTATTCAATCCGAATCATGAAATATTGAAAGAAAACATCTTACCAACCCCTCTATTTATTAACAAATTCAATACTATTTATTTGATATGGTGTTAGTTAATTTTTTATGTTAATTAGTATTTTTCAATTTAATCAAAAAATTTATACTATCAATAAACAATTTGTTTTGGGTTAAATATCATGTTTGATTCAAAATCAATTTTTCTTCTTAATGTTTAAAAATAAAAAATTCAGTATTTAATGTTTAAATATATATCGTGTTTCCCTTTCTGTTAAATTTTCCATCCAAACTAAACATAATTTATTTTAAAAATTACAAAAATAACAAGTTTTAAAAATGTCATACAAAACCCTTGAAAAAAGTTTCTAAATATTATAATTAAGTTCAAATTTAATCCAGACTTAATTGAGTCTCAATCGAAGATGCTAGAGTCTGAGTCAAAACACAAACGGTAGCCCCCCTTCAATTAAGGCTCAATCGAACCCCAATCAATATGAGGTTCGATTTAGCCCTAATCGAAAGAGTTTGGGTCTTGTCCCAACCCAGTCCCCTCTCCCACTAAATGAGTAGGTCTGAGTCAAAACCTAGACTCTAGCCCATTCGATTCAGGTTCAATCAAATTTTAATCAAATCGAAAATCTATTGTAACATATAAAAAGTTTCAAAAAGTTAAATTGTGATTTTTTAAAAAAGTATTTTGCTATTTTTATAACATATATGTAAAATTTAACATAAATGCGGAACTCAACCATTTTTCAAATATTAAAAACTGAATCTTTTATTTTTAAATATTATAAAAAAATAAATTTTGATTACCATATTAAAAAGTAAAGTGAGATATGATATTTAACCCATTTATTTTTTCTTATACCCTAATTTTTTGTTTTGCCCAAATCTTATACCCTAGTTTATGGGAGATTTTTTTGGAAAATAAATGGATAAAAAATAGTCAATCGTAATAAGTAAACATCCTGTTGGATCCAGCAGAGACCGAATTCACTAAATGCAAAAAGGTAAAGATTGGAGAAACCCCCCGAAAAAGGGTGCCGTGAAAACTGAAAAGACTAGCAACTCCGTCTTCAACAGTAGAAGGAAAGCAATAAAAGCCCAGAGAACCAACCAACTAACCCTCAAATACTCATCATCTAATGCGGTAAAGAAGAGAGATACATAAGTTCTTGAGTCCACTCCTTGCTTTTCATCATCAATCAATTTGACTGCTTGCTTTATAAACACCCCACACACTAAAAAAACAAAGCTTTTCGTGTTTGTGTTTGTGATTCAGAGGGTAAAGGAAGCAGCTTGCGCACACAATGAATCAATCTCCGTCTCTCATCTTGTTTGAGCTATAATCCTTATCTGGGTATCGTTCAAAGATCTTCGGAATTTTGGTTCTGATCGAAAGTTTCTTCCTTGTTGACGCACTGGTGGCGGCACAAGTTGCAGAGATCTCAAATTCACGTCCCTTTCACCTGGTCAGCGCACTGTTCACTGTAGCTAGCGAATACCTCGTCTGCTCCAATTGGGTGGTCTTGGGATCTTCGATAACAGCTCCATTTGATGGAAACTCCACCAGCGGAGGAGCTTCTGAAGAAGATCCAAGAGCTCGAAGCTGGGCAGGCCCAGCTCATGCAGGAACTGGCAAGGCTGAAGCTCTCCGATCGTAGGCCGCACCAATACGCTCGCCAGAGGTCGCATTCCGTGTCGCCGGAGCGAAATAGGTTGGCGGCGGCATCACGGAGGAGGAGCGGCGGCGGTTCTAGTGGAGGCTTCGATTCCCGTTCGTCCTGGAGGCACGGCTCGGCGTCCTTCACACATTCCTCGCCGCTGCAGAGAGAGAGCCGAAGTGTCGATCCTCCTAATGAAAACGAAGGCACCGCTGCTCCAGCTGCCGTTCAGTTCACAGACAAGCAGTATCTGAACATTTTGCAGTCTATGGGGCAGTCCGTTCATATCTTCGATCTTAGCGGCCGCATCATTTATTGGTGAGTGCTTTGATCCTTCTCGTTAGCTTAATCTTACCCTTGTATCGATTTCTGGTATGATTGAAATTGAGAAAGAAAGAGGAACCAGGGTTTCTAATTCATGTTGAAATGCTTTTAGGAACCGAACTGCAGAAAATCTGTATGGCTACTCTGCTGCAGAGGCTGTTGGAAAGGATGCCATTGAGCTTCTAATTGATCCCCAAGACTTTGAAATAGCAAACTTGATCGTGAGCCGAGTAAGAACAGGAGAAGGTTGGACAGGTCAAATCCCTGTGAAGAACAAGATGGAGGAAAAGTTTGTAGCAGTTGCGACCAACACTCCCTTTTACGACGATGAAGGTTGTCTGGTTGGAATAATTTGTGTGTCAAGTGACTCTAGGTCTTTCCAAGATGCAAACCTTGCAATGCCATCAGATTCAAGACCAAGACAAAGAGAAATGGACTCAGGCCTTAGCCGACTTAAGAACACTGCTAGTGCTAAGCTTGGTCTTGATTCACAGCAACCTCTTCAAGTTGCCCTTGCCTCTAAAATATCCAATTTAGTAAGTGCTGACTTAGATTGCAGATTGGTCTGTGGCAGATATATATCTAAGCTTGTTTGAATTATGTAAAGCAGGCAACTAGAGTAAGCAACAAGGTGAAGTCGAAAATGCGAAATAGAGAGAATGGTGTGGATCGTGAAGGCGAGAGTTCTGATTGTGGTTCAAGCAATGCTAGCACGCCCAGAGGAGATGTTCCTCCGCCATTTTTTGGTTCAAACTCTCATTGCGATGAGAAATCTTCTCAAAAACACCCAAAAGATTCCAGTGATGAAGGTGAAAAACCTGTTTTTCACAAAATCCTTTCTTCAAAGGCAGAGGCATGGATTGGTAAAAAGGGCCTGACTTGGCCATGGAAAGGAAATGACAGGGAGGCATCAGATACTAATACCAATCAAGAAAACCATGTGGGTGATAGTAATCGCCATGTAAGCAATGAAGCAACGGGTTCATCGTCATCATTTAACGTTAACAGTACAAGCAGTGTTAGTAGCTGCGATAGCACAAATAGTAGTGCCATTAACAAGGTGGATATGGATTCTGACTGCTTGGACTACGAGATTTTATGGGAAGATTTGACAATTGGAGAACAGATTGGCCAAGGTAACTAAACATGCATATGTGCAGGGATTACTAAACATTCTTTAATCTGTCTAATGCAAGTGCTGTGTGGTGATACCATGGATTACTTCTGTTCAATCATCCTGATGTCTTCTTTTGGCTGTTTTCTCTGTCTCAGGCTCTTGTGGAACTGTGTATCATGCTCTGTGGTATGGATCAGTATGTTCTTTGCTCCTCCTCTAAGTTTATTTTTCCATATAAATTAGGGTTAATTACCAAAAAATAAACTGAACTTTGAGGAAAAACCAAACAGCAAACCGAACTTTTTTTTTGACAAACAAAAAACCAAACTTACCTCAAATTTTCATCATGTTTGAATAGATTTTTCAATGTTTAAGAGAGTTATTAAGTAAACATTAGTTAAAACTTAAAGTGTTTTAAGGAAAGAGTATTACGACTTAATAACTCTCTTAAACATTGAAAAATACGTTCAAACATAATGAAAATTTGAGGTATGTTTGTTTTTTGCTCAATTCCAAAATTTTGGTATGTTGTTTGTCAACAAAAGAAGTTCTGTTTGATTTTTCCTTAAAGTTCGGTTTGTTTTTTGATAATTAACCCTATAAATTATCACTTTAAATCCATAAATGTTGTTTTATTAGGATCAGGATTCAGGATGTTGTTTCTGTATATAACACTGTTCATAGTACAGTTCTTGCGCTATAAAGGTTATCGATCTTATTGTAGGATGTTGCAGTCAAGGTTTTCTCCCAACAAGAGTATTCTGAGGATGTGATACTTTCTTTCAGACAAGAGGTATATGTTTCCTATCCCTTCCCTCATTTTTTTTTTCCGGGTAGTACTAGAAGTCTTGTTACAAGGGTGTTAATTTTGGACACGACTCATGGGTGATCCGCTCACGGGGTTGTGTTTGGGTCGAAGATTTTGGACCCGCGGGTCATTTTGACATAACCTGATTAACCCGGATGAAAAATGGGGTTGCGTTTGGGTCGTAACTATCGACCCATGATCCGTATAACTAAATATATATATTATAAGGGTTAAATACCAAGGAGCTATCTGAACTTTGAACGTTTTGCTACGAGCTATCCGAACTTTAAAAAATCAAAACGGTCACTTAAAAAATTATCGTCAACTGTTAACAGAAATTCGTTGGAAGTTCGTCGGAAATTGGACGGAGGTAGCTCGTTACACCTTCGTCCAAAGTTGAGGTAACCCGTTTTGATTTTTTTAAATTCGGGTAGCTCGTTGCAAAACGTCCAAAGTTCAGGTAGCTTCTTGGTATTTAACCCATATTATAGTAAATTATATAAAAGTTCATGGGTCGCATAAGTCGTATGGATCATATGGGTCACGTGGGTCGCATGGGTCGTAAGTTGTATGAATCAGTGGGTTATATGGATCGACGAGTTACGTGGGTCGACGGGTTGACCCACAAATTTCATATTGTACAGATCAAAATGACACGAGTCATGTGGGTTGACCTGTGGACCCGCGTGTCATGTTTGGGTCTTGAAAATTGATCCATCATAAATCACGGGTCATGTTTGAATTAAACACATTTTGACACGACCCACGATTGACCGTCGACACGAATTGACACCCCTAGGTCGTGTATACGACATTTCACTTGATTTTACAGTCAACTATATAAATATTTTATTCTCATGAAGGTATCATTGATGAAAAGACTTCGGCATCCAAATATTCTGCTGTTCATGGGAGCAGTGGCTTCACCAGAACGACTCTGCATAGTCACAGAGTTTCTTCCACGGTTTGTTCTCTTTTCAAGGCTAATCACTCTATTAAGTATTTATCTATTTAAAAATCTGTTACATTTGTTGATGCAGCGGAAGTTTGTTCCGATTGCTACAGAGAAACAGTGTGAAGTTCGACTGGAGAAGACGTATACATATGGCTTTGGATATTGTGAGTATTGTATGTACTATTGAAATGGGGTGAACTCGGGACGGGCGAGACAATTTTTTTTCCAAAAAAAGCCCAAGCTCGAAATTTTAGGACTTATGCTTGGAGGATTGAGCCCGAGCCCGAGTTCATCTTAAAAAACCCGTCCAAGTCGATCTTGCTTGACTCGGGTCTGTCTCGGTCCTGGACCGAGTTTTACTCTAAAAAAATATAAAAAGAAATACTCAAAGCTTTTAAATTCAAAACACAATGCAAATATTATACTAAGTATCCCATACAAAATAAAATATAAATATTATATAAAATATCAAATATAAAAAAAGTTTAAATTCCAAATACAACCCTAAACACACAATAAACTAATTAAAAAACACAATAAATGTTGATTATAATTTATACTCGGATCAGACCGGTTTATTCAGCTTTTTGGGTAAAAACCCCGACCCCGAGTTTGAGATAAATAAACCCATCCGTTTTGATCCGGTCTAAAATTCGGGATGATTTTTTCGATTTTTTGGTCCACCAGTCTTTTTTGATTCAGCTTGCAATAATGTTGTTTATTAATACTTGTAACAGGCAAGAGGCATGAATTATCTGCATCATTGCAGTCCACCCATAATTCACCGAGATTTAAAGTCCTCCAACTTACTAGTTGACAAGAATTGGAATGTTAAGGTTGGATTTTTCAAAGTTTACTCTTTTCCTTCCTTACATTTGAAGATTTTATCACCTGAAATTTTGCAGTATTTTCTAGGTTGCTGATTTTGGTCTATCTCGTCTCAAACTTGAATCTTTCCTTAGCACATTAACGGGAAAAGGAACGGTATGTATAATATACAGATTACCGAGCATTCGTTTCTTCCAATTGTCTAATTTCTTGCTTTGAAGTGCAGCCTCAATGGATGGCGCCAGAAGTTCTTCGTAACGAACCCTCAGACGAGAAGTATGTTTTGAATCAAATCTAAGTATAAAAAATAACAAATTCCCGATCCTTTGCGTTTATGTTGTCATGTTTCTTGGAAAATGCAGGTCCGACGTATACAGTTTTGGTGTGATAATGTGGGAGCTCGCCACTGAAAAGATCCCTTGGGATAATCTCAACTCAATGCAGGTAGTTTTTCTTATCAAACATTCCACCACACCTGTAAAAAAAATGTGGTAAAATTATCGCTTACGTTGCAACTTGCTAACTGAACTTTTGGTGTTTGGACAATTTGCTATCTGATCTTAGTACAAATCTACAATTTGCTACTTCTATCAGGTTTTTCAGTTAATTCTAGACAGAAAACTACATGTGCAAGTTTTCAGTCAAACGTGAGTCGTGTCAAGTAGGGTAAAATATGACACTGCCCTCTAAAGTTTATGCCGATTTTAAAATTTTCCCTTAAAGTTTAAAATCCTCTCTAATGTTTGGAAATGATGAAAAATCTCCCTTTACCGATGACTCACAGATGCTCTTTCAAGGGGGATTTTTCATCATTTCCAAACATTAGAGGAGACTTTAAACTTTAAGGAAGAATTTTAAAATCGGCGTAAACTTTAGGGTGCAATGTCATATTTGCCCTCTAATGTTTAGGCCGATTTTAAAATTTGTCCTTAAAATTTAAAATCTCCCCTAATGTTTGGAAATGATGAAAAATCTCCCCTTACCGATGACTGACAGATGCTCTTTCGGGGGGGATTTTTCATCATTTCCAAACCGTATGAAAGACTTTAATATTTAAGGAGAAATTTTAAAATCGGCGTAAATTTTAGGGGGCAATGTTGTATTTAACCCTGTGAATTATGTGTCGTGTTCAACACAAATTCGACTCGTGATTCATGCAACACACATGACTCATATGACCCACGTGATCCATGAATTTTTATATAATTTATTATAATATATATTTAGTTATACAAGTCCACTAATCAATAAGTAATTAGGTATGACCCAAACCCAGCTTCATTTTTCATACGAGTTGGACGGGTCCTGTCAAAATGACCCGCGAGTCCAAAATCTTCGACCTAAATACGACCCATGGACGGGTCACTCACGAGTCACTTATGGGTCGTATCCAAAATGGACACCCCTATAATTTATACATACATTTCAATGCTAATTAACCGAAAGCTAAACAGAGTTAGCAAATTGTAAGTTTATTTTGGTCAGTTAGCAAATTATCTGTACTTCCAAAGTGCAGCTAGCCAAGTGTTATTTAACCCAATACTACATTATCTTGAAATTGTATCGGTTAATGATTATACGGTTGTTCGTAGATCATTGGAGCAGTAGGGTTTATGAATCAGCGCCTTGACGTCCCCAAGGATGTGGATCCACGGTGGGCTTCCCTAATGGAGAGCTGTTGGCACAAGTGAGTACTGCAAATTGAACGATAATACCAATCTACAAGCTTGAAATTCTTTCATAAATTTTATAATCTCAGTGATCCAAAGTGTCGACCGAGCTTCCAGGAGCTTCTTGAAAAGCTGAAAGATCTGCAGAGGCAATACACACTTCAGATCCAAGCTTCCCGCTCTGCTCATGTAGATAATAACCATACTTCCCAATTATAAAAAAACATGATAGGAGACAAGACAACCAACTCGCCCTGTCTTGTCCTTCCAAAAGACTACTTTTTTGACCTCTCAATGTGTAGAACTGCTGGAAGTTGAAGTGGAAGATTATAGGCTTCCATGACCAAAGTAGCTGACTTGATTGTGGTTAGTTTGATGCTCGGTTCTGTTCGGTTTTCACTATCATTATCAATGGAACAACTGGACAACTCAACTATTTTTGAAGTGATGCAGCTTGGTTGTGGTTAGGACCCAGCTTTCAGCCATTTACAGAGATTCAATGCTGTAGAAGATCTCCAATTTTGGTACACGATAGGGTTTGATTTCCTGGTTCTTATGTTCGTGTGCTTTACACGCATTAATGTTACTGAATCAGTAATCTTCGTCACGATTTATCTGGGATTTGTTCCTTGTACTGTTTGTAATAATGATACAAAGACGTACGCCTTAACCAACTGTATCGTAAGTCCGAACTTGTGAGTGAAGACATTCGGTATACTCTTAACTCATCTTAACAATATGTGTGACTTAAGAAGACGTACGTTTTAAGCAACTATCTCAAAAGTCCGAACTTGTGAATGAAAACATTCAGTATACTCTTACCTCATTAGGCTTGTACATATAAATTGGTTATAGTCTGGTACTGGTTTGAACCTGTTCGGCCGAACTAGTATCAAAACCAAACCAGTTTTTTAGACTTTAAGTAAGCCAGTTCAAAACAGTAATTTTAATTTAGTTCGAATCGACTCGTTTTTTGATATTGCTTTATACTTAAATTCAAACCAAATCATTATTAAACTTATATAATTACAGCTTTTTTGATTGGTTTATACTAGTTTTTTGACTAGTTTATACTAGTTTTTTGACGGGTTTAACTGAATTTTTCTAACTGGTTTATACTGTTTTTTTTACTATTTTTTTGACTGATTTAACTGGTTTGACTAGTAAAATTGTAAACAGTTAGAAGAATGGAAGAAATAATTTGTCAATTTCAGCTGAAATGACACCAAATTTCAGCATATGATCGGTTCAATTTCAGTTTAAACCATATTAGTTCCTGATCAAATTTGGTATAAAAAAATAGACCAGATCAGTTCGAACTGGTGCTGAATCACTTCGAACAATATCAATTTTTCCCCTTCTAAATCAGACCATTTCTTTTAGTGACAAAAAATACTGGTTTTATTAAAATTAGACCAGTTTAGTTCAGAACTAGTTCAACCCCGAATCCGTTCATGAACAAGCCTATAACTCATCTTAACATGCATTATTAGAATCAGAAAATCATTACATAATATTATTGAATTTGTTTTTTCTTATAATATATCAGGGAACCAAAAAAAAATCATTGAGTATCGCATAAACCTTATTTGATTAAGGCCAAAATCACCCATTTTCCACACTATATTATTCCACCCTAAACCCTATTATTATTATTATTGTTCCCGCTTCTTCCACAAGCCTTCCATTTCAACGCAGGCAACCTTTCTTGGTGGTGGTGGATTAACGAAGAGATGAGGTAGGGAGCTTATAGCCATGCAGGAAGCCATTCTTTGCCGTCGATGAAGTCAATGGTGATGAACGGTTCAGCCTCTTTATCCGACAGCTGCTTCGCCCAAGGAGCTCTTCCTGTCGCATTGGCTCCAGGGCCGTGGGTCTTGTACTCGGCATGGAACAGGTTCCTGTTTTCATGCCATTTTCCGACCATTAAAATCATGTTTAACGACAAATTACGAGGAAGGAGATATATATATAGGGAAATTAAAACTATCAAACTGGTTACCCGAACTTGACACTGATTAGCAAGTAGGTACCTGAATTTTTTTTTGTAGCAACGAAGTAGACGAACTTATTAAAATAAACAAATAGGTACCTACTGTTAATTTTCGTTAAGAATAAACGGAAAATATCACGTGAGTAGTAAACATGTACATGAACTTACATGAGCAAGTAGGTACCTGAACCGGTTCGGTCGAACCACTTTATTTTTAAAAAAAAATAGGGTTTATAACTTTATATACCAAACACATGCATGACTCAACGTCAGACGTTCTCGGAGTGTTCCTTGATGCACCAAGAACGTTTGGAGTTGAACCATGCATGCGTTTGGTATATAAAACCTATTTTTTTAAAAAAAATTGGTTAGACCGAACCGTGAAATTGAACCGGTTTAGGTTACCTACTTGCTAATTAGTGTAAGTTCATGTACGTGTTTGCTCCTCACGTGATATTTTCCGTTTATTCTTAACGGAAATTAACGATAGGTACCTATTTGTTTATTTAAGAAAGTTAGGCAACCTATTTGCTAAAAAAAAAAAGTTCAGGTACCTATATATATATACATATAGTCTGTCTTACTGTGTGGGGCCTTGGCAGCTCCAATTCGTCCATCCTTCTGGTGTAATGGATTTGGATAGGTAAGTTAGGGCAAATATGACTCTCGAAAAAGCACCCTTTGCGCGTCCGAGGTGGACGTTGTCTCCGACACCATACACCTTGCCTTTCACAAACACGTACCCGCTTTTCTCCTCGGCGCTCTCTCGGGATTGAGCCGTGATCGATCCCGGGATTGGCAGCCTCTTGTCGTCAATCACGAAGATTTCACAGTTCTGCATGGCCCATGCACGTACGAAACGTGAATTAAGTTCATTATTGCAGTAAAGTGATGAGTGATTCTTACATGATAGAACGATCTGCTTCGACCGAAGATGAAGTCGACTGAGCCCTGGATGTAGCAATTGCTATAGTAATGCCGACCCTTGTAGTCGAAGAGAGTATTGTGTGTGCTGTAGAATGAACAACTGTAGAAGGCAACCATGTCTGCCCCGACGAACGCCGCCACTGACTGGTTCTGAGATGTGTAGGCTACACCTGTCGGAGCATCGTTCTGTATTTACCAAAAACACTTGTCATTTGATGTTTCCTTAAAATTAATCCAACTTTTTTTATGAAATTATGAGTACTAGAAAAGTTTGAAAATTGTTCAATATTTTGAATGGTCTAACATATTTGAAAATAATGGTAATTGTCTTTTTCGCCAATTTTATGTTAAATTTTATGTTAAATATTTATAAAATTAACATAATATTTTTCTAAACGTTACAACTAAATCTTACTAACTTACACTCAATTCGAGCTACTCTGAGATCCCTTGGCCTGAGTATGAACAAAAACTAAATCGTCCAAGGTCGGACTTGGCTCGGACCCCGACCAAGTCCCCCACCCCAAGGTTGGGCAACCTGATCTGGGTGGCTACGGGACCTTAGTGTGGCCCAAATCGAGTCAGAACTTGTTTGTAATATTAGTGTAAATTTATAGAGTTTAGTTAGAATGTTTAGAAAAATATTCGGTTAATATTATAAATATAAAAAATATTTAATTAAATTTCTTATCAGAGAATCAACTGAAATACTAATTACTATCATTTTTAAACATGTTAAACTATTAACCATCATACAAAAACACAACTAAAGTTTTGCACAAATCATTTTCATACATTTTCCATTATTATACGAACCTTGAAGCTCATGCCGAAAACGATGACATTCTTTGCTTCAACTTTGAAAACTGCAGACTCAATGTTATCAGTGGAGCTCTGCGACCACATGACAATGGACCTTCCTCTTCCATTCCCTCTCAGGAAAATGAATGGCTTCTCTTTTGGTATAGTAACCTTCTCTCTACCCCACACCCAACAAACCCACAAATCGCCATTACTAAGCAGTCAGAGCTCGGACGATATGGGAAAGAAATACCTGTAAAATAATAATTACCTATAAACTCCTTTCTTGACATGGATGATAATCCATTCGTTGTTCCCTGCAGGGACAGCATTAATGGCAGACTGTATCGATTTGTAGCCCCCACTGCCCTCAAGGTCAACCTTAATGGTTCGGTTCGTGGCGATCTTCGTGGTCAACAGAGGGGAGTCGATGACTTGCGCAGCGAAGCCATGCACGCAATCTATGGAGATTAGGAAAACCAGGAAGATCAAGAAGACGACATTGAGACACGACAAGATGACGGTCTTTGATTTTTCTGTGGGAAAATAATGTGTTTGTTTTTCCATTTTTAAAAAAAAAAAAAATATAATTTGTTGGAGGTTCTATTGGTAGGTGGGTTAATTATATCAAGCTGAGGTTAGCTAGGATTGTTAATTAAAGAGAGGTTTAACTGTTAATTATGTGTGGTTTAGGTTCCATTTGCTTTGACCAATTGCTATAATAAGCAAGCACCTACTTATAGATTTTGTTAGAATATGAAATATGCAATCCGAACACGGGTTAATTATCAAAAAAAAAAACCGAACTTTGAGGAAAAACCAACCAGCAAAGTAAATCAATTTGTTTTTTACAAACAACAAACCAAACATTTGGAATTGAGCAATCAACAAATCTACCTCAAATTTTCATTATGTTTGAACGATTTTTTCAATGTTTGAGAGAGTTATTAAATCAACATTAGTTGAAGTATTCTAAGAGAAATGTATTACGACTTAATAACTCTTTCAAACATTAAAAAAATTCATTCAAAAATAATGAAAATTTGAGATAGGTTTGTTATTTGATAAACTCCAAAAGTTTGGTTTGGTTGTTTATCAAAACTAAAGTTCGGTTTGATGTTTAATTTTTTCTCAAAGTTCATTTTTTTTGTAATTAACCCATTCAAACACTATATAAATACATATATTTATCATTTCTATAACCACAAAAAATACAACGTTGTTCGTCAACGCGAATTAATACGCTAACTGGATTACTAAAAACTTTTAGAAGTACTGTAAAAATTTATAATGAAGTTAACCGTATAAGTTTATGAACAATAAACTAACAATTATGGGCTAAATGAGAGTTTTTTAAATTAAAAAATAGGATTTGAAATATATTTTTCTTTATAAAAAAATCTAAAATTATATTATAAATACTAAAAAATAAGGTGATTTTATGATTGTCTCATCCTGCTACTATTATATACCAATTTTTAGGCGACCACTCTTATATAATTATAATTTAATATATTTTTTCTTCAAGTTATGCTATTGTTTGATTATAACAGAAATGGAATTTTTGTAAATATTTTTGGTAGTTTTTTGTTGGAGTCTCAAGTTATGGCAGGCATATTAATGTCACTTCTAATTTAGTTAATAAATATATAGTAACATTATTTTTTAATATGTCTAGACATTTTTATATGGGTTATTATTTATTATTATCTAAGTTCATTTATATATATATATATATTCAGCTTTTCCCCCTTTCTCCATTCATTTCTCAGGAGGAAAACCAAATCCAATATTGTGATGTCTAGCGCCGCCGTTCCATCACTCTCCTCCGCCACACTACACGGTGGTGGAGTCTCAGAGATCGAAAAAGACCCCGACGTTTTCAAGCGATTAGACATAGTCTCCGACCACTCCGACCACGCCCTCTTCAACCCCCAGGAAAAGGCCAAACACTTGAGACCAAGCAAAGCCCTTCAGAAGATCATCTCCAAGGAGTGGCGCAAACTCGAGGAAAACCTGCCGGATTCCATCTTCGTCCGCGTCTACGAGCAACGCATCGACCTCATGAGGGCCGCCATTGTCGGAGCAGCCGGAACGCCATACCACGACGGCCTTTTCGTCTTCGACATCAAGTTCCCGTCCGACTACCCCCAGCAGCCCCCGACGGTCCATTACCGGTCGTTTGGCGCTCGGATCAACCCTAACCTGTACAGAAGTGGATATGTTTGTCTCAGCCTCCTCAACACCTGGGCCGGAAAGAAGCGATCGGAGCGGTGGGACCCGAACAAGTCGAACATGCTTCAGGTGAAGTGACAACGATTCGATCGTGTCGTATAATCTGTAGAAAAAATCTAAATTATCGTCGGTGATTTTCAGGTTTTGCTATCGATACAAGGTCTGGTTCTTAACGAGAAACCCTACTACAATGAGCCGATGCTGATTCCTTCGCGCGGCCACCGGAGGAAATCAAAGGAATATACCGAAAACGTATTCGTTCTGTCCTGCAAGTCCATGTCTTGGCTTATGAACAAGCCGCCGAAGGGTCTCGAGTCTCTTGTGGCGGCGTACTTCAGGGAAAAGGCGGCGATTGTGCTGGAAGCTTGCGCGGCTTACGCCACCGGACGGGTCAAGGTAGGGTACTACTGGGTCGGCTGCGCCGCCGCAGAACCGGGGACGTACATTGTCTCCGCTTCGTTCAAGGCGTGGATGGAGACGTTGTATCCGATTCTGCTTGCGTGGTTTCGAAACTTCGGCGCTCAGGTTGGGCATATCCCGCCGCAGCTGACGGTAGAGGCAGCGGCGATGCCGACAGGGAAAAAGAAGAAGACCACGGAGAAGAAGAAGCCGATCATGGATTCGAATGAGAAGAAGAAGAAGGCTAAGAAAGGATCTTTGAGTCTGATGATATTTGGGGTCCTGAAAAAAATAGTGTGTTTTAAGGAGATGAAGTATGTCAGCAGCCAAGGGACTCCAATGTATTCAAAATAAGTTCATCCAGATTTTACCTGTTTATTATTTTATTTAGAGTAAAATAAAATAAGTTTTAAAAATTGTAAAAATAACATAAATTTTCAAACATATCACAATTTAACACTTTCAAACTTTTTTAAATACTGTAATTGTGTATTGATTTGTTTGAGATTCGAGTCTAAATTTTGACCCAAACAAACTCCATGAACGCGTGACTAGGTCTGGGTTAAGACTAAGACCCGAACCCATCAATCAAATTGGGGTTGAACCAACCCTCAATTTGATTAGGGTTTAGGTCTGGGTCAAGATCTAGATCTAAGCCCAATCATATTAGGACTTAATTATAACCAGGGGTGTCAAAAGGGGTCATGAGTCGACCCATGGGTCGTGTCGATGGTCGTGTCAGGGACCCTCTGACTCAAACACACCCCGTATAATAGTATGGATCAGGTTTTGAAACTCAAACCTGACCCGTCAATAATGGTAAGAGTTGGGTTAGACTGATTCGTTCGACCTCCATGACCCGCGGGTCAGTCTGATCCGTTCAACCCACCATTTCAATATAAACAAAAAATAGACTAAAATATATAAATGAAACAGGTCATGGGTTGACCCGTGGGTCAATGCTTCTGATCCAAGCCTGACCCGTGTTTTCACGGGTCATCCATGGGTCGTGTCAAAATGAACCATCGGTTAAAAATTCTCACCCAAACACAACCCGTGGCGGGTTAACCATGGATGACCCACGGGTTGGGTCAAATTTTGACACCCTAATTGTAAGTTGTAACTATCCAAAATCTTCCACCCATATATGAAAAATACTATTCTTAATGGGCCTGGCCCAACAAAAGAACCTTGTATCGATTTAGTAGGGATTAAACAACTATATTTAAAACACAAAATATATATATTTATTATCTATGTAAATAATAAAAATATAAATACTTTTTTATATTCTCAACCTGAAATAATGCTACTTTTTCTTAAAATATTTACTTACAATAACAGTCACCTATAAATCCTTTTCTCAATATTATTATTAATAATTTATTTATTTTTCTTTCAGAATTTGTTATAATTAAAGATTGTTAGAATAACCCGAAAAAGAACATAATCAAACAGTTTCTTATATATATATATATATATTATTAAATAGCTGACTTTACATACAATTTTAACTATAAAATAAAATCCTTAAATTATAATCTTTTGAATGTAGAAAGATTTAAAGTTTAGATGTTGTTTAATTCATACTTTTGTATGTGTTAAAGTTTATAATTATCTTTAACAACTTTAAAATACATCATATGTTGAATTTATGTCCGACATGTAGTAATATGCATGAATGAATATTGAAATTTTTAGTTACTTTTATATTATTTTAAGTTTAATTTTAAAAAATGAGTGTTGCACGGTGCATCACTCTTAGATATTTATTGTAAAAATATTATATTTTTATACTCTTTTATTACATGATTAGAAATATAGAAAAAATAGCTTCTTCGTAAATGAGTTTGACCCTGGTTCTGGTTTGTAAAAACCCATTATTTTTTTATGTTTCCAAAAAAGTTTGGTTTGGTTTAGGTAAAAAAAACTGGTTTAGTTTGAATCGATTCAGAACCGCTTCGAATTGGTATGATCTGATTTTTTAATAACAATTTTGGTTAGGAGATAATCGGTTCAAACTGAAACTGAACCGACAGAAAATCATATACAACACACTGAACTGACTAAAAATACAATGAACCGACTGAAAATTTGTTCCACAACCAGCTAAAATCTTGTCCAACATCAATATACGAGAATACAATACATCTATATGTTTGGTTTATTGAAAATATCTCTAGGTTTGCTTTAATTTCAGATCAATTTGGTTTATTTTGCTTCAAAACGGTTATAATATTATATAGGTTTAAAATTGTTTGATTTAAATTTAAGTATAAACCAATATAAAAAACGAGTCGATTTGAACTGAATTGAAACTATTATTTTGAACTGGTCTACTTAAAGCCTAAAAAATTAGTTAATTTTAAAACCAATTCAACTGAATCGATTCAAACCAGACCAGCTCGACCGAACTTATTTAAATGAACAATAAAAAAAAAAGCTCAAGGATATGATACTCTAAATTTTTGCTTTAAAAAAATCAATAAATTTTGCCTCAAAAGGAGGGGAAAGCATCTTCAATGCCATCACTATCGAACATAAAGTTGTTGTGTTCTCAAATATAGAGTATAGATCAATTATTTATTAATAATAATTAATGATACAAATAAATGAATAAATTAAATAAAAAAATGGAAGAATAAAACAAAAATGATTCAATTGGTAGCCAACAAAATAACGTTGGATGTGGTCTAGAAATTGGAAAATTAAAAAACCTGGTTAAATCTCGGCTTCACTGGGCTCCACCGTACCTGCGGGCCCACCTTCTTAGTGTCTCGAGTAATCATTCACTGCTTGACACACCATTGGATCGTTGCCGTGTGTATCTGACGGTTTTAGTTAATAGGAATGAAAGAAAAAAACATTTTAGCAAAAGTGGACCGAACCGAAATAACATGGTTTGGGTTATGATACTTTTTTTTTTTTGGCTAGATTTTTAATTTAGAACTTTAAAAGACTGAAGATTTTAAAAGATTGAATAGACTAGTCCGACTGTTAATATGATTAATCAAATAATATTAATTTAGCTGTTCAATCAATTTTAATAAAAAATTATATAAAAAGTGTTGAATTAATTATTTTATTATTTAATGTAATTTTAATTATTTATTTTAAGTTTGAATATGTATAGGTACGGAGCTAAGTGAGGATCAGACCCTGCTCCTCACTTGTGATTATGTACAAATTTAATCTTAAAAAATATAATAATTTTTAATTTAACTATTTTTAATTATATATTTGTCCCCACTGAATTTTTTTAGTTCAATTATTTACTCTTACTTTAATATTTGTCTTTATTGGATAAATTTTCTGACTTTGTCCTGGATATGTACTTTTCGATAATTCTCAATATAACTTAATGATTTTATTTTATTTTTGTATGTTTTTTGTGTGAAATATTTTCGACCAAAGAAAAGAAAAAAATTCAATTAAAAATATAAATATTCGATCAAAATAGTAAAAAATCAGTTTGATGAACCGGTTTTTCCAAAGTTGTCAATGAGTTTGGAATCTTTTGGTGGGCTACCCCCTAAGAAAAAATGGGCAATAGACTCCAAAAAAACTGGGTCCCTGAAATTAGACAGTGGACGTTAGAATAATGGCCCCGCAATTGCATGGATGATAGGGACCTTAAAATAAATATTATTATTACTTACAATAATAATATTAATAATAAATAGCGAAAAAGCTCAATGAATTTATTTGGTCATTTAAAATATACAAGAAAATAGTCATACCTCTCCATTACATAAAAAATTCTAAAAGATCCCTTTATTTTGACATACGTGAAAGAAGTACTTATAATTTGTTATATGGTAAATTGCCCCACATCACCCAGATATTTGGGGTGATGTTGTTAAATGCACCTACTTGTTTTAAAGCGTTGTTTTGTGAATTGTGATGTTTGAAGATGTTAAATGCACTCCACAGTTTTGTGCACTTGTTTGTTTAAAATTGTTGTTATTTGCACCACATCCACCTTCACCGTTACTTTCGTTCATTATCTCGTCACATGATAGTCACATGGTCCTGTAAAATGAGGAGGTGTCTCTGTGGTCACACGAGACACTCACGTGTCTTTTAACGAAAAACTGAGACGGAAAGATAACAGTGAGTGCATTTAACAATATTTTCAAACAACACGGTGTACAAAATAACACTTTAAAACAAATAAGTGCATTTAACAACAATTTTAAACATACGTGTGCACAAAACAACATGTGAAGTGCATTTAACATCTCCAAACATCCGGATGCATTGGGGCAATTTACACTTTGTTATATCTAAACCAAACTTATCCATATTCAAATTAACGGATTTTCTCTATATCAATCCATAACTAATAAAGACACGAAAAACATTTTTCTAATGTCTATTGTTATGTATTACATGACTTTGTTGGACTACTTTTGTAAATGAATGTTCTATCATATTTATTTGGAGACAGACTCAGTTATGAATTATAAATCCCAAAACCTAATCCTAACCATATTATTCGTTACAGAGTTAGTTGGCTTTCCGATAAATATATCTGAATTTATAATTATAATGTTACAAAGTCTGAATTTATAGTTATAATGTTACAAAGACTATTTTTACCTCTCTACATTGTTTTGAACTACAAAAAAAGATTAGGGACTGATTTAGTCATCGACCAAATTCTCTATTATTTTTTAATTTATTTTAATTTTTAAAAAAATAAGATTATGAGAAAAATAGTATGTGGGCCCGTCCAACCACTCAGAATAAATTGACGAGTTGAAGGGTTCTCTTTGTAGAGATTTCATTTCACTCTGAACTCTCTAACTCTCCCTTCTCCAAATCCCTCCCTTCTCCACCACACAGGGCCAAAATCGACCGCCATGTTGGGCAAGCGCCAGCGTTCCTTCATCGGAAAGCTCTCTGAGCTCCTCGTATCCAGCAGCCGTTCCTCTCTTTCCGATCTCCCGGCCACCAGCCCCCGAGACCCAGTCGATCTAAAACCTCTTAAGTCCACCCGTGGCCCCCAAAACTACGACCTTACAGGCGTCGGCCTTGGGATCTTAGCCGCCCTAGAGAGGTCAACCGGCGAAGACGTCTTCCGTCCGTGCGTCAGCCGCACCGGATTCGCTCGGAGCAGCGACGGCTTCGATGACGATTCGGAGAACTACACGTACGTGACGTGTTACGGACCGAACTGCCAGTCCTTCACGAAGGTTTACTACGACGGAAGCGAATTCTGCTGCGGCGGAATCACTGAGTCACGGGCGATTCAAGAGGAGGAGCGCGCGGCGTTCCCTGTGTTGAGTTTTCTGAGCTCCTGCCATTCTTGCGGCAAGAAGCTGCATGGAGAGGACATATACATGTATAGGTATTTAATACGTTTTCGTAATCTTCAATTTTTAATATTTTTAAAAAAATGATTTTTAAAAAAAAAAATAGGTTTGGATTGTTTCTGCAGAGGGGAGAAAGCATTTTGTAGCACGGAGTGCCGATCGATACAGATCGCGATCGATGAGCGAAAGGAACGGTTTCGGTCCGCCGCATCGAGAGCCGTCGATCTTTCGACTTCGCCGTACACGGAGGGTCAGATTTTATCGACGGGGATTTTAGCGTTGTAGAGGCGGAAATAATAAAAAATAAAATGGATGGGGATTAATGAGTTAGAATCTAATTACTTCAATGTAATGATTTTTGGAAAATGAAATGATGTTATTTATTATTTTTTTTATACTTTTTTTTATTAATGGAAAATTACAAATCAAAGTATGTATTTGAATTTTATTCTAAACTTAGCCACTTTTAAAGCTATACTTAATAATCATACAAAAATAAATAATTTGTCATTTTTTTCATTTATTTGATTATATTAAAGGGTAAAATACAACTATGATTATTATTGTTTTTGTATCAAATCAAATTTATATATATATATTTTAATGATTAATTATCACTTATCAGTTTATCATTTTAACAGTTTTTTTTATATCTAAACTTAATAAATATATTTTGAAAATTGTAAAAATAACATAATCATAATTGCAATAATGTTGCGATTTAACCCCTCAAAAATTTTCTCTGTCATAATTAAGTATTGATCGATGAGATTAGAGTGTGAGTCTTAACTATTGAACCAAACCATCTCGCTCATAAGTATGGAGGATGGTTTGAACCCAAAATCTACCCCTTTCGATTTTCCCTTTGTATAAAATATTGTTCAATCAAGTTGTTTTTTAATTTAAAATAATTTTGAATGCTTATTTTTTTTTATTGTAAATGTATATTCTTTGACGTTTTTTCAGTTAAAATCGAAAAGTCGAGCTGAAAATCTGTAGTATGAGCAAATTTTTTATTTTTCCTTATTTATTTTTTTTCCAGACATTTTTGTAAACAAAAATCAAACCACACTAATATACAAAATTCATTCGATCGGACCGGTTTAGCTAGGGCTGACAATTCGTGCGTGCGTGCTATCGTGTACCAGGACACGATACGACACACACGATAGTCCAACACGACACACACGGAAATGTAATCGTGTCACAGACACACGACACGAACACGACACAAAATATATTGTATCAACACGACACGAACACGATAACACGAAAATATTCGTGGAAAGTCGTAACACGATAACACGATTTCACGTTTTCACGAAAATAACACGGTAACACGATAACACGATTTCACGTTTCCACGAAAATAACACGGTAACACGATAACACAATTTCACATTTTTACGAAAATAACACGGTAACACGGTTCACATTCACATGATAACACAACCTAAATAACATAAACACGTCCCCTCAGTTTTTTATATTTCACATTTTATCATTATTTCTTAAAATAATATGAATATAATATATAAATTATTAGATTGTTTTCGTGTTCTCGTGTTTTGAGACCTAAACACTAACACGACACGAAAAAACAATCGTGTTATCGTGTTCGTGTTATCGTACCATCAAAGACAAACACGACTTTTTTTCGTGCGTGTTCGTATCGTATTATCGTGTCGTGAGTGAAATTGATAGCCCTAGGCTTAGCCCTACTTTTTGTGAGATTTTATTTTAATGGACAAGGATTTTACTTTTAAGTGAGTCGTTCTACTTCTAATATAAAAAAATACCATGCCCTTTGGCAAATTCTTACATCTTGCTTACTAGTGAGTTCCCGCTGCCATACACCAAAGTACAATACCCGCGCGCGTGTCATGGACGCGCTCCTCTCGCCCATAATGGTCATTTATGACCTACGCATAGTTCCAAGGGAACTCTGATTTCCGCGACAAAGATTCTCCGATTGAGGATTCCGTGCAGCGATTCCACTTTCACAAGCGACAGATTCTACATTCCACCAGCTGAGGGATCTGGATTTTCTTGCCAATTTCTGCTGAATGCTGCAATTGGATCCAATCGCCCTTCTGACAATTGGAACCCTAGGTCTGTTTTTCTAGCTTAATCCATTTCGTTGAGAGCTCCTCTTTTTATTCTATGTTCTTGCAGGTTTGCTTCGACTTCTGTGGTCTCGTGCCGAACCGATATAGTCTCCATGGCTAGTCATACCAGCTCCGAAGGTTCGAAGCGTCAGGGCAAACTCCCTCTGCGCCTGGTGCCCTCCTCTGGTCTGAATTCGCAGCCCCCGTCTGGTTTCAGAGTCCTAGGCATGTTAATTGCGGATAAGAATGTCAAGAATGCAGTAATTCAGAATGTGTTATGGGAAGCTTGGGCAAGATACGGCCAAGTTTGCTATACTGAGGTAACCGAGTCTACATTAATGTTCGAA
Organism: Chamaenerion angustifolium; assembly: GCA_946814005.1. Taxonomy (NCBI): domain Eukaryota; kingdom Viridiplantae; phylum Streptophyta; class Magnoliopsida; order Myrtales; family Onagraceae; genus Chamaenerion; species Chamaenerion angustifolium. Next base: position 561,445 of record OX328278.1, on the reverse strand, counting down.
TTTGAATGCCTAAAGGACAAGGATACTGTGCTCGATCTATCCCCATGGTCCATTCATGGACTTTGTTTGAACCTAAGGCCTTGCCTTCCGAATATGTCCATTACGGACATTGATTCAAATCGGTTCAGATATGGGTTCAAGTACATGGCCTTAGTTTAGAAATGTTCAACAAGAACAATGCTGAATGTATTGGTGCTACACTAGGTAAAGGCATTAAGGTGGAGGATAACCACCTTATGAACCAAAGGACTTACCTTAGGCTGCAAGTTGAGGTCCAGATTTCTGAGTCGTTGGTCACTGGGTTTGAATGGGTAGATTCGCAGGGGAAATTGAAATGGGCAGTGGTGAGGTATGAAAGGTTGACAAATATATGCTACAATTGTGGCCGGATTGGTCATAGCTCTATGAATTGCTCGGAATTGCAGGTAATGGATGAGGATACTCTGTGCCCGAGGTATGGTTCTTGGTTATCCGTTTCTCGCCCTAGATCTAAATCGAGGTGGGTCAACATAGGGGGATCATCTAAGCAGCCACCAAAGAGAGAGCCAATCCTCAAAAAGGTGAGTGAATGGATGAAGGACATACCGAGTTTATCGCAGCAAGGTAGGGCAAAGCAGGGGCATGCAGACTCGGGGAATAACATTAGTAGGGCAGCCAGCAACACCTCATCGCCTGCACCATCCAACAACTTTGATGATCAACCTGTGGAGGGGCCGACTCAGGTTGTGTCTAACTCAGAGGGTGAATCTGGTGCTCCTGATCCAAATGTCCCCTCTGCCATGGAGGATCCAGTTATTTCGAGTGGGGTGGATCAGCATTATGAAACTGCACATGAGTCTAACACCTCTACACCAGCTACGATCATTTTCGACCTCAACTCCTCTCCGATCGACATGCTGGGGGACAACACCAACTGTGGCCTCTCCAACTCCTTCGTGGATCTGTCCCTCAACTTAGTGACATCTCATGGAGGTATGACCAAGGACAACAAACCGAATGAGCCTTCTATGGACCAAGCAATGGATCAGGAAATCTTTGAGACGGTTTCCTTACCCGTGCAACCTGAGCCTATACGCCCTATCATGGAAAGTGCGCCGGACCCGACATTATCTTGTCCGGTTGATCCTATATCCCCACATCTACCGAGGGATGGCTTCATCAGATATGAGAAGGTTGGGAAAGGGCACGGGGAGGCGTCGGGTATAGGGACAAACACTAAGAGACGTGCCAGTAACAATGCCAACAACGACTTACCAAAAAGGAGGAAAACTTTTACGTCGAGAACCACTAATCGACAAGGTGGGATGGATCCATCCAAACCACGAATTTCCAACACTATCAGTACTCAAAGCAGTCGGACTGCTAGTTCTCTAGTTAAATCCACACCAACTCAAAATACGGGTTCTGGTGGCTGTCCCAGAACAGCCACGGGTGGTAGATGATCATCATTAGCTGGAACTGCCAGGGGTTAGGGTCTCCCCTGACGGTTCACCATCTAAAAGACCTAGTGACGGGCTCTCGGCCGGTGTTCGTTTTCTTAATGGAGACGAAACAGACCGAAGCCCACTGTGAGAGGATTAGGAGAAGGATAGGGATGGACTTTGGAGCATATGTCAACCCTATAGGAGCTAGTGGTGGCCTTGCCCTTTGGTGGAATAAGGAGGTCACGGTTCAATTCGGCACAATGGATAAAAACTTCTTGGACACTTTTATCCGGGATGAGAATGATGGAAAAGAATTCAGCATTACATGGGTATACAGTGATGCAAATTTCAATCGAAGAACTCATAACTGGGAAACGCTGAGGAACATAGGTCGAGGGAGGGATGCTCCTTGGGTATGCTTGGGGGATTTCAACGACATATCACATCATCTGGAAAAGGTTGGGGGTTTGAGAAAGGACCAAAGGAAGATCGATGGATTTAATAACCTTATGGAGGATCTACTCCTAGAGGATATCGGCTTTAAAGGACCCATGTTCACTTGGTCCAACAGTCGAAGAGGCACGAAACGTATTTGTGAAAGACTTGACCGGGTCCTAGCCAACCAAGCATGGTGCGGCTTGTTCCCGGCTGCGCAATGTATAAACGAACTCATGGTAGGGTCGGATCACTCCCCTATTGTCCTGCACTCTCAGTTCGGTGACTCGCGATCTCGACGTAGATTCCGGTTTGAAAACATGTGGTTCGAGAATAATCAATGTCATGCGGTCATCAAGGACGCATGGCAGGAGGGGGGGACGGTTATCTGCGCCTCAGATGTTACTCAAAAGCTGTCCCGATGCTCCAAATCCCTCTCGGACTGGAGCTGCAAGGCTTTCAAGAACAATGTTATGGAAATCAGGAGAGTTAAAAATCAGCTGCGCAGACTGGCCGACCGCTCTCAAACATAGTCGGGTCAGGACACGGACATAGCCCTCAAATCAAAGCTTCATGCACTTTGGAAAAGGGAGGAGATTTATTGGGCGCAAAGGTCTCGGGTGCGGTGGCTTAACTCGGGTGACAAAAACACGACCTTCTTCCACCATTCTACACTATCGAGGCGTCGGAGGAACAAGATAGTTCGCCTTCAAGGCGAAGATGGCAATTGGATCCAAGGGCAGGAGCTGATAACCGCCGAAATCAACAGGTTCTATGTGCAACTATTCACATCGGAGAGGAAGGGGGTTGGGAACCGATCGGAATTAAACAAGGTGCTCGGGTGTGTTGGCAATCAGATCACTTCGGACATAAATGACAAGCTCACGGGTTTGGCAACGGGGGAGGAGGTTCAGAAGGCTTGCTTTCAGATGGGGGGTTCAAGGGCACCGGGTCCAGATGGGTTCTCTGGCTCCTTCTTCCAAAAGAGTTGGGGTACAATCGGTTCGGACTTGACCACTTTTGTCAACGCATTCCTCTGGACAGGTATCACCCCCCCGACCCTAAATTCCACTGATATTACGTTAATCCCTAAATTACCCAATCCCGTGAGGGCCTCTGATTTCATACCTATTAGCTTATGTAACTTTGGATACAAAATAATATCAAAGGTTCTGGCAAATATGCTAAAAACCTACTTGCCAGACCTAATTACGCCGTTCCAAAGTGCATTTGTTTGAGGCAGGAGGATCCAGGATAGCATCATCATCGCGCATGAAATGTTCCAATACTTGAAGATGCGCGGAAAACAGGGCCGTAGTCAAGGAAGATCAGAGTACGCTCTTAAAATTGACATGCAAAAGGCCTATGACCGCATTGAATGGGACTTTCTACTCGAAGGGCTTAGGAGACGAGGGTTCGCTGAAAAATGGGTCCTTTGGATCAAAGCTTGCATCTCCACTGTTACTTACCGGATCATCATCAATGGTTCACCTTCGGATCTAATCATCCCTTCAAGGGGTCTCCGTCAGGGTGACCCTCTTTCCCCATATCTATTTATCTTAGTAGCTGATGTTTTATCAAGGATGCTTGATGACCAGGTGACTCAAGCCATTTTTAGGGGGATTCGTCCTAGAAGGGGGTGTCCTGAGATACAACACCTCTTCTTCGCGGATGATTCACTACTTTTCATGAAAGGATCCCGGGATGATGCTTTGGCTCTTAAAAGTTCTCTGGACTCATACTGCTCTATGTCGGGTCAGAAAATCAACTTCGCAAAGTCGACATTGTACTTCAATTCAGCCGCGAGTACTTCACACAAGGCCGACATCTCGGCGGTCTTTGGGGTGACACAAGCCATTAACCCGGGACCGTTTGGGGAAGATCGAGGAAGGATGCGCTATCATACCTTCTTGAAAGGGTACGTGACAAAATTTACAATTGGAAATCAAAGATGCTCAATCAAGCGGGTAAGGAGGTCTTGATTAAGGCGGTCCTCACTTCGATCCCGACATATGTAATGCAAGTGTTCAAGTTACCTTCAACTTGGTGCTCAGAGGTAAATAGGTTGATTGCACGTTTTTGGTGGGGATCGACCGAGGCAAACAAAAGGATTCACTGGAATAATTGGGAAGCGATGACTCTCCCTAAGGCCATGGGGGGTTACGGGTTTAGGGAAATGCAAGCGTTCAACCGGGCTTTTCTCGCCAACATGGCCCATCGCATTGTCAAGGAACCCGAGTCGCTATGGGTAAGGGTCTTGAAAAGAATTTATTTCCCTACCTCATCTTTCATGCAGGCCGTTAAAGGAAATAGACCGTCTTGGGCATGGGTTAGCATGCTTGAGGGTCGGGACATCATCAAGGAAGAGGGGGTGTGGGCGATAGGTGATGGGGCAGTCATTAGACCTTTCCTTGACCCATGGGTGCCCTCGAAACCGAACCTCAGGATTCGACCAACAAACCTGGATCAGGACCTTGCAATCACGGTCCAACATTGGATGGATCCGAGCCGTGTTTGTTGGAAGGAGTCTATCATTAGGCAGCAGGTGCACCCGGAGGATGTTGAGGCTGTTTTGGAGATCGCTATCCCGTCACGAACCCAGCCGGACACCCTTCGATGGCCACATTCTCGATCAGGTCAAATCTCTGTTAAGTCGGCTTACCACCGACTCAACAACCGAGCTATGGACCATACCCTTAACCTGAACAACCGTCCGTCTGCGGACCTTCCCGGGGTTTGGCCCGCAATTTGGAAGGCTCAGGTATGGCCAAAGATACGAGCTTTCAGCTGGAGGATCGCTGCGAGAACACTTCCCACAGCAAGTGGCCTCGTCCGTAGGGGGTCCCCTATCTCGCCTCTATGCGCGCAATGCAGGGTGGAGGACTCAACCGAGCATGCCTTGTTCGGTTGCCCTTGGATGCACCAGGTATGGTTGAGACACTTGAACCTTGCAGCTCTTAATTTGGCCTTAAATTCTCTGGATGACTGGCTTGTGTGGGCGACTCGAAGCAACCAACCGTGCCGTGGTAATGAGGTACACTCGTGGCCACGCCTTATGATCGTGGCGTGGGTCGTGTGGAAGGCCCGTTGCAAGCTTATCTTTGAGGGGGAGCCTCCTGTGACCGATCAGATCCTGGTCGAGATTGACAGAATTGGTGCCGAGCTGCAGTTCCATCAACAAACCCGTCACAGACCGAATCGGGCCTTCCAAATAAAGTTGTGAGTGATGAGATATTGACAAAACTACGAAATTGGATGAAACTAATACGGTGCCATCTAGGAAAAAAATATTTAGCCTCTTATAAACAAGTGACAAAAGAAACCATTTGATCTTATATTTTGAGTAATAATGTTTAGAATATATATTTTATCGATTTCAGAAGATTACAAAATTTATATCATCGAAAATAGAGTTCTGATTAAGGAAAATTCCAAAAACTACAAAATTGGTTGAAACTCAAAGGGGTACCATCACGGAAAATAGTTGATTTAGGTTCCAAAAATATGTATTATATCAAAATTACTACTTCAATATATATCGAGTTAGAATGCGAATGAAAGTAATTTCATTGAAAACAAAGTTGTGAGTGATGAGATATTGACAAAACTACGAAATGGGACGAAACTAATATGGTGCCACCTAGGAAAAATGTATTTAACGTCTTATATACACGTAATAAAAGAAAACATTTGATATGATATTTTGATTAAGAATGTTTAGAATATATATTTTATCGATTCCGGAAAAATACAAAATTTATTTCATCGAAAAGAGAATTCTGATTGAGGAGTAATTCAAAAAACAACAAAATCGGTTGAAACTCAAAGGGGTACCATCACAGAAATTAGTGAATTTTGGTTCCAAAAATATGTATTATATTAACATTACTATCTCAATATATATCGAGTAAGAATATAAATAGAACTAATTTCACAGAAAACGAAGTACTAAGTGATGAGATACTAACAAAAGTACGAAATCACACGAGACTAATAAGCTACCCACTGAGAAGAAGGTGTTGAACGTCTGATATACAAGTGATCACAACGTTCATTTGATCTTATATGTTTTGTAAGAATGTTTAGAAAAGATATTTGATCGATTACGGAAGAAAACAAAATTCATTTCATCGAAAATAGAGTTCCGATTTGGGAGAAATTTAAAAAATTACAAAATCGGTCGAAACTCTAAGGGGTACCATCACGGAAAATAGTTGATTTTGGTTCCAAAAATATGTATTATATTAACATTATTATCTCAATATATCGAGTAAGAATACGAAAAAAGTAATATCATTGAAAACGAAGTTGTAAGTGATGAGATATTGATAAAACTACGAAATGGGACGAAACTAATACCGTGCCACCTAGGAAAAAAAATATTTAGCCTCATATAAACAAGTGACAAAAGAAATCATTTGATCTTATATTTTGAAATAAAATGTTTAGAAAAGATATTTGATCGATTACGGAAGAAAACAAAATTCATTTCATCGAAAATAGAGTTCCGATTAGGGAGAAATTTAAAGAATTACAAAATTGGTCGAAACTCAAAGGGGTACCATCACGGAAAATAGTTGATTTTGGTTCCAAAAATATGTATTATATTAACATTATTATCTCAATATATATCGAGTAAGAATCTGAATAAAACTAATTTCACTGAAAACGAAGTACTGAGTGATGAGATACTGACAAAACTACGAAATGGGACGAAACTAATACGGTGCCATCTAGGAAATAAATATACAGCCTCTTATAAACATGTGACAAAAGAAACCACATGATCTTATATTTTGAGTAAAAATGTTTAGAATATATATTTTATCGATTACGGAAGATTACAAAATTTATTTCATCGAAAATAGAGTTCCGATTAAGGAGAAATTCTAAAAACTACAAAATCGGTTGAAACTCAAAGGGGTACCATCACGGAAAATAGTTGATTTAGGTTCCAAAAATATGTATTATATTAAAAATACTACATCAATATATATCGAGTTAGAATGCGAATGAAAGTAATTTCATTGAAAACAAAGTTGTCAGTGATGTTATATTGACAAAACTACGAAATGGGACGAAACTAATATGGTGCCGCCTAGGAAAAATGTATTTAACGTCTTATATACACATGATAAAAGAAAACATTTGATATTATATTTTGATTAAGAATGTTTAGAATATATAGTTTATCGATTCCGGAAAAATACAAAATTTATTTCATCGAAAAGAGAATTCCGATTGAGGAGTAATTGAAAAAACTACAAATTCGGTCGAAACTCAAAGGGGAATTATATTATATTAAATAGCGAATTTTGGTTCCAAAAATATGTATTATATTAAAATTACTATCTCAATATATATCGAGTAAGAATATGAATAAAATTAATTTCACTGAAAACGAAGTACTGAGTGATGAGATACTGACAAAAGTACGAAATCAGACGAAACTAATAAGCTACCCACTGAGAAGAAGGTGTTGAACGTCTGATATACAAGTGATCACAACGTTCATTTGATCTTATATGTCTTGTAAGAATGTTTAGAAAATATATTTGATCGATTACGGAAGAAAACAAAATTCATTTCATCGAAAATAGAGTTCCGATTAGGGAGAAATTCAAACAATTACAAAATCGGTCGAAACTCAAAGGGGTACCATCACGGAAGATAGTTGATTTAGGTTCCAAAAATATGTATTATATTAACATTACTACCTCAATATATATCGAGTTAGAATGCGAATGAAAGTAATTTAATTGAAAACAAAGTTGTGAGTGATGACATATTGACAAAACTACGAAATGGGACGAAACTAATAAGGTGCCATCTAGGAAAAAAATATTTAGCCTCTTATAAACAAGTGACAAAAGAAACCATTTGATCTTATATTCTTAGTAATAATGTTTAGAATATATATTTTATCGATTTCGGAAGATTACAAAATTTATTTCATCAAAAATAGTGTTCCGATTAAGGAGTAATTCAAAAAACAACAAAATCGGTTGAAACTCAAAGGGGTACCATCACAGAAATTAGTGAATTTTGGTTCCAAAAATATGTATTATATTAACATTACTACCTCAATATATATCGAGTTACAATGCGAATAAAAGTAATTTCATAGAAAACAAAGTTGTTAGTGATGATATATTGACAAAACTACGAAATGGGACGAAACTAATATGGTGCCGCCTAGGAAAAATGTATTTAACGTCTTATATACACGTGATAAAATAAAACATTTGATATGATATTTTGATTAAGAATGTTTAGAATATATAGTTTATCGATTTCGTAAGATTACAAAATTTATTTCATCGAAAATAGAGTTCTAATTAAGGAAAATTCCAAAAACTACAAAATCGGTTGAAACTCAAAGGGGTCATCACGGAAAATAGTTGATTTAGGTTCCAAAAATATGTATTATATAAACATTACTACCTCAATATATATCGAGTTAGAATGCGAATGAAAGTAATTTCATTGAAAACAAAGTTGTGAGTGATGAGATATTGACAAAACTACGAAATGGGACGAAACTAATACGGTGCCATCTAGGAAAAAAATATTTAGCCTCTTATAAACAAGTGACAAAAGAAACCATTTGATCTTATATTTTGAGTAAAAATGTTTAGAATATATATTTTATCGATTCCGGAAGAATACAAAATTTATTTCATCGAAAATAGAGTTCTGATTAAGGAAAATTCCAAAAACTAAAAAATCGGTTGAAACTCAAAGGGGTACCATCACGGAAAATAGTTGATTTAGTTTCCAAAAATATGTATTATATTAACATTTGTACCTCAATATATATCGAGTTAGAATGCGAATGAAAGTAATTTCATTGAAAACAAAGTTGTGAGTGATGAGATATTGACAAAACTACGAAATGGTACGAAACAAATATGGTGCCACCTAGGAATAAAGTATTTAACGTCTTATATACATGTGATAAAAGAAAACATTTACTCTTATATTTTCAGTAAGAATGTTTAGAATATATAGTTTATCGATTCCGGAAGAATACAAAATTTATTTCATCGAAAAGAGAATTCCGATTGAGGAGTAATTGAAAAAACAACAAAATCGGTTGAAACTCATAGGGGTACCATCACGGAAATTAGTGAATTTTGGTTCCAAAATATGTATTATATTAACATTACTACCTCAATATATATCGAGTTAGAATGCGAATAAAAGTAATTTCATTGAAAACAAAGTTGTGAGTGATGATATATTGACAAAACTACGAAATGGGACGAAACTAATATGGTGCCGCATAGGAAAAATGTATTTAACGTCTTATATACACTTGATAAAATAAAACATTTGATATGATATTTTGATTAAGAATGTTTAGAATATATAGTTTATCGATTTCGTAAGATTACAAAATTTATTTCATCGAAAATAGAGTTCCGATTAAGGAGAAATTCCAAAAACTACAAAATCGGTTGAAACTCAAAGGGGTACCATCACGGATTATAGTTGATTTAGGTTCCAAAAATATGTATTATATTAACATTACTACCTCAATATATATCGAGTTAGAATGCGAATAAAAGTAATTTAATTGAAAACAAAGTTGTGAGTGATGAGATATTGACAAAACAACGAAATGGGATGAAACTAATACGGTGCCATCTAGGAAAACAATATTTAGCCTCTTATAAACAAGTGACAAAAGAAACCATTTGATCTTATTTTTTGAGTAATAATGTTTAGAATATATATTTTATCGATTTCGGAAGATTGCAAAATTTATTTCATCGAAAATAGAGTTCCGATTAAGGAGAAATTGAAAAAACTACAAAATCGGTTGAAACTCAAAGGGGTACCAGAACGGAAAATAGTTGATTTAGGTTCCAAAAATATGTATTATATTAACATTAGAACCTCAATATATATCGAGTTAGAATGCGATTAAAAGTAATTTCATTGAAAACAAAGTTGTGAGTGATGAGATATTGACAAAACAACGAAATGGGATGAAACTAATACGGTGCCATCTAGGAAAACAATATTTAGCCTCTTATAAACAAGTGACAAAAGAAACCATTTGATCTTATTTTTTGAGTAATAATGTTTAGAATATATATTTTATCGATTTCGGAAGATTGCAAAATTTATTTCATCGAAAATAGAGTTCCGATTAAGGAGAAATTGAAAAAACTACAAAATCGGTTGAAACTCAAAGGGGTACCAGCACGGAAAATAGTTGATTTAGGTTCCAAAAATATGTATTATATTAACATTACTACCTAAATATATATCGAGTTAGAATGCGAATGAAAGTAATTTCATTGAAAACAAAGTTGTGAGTGATGAGATATTGACAAAACTACGAAATGGTACCAAACTAATATGGTGCCTCCTTGGAATAAAGTATTTAACATCTTATATACACGTGATAAAAGAAAACATTTACTCTGATATTTTCAGTAAGAATGTTTAGAATATATATTTTATCGATTCCGGAAGAATACAAAATTTATTTCATCAAAAATAGGGTTCTGATTGAGGAGTAATTGAAAAAACTACAAAATCGGTTGAAACTCAAAGGGGTACCATCACGGAAAATAGTTGATTTAGGTTCCAAAAATATGTATTATATTAACATTACTACCTCAATATATATCGAGTTAGAATGCGAATGAAAGTAATTTCATTGAAAACAAAGTTGTGAGTGATGAGATATTGACAAAACTACGAAATGGTACGAAACAAATATGGTGCCATCTAGGAATAAAGTATTTAACGTCTTATATACATGTGATAAAAGAAAACATTTACTCTTATATTTTCAGTAATAATGTTTAGAATATATAGTTTATCGATTCCGGAAGAATACAAAATTTATTTCATCGAAAAGAGAATTCCGATTGAGGAGTAATTGAAAAAACAACAAAATCGGTTGAAACTCAAAGGGGTACCATCACGGAAATTAGTGAATTTTGGTTCCAAAAATATGTAATATATTAACATTACTACCTCAATATATATCGAGTTAGAATGCGAATGAAAGTAATTTCATTGAAAACAAAGTTGTGAGTGATGAGATATTGACAAAACTACGAAATTGTACGAACCTAATATGGTGCGACCTAGGAATAGAGTATTTAACGTCTTATATACACGTGATAAAAGAAAAAACTTACTCTTATATTTTCAGTAAGAATGTTTAGAATATATATTTTAACGATTCCGGAAGAATACAAAATTTATTTCATCAAAAATAGGGTTCTGATTAAGGAGTAATTCAAAAAATAGTAAAATCGGTAGTAACTCAAAGGGGTACCATCACGGAATATAGTTGATTTAGGTTCCAAAAATATGTATTATATTAACATTACTACCTCAATATATATCGAGTTAGAATGCGAATAAAAGTAATTTCATTGAAAACAAAGTTGTCAGTGATGATATATTGACAAAACTACGAAATGGGACGAAACTAATATGGTGCCGCCTAGGAAAAATGTATTTAACGTCTTATATACACGTGATAAAATAAAACATTTGATATGATATTTTGATTAAGAATGTTTAGAATATATAGTTTATCGATTTCGTAAGATTACAAAATTTATTTCATCGAAAATAGAGTTCCGATTAAGGAGTAATTCCAAAAACTACAAAATTGGTTGAAACTCAAAGGGGTACCATCACGGAAAATAGTTGATTTAGGTTCCAAAAATATGTATTATATTAACATTACTACCTCAATATATATCGAGTTAGAATGCGAATAAAAGTAATTTCATTGAAAACAAAGTTGTCAGTGATGATATATTGACAAAACTACGAAATGGGACGAAACTAATATGGTGCCGCCTAGGAAAAATGTATTTAACGTCTTATATACACGTGATAAAATAAAACATTTGATATGATATTTTGATTAAGAATGTTTAGAATATATAGTTTATCGATTTCGTAAGATTACAAAATTTATTTCATCGAAAATAGAGTTCCGATTAAGGAAAAATTCCAAAAACTACAAAATTGGTTGAAACTCAAAGGGGTACCATCACGGAAAATAGTTGATTTAGGTTCCAAAAATATGTATTATATTAACATTACTACCTCAATATATATCGAGTTAGAATGCGAATGAAAGTAATTTCATTGAAAACAAAGTTGTGAGTGATGAGATATTGACAAAACTACGAAATGGTACCAAACTAATATGGTGCCTCCTTGGAATAAAGTATTTAACGTCTTATATACATGTTATAAAAGAAAACATTTACTCTTATATTTTCAGTAAGAATGTTTAGAATATATATTTTATCGATTTCGGAAGAATACAATATTTATTTCATCGAAAAGAGAATTCCGATTGAGGAGTAATTGAAAAAACAACAAAATCGGTTGAAACTCAAAGGGGTACCATTACGGAAATTAGTGAATTTTGGTTCCAAAAATATGTATTATATTAACTTTACTACCTCAATATATATCGAGTTAGAATGCGAATAAAAGTAATTTCATTGAAAACAAAGTTGTCAGTGATGATATATTGACAAAACTACGAAATGGGACGAAACTAATATGGTGCCGCCTAGGAAAAATGTATTTAACGTCTTATATACACGTGATAAAATAAAACATTTGATATGATATTTTGATTAAGAATGTTTAGAATATATAGTTTATCGATTTCGTAAGATTACAAAATTTATTTCATCGAAAATAGAGTTCCGATTAAGGAAAAATTCCAAAAACTACAAAATTGGTTGAAACTCAAAGGGGTACCATCACGGAAAATAGTTGATTTAGGTTCCAAAAATATGTATTATATTAACATTACTACCTCAATATATATCGAGTTAGAATGCGAATGAAAGTAATTTCATTGAAAACAAAGTTGTGAGTGATGAGATATTGACAAAACTACGAAATGGTACCAAACTAATATGGTGCCTCCTTGGAATAAAGTATTTAACGTCTTATATACATGTTATAAAAGAAAACATTTACTCTTATATTTTCAGTAAGAATGTTTAGAATATATATTTTATCGATTTCGGAAGAATACAATATTTATTTCATCGAAAAGAGAATTCCGATTGAGGAGTAATTGAAAAAACAACAAAATCGGTTGAAACTCAAAGGGGTACCATTACGGAAATTAGTGAATTTTGGTTCCAAAAATATGTATTATATTAACATTACTACCTCAATATATATCGAGTTAGAATGCGAATAAATGTAATTTCATTGAAAACAAAGTTGTGAGTGATGAGATATTGACAAAACTACGAAAAGGGACGAAACTAATATGGTGCCATCTAGGAAATAAATATATAGCCTCTTATAAACATGTGACAAAAGAAACCATTTGATCTTATATTCTTAATAATAATATTTAGAATATATATTTTATCGATTTCGGAAGATTACAAAATTTATTTCATAAAAAATAGTGAACCGATTAAGGAGTAATTCAAAAAACAACAAAATCGGTTGAAACTCAAAGGGGTACCATCACGGAAATTAGTGAATTTTGGTTCCAAAAATATGTATTATATTAACATTACTACCTCAATATATATCGAGTTAGAATGCGAATAAAAGTAATTTCATTGAAAACAAAGTTGTCAGTGATGATATATTGACAAAACTACGAAATGGGACGAAACTAATATGGTGCCTCCTTGGAATAAAGTATTTAACGTCTTATATACACGTGATAGAAGAAAACATTTACTCTGATATTTTCAGTAAGAATGTTTAGAATATATATTTTATCGATTCCGGAAGAATACAAAATTTATTTCATCAAAAATAGTATTCCGATTAAGGAGTAATTCTAAAAACAACAAAATCGGTTGAAACTCAAAGGGGTACCACCACGGAAATTAGTGAATTTTGGTTCCAAAAATATGTATTATATTAACATTACTACCTCAATATATATCGAGTTAGAATGCGAATAAAAGTAATTTCATTGAAAACAAAGTTGTCAGTGATGATATATTGACAAAACTACGAAATGGGACGAAACTAATATGGTGCCGCCTAGGAAAAATGTATTTAACGTCTTATATACACGTGATAAAATAAAACATTTGATATGATATTTTGATTAAGAATGTTTAGAATATATAGTTTATCGATTTCGTAAGATTACAAAATTTATTTCATCGAAAATAGAGTTCCGATTAAGGAGAAATTCCAAAAACTATAAAATCGGTTGAAACTCAAAGGGGTACCATCACGGAAAATAGTTGATTTAGGTTCCAAAAATATGTATTATATTAACATTACTACCTCAATATATATCGAGTTAGAATGCGAATGAAAGTAATTTCATTGAAAACAAAGTTGTGAGTGATGAGATATTGAAAAAACTACGAAATGGTACCAAACTAATATGGTGCCTCCTTGGAATAAAGTATTTAACGTCTTATATACACGTGATAAAAGAAAAAACTTACTCTTATATTTTCAGTAAGAATGTTTAGAATATATATTTTAACGATTCCGGAAGAATACAAAATTTATTTCATCAAAAATAGGGTTCTTATTAAGGAGTAATTCAAAAAATAGTAAAATCGGTAGTAACTCAAAGGGGTACCATCACGGAATATAGTTGATTTAGGTTCCAAAAATATGTATTATATTAACATTACTACCTCAATATATATCGAGTTAGAATGCGAATAAAAGTAATTTCATTGAAAACAAAGTTGTCAGTGATGATATATTGACAAAACTACGAAATGGGACGAAACTAATATGGTGCCGCCTAGGAAAAATGTATTTAACGTCTTATATACACGTGATAAAATAAAACATTTGATATGATATTTTGATTAAGAATGTTTAGAATATATAGTTTATCGATTTCGTAAGATTACAAAATTTATTTCATCGAAAATAGAGTTCCGATTAAGGAGTAATTCCAAAAACTACAAAATTGGTTGAAACTCAAAGGGGTACCATCACGGAAAATAGTTGATTTAGGTTCCAAAAATATGTATTATATTAACATTACTACCTCAATATATATCGAGTTAGAATGCGAATGAAAGTAATTTCATTGAAAACAAAGTTGTGAGTGATGAGATATTGACAAAACTACGAAATGGTACCAAACTAATATGGTGCCTCCTTGGAATAAAGTATTTAACGTCTTATATACATGTGATAAAAGAAAACATTTACTCTTATATTTTCAGTAAGAATGTTTAGAATATATATTTTATCGATTTCGGAAGAATACAAAATTTATTTCATCGAAAAGAGAATTCCGATTGAGGAGTAATTGAAAAAACAACAAAATCGGTTGAAACTCAAAGGGGTACCATCACGGAAATTAGTGAATTTTGGTTCCAAAAATATGTAATATATTAACATTACTACCTCAATATATATCGAGTTAGAATGCGAATGAAAGTAATTTCATTGAAAACAAAGTTGTGAGTGATGAGATATTGACAAAACTACGAAATGGTACGAACCTAATATGGTACGACCTAGGAATAGAGTATTTAACGTCTTATATACACGTGATAAAAGAAAACACTTACTCTTATATTTTCAGTAAGAATGTTTAGAATATATATTTTATCGATTCCGGAAGAATACAAAATTTATTTCATCAAAAATAGGGTTCTGATTAAGGAGTAATTCAAAAAATAGTAAAATCGGTAGTAACTCAAAGGGGTACCATCACGGAATATAGTTGATTTAGGTTCCAAAAATATGTATTATATTAACATTACTACCTCAATATATATCGAGTTAGAATGCGAATAAAAGTAATTTCATTGAAAACAAAGTTGTCAGTGATGATATATTGACAAAACTACGAAATGGGACGAAACTAATATGGTGCCGCCTAGGAAAAATGTATTTAACGTCTTATATACACGTGATAAAATAAAACATTTGATATGATATTTTGATTAAGAATGTTTAGAATATATAGTTTATCGATTTCGTAAGATTACAAAATTTATTTCATCGAAAATAGAGTTCCGATTAAGGAAAAATTCCAAAAACTACAAAATTGGTTGAAACTCAAAGGGGTACCATCACGGAAAATAGTTGATTTAGGTTCCAAAAATATGTATTATATTAACATTACTACCTCAATATATATCGAGTTAGAATGCGAATGAAAGTAATTTCATTGAAAACAAAGTTGTGAGTGATGAGATATTGACAAAACTACGAAATGGTACCAAACTAATATGGTGCCTCCTTGGAATAAAGTATTTAACGTCTTATATACATGTTATAAAAGAAAACATTTACTCTTATATTTTCAGTAAGAATGTTTAGAATATATATTTTATCGATTTCGGAAGAATACAATATTTATTTCATCGAAAAGAGAATTCCGATTGAGGAGTAATTGAAAAAACAACAAAATCGGTTGAAACTCAAAGGGGTACCATTACGGAAATTAGTGAATTTTGGTTCCAAAAATATGTATTATATTAACTTTACTACCTCAATATATATCGAGTTAGAATGCGAATAAATGTAATTTCATTGAAAACAAAGTTGTGAGTGATGAGATATTGACAAAACTACGAAAAGGGACGAAACTAATATGGTGCCATCTAGGAAATAAATATATAGCCTCTTATAAACATGTGCCAAAAGAAACCATTTGATCTTATATTCTTAATAATAATATTTAGAATATATATTTTATCGATTTCGGAAGATTACAAAATTTATTTCATAAAAAATAGTGAACCGATTAAGGAGTAATTCAAAAAACAACAAAATCGGTTGAAACTCAAAGGGGTACCATCACGGAAATTAGTGAATTTTGGTTCCAAAAATATGTATTATATTAACATTACTACCTCAATATATATCGAGTTAGAATGCGAATAAAAGTAATTTCATTGAAAACAAAGTTGTCAGTGATGATATATTGACAAAACTACGAAATGGGACGAAACTAATATGGTGCCTCCTTGGAATAAAGTATTTAACGTCTTATATACACGTGATAGAAGAAAACATTTACTCTGATATTTTCAGTAAGAATGTTTAGAATATATATTTTATCGATTCCGGAAGAATACAAAATTTATTTCATCAAAAATAGTATTCCGATTAAGGAGTAATTCTAAAAACAACAAAATCGGTTGAAACTCAAAGGGGTACCACCACGGAAATTAGTGAATTTTGGTTCCAAAAATATGTATTATATTAACATTACTACCTCAATATATATCGAGTTAGAATGCGAATAAAAGTAATTTCATTGAAAACAAAGTTGTCAGTGATGATATATTGACAAAACTACGAAATGGGACGAAACTAATATGGTGCCGCCTAGGAAAAATGTATTTAACGTCTTATATACACGTGATAAAATAAAACATTTGATATGATATTTTGATTAAGAATGTTTAGAATATATAGTTTATCGATTTCGTAAGATTACAAAATTTATTTCATCGAAAATAGAGTTCCGATTAAGGAGAAATTCCAAAAACTATAAAATCGGTTGAAACTCAAAGGGGTACCATCACGGAAAATAGTTGATTTAGGTTCCAAAATTATGTATTATATTAACATTACTACCTCAATATATATCGAGTTAGAATGCGAATGAAAGTAATTTCATTGAAAACAAAGTTGTGAGTGATGAGATATTGAAAAAACTACGAAATGGTACCAAACTAATATGGTGCCTCCTTGGAATAAAGTATTTAACGTCTTATATACACGGGATAAAAGAAAACATTTACTCTGGTATTTTCAGTAAGAATATTTAGAATATATATTTTATCGATTCCGGAAGAATACAAAATTTATTTCATAAAAAATAGGGTTCTTATTAAGGAGTAATTCTAAAAACAACATAATCGGTTGAAACTCAAAGGGGTACCACCACGGAAATTAGTGAATTTTGGTTTCAAAAATATGTATTATATTAACATTACTACCTCAATATATATCAAATTAGAATGCGAATAATAGTAATTTCATTGAAAACAAAGTTGTGAGTGATGAGATATTGACAAAACTACGAAAAGGGACGAAACTAATATGGTGTCACCTAGGAAAAATGTATTTAACGTCGTATATACACGTGATAAAAGAAAACATTTGATATTATATTTTGATTAAGGATGTTTAGAATATATAGTTTGTTGATTCCGGAAGAATACAAAATTTATTTCATCGAAAAGAGAATTCCGATTGAGGAGTAATTGAAAAAACTACAAATTCGGTCGAAACTCAAAGGGGTACCATCACGGAAAATAGCGAATTTTGGTTCCAAAAATATGTATTATATTAACATTACTATCTCAATATATATCGAGTAAGAATCTGAACAAAACTAATTTCACTGAAAACGAAGTACTGAGTGATGAGATACTGACAAAAGTACAAAATCAGACGAAACTAATAAGCTACCCACTGAGAAGAAGGTGTTGAACGTCTGATATACAAGTGATCACAACGTTCATTTGATCTTATATGTCTTGTAAGAATGTTTAGAAAATATATTTGATCGATTACGGAAGAAAACAAAATTCATTTAATCGAAAATAGAGTTCCGATTAGGGAGAAATTTAAACAATTACAAAATCGGTCGAAACTCAATGGGGTACCATCACGGAAAATAGTTGATGTTGGTTCCAAAAATATGTATTATATTAACATTATTATCTCAATATATATCGAGTAAGAATGCGAATAAAAGGAATATCATTGTAAACGAAGTTGTAAATGATGAAATATTGACAAAACTACGAAATGGGACGAAACTAATATGGTGCCACCTAGGAAAAATGTATTTAACGTAATATATACACGTGATAAAAGAAAACATTTGATATGATATTTTGATTAAGAATGTTTAGAATATATAGTTTATCGATTCCGGAAGAATACAAAATTTATTTTATCGAAAAGAGAATTCCGATTGAGGAGTAATTGAAAAAACTACGAATTCGGTCGAAACTCAAAGGGGTACCATCACGAAAAATAGCGAATTTTGGTTCCAAAAATATGTATTATATTAATATTACTATCTCAATATATATCGAGTAAGAATATGAATAAAACTAATTTCACTGAAAACGAAGTACTGAGTGATGAGATACTGACAAAAGTACGAAATCAGACGAAACTAATAAGGTACCTACTGAGAAGAAGGTGTTGAACGTCTGATATACAACTGATCACAACGTTCATTCGATCTTATATGTCTTGTAAGAATTTTTAGAAAAGATATTGATCGATTACGGAAGAAAACAAAATTCATTTAATCGAAAATAGAGTTCCGATTAGGGAGAAATTTAAAGAATTACAAAATCGGTCGAAACTCAAAGGGGTACCATCACGGAAAATAGTTGGTTTTGGTTCCAAAAATATGTATTATATTAACATTATTATCTCAATATATATCGAGTAAGAATCTGAATAAAACTAATTTCACTGAAATCGAAGTACTGAGTGATAAGATACTAACAAAACTACGAAATGGGACGAAACTAATACGGTGCCATCTATGAAATAAATATATAGCCTCTTATAAACATGTGACAAAATAAACCATTTAATCTAATATTTTGAGTAAAAATGTTTAGAATATATATTTTATCGATTTCGGAAGATTACAAAATTTATTTCATCGAAAATAGAGTTCAGATTAAGGAGAAATTCCAAAAACTACAAAATCGGTTGAAACTAAAAGGGGTACGTACCATCACGGAAAATAGTTGATTTAGGTTCCAAAAATATGTATTATATTAACATTACTACCTCAATATTTATCGAGTTAGAATGCGAATGAAAGTAATTTCATTGAAAACAAAGTTGTGAGTGATGAGATATTGACAAAACTACGAAATAGTACGAAACTAATATGGTGCCATCTAGGAATAAAGTATTTAACGTCTTATATACATGTGATAAAAGAAAACATTTACTCTTATATGTTCAGTAAGAATGTTTAGAATATATATTTTATCGATTCTGGAAGAATACAAAATTTATTTCATCAAACATAGGGTTCTGATTAAGGAGTAATTCAAAAAACAACAAAATCAGTTGAAACTCAAAGGGGTACCATCACGGAAATTAGCGAATTTTGGTTCCAAAAATATGTATTATATTAACATTACTACCTCAATATATATCGAGTTAGAATGCGAATAAAAGTAATTTCATTGAAAACAAAGTTGTGAGTGATGAGATATTGACAAAACAACGAAATGGGACGAAACTAATATGGTGCCACCTAGGAAAAATGTATTTAACGTCTTATATACACGTGATAAAAGAAAACATTTGATATGATATTTTGATTAAGAATGTTTAGAATATATAGTTTATCGATTCTGGAAGAATACAAAATTTATTTCATCGAAAAGAGAATTCTGATTGAGGAGTAATTGAAAAAACTACAAATTCGGTCGAAACTCAAAGGGGTACCATCATGGAAAATAGCGAATTTTGGTTCCAAAAATATGTATTATATTAACATTACTATCTCAATATATGTCGAGTAAGAATATGAATAAAACTAATTTCACTGAAAACGAAGTACTGAGTGGTGAGATAATGACAAAAGTACGAAATCAGACGAAACTAATTAGGTACCCACTGAGAAGAAGGTGCTGAACGTCTGATATACAAGTGATCAACGTTCATTTGATCTTATATGTTTTATAAGAATGTTTAGAAAAGATATTTGATCGAGTACGGAAGAAAACAAAATTTATTTCATCGAAAATAGAGTTCCGATTAGGAAGAAATTCAAACATTTACAAAATCAGTCGAAACTCAAAGGGGTACTATCACGGAAAATAGTTGATTTAGGTTCCAAAAATATTTATTATAGTAACATTACTACCTCAATATATATCGAGTTAGAATGTTAATAAAAGTAATATAATTGAAAACGAAGTTGTGAATGATGAGATATAAACAAAACTACGAAATGGGACGAAACTAATATTGTGTCACCTAGGAAAAAGTATTTAACATCTTATATACACGTGATAAAAGAAAACATTTGATATGATATTTTGATTAAGAATGTTTAGAATATATAGTTTATCGATTCCGGAAGAATACAAAAATTATTTCATCGAAAAGAGAATTCCGATTGAGGAGTAATTGAAAAAACTACAAATTCGGTTGAAACTCAAAGGGGTACCATCACGGAAAATAGTTGATTTATGTTCCAAAAATATGTATTATATTAACATTATTACCTCAATATATATCGAGTAAGAATGCGAATGAAAGTAATTTCATTGAAAACAAAGTTGTGAGTGATGAGATATTGACAAAACTACGAAATGGGACGAAACTAATAATGTGACACCTAGGAAAAATGTATTTAACGTCTTATATACACGTGATAAAAGAAAACATTTGATATGATATTTTGGATAAGAATGTTTAGAATATATAGTTTATCGATTCCGGAAGAATACAAAATTTATTTCATCGAAAATAGAGTTCCGATTAAGGAGAAATTCCAAAAACTATAAAATCGGTTGAAACTCAAAGGGGTTCCATCACGGAAAATAGTTGATTTAGGTTCCAAAAATATGTATTATATTAACATTACTACCTCAATATATATCGAGTTAGAATGCGAATGAAAGTAATTTCATTGAAAACAAAGTTGTGAGTGATGAGATATTAACAAAACTACGAAATGGTACCAAACTAATAAGCTACCCACTGAGAAGAAGGTGTTGAACGTCTGATATACAAGTGATCACAACGTTCATTTGATCTTATATGTCTTGTAAGAATGTTTAGAAAAGATATTTGATCGATTACGGAAGAAAACAAAATTCATTTCATCGAAAATAGAGTTCCGATTAGGGAGAAATTCAAACAATTACAAAATCGGTCGAAACTCAAAGGGGTACCATCACGGAAAATAGTTGATGTTGGTTCCAAAAATATGTATTATATTAACATTATTATCTCAATATATATCGAGTAAGAATGCGAATAAAAGTAATATCATTGAAAACGAAGTTGTAAGTGATGAAATATTGACAAAACTACGAAATGGGACGAAACTAATATGGTGCCACCTAGGAAAAATGTATTTAACGTCTTATATACACGTGATAAAAGAAAACATTTGATATGATATTTTGATTAAGAATGTTTAGAATATATAGTTTATCGATTCCGGAAGAATACAAAATTTATTTCATCGAAAAGAGAATTCCGATTGAGGAGTAATTGAAAACACTACGAATTCGGTCGAAACTCAAAGGGGTACCATCACGGAAAATAGCGAATTTTGGTTCCAAAAATATGTATTATATTAACATTACTATCTCAATATATATCGAGTAAGAATCTGAACAAAACTAATTTCACTGAAAACGAAGTACTGAGTGATGAGATACTGACAAAAGTACGAAATCAGACGAAACTAATAAGGTACCCACTGAGAAGAAGGTGTTGAACGTCTGATATACAACTGATCACAACGTTCATTCGATCTTATATGTCTTGTAAGAATTTTTAGAAAAGATATTTGATCGATTACGGAAGAAAACAAAATTCATTTTATCGAAAATAGAGTTCCGATTAGGGAGAAATTTAAAGAATTACAAAATCGGTCGAAACTCAAAGGGGTACCATCACGGAAAATAGTTGATTTTGGTTCCAAAAATATGTATTATATTAACATTATTATCTCAATATATATCGAGTAAGAATCTGAATAAAACTAATTTCACTGAAATCGAAGTACTGAGTGATAAGATACTAACAAAACTACGAAATGGGACGAAACTAATACGGTGCCATCTATGAAATAAATATATAGCCTCTTATAAACATGTGACAAAATAAACCATTTAATCTTATATTTTGAGTAAAAATGTTTAGAATATATATTTTATCGATTTCGGAAGATTACAAAATTTATTTCATCGAAAATAGAGTTCAGATTAAGGAGAAATTCCAAAAACTACAAAATCGGTTGAAACTAAAAGGGGTACGTACCATCACGGAAAATAGTTGATTTAGGTTCCAAAAATATGTATTATATTAACATTACTACCTCAATATTTATCGAGTTAGAATGCGAATGAAAGTAATTTCATTGAAAACAAAGTTGTGAGTGATGAGATATTGACAAAACTACGAAATAGTACGAAACTAATATGGTGCCACCTAGGAATAAAGTATTTAACGTCTTATATACATGTGATAAAAGAAAACATTTACTCTTATATGTTCAGTAAGAATGTTTAGAATATATATTTTATCGATTCTGGAAGAATACAAAATTTATTTCATCAAACATAGGGTTCTGATTAAGGAGTAATTCAAAAAACAACAAAATCAGTTGAAACTCAAAGGGGTACCATCACGGAAATTAGCGAATTTTGGTTCCAAAAATATGTATTATATTAACATTACTACCTCAATATATATCGAGTTAGAATAGGAATAAAAGTAATTTCATTGAAAACAAAGTTGTGAGTGATGAGATATTGACAAAACAACGAAATGGGACGAAACTAATATGGTGCCACCTAGGAAAAATGTATTTAACGTCTTATATACACGTGATAAAAGAAAACATTTGATATGATATTTTGATTAAGAATGTTTAGAATATATAGTTTATCGATTCCGGAAGAATACAAAATTTATTTCATCGAAAAGAGAATTCCGATTGAGGAGTAATTGAAAACACTACGAATTCGGTCGAAACTCAAAGGGGTACCATCACGGAAAATAGCGAATTTTGGTTCCAAAAATATGTATTATATTAACATTACTATCTCAATATATATCGAGTAAGAATCTGAACAAAACTAATTTCACTGAAAACGAAGTACTGAGTGATGAGATACTGACAAAAGTACGAAATCAGACGAAACTAATAAGGTACCCACTGAGAAGAAGGTGTTGAACGTCTGATATACAACTGATCACAACGTTCATTCGATCTTATATGTCTTGTAAGAATTTTTAGAAAAGATATTTGATCGATTACGGAAGAAAACAAAATTCATTTTATCGAAAATAGAGTTCCGATTAGGGAGAAATTTAAAGAATTACAAAATCGGTCGAAACTCAAAGGGGTACCATCACGGAAAATAGTTGATTTTGGTTCCAAAAATATGTATTATATTAACATTATTATCTCAATATATATCGAGTAAGAATCTGAATAAAACTAATTTCACTGAAATCGAAGTACTGAGTGATAAGATACTAACAAAACTACGAAATGGGACGAAACTAATACGGTGCCATCTATGAAATAAATATATAGCCTCTTATAAACATGTGACAAAATAAACCATTTAATCTTATATTTTGAGTAAAAATGTTTAGAATATATATTTTATCGATTTCGGAAGATTACAAAATTTATTTCATCGAAAATAGAGTTCAGATTAAGGAGAAATTCCAAAAACTACAAAATCGGTTGAAACTAAAAGGGGTACGTACCATCACGGAAAATAGTTGATTTAGGTTCCAAAAATATGTATTATATTAACATTACTACCTCAATATTTATCGAGTTAGAATGCGAATGAAAGTAATTTCATTGAAAACAAAGTTGTGAGTGATGA
The DNA here is from genome assembly GCA_946814005.1 of Chamaenerion angustifolium. Taxonomy (NCBI): domain Eukaryota; kingdom Viridiplantae; phylum Streptophyta; class Magnoliopsida; order Myrtales; family Onagraceae; genus Chamaenerion; species Chamaenerion angustifolium. Next base: position 537,009 of record OX328278.1, on the reverse strand, counting down.
GATATTGACAAAACTACGAAATAGTACGAAACTAATATGGTGCCACCTAGGAATAAAGTATTTAACGTCTTATATACATGTGATAAAAGAAAACATTTACTCTTATATGTTCAGTAAGAATGTTTAGAATATATATTTTATCGATTCTGGAAGAACACAAAATTTATTTCATCAAACATAGGGTTCTGATTAAGGAGTAATTCAAAAAACAACAAAATCAGTTGAAACTCAAAGGGGTACCATCACGGAAATTAGCGAATTTTGGTTCCAAAAATATGTATTATATTAACATTACTACCTCAATATATATCGAGTTAGAATGCGAATAAAAGTAATTTCATTGAAAACAAAGTTGTGAGTGATGAGATATTGACAAAACAACGAAATGGGACGAAACTAATATGGTGCCACCTAGGAAAAATGTATTTAACGTCTTATATACACGTGATAAAAGAAAACATTTGATATGATATTTTGATTAAGAATGTTTAGAATATATAGTTTATCGATTCTGGAAGAATACAAAATTTATTTCATCGAAAAGAGAATTCTGATTGAGGAGTAATTGAAAAAACTACAAATTCGGTCGAAACTCAAAGGGGTACCATCATGGAAAATAGCGAATTTTGGTTCCAAAAATATGTATTATATTAACATTACTATCTCAATATATGTCGAGTAAGAATATGAATAAAACTAATTTCACTGAAAACGAAGTACTGAGTGGTGAGATAATGACAAAAGTACGAAATCAGACGAAACTAATTAGGTACCCACTGAGAAGAAGGTGCTGAACGTCTGATATACAAGTGATCAACGTTCATTTGATCTTATATGTTTTATAAGAATGTTTAGAAAAGATATTTGATCGAGTACGGAAGAAAACAAAATTTATTTCATCGAAAATAGAGTTCCGATTAGGAAGAAATTCAAACATTTACAAAATCAGTCGAAACTCAAAGGGGTACTATCACGGAAAATAGTTGATTTAGGTTCCAAAAATATTTATTATAGTAACATTACTACCTCAATATATATCGAGTTAGAATGTTAATAAAAGTAATATAATTGAAAACGAAGTTGTGAATGATGAGATATAAACAAAACTACGAAATGGGACGAAACTAATATTGTGTCACCTAGGAAAAAGTATTTAACATCTTATATACACGTGATAAAAGAAAACATTTGATATGATATTTTGATTAAGAATGTTTAGAATATATAGTTTATCGATTCCGGAAGAATACAAAAATTATTTCATCGAAAAGAGAATTCCGATTGAGGAGTAATTGAAAAAACTACAAATTCGGTTGAAACTCAAAGGGGTACCATCACGGAAAATAGTTGATTTATGTTCCAAAAATATGTATTATATTAACATTATTACCTCAATATATATCGAGTAAGAATGCGAATGAAAGTAATTTCATTGAAAACAAAGTTGTGAGTGATGAGATATTGACAAAACTACGAAATGGGACGAAACTAATAATGTGACACCTAGGAAAAATGTATTTAACGTCTTATATACACGTGATAAAAGAAAACATTTGATATGATATTTTGGATAAGAATGTTTAGAATATATAGTTTATCGATTCCGGAAGAATACAAAATTTATTTCATCGAAAATAGAGTTCCGATTAAGGAGAAATTCCAAAAACTATAAAATCGGTTGAAACTCAAAGGGGTTCCATCACGGAAAATAGTTGATTTAGGTTCCAAAAATATGTATTATATTAACATTACTACCTCAATATATATCGAGTTAGAATGCGAATGAAAGTAATTTCATTGAAAACAAAGTTGTGAGTGATGAGATATTAACAAAACTACGAAATGGTACCAAACTAATAAGCTACCCACTGAGAAGAAGGTGTTGAACGTCTGATATACAAGTGATCACAACGTTCATTTGATCTTATATGTCTTGTAAGAATGTTTAGAAAAGATATTTGATCGATTACGGAAGAAAACAAAATTCATTTCATCGAAAATAGAGTTCCGATTAGGGAGAAATTCAAACAATTACAAAATCGGTCGAAACTCAAAGGGGTACCATCACGGAAAATAGTTGATGTTGGTTCCAAAAATATGTATTATATTAACATTATTATCTCAATATATATCGAGTAAGAATGCGAATAAAAGTAATATCATTGAAAACGAAGTTGTAAGTGATGAAATATTGACAAAACTACGAAATGGGACGAAACTAATATGGTGCCACCTAGGAAAAATGTATTTAACGTCTTATATACACGTGATAAAAGAAAACATTTGATATGATATTTTGATTAAGAATGTTTAGAATATATAGTTTATCGATTCCGGAAGAATACAAAATTTATTTCATCGAAAAGAGAATTCCGATTGAGGAGTAATTGAAAACACTACGAATTCGGTCGAAACTCAAAGGGGTACCATCACGGAAAATAGCGAATTTTGGTTCCAAAAATATGTATTATATTAACATTACTATCTCAATATATATCGAGTAAGAATCTGAACAAAACTAATTTCACTGAAAACGAAGTACTGAGTGATGAGATACTGACAAAAGTACGAAATCAGACGAAACTAATAAGGTACCCACTGAGAAGAAGGTGTTGAACGTCTGATATACAACTGATCACAACGTTCATTCGATCTTATATGTCTTGTAAGAATTTTTAGAAAAGATATTTGATCGATTACGGAAGAAAACAAAATTCATTTTATCGAAAATAGAGTTCCGATTAGGGAGAAATTTAAAGAATTACAAAATCGGTCGAAACTCAAAGGGGTACCATCACGGAAAATAGTTGATTTTGGTTCCAAAAATATGTATTATATTAACATTATTATCTCAATATATATCGAGTAAGAATCTGAATAAAACTAATTTCACTGAAATCGAAGTACTGAGTGATAAGATACTAACAAAACTACGAAATGGGACGAAACTAATACGGTGCCATCTATGAAATAAATATATAGCCTCTTATAAACATGTGACAAAATAAACCATTTAATCTTATATTTTGAGTAAAAATGTTTAGAATATATATTTTATCGATTTCGGAAGATTACAAAATTTATTTCATCGAAAATAGAGTTCAGATTAAGGAGAAATTCCAAAAACTACAAAATCGGTTGAAACTAAAAGGGGTACGTACCATCACGGAAAATAGTTGATTTAGGTTCCAAAAATATGTATTATATTAACATTACTACCTCAATATTAATCGAGTTAGAATGCGAATGAAAGTAATTTCATTGAAAACAAAGTTGTGAGTGATGAGATATTGACAAAACTACGAAATAGTACGAAACTAATATGGTGCCACCTAGGAATAAAGTATTTAACGTCTTATATACATGTGATAAAAGAAAACATTTACTCTTATATGTTCAGTAAGAATGTTTAGAATATATATTTTATCGATTCTGGAAGAATACAAAATTTATTTCATCAAACATAGGGTTCTGATTAAGGAGTAATTCAAAAAACAACAAAATCAGTTGAAACTCAAAGGGGTACCATCACGGAAATTAGCGAATTTTGGTTCCAAAAATATGTATTATATTAACATTACTACCTCAATATATATCGAGTTAGAATAGGAATAAAAGTAATTTCATTGAAAACAAAGTTGTGAGTGATGAGATATTGACAAAACAACGAAATGGGACGAAACTAATATGGTGCCACCTAGGAAAAATGTATTTAACGTCTTATATACACGTGATAAAAGAAAACATTTGATATGATATTTTGATTAAGAATGTTTAGAATATATAGTTTATCGATTCTGGAAGAATACAAAATTTATTTCATCGAAAAGAGAATTCTGATTGAGGAGTAATTGAAAAAACTACAAATTCGGTCGAAACTCAAAGGGGTACCATCATGGAAAATAGCGAATTTTGGTTCCAAAAATATGTATTATATTAACATTACTATCTCAATATATGTCGAGTAAGAATATGAATAAAACTAATTTCACTGAAAACGAAGTACTGAGTGGTGAGATAATGACAAAAGTACGAAATCAGACGAAACTAATTAGGTACCCACTGAGAAGAAGGTGCTGAACGTCTGATATACAAGTGATCAACGTTCATTTGATCTTATATGTTTTATAAGAATGTTTAGAAAAGATATTTGATCGAGTACGGAAGAAAACAAAATTTATTTCATCGAAAATAGAGTTCCGATTAGGAAGAAATTCAAACATTTACAAAATCAGTCGAAACTCAAAGGGGTACTATCACGGAAAATAGTTGATTTAGGTTCCAAAAATATTTATTATAGTAACATTACTACCTCAATATATATCGAGTTAGAATGTTAATAAAAGTAATATAATTGAAAACGAAGTTGTGAATGATGAGATATAAACAAAACTACGAAATGGGACGAAACTAATATTGTGTCACCTAGGAAAAAGTATTTAACATCTTATATACACGTGATAAAAGAAAACATTTGATATGATATTTTGATTAAGAATGTTTAGAATATATAGTTTATCGATTCCGGAAGAATACAAAAATTATTTCATCGAAAAGAGAATTCCGATTGAGGAGTAATTGAAAAAACTACAAATTCGGTTGAAACTCAAAGGGGTACCATCACGGAAAATAGTTGATTTATGTTCCAAAAATATGTATTATATTAACATTATTACCTCAATATATATCGAGTAAGAATGCGAATGAAAGTAATTTCATTGAAAACAAAGTTGTGAGTGATGAGATATTGACAAAACTACGAAATGGGACGAAACTAATAATGTGACACCTAGGAAAAATGTATTTAACGTCTTATATACACGTGATAAAAGAAAACATTTGATATGATATTTTGGATAAGAATGTTTAGAATATATAGTTTATCGATTCCGGAAGAATACAAAATTTATTTCATCGAAAATAGAGTTCCGATTAAGGAGAAATTCCAAAAACTATAAAATCGGTTGAAACTCAAAGGGGTTCCATCACGGAAAATAGTTGATTTAGGTTCCAAAAATATGTATTATATTAACATTACTACCTCAATATATATCGAGTTAGAATGCGAATGAAAGTAATTTCATTGAAAACAAAGTTGTGAGTGATGAGATATTAACAAAACTACGAAATGGTACCAAACTAATAAGCTACCCACTGAGAAGAAGGTGTTGAACGTCTGATATACAAGTGATCACAACGTTCATTTGATCTTATATGTCTTGTAAGAATGTTTAGAAAAGATATTTGATCGATTACGGAAGAAAACAAAATTCATTTCATCGAAAATAGAGTTCCGATTAGGGAGAAATTCAAACAATTACAAAATCGGTCGAAACTCAAAGGGGTACCATCACGGAAAATAGTTGATGTTGGTTCCAAAAATATGTATTATATTAACATTATTATCTCAATATATATCGAGTAAGAATGCGAATAAAAGTAATATCATTGAAAACGAAGTTGTAAGTGATGAAATATTGACAAAACTACGAAATGGGACGAAACTAATATGGTGCCACCTAGGAAAAATGTATTTAACGTCTTATATACACGTGATAAAAGAAAACATTTGATATGATATTTTGATTAAGAATGTTTAGAATATATAGTTTATCGATTCCGGAAGAATACAAAATTTATTTCATCGAAAAGAGAATTCCGATTGAGGAGTAATTGAAAACACTACGAATTCGGTCGAAACTCAAAGGGGTACCATCACGGAAAATAGCGAATTTTGGTTCCAAAAATATGTATTATATTAACATTACTATCTCAATATATATCGAGTAAGAATCTGAACAAAACTAATTTCACTGAAAACGAAGTACTGAGTGATGAGATACTGACAAAAGTACGAAATCAGACGAAACTAATAAGGTACCCACTGAGAAGAAGGTGTTGAACGTCTGATATACAACTGATCACAACGTTCATTCGATCTTATATGTCTTGTAAGAATTTTTAGAAAAGATATTTGATCGATTACGGAAGAAAACAAAATTCATTTTATCGAAAATAGAGTTCCGATTAGGGAGAAATTTAAAGAATTACAAAATCGGTCGAAACTCAAAGGGGTACCATCACGGAAAATAGTTGATTTTGGTTCCAAAAATATGTATTATATTAACATTATTATCTCAATATATATCGAGTAAGAATCTGAATAAAACTAATTTCACTGAAATCGAAGTACTGAGTGATAAGATACTAACAAAACTACGAAATGGGACGAAACTAATACGGTGCCATCTATGAAATAAATATATAGCCTCTTATAAACATGTGACAAAATAAACCATTTAATCTTATATTTTGAGTAAAAATGTTTAGAATATATATTTTATCGATTTCGGAAGATTACAAAATTTATTTCATCGAAAATAGAGTTCAGATTAAGGAGAAATTCCAAAAACTACAAAATCGGTTGAAACTAAAAGGGGTACGTACCATCACGGAAAATAGTTGATTTAGGTTCCAAAAATATGTATTATATTAACATTACTACCTCAATATTAATCGAGTTAGAATGCGAATGAAAGTAATTTCATTGAAAACAAAGTTGTGAGTGATGAGATATTGACAAAACTACGAAATAGTACGAAACTAATATGGTGCCACCTAGGAATAAAGTATTTAACGTCTTATATACATGTGATAAAAGAAAACATTTACTCTTATATGTTCAGTAAGAATGTTTAGAATATATATTTTATCGATTCTGGAAGAATACAAAATTTATTTCATCAAACATAGGGTTCTGATTAAGGAGTAATTCAAAAAACAACAAAATCAGTTGAAACTCAAAGGGGTACCATCACGGAAATTAGCGAATTTTGGTTCCAAAAATATGTATTATATTAACATTACTACCTCAATATATATCGAGTTAGAATAGGAATAAAAGTAATTTCATTGAAAACAAAGTTGTGAGTGATGAGATATTGACAAAACAACGAAATGGGACGAAACTAATATGGTGCCACCTAGGAAAAATGTATTTAACGTCTTATATACACGTGATAAAAGAAAACATTTGATATGATATTTTGATTAAGAATGTTTAGAATATATAGTTTATCGATTCTGGAAGAATACAAAATTTATTTCATCGAAAAGAGAATTCTGATTGAGGAGTAATTGAAAAAACTACAAATTCGGTCGAAACTCAAAGGGGTACCATCATGGAAAATAGCGAATTTTGGTTCCAAAAATATGTATTATATTAACATTACTATCTCAATATATGTCGAGTAAGAATATGAATAAAACTAATTTCACTGAAAACGAAGTACTGAGTGGTGAGATAATGACAAAAGTACGAAATCAGACGAAACTAATTAGGTACCCACTGAGAAGAAGGTGCTGAACGTCTGATATACAAGTGATCAACGTTCATTTGATCTTATATGTTTTATAAGAATGTTTAGAAAAGATATTTGATCGAGTACGGAAGAAAACAAAATTTATTTCATCGAAAATAGAGTTCCGATTAGGAAGAAATTCAAACATTTACAAAATCAGTCGAAACTCAAAGGGGTACTATCACGGAAAATAGTTGATTTAGGTTCCAAAAATATTTATTATAGTAACATTACTACCTCAATATATATCGAGTTAGAATGTTAATAAAAGTAATATAATTGAAAACGAAGTTGTGAATGATGAGATATAAACAAAACTACGAAATGGGACGAAACTAATATTGTGTCACCTAGGAAAAAGTATTTAACATCTTATATACACGTGATAAAAGAAAACATTTGATATGATATTTTGATTAAGAATGTTTAGAATATATAGTTTATCGATTCCGGAAGAATACAAAAATTATTTCATCGAAAAGAGAATTCCGATTGAGGAGTAATTGAAAAAACTACAAATTCGGTTGAAACTCAAAGGGGTACCATCACGGAAAATAGTTGATTTATGTTCCAAAAATATGTATTATATTAACATTATTACCTCAATATATATCGAGTAAGAATGCGAATGAAAGTAATTTCATTGAAAACAAAGTTGTGAGTGATGAGATATTGACAAAACTACGAAATGGGACGAAACTAATAATGTGACACCTAGGAAAAATGTATTTAACGTCTTATATACACGTGATAAAAGAAAACATTTGATATGATATTTTGGATAAGAATGTTTAGAATATATAGTTTATCGATTCCGGAAGAATACAAAATTTATTTCATCGAAAATAGAGTTCCGATTAAGGAGAAATTCCAAAAACTATAAAATCGGTTGAAACTCAAAGGGGTTCCATCACGGAAAATAGTTGATTTAGGTTCCAAAAATATGTATTATATTAACATTACTACCTCAATATATATCGAGTTAGAATGCGAATGAAAGTAATTTCATTGAAAACAAAGTTGTGAGTGATGAGATATTAACAAAACTACGAAATGGTACCAAACTAATAAGCTACCCACTGAGAAGAAGGTGTTGAACGTCTGATATACAAGTGATCACAACGTTCATTTGATCTTATATGTCTTGTAAGAATGTTTAGAAAAGATATTTGATCGATTACGGAAGAAAACAAAATTCATTTCATCGAAAATAGAGTTCCGATTAGGGAGAAATTCAAACAATTACAAAATCGGTCGAAACTCAAAGGGGTACCATCACGGAAAATAGTTGATGTTGGTTCCAAAAATATGTATTATATTAACATTATTATCTCAATATATATCGAGTAAGAATGCGAATAAAAGTAATATCATTGAAAACGAAGTTGTAAGTGATGAAATATTGACAAAACTACGAAATGGGACGAAACTAATATGGTGCCACCTAGGAAAAATGTATTTAACGTCTTATATACACGTGATAAAAGAAAACATTTGATATGATATTTTGATTAAGAATGTTTAGAATATATAGTTTATCGATTCCGGAAGAATACAAAATTTATTTCATCGAAAAGAGAATTCCGATTGAGGAGTAATTGAAAACACTACGAATTCGGTCGAAACTCAAAGGGGTACCATCACGGAAAATAGCGAATTTTGGTTCCAAAAATATGTATTATATTAACATTACTATCTCAATATATATCGAGTAAGAATCTGAACAAAACTAATTTCACTGAAAACGAAGTACTGAGTGATGAGATACTGACAAAAGTACGAAATCAGACGAAACTAATAAGGTACCCACTGAGAAGAAGGTGTTGAACGTCTGATATACAACTGATCACAACGTTCATTCGATCTTATATGTCTTGTAAGAATTTTTAGAAAAGATATTTGATCGATTACGGAAGAAAACAAAATTCATTTTATCGAAAATAGAGTTCCGATTAGGGAGAAATTTAAAGAATTACAAAATCGGTCGAAACTCAAAGGGGTACCATCACGGAAAATAGTTGATTTTGGTTCCAAAAATATGTATTATATTAACATTATTATCTCAATATATATCGAGTAAGAATCTGAATAAAACTAATTTCACTGAAATCGAAGTACTGAGTGATAAGATACTAACAAAACTACGAAATGGGACGAAACTAATACGGTGCCATCTATGAAATAAATATATAGCCTCTTATAAACATGTGACAAAATAAACCATTTAATCTTATATTTTGAGTAAAAATGTTTAGAATATATATTTTATCGATTTCGGAAGATTACAAAATTTATTTCATCGAAAATAGAGTTCAGATTAAGGAGAAATTCCAAAAACTACAAAATCGGTTGAAACTAAAAGGGGTACGTACCATCACGGAAAATAGTTGATTTAGGTTCCAAAAATATGTATTATATTAACATTACTACCTCAATATTAATCGAGTTAGAATGCGAATGAAAGTAATTTCATTGAAAACAAAGTTGTGAGTGATGAGATATTGACAAAACTACGAAATAGTACGAAACTAATATGGTGCCACCTAGGAATAAAGTATTTAACGTCTTATATACATGTGATAAAAGAAAACATTTACTCTTATATGTTCAGTAAGAATGTTTAGAATATATATTTTATCGATTCTGGAAGAATACAAAATTTATTTCATCAAACATAGGGTTCTGATTAAGGAGTAATTCAAAAAACAACAAAATCAGTTGAAACTCAAAGGGGTACCATCACGGAAATTAGCGAATTTTGGTTCCAAAAATATGTATTATATTAACATTACTACCTCAATATATATCGAGTTAGAATAGGAATAAAAGTAATTTCATTGAAAACAAAGTTGTGAGTGATGAGATATTGACAAAACAACGAAATGGGACGAAACTAATATGGTGCCACCTAGGAAAAATGTATTTAACGTCTTATATACACGTGATAAAAGAAAACATTTGATATGATATTTTGATTAAGAATGTTTAGAATATATAGTTTATCGATTCTGGAAGAATACAAAATTTATTTCATCGAAAAGAGAATTCTGATTGAGGAGTAATTGAAAAAACTACAAATTCGGTCGAAACTCAAAGGGGTACCATCATGGAAAATAGCGAATTTTGGTTCCAAAAATATGTATTATATTAACATTACTATCTCAATATATGTCGAGTAAGAATATGAATAAAACTAATTTCACTGAAAACGAAGTACTGAGTGGTGAGATAATGACAAAAGTACGAAATCAGACGAAACTAATTAGGTACCCACTGAGAAGAAGGTGCTGAACGTCTGATATACAAGTGATCAACGTTCATTTGATCTTATATGTTTTATAAGAATGTTTAGAAAAGATATTTGATCGAGTACGGAAGAAAACAAAATTTATTTCATCGAAAATAGAGTTCCGATTAGGAAGAAATTCAAACATTTACAAAATCAGTCGAAACTCAAAGGGGTACTATCACGGAAAATAGTTGATTTAGGTTCCAAAAATATTTATTATAGTAACATTACTACCTCAATATATATCGAGTTAGAATGTTAATAAAAGTAATATAATTGAAAACGAAGTTGTGAATGATGAGATATAAACAAAACTACGAAATGGGACGAAACTAATATTGTGTCACCTAGGAAAAAGTATTTAACATCTTATATACACGTGATAAAAGAAAACATTTGATATGATATTTTGATTAAGAATGTTTAGAATATATAGTTTATCGATTCCGGAAGAATACAAAAATTATTTCATCGAAAAGAGAATTCCGATTGAGGAGTAATTGAAAAAACTACAAATTCGGTTGAAACTCAAAGGGGTACCATCACGGAAAATAGTTGATTTATGTTCCAAAAATATGTATTATATTAACATTATTACCTCAATATATATCGAGTAAGAATGCGAATGAAAGTAATTTCATTGAAAACAAAGTTGTGAGTGATGAGATATTGACAAAACTACGAAATGGGACGAAACTAATAATGTGACACCTAGGAAAAATGTATTTAACGTCTTATATACACGTGATAAAAGAAAACATTTGATATGATATTTTGGATAAGAATGTTTAGAATATATAGTTTATCGATTCCGGAAGAATACAAAATTTATTTCATCGAAAATAGAGTTCCGATTAAGGAGAAATTCCAAAAACTATAAAATCGGTTGAAACTCAAAGGGGTTCCATCACGGAAAATAGTTGATTTAGGTTCCAAAAATATGTATTATATTAACATTACTACCTCAATATATATCGAGTTAGAATGCGAATGAAAGTAATTTCATTGAAAACAAAGTTGTGAGTGATGAGATATTAACAAAACTACGAAATGGTACCAAACTAATAAGCTACCCACTGAGAAGAAGGTGTTGAACGTCTGATATACAAGTGATCACAACGTTCATTTGATCTTATATGTCTTGTAAGAATGTTTAGAAAAGATATTTGATCGATTACGGAAGAAAACAAAATTCATTTCATCGAAAATAGAGTTCCGATTAGGGAGAAATTCAAACAATTACAAAATCGGTCGAAACTCAAAGGGGTACCATCACGGAAAATAGTTGATGTTGGTTCCAAAAATATGTATTATATTAACATTATTATCTCAATATATATCGAGTAAGAATGCGAATAAAAGTAATATCATTGAAAACGAAGTTGTAAGTGATGAAATATTGACAAAACTACGAAATGGGACGAAACTAATATGGTGCCACCTAGGAAAAATGTATTTAACGTCTTATATACACGTGATAAAAGAAAACATTTGATATGATATTTTGATTAAGAATGTTTAGAATATATAGTTTATCGATTCCGGAAGAATACAAAATTTATTTCATCGAAAAGAGAATTCCGATTGAGGAGTAATTGAAAACACTACGAATTCGGTCGAAACTCAAAGGGGTACCATCACGGAAAATAGCGAATTTTGGTTCCAAAAATATGTATTATATTAACATTACTATCTCAATATATATCGAGTAAGAATCTTTAACAAAACTAATTTCACTGAAAACGAAGTACTGAGTGATGAGATACTGACAAAAGTACGAAATCAGACGAAACTAATAAGGTACCCACTGAGAAGAAGGTGTTGAACGTCTGATATACAACTGATCACAACGTTCATTCGATCTTATATGTCTTGTAAGAATTTTTAGAAAAGATATTTGATCGATTACGGAAGAAAACAAAATTCATTTTATCGAAAATAGAGTTCCGATTAGGGAGAAATTTAAAGAATTACAAAATCGGTCGAAACTCAAAGGGGTACCATCACGGAAAATAGTTGATTTTGGTTCCAAAAATATGTATTATATTAACATTATTATCTCAATATATATCGAGTAAGAATCTGAATAAAACTAATTTCACTGAAATCGAAGTACTGAGTGATAAGATACTAACAAAACTACGAAATGGGACGAAACTAATACGGTGCCATCTATGAAATAAATATATAGCCTCTTATAAACATGTGACAAAATAAACCATTTAATCTTATATTTTGAGTAAAAATGTTTAGAATATATATTTTATCGATTTCGGAAGATTACAAAATTTATTTCATCGAAAATAGAGTTCAGATTAAGGAGAAATTCCAAAAACTACAAAATCGGTTGAAACTAAAAGGGGTACGTACCATCACGGAAAATAGTTGATTTAGGTTCCAAAAATATGTATTATATTAACATTACTACCTCAATATTTATCGAGTTAGAATGCGAATGAAAGTAATTTCATTGAAAACAAAGTTGTGAGTGATGAGATATTGACAAAACTACGAAATAGTACGAAACTAATATGGTGCCACCTAGGAATAAAGTATTTAACGTCTTATATACATGTGATAAAAGAAAACATTTACTCTTATATGTTCAGTAAGAATGTTTAGAATATATATTTTATCGATTCTGGAAGAATACAAAATTTATTTCATCAAACATAGGGTTCTGATTAAGGAGTAATTCAAAAAACAACAAAATCAGTTGAAACTCAAAGGGGTACCATCACGGAAATTAGCGAATTTTGGTTCCAAAAATATGTATTATATTAACATTACTACCTCAATATATATCGAGTTAGAATAGGAATAAAAGTAATTTCATTGAAAACAAAGTTGTGAGTGATGAGATATTGACAAAACAACGAAATGGGACGAAACTAATATGGTGCCACCTAGGAAAAATGTATTTAACGTCTTATATACACGTGATAAAAGAAAACATTTGATATGATATTTTGATTAAGAATGTTTAGAATATATAGTTTATCGATTCCGGAAGAATACAAAATTTATTTCATCGAAAAGAGAATTCCGATTGAGGAGTAATTGAAAACACTACGAATTCGGTCGAAACTCAAAGGGGTACCATCACGGAAAATAGCGAATTTTGGTTCCAAAAATATGTATTATATTAACATTACTATCTCAATATATATCGAGTAAGAATCTGAACAAAACTAATTTCACTGAAAACGAAGTACTGAGTGATGAGATACTGACAAAAGTACGAAATCAGACGAAACTAATAAGGTACCCACTGAGAAGAAGGTGTTGAACGTCTGATATACAACTGATCACAACGTTCATTCGATCTTATATGTCTTGTAAGAATTTTTAGAAAAGATATTTGATCGATTACGGAAGAAAACAAAATTCATTTTATCGAAAATAGAGTTCCGATTAGGGAGAAATTTAAAGAATTACAAAATCGGTCGAAACTCAAAGGGGTACCATCACGGAAAATAGTTGATTTTGGTTCCAAAAATATGTATTATATTAACATTATTATCTCAATATATATCGAGTAAGAATCTGAATAAAACTAATTTCACTGAAATCGAAGTACTGAGTGATAAGATACTAACAAAACTACGAAATGGGACGAAACTAATACGGTGCCATCTATGAAATAAATATATAGCCTCTTATAAACATGTGACAAAATAAACCATTTAATCTTATATTTTGAGTAAAAATGTTTAGAATATATATTTTATCGATTTCGGAAGATTACAAAATTTATTTCATCGAAAATAGAGTTCAGATTAAGGAGAAATTCCAAAAACTACAAAATCGGTTGAAACTAAAAGGGGTACGTACCATCACGGAAAATAGTTGATTTAGGTTCCAAAAATATGTATTATATTAACATTACTACCTCAATATTTATCGAGTTAGAATGCGAATGAAAGTAATTTCATTGAAAACAAAGTTGTGAGTGATGAGATATTGACAAAACTACGAAATAGTACGAAACTAATATGGTGCCACCTAGGAATAAAGTATTTAACGTCTTATATACATGTGATAAAAGAAAACATTTACTCTTATATGTTCAGTAAGAATGTTTAGAATATATATTTTATCGATTCTGGAAGAATACAAAATTTATTTCATCAAACATAGGGTTCTGATTAAGGAGTAATTCAAAAAACAACAAAATCAGTTGAAACTCAAAGGGGTACCATCACGGAAATTAGCGAATTTTGGTTCCAAAAATATGTATTATATTAACATTACTACCTCAATATATATCGAGTTAGAATAGGAATAAAAGTAATTTCATTGAAAACAAAGTTGTGAGTGATGAGATATTGACAAAACAACGAAATGGGACGAAACTAATATGGTGCCACCTAGGAAAAATGTATTTAACGTCTTATATACACGTGATAAAAGAAAACATTTGATATGATATTTTGATTAAGAATGTTTAGAATATATAGTTTATCGATTCCGGAAGAATACAAAATTTATTTCATCGAAAAGAGAATTCCGATTGAGGAGTAATTGAAAACACTACGAATTCGGTCGAAACTCAAAGGGGTACCATCACGGAAAATAGCGAATTTTGGTTCCAAAAATATGTATTATATTAACATTACTATCTCAATATATATCGAGTAAGAATCTGAACAAAACTAATTTCACTGAAAACGAAGTACTGAGTGATGAGATACTGACAAAAGTACGAAATCAGACGAAACTAATAAGGTACCCACTGAGAAGAAGGTGTTGAACGTCTGATATACAACTGATCACAACGTTCATTCGATCTTATATGTCTTGTAAGAATTTTTAGAAAAGATATTTGATCGATTACGGAAGAAAACAAAATTCATTTTATCGAAAATAGAGTTCCGATTAGGGAGAAATTTAAAGATTTACAAAATCGGTCGAAACTCAAAGGGGTACCATCACGGAAAATAGTTGATTTTGGTTCCAAAAATATGTATTATATTAACATTATTATCTCAATATATATCGAGTAAGAATCTGAATAAAACTAATTTCACTGAAATCGAAGTACTGAGTGATAAGATACTAACAAAACTACGAAATGGGACGAAACTAATACGGTGCCATCTATGAAATAAATATATAGCCTCTTATAAACATGTGACAAAATAAACCATTTAATCTTATATTTTGAGTAAAAATGTTTAGAATATATATTTTATCGATTTCGGAAGATTACAAAATTTATTTCATCGAAAATAGAGTTCAGATTAAGGAGAAATTCCAAAAACTACAAAATCGGTTGAAACTAAAAGGGGTACGTACCATCACGGAAAATAGTTGATTTAGGTTCCAAAAATATGTATTATATTAACATTACTACCTCAATATTTATCGAGTTAGAATGCGAATGAAAGTAATTTCATTGAAAACAAAGTTGTGAGTGATGAGATATTGACAAAACTACGAAATAGTACGAAACTAATATGGTGCCACCTAGGAATAAAGTATTTAACGTCTTATATACATGTGATAAAAGAAAACATTTACTCTTATATGTTCAGTAAGAATGTTTAGAATATATATTTTATCGATTCTGGAAGAATACAAAATTTATTTCATCAAACATAGGGTTCTGATTAAGGAGTAATTCAAAAAACAACAAAATCAGTTGAAACTCAAAGGGGTACCATCACGGAAATTAGCGAATTTTGGTTCCAAAAATATGTATTATATTAACATTACTACCTCAATATATATCGAGTTAGAATAGGAATAAAAGTAATTTCATTGAAAACAAAGTTGTGAGTGATGAGATATTGACAAAACAACGAAATGGGACGAAACTAATATGGTGCCACCTAGGAAAAATGTATTTAACGTCTTATATACACGTGATAAAAGAAAACATTTGATATGATATTTTGATTAAGAATGTTTAGAATATATAGTTTATCGATTCTGGAAGAATACAAAATTTATTTCATCGAAAAGAGAATTCTGATTGAGGAGTAATTGAAAAAACTACAAATTCGGTCGAAACTCAAAGGGGTACCATCATGGAAAATAGCGAATTTTGGTTCCAAAAATATGTATTATATTAACATTACTATCTCAATATATGTCGAGTAAGAATATGAATAAAACTAATTTAACTGAAAACGAAGTACTGAGTGGTGAGATAATGACAAAAGTACGAAATCAGACGAAACTAATTTGGTACCCACTGAGAAGAAGGTGCTGAACGTCTGATATACAAGTGATCAACGTTCATTTGATCTTATATGTTTTATAAGAATGTTTAGAAAAGATATTTGATCGAGTACGGAAGAAAACAAAATTTATTTCATCGAAAATAGAGTTCCGATTAGGAAGAAATTCAAACATTTACAAAATCAGTCGAAACTCAAAGGGGTACTATCACGGAAAATAGTTGATTTAGGTTCCAAAAATATTTATTATAGTAACATTACTACCTCAATATATATCGAGTTAGAATGTTAATAAAAGTAATATAATTGAAAACGAAGTTGTGAATGATGAGATATAAACAAAACTACGAAATGGGACGAAACTAATATTGTGTCACCTAGGAAAAAGTATTTAACATCTTATATACACGTGATAAAAGAAAACATTTGATATGATATTTTGATTAAGAATGTTTAGAATATATAGTTTATCGATTCCGGAAGAATACAAAAATTATTTCATCGAAAAGAGAATTCCGATTGAGGAGTAATTGAAAAAACTACAAATTCGGTTGAAACTCAAAGGGGTACCATCACGGAAAATAGTTGATTTATGTTCCAAAAATATGTATTATATTAACATTATTACCTCAATATATATCGAGTAAGAATGCGAATGAAAGTAATTTCATTGAAAACAAAGTTGTGAGTGATGAGATATTGACAAAACTACGAAATGGGACGAAACTAATAATGTGACACCTAGGAAAAATGTATTTAACGTCTTATATACACGTGATAAAAGAAAACATTTGATATGATATTTTGGATAAGAATGTTTAGAATATATAGTTTATCGATTCCGGAAGAATACAAAATTTATTTCATCGAAAATAGAGTTCCGATTAAGGAGAAATTCCAAAAACTATAAAATCGGTTGAAACTCAAAGGGGTTCCATCACGGAAAATAGTTGATTTAGGTTCCAAAAATATGTATTATATTAACATTACTACCTCAATATATATCGAGTTAGAATGCGAATGAAAGTAATTTCATTGAAAACAAAGTTGTGAGTGATGAGATATTAACAAAACTACGAAATGGTACCAAACTAATAAGCTACCCACTGAGAAGAAGGTGTTGAACGTCTGATATACAAGTGATCACAACGTTCATTTGATCTTATATGTCTTGTAAGAATGTTTAGAAAAGATATTTGATCGATTACGGAAGAAAACAAAATTCATTTCATCGAAAATAGAGTTCCGATTAGGGAGAAATTCAAACAATTACAAAATCGGTCGAAACTCAAAGGGGTACCATCACGGAAAATAGTTGATGTTGGTTCCAAAAATATGTATTATATTAACATTATTATCTCAATATATATCGAGTAAGAATGCGAATAAAAGTAATATCATTGAAAACGAAGTTGTAAGTGATGAAATATTGACAAAACTACGAAATGGGACGAAACTAATATGGTGCCACCTAGGAAAAATGTATTTAACGTCTTATATACACGTGATAAAAGAAAACATTTGATATGATATTTTGATTAAGAATGTTTAGAATATATAGTTTATCGATTCCGGAAGAATACAAAATTTATTTCATCGAAAAGAGAATTCCGATTGAGGAGTAATTGAAAACACTACGAATTCGGTCGAAACTCAAAGGGGTACCATCACGGAAAATAGCGAATTTTGGTTCCAAAAATATGTATTATATTAACATTACTATCTCAATATATATCGAGTAAGAATCTGAACAAAACTAATTTCACTGAAAACGAAGTACTGAGTGATGAGATACTGACAAAAGTACGAAATCAGACGAAACTAATAAGGTACCCACTGAGAAGAAGGTGTTGAACGTCTGATATACAACTGATCACAACGTTCATTCGATCTTATATGTCTTGTAAGAATTTTTAGAAAAGATATTTGATCGATTACGGAAGAAAACAAAATTCATTTTATCGAAAATAGAGTTCCGATTAGGGAGAAATTTAAAGAATTACAAAATCGGTCGAAACTCAAAGGGGTACCATCACGGAAAATAGTTGATTTTGGTTCCAAAAATATGTATTATATTAACATTATTATCTCAATATATATCGAGTAAGAATCTGAATAAAACTAATTTCACTGAAATCGAAGTACTGAGTGATAAGATACTAACAAAACTACGAAATGGGACGAAACTAATACGGTGCCATCTATGAAATAAATATATAGCCTCTTATAAACATGTGACAAAATAAACCATTTAATCTTATATTTTGAGTAAAAATGTTTAGAATATATATTTTATCGATTTCGGAAGATTACAAAATTTATTTCATCGAAAATAGAGTTCAGATTAAGGAGAAATTCCAAAAACTACAAAATCGGTTGAAACTAAAAGGGGTACGTACCATCACGGAAAATAGTTGATTTAGGTTCCAAAAATATGTATTATATTAACATTACTACCTCAATATTTATCGAGTTAGAATGCGAATGAAAGTAATTTCATTGAAAACAAAGTTGTGAGTGATGAGATATTGACAAAACTACGAAATAGTACGAAACTAATATGGTGCCACCTAGGAATAAAGTATTTAACGTCTTATATACATGTGATAAAAGAAAACATTTACTCTTATATGTTCAGTAAGAATGTTTAGAATATATATTTTATCGATTCTGGAAGAATACAAAATTTATTTCATCAAACATAGGGTTCTGATTAAGGAGTAATTCAAAAAACAACAAAATCAGTTGAAACTCAAAGGGGTACCATCACGGAAATTAGCGAATTTTGGTTCCAAAAATATGTATTATATTAACATTACTACCTCAATATATATCGAGTTAGAATGCGAATAAAAGTAATTTCATTGAAAACAAAGTTGTGAGTGATGAGATATTGACAAACCAACGAAATGGGACGAAACTAATATGGTGCCACCTAGGAAAAATGTATTTAACGTCTTATATACACGTGATAAAAGAAAACATTTGATATGATATTTTGATTAAGAATGTTTAGAATATATAGTTTATCGATTCTGGAAGAATACAAAATTTATTTCATCGAAAAGAGAATTCTGATTGAGGAGTAATTGAAAAAACTACAAATTCGGTCGAAACTCAAAGGGGTACCATCATGGAAAATAGCGAATTTTGGTTCCAAAAATATGTATTATATTAACATTACTATCTCAATATATGTCGAGTAAGAATATGAATAAAACTAATTTCACTGAAAACGAAGTACTGAGTGGTGAGATAATGACAAAAGTACGAAATCAGACGAAACTAATTAGGTACCCACTGAGAAGAAGGTGCTGAACGTCTGATATACAAGTGATCAACGTTCATTTGATCTTATATGTTTTATAAGAATGTTTAGAAAAGATATTTGATCGAGTACGGAAGAAAACAAAATTTATTTCATCGAAAATAGAGTTCCGATTAGGAAGAAATTCAAACATTTACAAAATCAGTCGAAACTCAAAGGGGTACTATCACGGAAAATAGTTGATTTAGGTTCCAAAAATATTTATTATAGTAACATTACTACCTCAATATATATCGAGTTAGAATGTTAATAAAAGTAATATAATTGAAAACGAAGTTGTGAATGATGAGATATAAACAAAACTACGAAATGGGACGAAACTAATATTGTGTCACCTAGGAAAAAGTATTTAACATCTTATATACACGTGATAAAAGAAAACATTTGATATGATATTTTGATTAAGAATGTTTAGAATATATAGTTTATCGATTCCGGAAGAATACAAAAATTATTTCATCGAAAAGAGAATTCCGATTGAGGAGTAATTGAAAAAACTACAAATTCGGTTGAAACTCAAAGGGGTACCATCACGGAAAATAGTTGATTTATGTTCCAAAAATATGTATTATATTAACATTATTACCTCAATATATATCGAGTAAGAATGCGAATGAAAGTAATTTCATTGAAAACAAAGTTGTGAGTGATGAGATATTGACAAAACTACGAAATGGGACGAAACTAATAATGTGACACCTAGGAAAAATGTATTTAACGTCTTATATACACGTGATAAAAGAAAATATTTGATATGATATTTTGGATAAGAATGTTTAGAATATATAGTTTATCGATTCCGGAAGAATACAAAATTTATTTCATCGAAAATAGAGTTCCGATTAAGGAGAAATTCCAAAAACTATAAAATCGGTTGAAACTCAAAGGGGTTCCATCACGGAAAATAGTTGATTTAGGTTCCAAAAATATGTATTATATTAACATTACTACCTCAATATATATCGAGTTAGAATGCGAATGAAAGTAATTTCATTGAAAACAAAGTTGTGAGTGATGAGATATTAACAAAACTACGAAATGGTACCAAACTAATAAGCTACCCACTGAGAAGAAGGTGTTGAACGTCTGATATACAAGTGATCACAACGTTCATTTGATCTTATA
This sequence comes from Chamaenerion angustifolium, assembly GCA_946814005.1. NCBI lineage: Eukaryota > Viridiplantae > Streptophyta > Magnoliopsida > Myrtales > Onagraceae > Chamaenerion > Chamaenerion angustifolium. Next base: position 515,721 of record OX328278.1, on the reverse strand, counting down.
TGTCTTGTAAGAATGTTTAGAAAAGATATTTGATCGATTACGGAAGAAAACAAAATTCATTTCATCGAAAATAGAGTTCCGATTAGGGAGAAATTCAAACAATTACAAAATCGGTCGAAACTCAAAGGGGTACCATCACGGAAAATAGTTGATGTTGGTTCCAAAAATATGTATTATATTAACATTATTATCTCAATATATATCGAGTAAGAATGCGAATAAAAGTAATATCATTGAAAACGAAGTTGTAAGTGATGAAATATTGACAAAACTACGAAATGGGACGAAACTAATATGGTGCCACCTAGGAAAAATGTATTTAACGTCTTATATACACGTGATAAAAGAAAACATTTGATATGATATTTTGATTAAGAATGTTTAGAATATATAGTTTATCGATTCGGGAAGAATACAAAATTTATTTCATCGAAAAGAGAATTCCGATTGAGGAGTAATTGAAAACACTACGAATTCGGTCGAAACTCAAAGGGGTACCATCACGGAAAATAGCGAATTTTGGTTCCAAAAATATGTATTATATTAACATTACTATCTCAATATATATCGAGTAAGAATCTGAACAAAACTAATTTCACTGAAAACGAAGTACTGAGTGATGAGATACTGACAAAAGTACGAAATCAGATGAAACTAATAAGGTACCCACTGAGAAGAAGGTGTTGAACGTCTGATATACAACTGATCACAACGTTCATTCGATCTTATATGTCTTGTAAGAATTTTTAGAAAAGATATTTGATCGATTACGGAAGAAAACAAAATTCATTTTATCGAAAATAGAGTTCCGATTAGGGAGAAATTTAAAGAATTACAAAATCGGTCGAAACTCAAAGGGGTACCATCACGGAAAATAGTTGATTTTGGTTCCAAAAATATGTATTATATTAACATTATTATCTCAATATATATCGAGTAAGAATCTGAATAAAACTAATTTCACTGAAATCGAAGTACTGAGTGATAAGATACTAACAAAACTACGAAATGGGACGAAACTAATACGGTGCCATCTATGAAATAAATATATAGCCTCTTATAAACATGTGACAAAATAAACCATTTAATCTTATATTTTGAGTAAAAATGTTTAGAATATATATTTTATCGATTTCGGAAGATTACAAAATTTATTTCATCGAAAATAGAGTTCAGATTAAGGAGAAATTCCAAAAACTACAAAATCGGTTGAAACTAAAAGGGGTACGTACCATCACGGAAAATAGTTGATTTAGGTTCCAAAAATATGTATTATATTAACATTACTACCTCAATATTTATCGAGTTAGAATGCGAATGAAAGTAATTTCATTGAAAACAAAGTTGTGAGTGATGAGATATTGACAAAACTACGAAATAGTACGAAACTAATATGGTGCCACCTAGGAATAAAGTATTTAACGTCTTATATACATGTGATAAAAGAAAACATTTACTCTTATATGTTCAGTAAGAATGTTTAGAATATATATTTTATCGATTCTGGAAGAATACAAAATTTATTTCATCAAACATAGGGTTCTGATTAAGGAGTAATTCAAAAAACAACAAAATCAGTTGAAACTCAAAGGGGTACCATCACGGAAATTAGCGAATTTTGGTTCCAAAAATATGTATTATATTAACATTACTACCTCAATATATATCGAGTTAGAATAGGAATAAAAGTAATTTCATTGAAAACAAAGTTGTGAGTGATGAGATATTGACAAAACAACGAAATGGGACGAAACTAATATGGTGCCACCTAGGAAAAATGTATTTAACGTCTTATATACACGTGATAAAAGAAAACATTTGATATGATATTTTGATTAAGAATGTTTAGAATATATAGTTTATCGATTCTGGAAGAATACAAAATTTATTTCATCGAAAAGAGAATTCTGATTGAGGAGTAATTGAAAAAACTACAAATTCGGTCGAAACTCAAAGGGGTACCATCATGGAAAATAGCGAATTTTGGTTCCAAAAATATGTATTATATTAACATTACTATCTCAATATATGTCGAGTAAGAATATGAATAAAACTAATTTCACTGAAAACGAAGTACTGAGTGGTGAGATAATGACAAAAGTACGAAATCAGACGAAACTAATTAGGTACCCACTGAGAAGAAGGTGCTGAACGTCTGATATACAAGTGATCAACGTTCATTTGATCTTATATGTTTTATAAGAATGTTTAGAAAAGATATTTGATCGAGTACGGAAGAAAACAAAATTTATTTCATCGAAAATAGAGTTCCGATTAGGAAGAAATTCAAACATTTACAAAATCAGTCGAAACTCAAAGGGGTACTATCACGGAAAATAGTTGATTTAGGTTCCAAAAATATTTATTATAGTAACATTACTACCTCAATATATATCGAGTTAGAATGTTAATAAAAGTAATATAATTGAAAACGAAGTTGTGAATGATGAGATATAAACAAAACTACGAAATGGGACGAAACTAATATTGTGTCACCTAGGAAAAAGTATTTAACATCTTATATACACGTGATAAAAGAAAACATTTGATATGATATTTTGATTAAGAATGTTTAGAATATATAGTTTATCGATTCCGGAAGAATACAAAAATTATTTCATCGAAAAGAGAATTCCGATTGAGGAGTAATTGAAAAAACTACAAATTCGGTTGAAACTCAAAGGGGTACCATCACGGAAAATAGTTGATTTATGTTCCAAAAATATGTATTATATTAACATTATTACCTCAATATATATCGAGTAAGAATGCGAATGAAAGTAATTTCATTGAAAACAAAGTTGTGAGTGATGAGATATTGAAAAACTACGAAATGGGACGAAACTAATAATGTGACACCTAGGAAAAATGTATTTAACGTCTTATATACACGTGATAAAAGAAAACATTTGATATGATATTTTGGATAAGAATGTTTAGAATATATAGTTTATCGATTCCGGAAGAATACAAAATTTATTTCATCGAAAATAGAGTTCCGATTAAGGAGAAATTCCAAAAACTATAAAATCGGTTGAAACTCAAAGGGGTTCCATCACGGAAAATAGTTGATTTAGGTTCCAAAAATATGTATTATATTAACATTACTACCTCAATATATATCGAGTTAGAATGCGAATGAAAGTAATTTCATTGAAAACAAAGTTGTGAGTGATGAGATATTAACAAAACTACGAAATGGTACCAAACTAATAAGCTACCCACTGAGAAGAAGGTGTTGAACGTCTGATATACAAGTGATCACAACGTTCATTTGATCTTATATGTCTTGTAAGAATGTTTAGAAAAGATATTTGATCGATTACGGAAGAAAACAAAATTCATTTCATCGAAAATAGAGTTCCGATTAGGGAGAAATTCAAACAATTACAAAATCGGTCGAAACTCAAAGGGGTACCATCACGGAAAATAGTTGATGTTGGTTCCAAAAATATGTATTATATTAACATTATTATCTCAATATATATCGAGTAAGAATGCGAATAAAAGTAATATCATTGAAAACGAAGTTGTAAGTGATGAAATATTGACAAAACTACGAAATGGGACGAAACTAATATGGTGCCACCTAGGAAAAATGTATTTAACGTATTATATACACGTGATAAAAGAAAACATTTGATATGATATTTTGATTAAGAATGTTTAGAATATATAGTTTATCGATTCGGGAAGAATACAAAATTTATTTCATCGAAAAGAGAATTCCGATTGAGGAGTAATTGAAAAAACTACGAATTCGGTCGAAACTCAAAGGGGTACCATCACGGAAAATAGCGAATTTTGGTTCCAAAAATATGTATTATATTAACATTACTATCTCAATATATATCGAGTAAGAATATGAATAAAACTAATTTCACTGAAAACGAAGTACTGAGTGATGAGATACTGACAAAAGTACGAAATCAGACGAAACTAATAAGGTACCTACTGAGAAGAAGGTGTTGAACGTCTGATATACAACTGATCACAACGTTCATTCGATCTTATATGTCTTGTAAGAATTTTTAGAAAAGATATTTGATCGATTACGGAAGAAAACAAAATTCATTTTATCGAAAATAGAGTTCCGATTAGGGAGAAATTTAAAGAATTACAAAATCGGTCGAAACTCAAAGGGGTACCATCACGGAAAATAGTTGATTTTGGTTCCAAAAATATGTATTATATTAACATTATTATCTCAATATATATCGAGTAAGAATCTGAATAAAACTAATTTCACTGAAATCGAAGTACTGAGTGATAAGATACTAACAAAACTACGAAATGGGACGAAACTAATACGGTGCCATCTATGAAATAAATATATAGCCTCTTATAAACATGTGACAAAATAAACCATTTAATCTTATATTTTGAGTAAAAATGTTTAGAATATATATTTTATCGATTTCGGAAGATTACAAAATTTATTTCATCGAAAATAGAGTTCAGATTAAGGAGAAATTCCAAAAACTACAAAATCGGTTGAAACTAAAAGGGGTACCATCACGGAAAATAGTTGATTTAGGTTCAAAAAATATGTATTATATTAACATTACTACCTCAATATTTATCGAGTTAGAATGCGAATGAAAGTAATTTCATTGAAAACAAAGTTGTGAGTGAAGAGATATTGACAAAACTACGAAATAGTACGAAACTAATATGGTGCCACCTAGGAATAAAGTATTTAACGTCTTATATACATGTGATAAAAGAAAACATTTACTCTTATATGTTCAGTAAGAATGTTTAGAATATATAGTTTATCGATTCTGGAAGAATACAAAATTTATTTCATCAAACATAGGGTTCTGATTAAGGAGTAATTCAAAAAACAACAAAATCAGTTGAAACTCAAAGGGGTACCATCACGGAAATTAGCGAATTTTGGTTCCAAAAATATGTATTATATTAACATTACTACCTCAATATATATCGAGTTAGAATGCGAATAAATGTAATTTCATTGAAAACAAAGTTGTGAGTGATGAGATATTGACAAAACTACGAAATGGGACGAAACTAATAATGTGACACCTAGGAAAAATGTATTTAACGTCTTATATACACGTGATAAAAGAAAACATTTGATATGATATTTTGATTAAGAATGTTTAGAATATATAGTTTATCGATTCGGGAAGAATACAAAATTTATTTCATCGAAAAGAGAATTCCGATTGAGGAGTAATTGAAAAAACTACGAATTCGGTCGAAACTCAAAGGGGTACCATCACGGAAAATAGCGAATTTTGGTTCCAAAAATATGTATTATATTAACATTACTATCTCAATATATATCGAGTAAGAATATGAATAAAACTAATTTCACTGAAAACGAAGTACTGAGTGATGAGATACTGACAAAAGTACGAAATCAGACGAAACTAATAAGGTACCTACTGAGAAGAAGGTGTTGAACGTCTGATATACAACTGATCACAACGTTCATTCGATCTTATATGTCTTGTAAGAATTTTTAGAAAAGATATTTGATCGATTACGGAAGAAAACAAAATTCATTTTATCGAAAATAGAGTTCCGATTAGGGAGAAATTTAAAGAATTACAAAATCGGTCGAAACTCAAAGGGGTACCATCACGGAAAATAGTTGATTTTGGTTCCAAAAATATGTATTATATTAACATTATTATCTCAATATATATCGAGTAAGAATCTGAATAAAACTAATTTCACTGAAATCGAAGTACTGAGTGATAAGATACTAACAAAACTACGAAATGGGACGAAACTAATACGGTGCCATCTATGAAATAAATATATAGCCTCTTATAAACATGTGACAAAATAAACCATTTAATCTTATATTTTGAGTAAAAATGTTTAGAATATATATTTTATCGATTTCGGAAGATTACAAAATTTATTTCATCGAAAATAGAGTTCAGATTAAGGAGAAATTCCAAAAACTACAAAATCGGTTGAAACTAAAAGGGGTACCATCACGGAAAATAGTTGATTTAGGTTCAAAAAATATGTATTATATTAACATTACTACCTCAATATTTATCGAGTTAGAATGCGAATGAAAGTAATTTCATTGAAAACAAAGTTGTGAGTGAAGAGATATTGACAAAACTACGAAATAGTACGAAACTAATATGGTGCCACCTAGGAATAAAGTATTTAACGTCTTATATACATGTGATAAAAGAAAACATTTACTCTTATATGTTCAGTAAGAATGTTTAGAATATATAGTTTATCGATTCTGGAAGAATACAAAATTTATTTCATCAAACATAGGGTTCTGATTAAGGAGTAATTCAAAAAACAACAAAATCAGTTGAAACTCAAAGGGGTACCATCACGGAAATTAGCGAATTTTGGTTCCAAAAATATGTATTATATTAACATTACTACCTCAATATATATCGAGTTAGAATGCGAATAAATGTAATTTCATTGAAAACAAAGTTGTGAGTGATGAGATATTGACAAAACTACGAAATGGGACGAAACTAATAATGTGACACCTAGGAAAAATGTATTTAACGTCTTATATACACGTGATAAAAGAAAACATTTGATATGATATTTTGATTAAGAATGTTTAGAATATATAGTTTATCGATTCGGGAAGAATACAAAATTTATTTCATCGAAAAGAGAATTCCGATTGAGGAGTAATTGAAAAAACTACGAATTCGGTCGAAACTCAAAGGGGTACCATCACGGAAAATAGCGAATTTTGGTTCCAAAAATATGTATTATATTAACATTACTATCTCAATATATATCGAGTAAGAATATGAATAAAACTAATTTCACTGAAAACGAAGTACTGAGTGATGAGATACTGACAAAAGTACGAAATCAGACGAAACTAATAAGGTACCTACTGAGAAGAAGGTGTTGAACGTCTGATATACAACTGATCACAACGTTCATTCGATCTTATATGTCTTGTAAGAATTTTTAGAAAAGATATTTGATCGATTACGGAAGAAAACAAAATTCATTTTATCGAAAATAGAGTTCCGATTAGGGAGAAATTTAAAGAATTACAAAATCGGTCGAAACTCAAAGGGGTACCATCACGGAAAATAGTTGATTTTGGTTCCAAAAATATGTATTATATTAACATTATTATCTCAATATATATCGAGTAAGAATCTGAATAAAACTAATTTCACTGAAATCGAAGTACTGAGTGATAAGATACTAACAAAACTACGAAATGGGACGAAACTAATACGGTGCCATCTATGAAATAAATATATAGCCTCTTATAAACATGTGACAAAATAAACCATTTAATCTTATATTTTGAGTAAAAATGTTTAGAATATATATTTTATCGATTTCGGAAGATTACAAAATTTATTTCATCGAAAATAGAGTTCAGATTAAGGAGAAATTCCAAAAACTACAAAATCGGTTGAAACTAAAAGGGGTACCATCACGGAAAATAGTTGATTTAGGTTCAAAAAATATGTATTATATTAACATTACTACCTCAATATTTATCGAGTTAGAATGCGAATGAAAGTAATTTCATTGAAAACAAAGTTGTGAGTGAAGAGATATTGACAAAACTACGAAATAGTACGAAACTAATATGGTGCCACCTAGGAATAAAGTATTTAACGTCTTATATACATGTGATAAAAGAAAACATTTACTCTTATATGTTCAGTAAGAATGTTTAGAATATATAGTTTATCGATTCTGGAAGAATACAAAATTTATTTCATCAAACATAGGGTTCTGATTAAGGAGTAATTCAAAAAACAACAAAATCAGTTGAAACTCAAAGGGGTACCATCACGGAAATTAGCGAATTTTGGTTCCAAAAATATGTATTATATTAACATTACTACCTCAATATATATCGAGTTAGAATGCGAATAAATGTAATTTCATTGAAAACAAAGTTGTGAGTAATGAGATATTGACAAAACTACGAAATGGGACGAAACTAATAATGTGACACCTAGGAAAAATGTATTTAACGTCTTATATACACGTGATAAAAGAAAACATTTGATATGATATTTTGATTAAGAATGTTTAGAATATATAGTTTATCGATTCGGGAAGAATACAAAATTTATTTCATCGAAAAGAGAATTCCGATTGAGGAGTAATTGAAAAAACTACGAATTCGGTCGAAACTCAAAGGGGTACCATCACGGAAAATAGCGAATTTTGGTTCCAAAAATATGTATTATATTAACATTACTATCTCAATATATATCGAGTAAGAATATGAATAAAACTAATTTCACTGAAAACGAAGTACTGAGTGATGAGATACTGACAAAAGTACGAAATCAGACGAAACTAATAAGGTACCTACTGAGAAGAAGGTGTTGAACGTCTGATATACAACTGATCACAACGTTCATTCGATCTTATATGTCTTGTAAGAATTTTTAGAAAAGATATTTGATCGATTACGGAAGAAAACAAAATTCATTTTATCGAAAATAGAGTTCCGATTAGGGAGAAATTTAAAGAATTACAAAATCGGTCGAAACTCAAAGGGGTACCATCACGGAAAATAGTTGATTTTGGTTCCAAAAATATGTATTATATTAACATTATTATCTCAATATATATCGAGTAAGAATCTGAATAAAACTAATTTCACTGAAATCGAAGTACTGAGTGATAAGATACTAACAAAACTACGAAATGGGACGAAACTAATACGGTGCCATCTATGAAATAAATATATAGCCTCTTATAAACATGTGACAAAATAAACCATTTAATCTTATATTTTGAGTAAAAATGTTTAGAATATATATTTTATCGATTTCGGAAGATTACAAAATTTATTTCATCGAAAATAGAGTTCAGATTAAGGAGAAATTCCAAAAACTACAAAATCGGTTGAAACTAAAAGGGGTACCATCACGGAAAATAGTTGATTTAGGTTCAAAAAATATGTATTATATTAACATTACTACCTCAATATTTATCGAGTTAGAATGCGAATGAAAGTAATTTCATTGAAAATAAAGTTGTGAGTGAAGAGATATTGACAAAACTACGAAATAGTACGAAACTAATATGCTGCCACCTAGGAATAAAGTATTTAACGTCTTATATACATGTGATAAAAGAAAACATTTACTCTTATATGTTCAGTAAGAATGTTTAGAATATATAATTTATCGATTCTGGAAGAATACAAAATTTATTTCATCAAACATAGGGTTCTGATTAAGGAGTAATTCAAAAAACAACAAAATCAGTTGAAACTCAAAGGGGTACCATCACGGAAATTAGCGAATTTTGGTTCCAAAAATATGTATTATATTAACATTACTACCTCAATATATATCGAGTTAGAATGCGAATAAATGTAATTTCATTGAAAACAAAGTTGTGAGTGATGAGATATTGACAAAACTACGAAAATGGACGAAACTAATATGGTGCCATCTAGGAAATAAATATATAGCCTCTTATAAACATGTGACAAAAGAAACCATTTGATCTTATATTCTTAGTAATAATGTTTAGAATATATATTTTATCGATTTCGGAAGATTACAAAATTTATTTCATCAAAAATAGTGTTCCGATTAAGGAGTAATTCAAAAAACAACAAAATCGGTTGAAACTCAAAGGGGTACCATCACGGAAATTAGTGAATTTTGGTTCCAAAAATATGTATTATATTAACATTACTACCTCAATATATATCGAGTTAGAATACGAATAAAAGTAATTTCATTGAAAACAAAGTTGTCAGTGATGATATATTGACAAAACTACGAAATGGGACGAAACTAATATGGTGCCTCCTTGGAATAAAGTATTTAACGTCTTATATACACGTGATAAAAGAAAACATTTACTCTGATATTTTCAGTAAGAATGTTTAGAATATATATTTTATCGATTCCGGAAGAATACAAAATTTATTTCATCAAAAATAGTATTCTGATTAAGGGGTAATTCTAAAAACAACAAAATCGGTTGAAACTCAAAGGGGTACCACCACGGAAATTAGTGAATTTTGGTTCCAAAAATATGTATTATATTAACATTAGTACCTCAATATATATCGAGTTAGAATGCGAATAAAAGTAATTTTATTGAAAACAAAGTTGTCAGTGATGATATATTGACAAAACTACGAAATGGGACGAAACTAATATGGTGCCGCCTAGGAAAAATGTATTTAACGTCTTATATACACGTGATAAAATAAAACATTTGATATGATATTTTGATTAAGAATGTTTAGAATATATAGTTTATCGATTTCGTAAGATTACAAAATTCATTTCATCGAAAATAGAGTTCCGATTAAGGAGAAATTCCAAAAACTATAAAATCGGTTGAAACTCAAAGGGGTACCATCACCTAGGAAAAATGTATTTAACGTCGTATATACACGTGATAAAAGAAAACATTTGATATTATATTTTGATTAAGGATTTTTAGAATATATAGTTTGTTGATTCCGGAAGAATACAAAATTTATTTCATCGAAAAGAGAATTCCGATTGAGGAGTAATTGAAAAAACTACAAATTCGGTCGAAACTCAAAGGGGTACCATCACGGAAAATAGCGAATTTTGGTTCCAAAAATATGTATTATATTAACATTACTATCTCAATATATATCGAGTAAGAATCTGAACAAAACTAATTTCACTGAAAACGAAGTACTGAGTGATGAGATACTGACAAAAGTACGAAATCAGACGAAACTAATAAGCTACCCACTGAGAAGAAGGTGTTGAACGTCTGATATACAAGTGATCACAACGTTCATTTGATCTTATATGTCTTGTAAGAATGTTTAGAAAATATATTTGATCGATTACGGAAGAAAACAAAATTCATTTCATCGAAAATAGAGTTCCGATTAGGGAGAAATTCAAACAATTACAAAATCGGTCGAAACTCAAAGGGGTACCATCACGGAAAATAGTTGATGTTGGTTCCAAAAATATGTATTATATTAACATTATTATCTCAATATATATCGAGTAAGAATGCGAATAAAAGTAATATCATTGAAAACGAAGTTGTAAGTGATGAAATATTGACAAAACTACGAAATGGGAAGAAACTAATATGGTGCCACCTAGGAAAAATGTATTTAACGTCTTATATACACGTGATAAAAGAAAACATTTGATATGATATTTTGATTAAGAATGTTTAGAATATATAGTTTATCGATTCCGGAAGAATACAAATTTATTTCATCGAAAAGAGAATTCCGATTGAGGAGTAATTGAAAAAACTACGAATTCGGTCGAAACTCAAAGGGGTACCATCACGGAAAATAGCGAATTTTGGTTCCAAAAATATGTATTATATTAACATTACTATCTCAATATATATCGAGTAAGAATATGAATAAAACTAATTTCACTGAAAACGAAGTACTGAGTGATGAGATACTGACAAAAGTACGAAATCAGACGAAACTAATAAGGTACCCACTGAGAAGAAGGTGTTGAACGTCTGATATACAACTGATCACAACGTTCATTCGATCTTATATGTCTTGTAAGAATTTTTAGAAAAGATATTTGATCGATTACGGAAGAAAACAAAATTCATTTTATCGAAAATAGAGTTCCGATTAGGGAGAAATTTAAAGAATTACAAAATCGGTCGAAACTCAAAGGGGTACCATCACGGAAAATAGTTGATTTTGGTTCCAAAAATATGTATTATATTAACATTATTATCTCAATATATATCGAGTAAGAATCTGAATAAAACTAATTTCACTGAAATCGAAGTACTGAGTGATAAGATACTAACAAAACTACGAAATGGGACGAAACTAATACGGTGCCATCTATGAAATAAATATATAGCCTCTTATAAACATGTGACAAAATAAACCATTTAATCTTATATTTTGAGTAAAAATGTTTAGAATATATATTTTATCGATTTCGGAAGATTACAAAATTTATTTCATCGAAAATAGAGTTCAGATTAAGGAGAAATTCCAAAAACTACAAAATCGGTTGAAACTAAAAGGGGTACCATCACGGAAAATAGTTGATTTAGGTTCCAAAAATATGTATTATATTAACATTACTACCTCAATATTTATCGAGTTAGAATGCGAATGAAAGTAATTTCATTGAAAACAAAGTTGTGAGTGATGAGATATTGACAAAACTACGAAATAGTACGAAACTAATATGGTGCCACCTAGGAATAAAGTATTTAACGTCTTATATACATGTGATAAAAGAAAACATTCACTCTTATATGTTCAGTAAGAATGTTTAGAATATATATTTTATCGATTCTGGAAGAATACAAAATTTATTTCATCAAACATAGGGTTCTGATTAAGGAGTAATTCAAAAAACAACAAAATCAGTTGAAACTCAAAGGGGTACCATCACGGAAATTAGCGAATTTTGGTTCCAAAAATATGTATTATATTAACATTACTACCTCAATATATATCGAGTTAGAATGCGAATAAAAGTAATTTCATTGAAAACAAAGTTGTGAGTGATGAGATATTGACAAAACAACGAAATGGGACGAAACTAATATGGTGCCACCTAGGAAAAATGTATTTAACGTCTTATATACACGTGATAAAAGAAAACATTTGATATGATATTTTGATTAAGAATGTTTAGAATATATAGTTTATCGATTCCGGAAGAATACAAAAATTATTTCATCGAAAAGAGAATTCCGATTGAGGAGTAATTGAAAAAACTACAAATTCGGTTGAAACTCAAAGGGGTACCATCACGGAAAATAGTTGATTTATGTTCCAAAAATATGTATTATATTAACATTATTACCTCAATATATATCGAGTAAGAATGCGAATGAAAGTAATTTCATTGAAAACAAAGTTGTGAGTGATGAGATATTGACAAAACTACGAAATGGGACGAAACTAATAATGTGACACCTAGGAAAAATGTATTTAACGTCTTATATACACGTGATAAAAGAAAACATTTGATATGATATTTTGATTAAGAATGTTTAGAATATATAGTTTATCGATTCCGGAAGAATACAAAATTTATTTCATCGAAAAGAGAATTCCGATTGAGGAGTAATTGAAAAAACTACAAATTCGGTCGAAACTCAAAGGGGTACCATCACGGAAAATAGCGAATTTTGGTTCCAAAAATACGTACTATATTAACATTACTATCTCAATATATATCGAGTAAGAATCTGAACAAAACTAATTTCACTGAAAACGAAGTACTGAGTGATGAGATACTGACAAAAGTACGAAATCAGACGAAACTAATAAGCTACCCACTGAGAAGAAGGTGTTGAACGTCTGATATACAAGTGATCACAACGTTCATTTGATCTTATATGTCTTGTAAGAATGTTTAGAAAATATATTTGATCGATTACGGAAGAAAACAAAATTCATTTCATCGAAAATAGAGTTCCGATTAGGGAGAAATTCAAACAATTACAAAATCGGTCGAAACTCAAAGGGGTACCATCACGGAAAATAGTTGATGTTGGTTCCAAAAATATGTATTATATTAACATTATTATCTCAATATATATCGAGTAAGAATGCGAATAAAAGTAATATCATTGAAAACGAAGTTGTAAGTGATGAAATATTGACAAAACTACGAAATGGGAAGAAACTAATATGGTGCCACCTAGGAAAAATGTATTTAACGTCTTATATACACGTGATAAAAGAAAACATTTGATATGATATTTTGATTAAGAATGTTTAGAATATATAGTTTATCGATTCCGGAAGAATACAAAATTTATTTCATCGAAAAGAGAATTCCGATTGAGGAGTAATTGAAAACACTACGAATTCGGTCGAAACTCAAAGGGGTACCATCACGGAAAATAGCGAATTTTGGTTCCAAAAATATGTATTATATTAACATTACTATCTCAATATATGTCGAGTGAGAATATGAATAAAACTAATTTCACTGAAAACGAAGTACTGAGTGGTGAGATAATGACAAAAGTACGAAATCAGACGAAACTAATTAGGTACCCACTGGGAAGAAGGTGTTGAACGTCTGATATACAAGTGATCAACGTTCATTTGATCTTATATGTTTTGTAAGAATGTTTAGAAAAGATATTTGATCGAGTACGGAAGAAAACAAAATTTATTTCATCGAAAATAGAGTTCCGATTAGGAAGAAATTCAAACATTTACAAAATCAGTCGAAACTCAAAGGGGTACTATCACGGAAAATAGTTGATTTAGGTTCCAAAAATATTTATTATAGTAACATTACTACCTCAATATATATCGAGTTAGAATGTTAATAAAAGTAATATAATTGAAAACGAAGTTGTGAATGATGAGATATAAACAAAACTACGAAATGGGACGAAACTAATATGGTGTCACCTAGGAAAAAGTATTTAACATCTTATATACACGTGATAAAAGAAAACATTTGATATGATATTTTGATTAAGAATGTTTAGAATATATAGTTTATCGATTCCGGAAGAATACAAAAATTATTTCATCGAAAAGAGAATTCCGATTGAGGAGTAATTGAAAAAACTACAAATTCGGTTGAAACTCAAAGGGGTACCATCACGGAAAATAGTTGATTTATGTTCCAAAAATATGTATTATATTAACATTATTACCTCAATATATATCGAGTAAGAATGCGAATGAAAGTAATTTCATTGAAAACAAAGTTGTGAGTGATGAGATATTGACAAAACTACGAAATGGGACGAAACTAATAATGTGACACCTAGGAAAAATGTATTTAACGTCTTATATACACGTGATAAAAGAAAACATTTGATATGATATTTTGATTAAGAATGTTTAGAATATATAGTTTATCGATTCCGGAAGAATACAAAATTTATTTCATCGAAAAGAGAATTCCGATTGAGGAGTAATTGAAAAAACTACAAATTCGGTCGAAACTCAAAGGGGTACCATCACGGAAAATAGCGAATTTTGGTTCCAAAAATATGTACTATATTAACATTACTATCTCAATATATATCGAGTAAGAATCTGAACAAAACTAATTTCACTGAAAACGAAGTACTGAGTGATGAGATACTGACAAAAGTACGAAATCAGACGAAACTAATAAGCTACCCACTGAGAAGAAGGTGTTGAACGTCTGATATACAAGTGATCACAACGTTCATTTGATCTTATATGTCTTGTAAGAATGTTTAGAAAATATATTTGATCGATTACGGAAGAAAACAAAATTCATTTCATCGAAAATAGAGTTCCGATTAGGGAGAAATTCAAACAATTACAAAATCGGTCGAAACTCAAAGGGGTACCATCACGGAAAATAGTTGATGTTGGTTCCAAAAATATGTATTATATTAACATTATTATCTCAATATATATCGAGTAAGAATGCGAATAAAAGTAATATCATTGAAATCGAAGTTGTAAGTGATGAAATATTGACAAAACTACGAAATGGGAAGAAACTAATATGGTGCCACCTAGGAAAAATGTATTTAACGTCTTATATACACGTGATAAAAGAAAACATTTGATATGATATTTTGATTAAGAATGTTTAGAATATATAGTTTATCGATTCTGGAAGAATACAAAATTTATTTCATCGAAAAGAGAATTCCGATTGAGGAGTAATTGAAAACACTACGAATTCGGTCGAAACTCAAAGGGGTACCATCACGGAAAATAGCGAATTTTGGTTCCAAAAATATGTATTATATTAACATTACTATCTCAATATATATCGAGTGAGAATATGAATAAAACTAATTTCACTGAAAACGAAGTACTGAGTGGTGAGATAATGACAAAAGTACGAAATCAGACGAAACTAATTAGGTACCCACTGAGAAGAAGGTGTTGAACGTCTGATATACAAGTGATCAACGTTCATTTGATCTTATATGTTTTGTAAGAATGTTTAGAAAAGATATTTGATCGAGTACGGAAGAAAACAAAATTTATTTCATCGAAAATAGAGTTCCGATTAGGAAGAAATTCAAACATTTACAAAATCAGTCGAAACTCAAAGGGGTACTATCACGGAAAATAGTTGATTTAGGTTCCAAAAATATTTATTATAGTAACATTACTACCTCAATATATATCGAGTTAGAATGTTAATAAAAGTAATATAATTGAAAACGAAGTTGTGAATGATGAGATATAAACAAAACTACGAAATGGGACGAAACTAATATGGTGTCACCTAGGAAAAAGTATTTAACATCTTATATACACGTGATAAAAGAAAACATTTGATATGATATTTTGATTAAGAATGTTTAGAATATATAGTTTATCGATTCCGGAAGAATACAAAAATTATTTCATCGAAAAGAGAATTCCGATTGAGGAGTAATTGAAAAAACTACAAATTCGGTTGAAACTCAAAGGGGTACCATCACGGAAAATAGTTGATTTATGTTCCAAAAATATGTATTATATTAACATTATTACCTCAATATATATCGAGTAAGAATGCGAATGAAAGTAATTTCATTGAAAACAAAGTTGTGAGTGATGAGATATTGACAAAACTACGAAATGGGACGAAACTAATAATGTGACACCTAGGAAAAATGTATTTAACGTCTTATATACACGTGATAAAAGAAAACATTTGATATGATATTTTGATTAAGAATGTTTAGAATATATAGTTTATCGATTCCGGAAGAATACAAAATTTATTTCATCGAAAAGAGAATTCCGATTGAGGAGTAATTGAAAAAACTACAAATTCGGTCGAAACTCAAAGGGGTACCATCACGGAAAATAGCGAATTTTGGTTCCAAAAATATGTACTATATTAACATTACTATCTCAATATATATCGAGTAAGAATCTGAACAAAACTAATTTCACTGAAAACGAAGTACTGAGTGATGAGATACTGACAAAAGTACGAAATCAGACGAAACTAATAAGCTACCCACTGAGAAGAAGGTGTTGAACGTCTGATATACAAGTGATCACAACGTTCATTTGATCTTATATGTCTTGTAAGAATGTTTAGAAAATATATTTGATCGATTACGGAAGAAAACAAAATTCATTTCATCGAAAATAGAGTTCCGATTAGGGAGAAATTCAAACAATTACAAAATCGGTCGAAACTCAAAGGGGTACCATCACGGAAAATAGTTGATGTTGGTTCCAAAAATATGTATTATATTAACATTATTATCTCAATATATATCGAGTAAGAATGCGAATAAAAGTAATATCATTGAAAACGAAGTTGTAAGTGATGAAATATTGACAAAACTACGAAATGGGAAGAAACTAATATGGTGCCACCTAGGAAAAATGTATTTAACGTCTTATATACACGTGATAAAAGAAAACATTTGATATGATATTTTGATTAAGAATGTTTAGAATATATAGTTTATCGATTCCGGAAGAATACAAAATTTATTTCATCGAAAAGAGAATTCCGATTGAGGAGTAATTGAAAACACTACGAATTCGGTCGAAACTCAAAGGGGTACCATCACGGAAAATAGCGAATTTTGGTTCCAAAAATATGTATTATATTAACATTACTATCTCAATATATGTCGAGTGAGAATATGAATAAAACTAATTTCACTGAAAACGAAGTACTGAGTGGTGAGATAATGACAAAAGTACGAAATCAGACGAAACTAATTAGGTACCCACTGGGAAGAAGGTGTTGAACGTCTGATATACAAGTGATCAACGTTCATTTGATCTTATATGTTTTGTAAGAATGTTTAGAAAAGATATTTGATCGAGTACGGAAGAAAACAAAATTTATTTCATCGAAAATAGAGTTCCGATTAGGAAGAAATTCAAACATTTACAAAATCAGTCGAAACTCAAAGGGGTACTATCACGGAAAATAGTTGATTTAGGTTCCAAAAATATTTATTATAGTAACATTACTACCTCAATATATATCGAGTTAGAATGTTAATAAAAGTAATATAATTGAAAACGAAGTTGTGAATGATGAGATATAAACAAAACTACGAAATGGGACGAAACTAATATGGTGTCACCTAGGAAAAAGTATTTAACATCTTATATACACGTGATAAAAGAAAACATTTGATATGATATTTTGATTAAGAATGTTTAGAATATATAGTTTATCGATTCCGGAAGAATACAAAAATTATTTCATCGAAAAGAGAATTCCGATTGAGGAGTAATTGAAAAAACTACAAATTCGGTTGAAACTCAAAGGGGTACCATCACGGAAAATAGTTGATTTATGTTCCAAAAATATGTATTATATTAACATTATTACCTCAATATATATCGAGTAAGAATGCGAATGAAAGTAATTTCATTGAAAACAAAGTTGTGAGTGATGAGATATTGACAAAACTACGAAATGGGACGAAACTAATAATGTGACACCTAGGAAAAATGTATTTAACGTCTTATATACACGTGATAAAAGAAAACATTTGATATGATATTTTGATTAAGAATGTTTAGAATATATAGTTTATCGATTCCGGAAGAATACAAAATTTATTTCATCGAAAAGAGAATTCCGATTGAGGAGTAATTGAAAAAACTACAAATTCGGTCGAAACTCAAAGGGGTACCATCACGGAAAATAGCGAATTTTGGTTCCAAAAATATGTACTATATTAACATTACTATCTCAATATATATCGAGTAAGAATCTGAACAAAACTAATTTCACTGAAAACGAAGTACTGAGTGATGAGATACTGACAAAAGTACGAAATCAGACGAAACTAATAAGCTACCCACTGAGAAGAAGGTGTTGAACGTCTGATATACAAGTGATCACAACGTTCATTTGATCTTATATGTCTTGTAAGAATGTTTAGAAAATATATTTGATCGATTACGGAAGAAAACAAAATTCATTTCATCGAAAATAGAGTTCCGATTAGGGAGAAATTCAAACAATTACAAAATCGGTCGAAACTCAAAGGGGTACCATCACGGAAAATAGTTGATGTTGGTTCCAAAAATATGTATTATATTAACATTATTATCTCAATATATATCGAGTAAGAATGCGAATAAAAGTAATATCATTGAAAACGAAGTTGTAAGTGATGAAATATTGACAAAACTACGAAATGGGAAGAAACTAATATGGTGCCACCTAGGAAAAATGTATTTAACGTCTTATATACACGTGATAAAAGAAAACATTTGATATGATATTTTGATTAAGAATGTTTAGAATATATAGTTTATCGATTCTGGAAGAATACAAAATTTATTTCATCGAAAAGAGAATTCCGATTGAGGAGTAATTGAAAACACTACGAATTCGGTCGAAACTCAAAGGGGTACCATCACGGAAAATAGCGAATTTTGGTTCCAAAAATATGTATTATATTAACATTACTATCTCAATATATATCGAGTGAGAATATGAATAAAACTAATTTCACTGAAAACGAAGTACTAAGTGATGAGATACTGACAAAAGTACGAAATCAGACGAAACTAATAAGGTACCCACTGAGAAGAAGGTGTTGAACGTCTGATATACAACTGATCACAACGTTCATTCGATCTTATATGTCTTGTAAGAATTTTTAGAAAAGATATTTGATCGATTACGGAAGAAAACAAAATTCATTTTATCGAAAATAGAGTTCCGATTAGGGAGAAATTTAAAGAATTACAAAATCGGTTGAAACTAAAAGGGGTACCATCACGGAAAATAGTTGATTTAGGTTCCAAAAATATGTATTATATTAACATTACTACCTCAATATTTATCGAGTTAGAATGCGAATGAAAGTAATTTCATTGAAAACAAAGTTGTGAGTGATGAGATATTGACAAAACTACGAAATAGTACGAAACTAATATGGTGCCACCTAGGAATAAAGTATTTAACGTCTTATATACATGTGATAAAAGAAAACATTTACTCTTATATGTTCAGTAAGAATGTTTATAATATATATTTTATCGATTCTGGAAGAATACAAAATTTATTTCATCAAACATAGGGTTCTGATTAAGGAGTAATTCAAAAAACAACAAAATCAGTTGAAACTCAAAGGGGTACCATCACGGAAATTAGCGAATTTTGGTTCCAAAAATATGTATTATATTAACATTACTACCTCAATATATATCGAGTTAGAATGCGAATAAATGTAATTTCATTGAAAACAAAGTTGTGAGTGATGAGACATTGACAAAACTACGAAATGGGACGAAACTAATAATGTGACACCTAGGAAAAATGTATTTAACGTCTTATATACACGTGATAAAAGAAAACATTTGATATGATATTTTGATTAAGAATGTTTAGAATATATAGTTTATCGATTCGGGAAGAATACAAAATTTATTTCATCGAAAAGAGAATTCTGATTGAGGAGTAATTGAAAAAACTACGAATTCGGTCGAAACTCAAAGGGGTACCATCACGGAAAATAGCGAATTTTGGTTCCAAAAATATGTATTATATTAACATTACTATCTCAATATATATCGAGTAAGAATATGAATAAAACTAATTTCACTGAAAACGAAGTACTGAGTGATGAGATACTGACAAAAGTACGAAATCAGACGAAACTAATAAGGTACCTACTGAGAAGAAGGTGTTGAACGTCTGATATACAACTGATCACAACGTTCATTCGATCTTATATGTCTTGTAAGAATTTTTAGAAAAGATATTTGATCGATTACGGAAGAAAACAAAATTCATTTTATCGAAAATAGAGTTCCGATTAGGGAGAAATTTAAAGAATTACAAAATCGGTCGAAACTCAAAGGGGTACCATCACGGAAAATAGTTGATTTTGGTTCCAAAAATATGTATTATATTAACATTATTATCTCAATATATATCGAGTAAGAATCTGAATAAAACTAATTTCACTGAAATCGAAGTACTGAGTGATAAGATACTAACAAAACTACGAAATGGGACGAAACTAATACGGTGCCATCTATGAAATAAATATATAGCCTCTTATAAACATGTGACAAAATAAACCATTTAATCTTATATTTTGAGTAAAAATGTTTAGAATATATATTTTATCGATTTCGGAAGATTACAAAATTTATTTCATCGAAAATAGAGTTCAGATTAAGGAGAAATTCCAAAAACTACAAAATCGGTTGAAACTAAAAGGGGTACCATCACGGAAAATAGTTGATTTAGGTTCAAAAAATATGTATTATATTAACATTACTACCTCAATATTTATCGAGTTAGAATGCGAATGAAAGTAATTTCATTGAAAACAAAGTTGTGAGTGAAGAGATATTGACAAAACTACGAAATAGTACGAAACTAATATGGTGCCACCTAGGAATAAAGTATTTAACGTCTTATATACATGTGATAAAAGAAAACATTTACTCTTATATGTTCAGTAAGAATGTTTAGAATATATAGTTTATCGATTCTGGAAGAATACAAAATTTATTTCATCAAACATAGGGTTCTGATTAAGGAGTAATTCAAAAAACAACAAAATCAGTTGAAACTCAAAGGGGTACCATCACGGAAATTAGCGAATTTTGGTTCCAAAAATATGTATTATATTAACATTACTACCTCAATATATATCGAGTTAGAATGCGAATAAATGTAATTTCATTGAAAACAAAGTTGTGAGTGATGAGATATTGACAAAACTACGAAAAGGGACGAAACTAATATGGTGCCATCTAGGAAATAAATATATAGCCTCTTATAAACATGTGACAAAAGAAACCATTTGATCTTATATTCTTAGTAATAATGTTTAGAATATATATTTTATCGATTTCGGAAGATTACAAAATTTATTTCATCAAAAATAGTGTTCCGATTAAGGAGTAATTCAAAAAACAACAAAATCGGTTGAAACTCAAAGGGGTACCATCACGGAAATTAGTGAATTTTGGTTCCAAAAATATGTATTATATTAACATTACTACCTCAATATATATCGAGTTAGAATACGAATAAAAGTAATTTCATTGAAAACAAAGTTGTCAGTGATGATATATTGACAAAACTACGAAATGGGACGAAACTAATATGGTGCCTCCTTGGAATAAAGTATTTAACGTCTTATATACACGTGATAAAAGAAAACATTTACTCTGATATTTTCAGTAAGAATGTTTAGAATATATATTTTATCGATTCCGGAAGAATACAAAATTTATTTCATCAAAAATAGTATTCTGATTAAGGGGTAATTCTATAAACAACAAAATCGGTTGAAACTCAAAGGGGTACCACCACGGAAATTAGTGAATTTTGGTTCCAAAAATATGTATTATATTAACATTAGTACCTCAATATATATCGAGTTAGAATGCGAATAAAAGTAATTTTATTGAAAACAAAGTTGTCAGTGATGATATATTGACAAAACTACGAAATGGGACGAAACTAATATGGTGCCGCCTAGGAAAAATGTATTTAACGTCTTATATACACGTGATAAAATAAAACATTTGATATGATATTTTGATTAAGAATGTTTAGAATATATAGTTTATCGATTTCGTAAGATTACAAAATTTATTTCATCGAAAATAGAGTTCCGATTAAGGAGAAATTCCAAAAACTATAAAATCGGTTGAAACTCAAAGGGGTACCATCACCTAGGAAAAATGTATTTAACGTCGTATATACACGTGATAAAAGAAAACATTTGATATTATATTTTGATTAAGGATTTTTAGAATATATAGTTTGTTGATTCCGGAAGAATACAAAATTTATTTCATCGAAAAGAGAATTCCGATTGAGGAGTAATTGAAAAAACTACAAATTCGGTCGAAACTCAAAGGGGTACCATCACGGAAAATAGCGAATTTTGGTTCCAAAAATATGTATTATATTAACATTACTATCTCAATATATATCGAGTAAGAATCTGAACAAAACTAATTTCACTGAAAACGAAGTACTGAGTGATGAGATACTGACAAAAGTACGAAATCAGACGAAACTAATAAGCTACCCACTGAGAAGAAGGTGTTGAACGTCTGATATACAAGTGATCACAACGTTCATTTGATCTTATATGTCTTGTAAGAATGTTTAGAAAATATATTTGATCGATTACGGAAGAAAACAAAATTCATTTCATCGAAAATAGAGTTCCGATTAGGGAGAAATTCAAACAATTACAAAATCGGTCGAAACTCAAAGGGGTACCATCACGGAAAATAGTTGATGTTGGTTCCAAAAATATGTATTATATTAACATTATTATCTCAATATATATCGAGTAAGAATGCGAATAAAAGTAATATCATTGAAAACGAAGTTGTAAGTGATGAAATATTGACAAAACTACGAAATGGGAAGAAACTAATATGGTGCCACCTAGGAAAAATGTATTTAACGTCTTATATACACGTGATAAAAGAAAACATTTGATATGATATTTTGATTAAGAATGTTTAGAATATATAGTTTATCGATTCCGGAAGAATACAAAAATTATTTCATCGAAAAGAGAATTCCGATTGAGGAGTAATTGAAAAAACTACGAATTCGGTTGAAACTCAAAGGGGTACCATCACGGAAAATAGTTGATTTATGTTCCAAAAATATGTATTATATTAACATTATTACCTCAATATATATCGAGTAAGAATGCGAATGAAAGTAATTTCATTGAAAACAAAGTTGTGAGTGATGAGATATTGACAAAACTACGAAATGGGACGAAACTAATAATGTGACACCTAGGAAAAATGTATTTAACGTCTTATATACACGTGATAAAAGAAAACATTTGATATGATATTTTGATTAAGAATGTTTAGAATATATAGTTTATCGATTCCGGAAGAATACAAAATTTATTTCATCGAAAAGAGAATTCCGATTGAGGAGTAATTGAAAAAACTACAAATTCGGTCGAAACTCAAAGGGGTACCATCACGGAAAATAGCGAATTTTGGTTCCAAAAATATGTACTATATTAACATTACTATCTCAATATATATCGAGTAAGAATCTGAACAAAACTAATTTCAATGAAAACGAAGTACTGAGTGATGAGATACTGACAAAAGTACGAAATCAGACGAAACTAATAAGCTACCCACTGAGAAGAAGGTGTTGAACGTCTGATATACAAGTGATCACAACGTTCATTTGATCTTATATGTCTTGTAAGAATGTTTAGAAAATATATTTGATCGATTACGGAAGAAAACAAAATTCATTTCATCGAAAATAGAGTTCCGATTAGGGAGAAATTCAAACAATTACAAAATCGGTCGAAACTCAAAGGGGTACCATCACGGAAAATAGTTGATGTTGGTTCCAAAAATATGTATTATATTAACATTATTATCTCAATATATATCGAGTAAGAATGCGAATAAAAGTAATATCATTGAAAACGAAGTTGTAAGTGATGAAATATTGACAAAACTACGAAATGGGAAGAAACTAATATGGTGCCACCTAGGAAAAATGTATTTAACGTCTTATATACACGTGATAAAAGAAAACATTTGATATGATATTTTGATTAAGAATGTTTAGAATATATAGTTTATCGATTCCGGAAGAATACAAAATTTATTTCATCGAAAAGAGAATTCCGATTGAGGAGTAATTGAAAACACTACGAATTCGGTCGAAACTCAAAGGGGTACCATCACGGAAAATAGCGAATTTTGGTTCCAAAAATATGTATTATATTAACATTACTATCTCAATATATATCGAGTAAGAATATGAATAAAACTAATTTCACTGAAAACGAAGTACTGAGTGATGAGATACTGACAAAAGTACGAAATCAGACGAAACTAATAAGGTACCCACTGAGAAGAAGGTGTTGAACGTCTGATATACAACTGATCACAACGTTCATTCGATCTTATATGTCTTGTAAGAATTTTTAGAAAAGATATTTGATCGATTACGGAAGAAAACAAAATTCATTTTATCGAAAATAGAGTTCCGATTAGGGAGAAATTTAAAGAATTACAAAATCGGTCGAAACTCAAAGGGGTACCATCACGGAAAATAGTTGATTTTGGTTCCAAAAATATGTATTATATTAACATTATTATCTCAATATATATCGAGTAAGAATCTGAATAAAACTAATTTCACTGAAATCGAAGTACTGAGTGATAAGATACTAACAAAACTACGAAATGGGACGAAACTAATACGGTGCCATCTATGAAATAAATATATAGCCTCTTATAAACATGTGACAAAATAAACCATTTAATCTTATATTTTGAGTAAAAATGTTTAGAATATATATTTTATCGATTTCGGAAGATTACAAAATTTATTTCATCGAAAATAGAGTTCAGATTAAGGAGAAATTCCAAAAACTACAAAATCGGTTGAAACTAAAAGGGGTACCATCACGGAAAATAGTTGATTTAGGTTCCAAAAATATGTATTATATTAACATTACTACCTCAATATTTATCGAGTTAGAATGCGAATGAAAGTAATTTCATTGAAAACAAAGTTGTGAGTGATGAGATATTGACAAAACTACGAAATAGTACGAAACTAATATGGTGCCACCTAGGAATAAAGTATTTAACGTCTTATATACATGTGATAAAAGAAAACATTTACTCTTATATGTTCAGTAAGAATGTTTAGAATATATATTTTATCGATTCTGGAAGAATACAAAATTTATTTCATCAAACATAGGGTTCTGATTAAGGAGTAATTCAAAAAACAACAAAATCAGTTGAAACTCAAAGGGGTGCCATCACGGAAATTAGCGAATTTTGGTTCCAAAAATATGTATTATATTAACATTACTACCTCAATATATATCGAGTTAGAATGCGAATAAAAGTAATTTCATTGAAAACAAAGTTGTGAGTGATGAGATATTGACAAAACAACGAAATGGGACGAAACTAATATGGTGCCACCTAGGAAAAATGTATTTAACGTCTTATATACACGTGATAAAAGAAAACATTTGATATGATATTTTGATTAAGAATGTTTAGAATATATAGTTTATCGATTCTGGAAGAATACAAAATTTATTTCATCGAAAAGAGAATTCTGATTGAGGAGTAATTGAAAAAACTACAAATTCGGTCGAAACTCAAAGGGGTACCATCATGGAAAATAGCGAATTTTGGTTCCAAAAATATGTATTATATTAACATTACTATCTCAATATATGTCGAGTAAGAATATGAATAAAACTAATTTCACTGAAAACGAAGTACTGAGTGGTAAGATAATGACAAAAGTACGAAATCAGACGAAACTAATTAGGTACCCACTGAGAAGAAGGTGTTGAACGTCTGATATACAAGTGATCAACGTTCATTTGATCTTATATGTTTTGTAAGAATGTTTAGAAAAGATATTTGATCGAGTACGGAAGAAAAAAAAAATTATTTCATCGAAAATAGAGTTCCGATTAGGAAGAAATTCAAACATTTACAAAATCAGTCGAAACTCAAAGGGGTACTATCACGGAAAATAGTTGATTTAGGTTCCAAAAATATTTATTATAGTAACATTACTACCTCAATATATATCGAGTTAGAATGTTAATAAAAGTAATATAATTGAAAACGAAGTTGTGAATGATGAGATATAAACAAAACTACGAAATGGGACGAAACTAATATGGTATCACCTAGGAAAAAGTATTTAACATCTTATATACACGTGATAAAAGAAAACATTTGATATGATATTTTGATTAAGAATGTTTAGAATATATAGTTTATCGATTCCGGAAGAATACAAAAATTATTTCATCGAAAAGAGAATTTCGATTGAGGAGTAATTGAAAAAACTACAAATTCGGTTGAAACTCAAAGGGGTACCATCACGGAAAATAGTTGATTTATGTTCCAAAAATATGTATTATATTAACATTATTACCTCAATATATATCGAGTAAGAATGCGAATGAAAGTAATTTCATTGAAAACAAAGTTGTGAGTGATGAGATATTGACAAAACTACGAAATGGGACGAAACTAATAATGTGACACCTAGGAAAAATGTATTTAACGTCTTATATACACGTGATAAAAGAAAACATTTGATATGATATTTTGATTAAGAATGTTTAGAATATATAGTTTATCGATTCCGGAAGAATACAAAATTTATTTCATCGAAAAGAGAATTCCGATTGAGGAGTAATTGAAAAAACTACAAATTCGGTCGAAACTCAAAGGGGTACCATCACGGAAAATAGCGAATTTTGGTTCCAAAAATACGTACTATATTAACATTACTATCTCAATATATATCGAGTAAGAATCTGAACAAAACTAATTTCAATGAAAACGAAGTACTGAGTGATGAGATACTGACAAAAGTACGAAATCAGACGAAACTAATAAGCTACCCACTGAGAAGAAGGTGTTGAACGTCTGATATACAAGTGATCACAACGTTCATTTGATCTTATATGTCTTGTAAGAATGTTTAGAAAATATATTTGATCGATTACGGAAGAAAACAAAATTCATTTCATCGAAAATAGAGTTCCGATTAGGGAGAAATTCAAACAATTACAAAATCGGTCGAAACTCAAAGGGGTACCATCACGGAAAATAGTTGATGTTGGTTCCAAAAATATGTATTATATTAACATTATTATCTCAATATATATCGAGTAAGAATGCGAATAAAAGTAATATCATTGAAAACGAAGTTGTAAGTGATGAAATATTGACAAAACTACGAAATGGGAAGAAACTAATATGGTGCCACCTAGGAAAAATGTATTTAACGTCTTATATACACGTGATAAAAGAAAACATTTGATATGATATTTTGATTAAGAATATTTAGAATATATAGTTTATCGATTCCGGAAGAATACAAAATTTATTTCATCGAAAAGAGAATTCCAATTGAGGAGTAATTGAAAACACTACGAATTCGGTCGAAACTCAAAGGGGTACCATCACGGAAAATAGCGAATTTTGGTTCCAAAAATATGTATTATATTAACATTACTATCTCAATATATGTCGAGTAAGAATATGAATAAAACTAATTTCACTGAAAACGAAGTACTGAGTGGTGAGATAATGACAAAAGTACGAAATCAGACGAAACTAATTAGGTACCCACTGAGAAGAAGGTGTTGAACGTCTGATATACAAGTGATCAACGTTCATTTGATCTTATATGTTTTGTAAGAATGTTTAGAAAAGATATTTGATCGAGTACGGAAGAAAAAAAAATTTATTTCATCGAAAATAGAGTTCCGATTAGGAAGAAATTCAAACATTTACAAAATCAGTCGAAACTCAAAGGGGTACTATCACGGAAAATAGTTGATTTAGGTTCCAAAAATATTTATTATAGTAACATTACTACCTCAATATATATCGAGTTAGAATGTTAATAAAAGTAATATAATTGAAAACGAAGTTGTGAATGATGAGATATAAACAAAACTACGAAATGGGACGAAACTAATATGGTATCACCTAGGAAAAAGTATTTAACATCTTATATACACGTGATAAAAGAAAACATTTGATATGATATTTTGATTAAGAATGTTTAGAATATATAGTTTATCGATTCCGGAAGAATACAAAAATTATTTCATCGAAAAGAGAATTCCGATTGAGGAGTAATTGAAAAAACTACAAATTCGGTTGAAACTCAAAGGGGTACCATCACGGAAAATAGTTGATTTATGTTCCAAAAATATGTATTATATTAACATTATTACCTCAATATATATCGAGTAAGAATGCGAATGAAAGTAATTTCATTGAAAACAAAGTTGTGAGTGATGAGATATTGACAAAACTACGAAATGGGACGAAACTAATAATGTGACACCTAGGAAAAATGTATTTAACGTCTTATATACACGTGATAAAAGAAAACATTTGATATGATATTTTGATTAAGAATGTTTAGAATATATAGTTTATCGATTCCGGAAGAATACAAAATTTATTTCATCGAAAAGAGAATTCCGATTGAGGAGTAATTGAAAAAACTACAAATTCGGTCGAAACTCAAAGGGGTACCATCACGGAAAATAGCGAATTTTGGTTCCAAAAATACGTACTATATTAACATTACTATCTCAATATATATCGAGTAAGAATCTGAACAAAACTAATTTCAATGAAAAGAAGTACTGAGTGATGAGATACTGACAAAAGTACGAAATCAGACGAAACTAATAAGCTACCCACTGAGAAGAAGGTGTTGAACGTCTGATATACAAGTGATCACAACGTTCATTTGATCTTATATGTCTTGTAAGAATGTTTAGAAAATATATTTGATCGATTACGGAAGAAAACAAAATTCATTTCATCGAAAATAGAGTTCCGATTAGGGAGAAATTCAAACAATTACAAAATCGGTCGAAACTCAAAGGGGTACCATCACGGAAAATAGTTGATGTTGGTTCCAAAAATATGTATTATATTAACATTATTATCTCAATATATATCGAGTAAGAATGCGAATAAAAGTAATATCATTGAAAACGAAGTTGTAAGTGATGAAATATTGACAAAACTACGAAATGGGAAGAAACTAATATGGTGCCACCTAGGAAAAATGTATTTAACGTCTTATATACACGTGATAAAAGAAAACATTTGATATGATATTTTGATTAAGAATGTTTAGAATATATAGTTTATCGATTCCGGAAGAATACAAAATTTATTTCATCGAAAAGAGAATTCCAATTGAGGAGTAATTGAAAACACTACGAATTCGGTCGAAACTCAAAGGGGTACCATCACGGAAAATAGCGAATTTTGGTTCCAAAAATATGTATTATATTAACATTACTATCTCAATATATGTCGAGTAAGAATATGAATAAAACTAATTTCACTGAAAACGAAGTACTGAGTGGTGAGATAATGACAAAAGTACGAAATCAGACGAAACTAATTAGGTACCCACTGAGAAGAAGGTGTTGAACGTCTGATATACAAGTGATCAACGTTCATTTGATCTTATATGTTTTGTAAGAATGTTTAGAAAAGATATTTGATCGAGTACGGAAGAAAAAAAAATTTATTTCATCGAAAATAGAGTTCCGATTAGGAAGAAATTCAAACATTTACAAAATCAGTCGAAACTCAAAGGGGTACTATCACGGAAAATAGTTGATTTAGGTTCCAAAAATATTTATTATAGTAACATTACTACCTCAATATATATCGAGTTAGAATGTTAATAAAAGTAATATAATTGAAAACGAAGTTGTGAATGATGAGATATAAACAAAACTACGAAATGGGACGAAACTAATATGGTATCACCTAGGAAAAAGTATTTAACATCTTATATACACGTGATAAAAGAAAACATTTGATATGATATTTTGATTAAGAATGTTTAGAATATATAGTTTATCGATTCCGGAAGAATACAAAAATTATTTCATCGAAAAGAGAATTCCGATTGAGGAGTAATTGAAAAAACTACAAATTCGGTTGAAACTCAAAGGGGTACCATCACGGAAAATAGTTGATTTATGTTCCAAAAATATGTATTATATTAACATTATTACCTCAATATATATCGAGTAAGAATGCGAATGAAAGTAATTTCATTGAAAACAAAGTTGTGAGTGATGAGATATTGACAAAACTACGAAATGGGACGAAACTAATAATGTGACACCTAGGAAAAATGTATTTAACGTCTTATATACACGTGATAAAAGAAAACATTTGATATGATATTTTGATTAAGAATGTTTAGAATATATAGTTTATCGATTCCGGAAGAATACAAAATTTATTTCATCGAAAAGAGAATTCCGATTGAGGAGTAATTGAAAAAACTACAAATTCGGTCGAAACTCAAAGGGGTACCATCACGGAAAATAGCGAATTTTGGTTCCAAAAATACGTACTATATTAACATTACTATCTCAATATATATCGAGTAAGAATCTGAACAAAACTAATTTCAATGAAAACGAAGTACTGAGTGATGAGATACTGACAAAAGTACGAAATCAGACGAAACTAATAAGCTACCCACTGAGAAGAAGGTGTTGAACGTCTGATATACAAGTGATCACAACGTTCATTTGATCTTATATGTCTTGTAAGAATGTTTAGAAAATATATTTGATCGATTACGGAAGAAAACAAAATTCATTTCATCGAAAATAGAGTTCCGATTAGGGAGAAATTCAAACAATTACAAAATCGGTCGAAACTCAAAGGGGTACCATCACGGAAAATAGTTGATGTTGGTTCCAAAAATATGTATTATATTAACATTATTATCTCAATATATATCGAGTAAGAATGCGAATAAAAGTAATATCATTGAAAACGAAGTTGTAAGTGATGAAATATTGACAAAACTACGAAATGGGAAGAAACTAATATGGTGCCACCTAGGAAAAATGTATTTAACGTCTTATATACACGTGATAAAAGAAAACATTTGATATGATATTTTGATTAAGAATGTTTAGAATATATAGTTTATCGATTCCGGAAGAATACAAAATTTATTTCATCGAAAAGAGAATTCCAATTGAGGAGTAATTGAAAACACTACGAATTCGGTCGAAACTCAAAGGGGTACCATCACGGAAAATAGCGAATTTTGGTTCCAAAAATATGTATTATATTAACATTACTATCTCAATATATGTCGAGTAAGAATATGAATAAAACTAATTTCACTGAAAACGAAGTACTGAGTGGTGAGATAATGACAAAAGTACGAAATCAGACGAAACTAATTAGGTACCCACTGAGAAGAAGGTGTTGAACGTCTGATATACAAGTGATCAACGTTCATTTGATCTTATATGTTTTGTAAGAATGTTTAGAAAAGATATTTGATCGAGTACGGAAGAAAACAAAATTTATTTCATCGAAAATAGAGTTCCGATTAGGAAGAAATTCAAACATTTACAAAATCAGTCGAAACTCAAAGGGGTACTATCACGGAAAATAGTTGATTTAGGTTCCAAAAATATTTATTATAGTAACATTACTACCTCAATATATATCGAGTTAGAATGTTAATAAAAGTAATATAATTGAAAACGAAGTTGTGACTGATGAGATATAAACAAAACTACGAAATGGGACGAAACTAATATGGTATCACCTAGGAAAAAGTATTTAACATCTTATGAACACGTGATAAAAGAAAACATTTGATATGATATTTTGATTAAGAATGTTTAGAATATATAGTTTATCGATTCCGGAAGAATACAAAAATTATTTCATCGAAAAGAGAATTCCGATTGAGGAGTAATTGAAAAAACTACAAATTCGGTTGAAACTCAAAGGGGTACCATCACGGAAAATAGTTGATTTATGTTCCAAAAATATGTATTATATTAACATTATTACCTCAATATATATCGAGTAAGAATGCGAATGAAAGTAATTTCATTGAAAACAAAGTTGTGAGTGATGAGATATTGACAAAACTACGAAATGGGACGAAACTAATAATGTGACACCTAGGAAAAATGTATTTAACGTCTTATATACACGTGATAAAAGAAAACATTTGAAATGATATTTTGATTAAGAATGTTTAGAATATATAGTTTATCGATTCCGGAAGAATACAAAATTTATTTCATCGAAAAGAGAATTCCGATTGAGGAGTAATTGAAAAAACTACAAATTCGGTCGAAACTCAAAGGGGTACCATCACGGAAAATAGCGAATTTTGGTTCCAAAAATATGTACTATATTAACATTACTATCTCAATATATATCGAGTAAGAATCTAAACAAAACTAATTTCACTGAAAACGAAGTACTGAGTGATGAGATACTGACAAAAGTACGAAATCAGACGAAACTAATAAGCTACCCACTGAGAAGAAGGTGTTGAACGTCTGATATACAAGTGATCACAACGTTCATTTGATCTTATATGTCTTGTAAGAATGTTTAGAAAATATATTTGATCGATTACGGAAGAAAACAAAATTCATTTCATCGAAAATAGAGTTCCGATTAGGGAGAAATTCAAACAATTACAAAATCGGTCGAAACTCAAAGGGGTACCATCACGGAAAATAGTTGATGTTGGTTCCAAAAATATGTATTATATTAACATTATTATCTCAATATATATCGAGTAAGAATGCGAATAAAAGTAATATCATTGAAAACGAAGTTGTAAGTGATGAAATATTGACAAAACTACGAAATGGGAAGAAACTAATATGGTGCCACCTAGGAAAAATGTATTTAACGTCTTATATACACGTGATAAAAGAAAACATTTGATATGATATTTTGATTAAGAATGTTTAGAATATATAGTTTATCGATTCCGGAAGAATACAAAATTTATTTCATCGAAAAGAGAATTCCAATTGAGGAGTAATTGAAAACACTACGAATTCGGTCGAAACTCAAAGGGGTACCATCACGGAAAATAGCGAATTTTGGTTCCAAAAATATGTATTATATTAACATTACTATCTCAATATATGTCGAGTAAGAATATGAATAAAACTAATTTCACTGAAAACGAAGTACTGAGTGGTGAGATAATGACAAAAGTACGAAATCAGACGAAACTAATTAGGTACCCACTGAGAAGAAGGTGTTGAACGTCTGATATACAAGTGATCAACGTTCATTTGATCTTATATGTTTTGTAAGAATGTTTAGAAAAGATATTTGATCGAGTACGGAAGAAAAAAAAATTTATTTCATCGAAAATAGAGTTCCGATTAGGAAGAAATTCAAACATTTACAAAATCAGTCGAAACTCAAAGGGGTACTATCACGGAAAATAGTTGATTTAGGTTCCAAAAATATTTATTATAGTAACATTACTACCTCAATATATATCGAGTTAGAATGTTAATAAAAGTAATATAATTGAAAACGAAGTTGTGAATGATGAGATATAAACAAAACTACGAAATGGGACGAAACTAATATGGTATCACCTAGGAAAAAGTATTTAACATCTTATATACACGTGATAAAAGAAAACATTTGATATGATATTTTGATTAAGAATGTTTAGAATATATAGTTTATCGATTCCGGAAGAATACAAAAATTATTTCATCGAAAAGAGAATTCCGATTGAGGAGTAATTGAAAAAACTACAAATTCGGTTGAAACTCAAAGGGGTACCATCACGGAAAATAGTTGATTTATGTTCCAAAAATATGTATTATATTAACATTATTACCTCAATATATATCGAGTAAGAATGCGAATGAAAGTAATTTCATTGAAAACAAAGTTGTGAGTGATGAGATATTGACAAAACTACGAAATGGGACGAAACTAATAATGTGACACCTAGGAAAAATGTATTTAACGTCTTATATACACGTGATAAAAGAAAACATTTGATATGATATTTTGATTAAGAATGTTTAGAATATATAGTTTATCGATTCCGGAAGAATACAAAATTTATTTCATCGAAAAGAGAATTCCGATTGAGGAGTAATTGAAAAAACTACAAATTCGGTCGAAACTCAAAGGGGTACCATCACGGAAAATAGCGAATTTTGGTTCCAAAAATACGTACTATATTAACATTACTATCTCAATATATATCGAGTAAGAATCTGAACAAAACTAATTTCAATGAAAACGAAGTACTGAGTGATGAGATACTGACAAAAGTACGAAATCAGACGAAACTAATAAGCTACCCACTGAGAAGAAGGTGTTGAACGTCTGATATACAAGTGATCACAACGTTCATTTGATCTTATATGTCTTGTAAGAATGTTTAGAAAATATATTTGATCGATTACGGAAGAAAACAAAATTCATTTCATCGAAAATAGAGTTCCGATTAGGGAGAAATTCAAACAATTACAAAATCGGTCGAAACTCAAAGGGGTACCATCACGGAAAATAGTTGATGTTGGTTCCAAAAATATGTATTATATTAACATTATTATCTCAATATATATCGAGTAAGAATGCGAATAAAAGTAATATCATTGAAAACGAAGTTGTAAGTGATGAAATATTGACAAAACTACGAAATGGGAAGAAACTAATATGGTGCCACCTAGGAAAAATGTATTTAACGTCTTATATACACGTGATAAAAGAAAACATTTGATATGATATTTTGATTAAGAATGTTTAGAATATATAGTTTATCGATTCCGGAAGAATACAAAATTTATTTCATCGAAAAGAGAATTCCAATTGAGGAGTAATTGAAAACACTACGAATTCGGTCGAAACTCAAAGGGGTACCATCACGGAAAATAGCGAATTTTGGTTCCAAAAATATGTATTATATTA
The DNA here is from genome assembly GCA_946814005.1 of Chamaenerion angustifolium. Classification (NCBI taxonomy): domain Eukaryota; kingdom Viridiplantae; phylum Streptophyta; class Magnoliopsida; order Myrtales; family Onagraceae; genus Chamaenerion; species Chamaenerion angustifolium. The sequence continues at coordinate 480,491 of OX328278.1, read as the reverse complement.
ACATTACTATCTCAATATATGTCGAGTAAGAATATGAATAAAACTAATTTCACTGAAAACGAAGTACTGAGTGGTGAGATAATGACAAAAGTACGAAATCAGACGAAACTAATTAGGTACCCACTGAGAAGAAGGTGTTGAACGTCTGATATACAAGTGATCAACGTTCATTTGATCTTATATGTTTTGTAAGAATGTTTAGAAAAGATATTTGATCGAGTACGGAAGAAAACAAAATTTATTTCATCGAAAATAGAGTTCCGATTAGGAAGAAATTCAAACATTTACAAAATCAGTCGAAACTCAAAGGGGTACTATCACGGAAAATAGTTGATTTAGGTTCCAAAAATATTTATTATAGTAACATTACTACCTCAATATATATCGAGTTAGAATGTTAATAAAAGTAATATAATTGAAAACGAAGTTGTGACTGATGAGATATAAACAAAACTACGAAATGGGACGAAACTAATATGGTATCACCTAGGAAAAAGTATTTAACATCTTATGAACACGTGATAAAAGAAAACATTTGATATGATATTTTGATTAAGAATGTTTAGAATATATAGTTTATCGATTCCGGAAGAATACAAAAATTATTTCATCGAAAAGAGAATTCCGATTGAGGAGTAATTGAAAAAACTACAAATTCGGTTGAAACTCAAAGGGGTACCATCACGGAAAATAGTTGATTTATGTTCCAAAAATATGTATTATATTAACATTATTACCTCAATATATATCGAGTAAGAATGCGAATGAAAGTAATTTCATTGAAAACAAAGTTGTGAGTGATGAGATATTGACAAAACTACGAAATGGGACGAAACTAATAATGTGACACCTAGGAAAAATGTATTTAACGTCTTATATACACGTGATAAAAGAAAACATTTGAAATGATATTTTGATTAAGAATGTTTAGAATATATAGTTTATCGATTCCGGAAGAATACAAAATTTATTTCATCGAAAAGAGAATTCCGATTGAGGAGTAATTGAAAAAACTACAAATTCGGTCGAAACTCAAAGGGGTACCATCACGGAAAATAGCGAATTTTGGTTCCAAAAATATGTACTATATTAACATTACTATCTCAATATATATCGAGTAAGAATCTAAACAAAACTAATTTCACTGAAAACGAAGTACTGAGTGATGAGATACTGACAAAAGTACGAAATCAGACGAAACTAATAAGCTACCCACTGAGAAGAAGGTGTTGAACGTCTGATATACAAGTGATCACAACGTTCATTTGATCTTATATGTCTTGTAAGAATGTTTAGAAAATATATTTGATCGATTACGGAAGAAAACAAAATTCATTTCATCGAAAATAGAGTTCCGATTAGGGAGAAATTCAAACAATTACAAAATCGGTCGAAACTCAAAGGGGTACCATCACGGAAAATAGTTGATGTTGGTTCCAAAAATATGTATTATATTAACATTATTATCTCAATATATATCGAATAAGAATGCGAATAAAAGTAATATCATTGAAAACGAAGTTGTAAGTGATGAAATATTGACAAAACTACGAAATGGGAAGAAACTAATATGGTGCCACCTAGGAAAAATGTATTTAACGTCTTATATACACGTGATAAAAGAAAACATTTGATATGATATTTTGATTAAGAATGTTTAGAATATATAGTTTATCGATTCTGGAAGAATACAAAATTTATTTCATCGAAAAGAGAATTCCGATTGAGGAGTAATTGAAAACACTACGAATTCGGTCGAAACTCAAAGGGGTACCATCACGGAAAATAGCGAATTTTGGTTCCAAAAATATGTATTATATTAACATTACTATCTCAATATATATCGAGTGAGAATATGAATAAAACTAATTTCACTGAAAACGAAGTACTAAGTGATGAGATACTGACAAAAGTACGAAATCAGACGAAACTAATAAGGTACCCACTGAGAAGAAGGTGTTGAACGTCTGATATACAACTGATCACAACGTTCATTCGATCTTATATGTCTTGTAAGAATTTTTAGAAAAGATATTTGATCGATTACGGAAGAAAACAAAATTCATTTTATCGAAAATAGAGTTCCGATTAGGGAGAAATTTAAAGAATTACAAAATCGGTTGAAACTAAAAGGGGTACCATCACGGAAAATAGTTGATTTAGGTTCCAAAAATATGTATTATATTAACATTACTACCTCAATATTTATCGAGTTAGATTGCGAATGAAAGTAATTTCATTGAAAACAAAGTTGTGAGTGATGAGATATTGACAAAACTACGAAATAGTACGAAACTAATATGGTGCCACCTAGGAATAAAGTATTTAACGTCTTATATACATGTGATAAAAGAAAACATTTACTCTTATATGTTCAGTAAGAATGTTTATAATATATATTTTATCGATTCTGGAAGAATACAAAATTTATTTCATCAAACATAGGGTTCTGATTAAGGAGTAATTCAAAAAACAACAAAATCAGTTGAAACTCAAAGGGGTACCATCACGGAAATTAGCGAATTTTGGTTCCAAAAATATGTATTATATTAACATTACTACCTCAATATATATCGAGTTAGAATGCGAATAAATGTAATTTCATTGAAAACAAAGTTGTGAGTGATGAGATATTGACAAAACTACGAAATGGGACGAAACTAATAATGTGACACCTAGGAAAAATGTATTTAACGTCTTATATACACGTGATAAAAGAAAACATTTGATATGATATTTTGATTAAGAATGTTTAGAATATATAGTTTATCGATTCGGGAAGAATACAAAATTTATTTCATCGAAAAGAGAATTCCGATTGAGGAGTAATTGAAAAAACTACGAATTCGGTCGAAACTCAAAGGGGTACCATCACGGAAAATAGCGAATTTTGGTTCCAAAAATATGTATTATATTAACATTACTATCTCAATATATATCGAGTAAGAATATGAATAAAACTAATTTCACTGAAAACGAAGTACTGAGTGATGAGATACTGACAAAAGTACGAAATCAGACGAAACTAATAAGGTACCTACTGAGAAGAAGGTGTTGAACGTCTGATATACAACTGATCACAACGTTCATTCGATCTTATATGTCTTGTAAGAATTTTTAGAAAAGATATTTGATCGATTACGGAAGAAAACAAAATTCATTTTATCGAAAATAGAGTTCCGATTAGGGAGAAATTTAAAGAATTACAAAATATGTCGAAACTCAAAGGGGTACCATCACGGAAAATAGTTGATTTTGGTTCCAAAAATATGTATTATATTAACATTATTATCTCAATATATATCGAGTAAGAATCTGAATAAAACTAATTTCACTGAAATCGAAGTACTGAGTGATAAGATACTAACAAAACTACGAAATGGGACGAAACTAATACGGTGCCATCTATGAAATAAATATATAGCCTCTTATAAACATGTGACAAAATAAACCATTTAATCTTATATTTTGAGTAAAAATGTTTAGAATATATATTTTATCGATTTCGGAAGATTACAAAATTTATTTCATCGAAAATAGAGTTCAGATTAAGGAGAAATTCCAAAAACTACAAAATCGGTTGAAACTAAAAGGGGTACCATCACGGAAAATAGTTGATTTAGGTTCAAAAAATATGTATTATATTAACATTACTACCTCAATATTTATCGAGTTAGAATGCGAATGAAAGTAATTTCATTGAAAACAAAGTTGTGAGTGAAGAGATATTGACAAAACTACGAAATAGTACGAAACTAATATGGTGCCACCTAGGAATAAAGTATTTAACGTCTTATATACATGTGATAAAAGAAAACATTTACTCTTATATGTTCAGTAAGAATGTTTAGAATATATAGTTTATCGATTCTGGAAGAATACAAAATTTATTTCATCAAACATAGGGTTCTGATTAAGGAGTAATTCAAAAAACAACAAAATCAGTTGAAACTCAAAGGGGTACCATCACGGAAATTAGCGAATTTTGGTTCCAAAAATATGTATTATATTAACATTACTACCTCAATATATATCGAGTTAGAATGCGAATAAATGTAATTTCATTGAAAACAAAGTTGTGAGTGATGAGATATTGACAAAACTACGAAAAGGGACGAAACTAATATGGTGCCATCTAGGAAAAAAATATATAGCCTCTTATAAACATGTGACAAAAGAAACCATTTGATCTTATATTCTTAGTAATAATGTTTAGAATATATATTTTATCGATTTCGGAAGATTACAAAATTTATTTCATCAAAAATAGTGTTCCGATTAAGGAGTAATTCAAAAAACAACAAAATCGGTTGAAACTCAAAGGGGTACCATCACGGAAATTAGTGAATTTTGGTTCCAAAAATATGTATTATATTAACATTACTACCTCAATATATATCGAGTTAGAATACGAATAAAAGTAATTTCATTGAAAACAAAGTTGTCAGTGATGATATATTGACAAAACTACGAAATGGGACGAAACTAATATGGTGCCTCCTTGGAATAAAGTATTTAACGTCTTATATACACGTGATAAAAGAAAACATTTACTCTGATATTTTCAGTAAGAATGTTTAGAATATATATTTTATCGATTCCGGAAGAATACAAAATTTATTTCATCAAAAATAGTATTCTGATTAAGGGGTAATTCTAAAAACAACAAAATCGGTTGAAACTCAAAGGGGTACCACCATGGAAATTAGTGAATTTTGGTTCCAAAAATATGTATTATATTAACATTAGTACCTCAATATATATCGAGTTAGAATGCGAATAAAAGTAATTTTATTGAAAACAAAGTTGTCAGTGATGATATATTGACAAAACTACGAAATGGGACGAAACTAATATGGTGCCGCCTAGGAAAAATGTATTTAACGTCTTATATACACGTGATAAAATAAAACATTTGATATGATATTTTGATTAAGAATGTTTAGAATATATAGTTTATCGATTTCGTAAGATTACAAAATTTATTTCATCGAAAATAGAGTTCCGATTAAGGAGAAATTCCAAAAACTATAAAATCGGTTGAAACTCAAAGGGGTACCATCACCTAGGAAAAATGTATTTAACGTCGTATATACACGTGATAAAAGAAAACATTTGATATTATATTTTGATTAAGGATTTTTAGAATATATAGTTTGTTGATTCCGGAAGAATACAAAATTTATTTCATCGAAAAGAGAATTCCGATTGAGGAGTAATTGAAAAAACTACAAATTCGGTCGAAACTCAAAGGGGTACCATCACGGAAAATAGCGAATTTTGGTTCCAAAAATATGTATTATATTAACATTACTATCTCAATATATATCGAGTAAGAATCTGAACAAAACTAATTTCACTGAAAACGAAGTACTGAGTGATGAGATACTGACAAAAGTACGAAATCAGACGAAACTAATAAGCTACCCACTGAGAAGAAGGTGTTGAACGTCTGATATACAAGTGATCACAACGTTCATTTGATCTTATATGTCTTGTAAGAATGTTTAGAAAATATATTTGATCGATTACGGAAGAAAACAAAATTCATTTCATCGAAAATAGAGTTCCGATTAGGGAGAAATTCAAACAATTACAAAATCGGTCGAAACTCAAAGGGGTACCATCACGGAAAATAGTTGATGTTGGTTCCAAAAATATGTATTATATTAACATTATTATCTCAATATATATCGAGTAAGAATGCGAATAAAAGTAATATCATTGAAAACGAAGTTGTAAGTGATGAAATATTGACAAAACTACGAAATGGGAAGAAACTAATATGGTGCCACCTAGGAAAAATGTATTTAACGTCTTATATACACGTGATAAAAGAAAACATTTGATATGATATTTTGATTAAGAATGTTTAGAATATATAGTTTATCGATTCCGGAAGAATACAAATTTATTTCATCGAAAAGAGAATTCCGATTGAGGAGTAATTGAAAAAACTACGAATTCGGTCGAAACTCAAAGGGGTACCATCACGGAAAATAGCGAATTTTGGTTCCAAAAATATGTATTATATTAACATTACTATCTCAATATATATCGAGTAAGAATATGAATAAAACTAATTTCACTGAAAACGAAGTACTGAGTGATGAGATACTGACAAAAGTACGAAATCAGACGAAACTAATAAGGTACCCACTGAGAAGAAGGTGTTGAACGTCTGATATACAACTGATCACAACGTTCATTCGATCTTATATGTCTTGTAAGAATTTTTAGAAAAGATATTTGATCGATTACGGAAGAAAACAAAATTCATTTTATCGAAAATAGAGTTCCGATTAGGGAGAAATTTAAAGAATTACAAAATCGGTCGAAACTCAAAGGGGTACCATCACGGAAAATAGTTGATTTTGGTTCCAAAAATATGTATTATATTAACATTATTATCTCAATATATATCGAGTAAGAATCTGAATAAAACTAATTTCACTGAAATCGAAGTACTGAGTGATAAGATACTAACAAAACTACGAAATGGGACGAAACTAATACGGTGCCATCTATGAAATAAATATATAGCCTCTTATAAACATGTGACAAAATAAACCATTTAATCTTATATTTTGAGTAAAAATGTTTAGAATATATATTTTATCGATTTCGGAAGATTACAAAATTTATTTCATCGAAAATAGAGTTCAGATTAAGGAGAAATTCCAAAAACTACAAAATCGGTTGAAACTAAAAGGGGTACCATCACGGAAAATAGTTGATTTAGGTTCAAAAAATATGTATTATATTAACATTACTACCTCAATATTTATCGAGTTAGAATGCGAATGAAAGTAATTTCATTGAAAACAAAGTTGTGAGTGATGAGATATTGACAAAACTACGAAATAGTACGAAACTAATATGGTGCCACCTAGGAATAAAGTATTTAACGTCTTATATACATGTGATAAAAGAAAACATTTACTCTTATATGTTCAGTAAGAATGTTTAGAATATATATTTTATCGATTCTGGAAGAATACAAAATTTATTTCATCAAACATAGGGTTCTGATTAAGGAGTAATTCAAAAAACAACAAAATCAGTTGAAACTCAAAGGGGTGCCATCACGGAAATTAGCGAATTTTGGTTCCAAAAATATGTATTATATTAACATTACTACCTCAATATATATCGAGTTAGAATGCGAATAAATGTAATTTCATTGAAAACAAAGTTGTGAGTGATGAGATATTGACAAAACTACGAAAAGGGACGAAACTAATATGGTGCCATCTAGGAAATAAATATATAGCCTCTTATAAACATGTGACAAAAGAAACCATTTGATCTTATATTCTTAGTAATAATGTTTAGAATATATATTTTATCGATTTCGGAAGATTACAAAATTTATTTCATCAAAAATAGTGTTCCGATTAAGGAGTAATTCAAAAAACAACAAAATCGGTTGAAACTCAAAGGGGTACCATCACGGAAATTAGTGAATTTTGGTTCCAAAAATATGTATTATATTAACATTACTACCTCAATATATATCGAGTTAGAATACGAATAAAAGTAATTTCATTGAAAACAAAGTTGTCAGTGATGATATATTGACAAAACTACGAAATGGGACGAAACTAATATGGTGCCTCCTTGGAATAAAGTATTTAACGTCTTATATACACGTGATAAAAGAAAACATTTACTCTGATATTTTCAGTAAGAATGTTTAGAATATATATTTTATCGATTCCGGAAGAATACAAAATTTATTTCATCAAAAATAGTATTCTGATTAAGGGGTAATTCTAAAAACAACAAAATCGGTTGAAACTCAAAGGGGTACCACCACGGAAATTAGTGAATTTTGGTTCCAAAAATATGTATTATATTAACATTAGTACCTCAATATATATCGAGTTAGAATGCGAATAAAAGTAATTTTATTGAAAACAAAGTTGTCAGTGATGATATATTAACAAAACTACGAAATGGGACGAAACTAATATGGTGCCGCCTAGGAAAAATGTATTTAACGTCTTATATACACGTGATAAAATAAAACATTTGATATGATATTTTGATTAAGAATGTTTAGAATATATAGTTTATCGATTTCGTAAGATTACAAAATTTATTTCATCGAAAATAGAGTTCCGATTAAGGAGAAATTCCAAAAACTATAAAATCGGTTGAAACTCAAAGGGGTACCATCACCTAGGAAAAATGTATTTAACGTCGTATATACACGTGATAAAAGAAAACATTTGATATTATATTTTGATTAAGGATTTTTAGAATATATAGTTTGTTGATTCCGGAAGAATACAAAATTTATTTCATCGAAAAGAGAATTCCGATTGAGGAGTAATTGAAAAAACTACAAATTCGGTCGAAACTCAAAGGGGTACCATCACGGAAAATAGCGAATTTTGGTTCCAAAAATATGTATTATATTAACATTACTATCTCAATATATATCGAGTAAGAATCTAAACAAAACTAATTTCACTGAAAACGAAGTACTGAGTGATGAGATACTGACAAAAGTACGAAATCAGACGAAACTAATAAGCTACCCACTGAGAAGAAGGTGTTGAACGTCTGATATACAAGTGATCACAATGTTCATTTGATCTTATATGTCTTGTAAGAATGTTTAGAAAATATATTTGATCGATTACGGAAGAAAACAAAATTCATTTCATCGAAAATAGAGTTCCGATTAGGGAGAAATTCAAACAATTACAAAATCGGTCGAAACTCAAAGGGGTACCATCACGGAAAATAGTTGATGTTGGTTCCAAAAATATGTATTATATTAACATTATTATCTCAATATATATCGAGTAAGAATGCGAATAAAAGTAATATCATTGAAAACGAAGTTGTAAGTGATGAAATATTGACAAAACTACGAAATGGGAAGAAACTAATATGGTGCCACCTAGGAAAAATGTATTTAACGTCTTATATACACGTGATAAAAGAAAACATTTGATATGATATTTTGATTAAGAATGTTTAGAATATATAGTTTATCGATTCCGGAAGAATACAAATTTATTTCATCGAAAAGAGAATTCTGATTGAGGAGTAATTGAAAAAACTACGAATTCGGTCGAAACTCAAAGGGGTACCATCACGGAAAATAGCGAATTTTGGTTCCAAAAATATGTATTATATTAACATTACTATCTCAATATATATCGAGTAAGAATATGAATAAAACTAATTTCACTGAAAACGAAGTACTGAGTGATGAGATACTGACAAAAGTACGAAATCAGACGAAACTAATAAGGTACCCACTGAGAAGAAGGTGTTGAACGTCTGATATACAACTGATCACAACGTTCATTCGATCTTATATGTCTTGTAAGAATTTTTAGAAAAGATATTTGATCGATTACGGAAGAAAACAAAATTCATTTTATCGAAAATAGAGTTCCGATTAGGGAGAAATTTAAAGAATTACAAAATCGGTCGAAACTCAAAGGGGTACCATCACGGAAAATAGTTGATTTTGGTTCCAAAAATATGTATTATATTAACATTATTATCTCAATATATATCGAGTAAGAATCTGAATAAAACTAATTTCACTGAAATCGAAGTACTGAGTGATAAGATACTAACAAAACTACGAAATGGGACGAAACTAATACGGTGCCATCTATGAAATAAATATATAGCCTCTTATAAACATGTGACAAAATAAACCATTTAATCTTATATTTTGAGTAAAAATGTTTAGAATATATATTTTATCGATTTCGGAAGATTACAAAATTTATTTCATCGAAAATAGAGTTCAGATTAAGGAGAAATTCCAAAAACTACAAAATCGGTTGAAACTAAAAGGGGTACCATCACGGAAAATAGTTGATTTAGGTTCCAAAAATATGTATTATATTAACATTACTACCTCAATATTTATCGAGTTAGAATGCGAATGAAAGTAATTTCATTAAAAACAAAGTTGTGAGTGATGAGATATTGACAAAACTACGAAATAGTACGAAACTAATATGGTGCCACCTAGGAATAAAGTATTTAACGTCTTATATACATGTGATAAAAGAAAACATTTACTCTTATATGTTCAGTAAGAATGTTTAGAATATATATTTTATCGATTCTGGAAGAATACAAAATTTATTTCATCAAACATAGGGTTCTGATTAAGGAGTAATTCAAAAAACAACAAAATCAGTTGAAACTCAAAGGGGTGCCATCACGGAAATTAGCGAATTTTGGTTCCAAAAATATGTATTATATTAACATTACTACCTCAATATATATCGAGTTAGAATGCGAATAAAAGTAATTTCATTGAAAACAAAGTTGTGAGTGATGAGATATTGACAAAACAACGAAATGGGACGAAACTAATATGGTGCCACCTAGGAAAAATGTATTTAACGTCTTATATACACGTGATAAAAGAAAACATTTGATATGATATTTTGATTAAGAATGTTTAGAATATATAGTTTATCGATTCTGGAAGAATACAAAATTTATTTCAGCGAAAAGAGAATTCTGATTGAGGAGTAATTGAAAAAACTACAAATTCGGTCGAAACTCAAAGGGGTACCATCATGGAAAATATCGAATTTTGGTTCTAAAAATATGTATTATATTAACATTACTATCTCAATATATGTCGAGTAAGAATATGAATAAAACTAATTTCACTGAAAACGAAGTACTGAGTGGTAAGATAATGACAAAAGTACGAAATCAGACGAAACTAATTAGGTACCCACTGAGAAGAAGGTGTTGAACGTCTGATATACAAGTGATCAACGTTCATTTGATCTTATATGTTTTGTAAGAATGTTTAGAAAAGATATTTGATCGAGTACGGAAGAAAACAAAATTTATTTCATCGAAAATAGAGTTCCGATTAGGAAGAAATTCAAACATTTACAAAATCAGTCGAAACTCAAAGGGGTACTATCACGGAAAATAGTTGATTTAGGTTCCAAAAATATTTATTATAGTAACATTACTACCTCAATATATATCGAGTTAGAATGTTAATAAAAGTAATATAATTGAAAACGAAGTTGTGAATGATGAGATATAAACAAAACTACGAAATGGGACGAAACTAATATGGTATCACCTAGGAAAAAGTATTTAACATCTTATATACACGTGATAAAAGAAAACATTTGATATGATATTTTGATTAAGAATGTTTAGAATATATAGTTTATCGATTCCGGAAGAATACAAAAATTATTTCATCGAAAAGAGAATTCTGATTGAGGAGTAATTGAAAAAACTACAAATTCGGTTGAAACTCAAAGGGGTACCATCACGGAAAATAGTTGATTTATGTTCCAAAAATATGTATTATATTAACATTATTACCTCAATATATATCGAGTAAGAATGCGAATGAAAGTAATTTCATTGAAAACAAAGTTGTGAGTGATGAGATATTGACAAAACTACGAAATGGGACGAAACTAATAATGTGACACCTAGGAAAAATGTATTTAACGTCTTATATACACGTGATAAAAGAAAACATTTGATATGATATTTTGATTAAGAATGTTTAGAATATATAGTTTATCGATTCCGGAAGAATACAAAATTTATTTCATCGAAAAGAGAATTCCGATTGAGGAGTAATTGAAAAAACTACAAATTCGGTCGAAACTCAAAGGGGTACCATCACGGAAAATAGCGAATTTTGGTTCCAAAAATATGTACTATATTAACATTACTATCTCAATATATATCGAGTAAGAATCTGAACAAAACTAATTTCAATGAAAACGAAGTACTGAGTGATGAGATACTGACAAAAGTACGAAATCAGACGAAACTAATAAGCTACCCACTGAGAAGAAGGTGTTGAACGTCTGATATACAAGTGATCACAACGTTCATTTGATCTTATATGTCTTGTAAGAATGTTTAGAAAATATATTTGATCGATTACGGAAGAAAACAAAATTCATTTCATCGAAAATAGAGTTCCGATTAGGGAGAAATTCAAACAATTACAAAATCGGTCGAAACTCAAAGGGGTACCATCACGGAAAATAGTTGATGTTGGTTCCAAAAATATGTATTATATTAACATTATTATCTCAATATATATCGAGTAAGAATGCGAATAAAAGTAATATCATTGAAAACGAAGTTGTAAGTGATGAAATATTGACAAAACTACGAAATGGGAAGAAACTAATATGGTGCCACCTAGGAAAAATGTATTTAACGTCTTATATACACGTGATAAAAGAAAACATTTGATATGATATTTTGATTAAGAATGTTTAGAATATATAGTTTATCGATTCCGGAAGAATACAAAATTTATTTCATCGAAAAGAGAATTCCGATTGAGGAGTAATTGAAAACACTACGAATTCGGTCGAAACTCAAAGGGGTACCATCACGGAAAATAGCGAATTTTGGTTCCAAAAATATGTATTATATTAACATTACTATCTCAATATATGTCGAGTAAGAATATGAATAAAACTAATTTCACTGAAAACGAAGTACTGAGTGGTGAGATAATGACAAAAGTACGAAATCAGACGAAACTAATTAGGTACCCACTGAGAAGAAGGTGTTGAACGTCTGATATACAAGTGATCAACGTTCATTTGATCTTATATGTTTTGTAAGAATGTTTAGAAAAGATATTTGATCGAGTACGGAAGAAAACAAAATTTATTTCATCGAAAATAGAGTTCCGATTAGGAAGAAATTCAAACATTTACAAAATCAGTCTAAACTCAAAGGGGTACTATCACGGAAAATAGTTGATTTAGGTTCCAAAAATATTTATTATAGTAACATTACTACCTCAATATATATCGAGTTAGAATGTTAATAAAAGTAATATAATTGAAAACGAAGTTGTGAATGATGAGATATAAACAAAACTACGAAATGGGACGAAACTAATATGGTGTCACCTAGGAAAAAGTATTTAACATCTTATATACACGTGATAAAAGAAAACATTTGATATGATATTTTGATTAAGAATGTTTAGAATATATAGTTTATCGATTCCGGAAGAATACAAAAATTATTTCATCGAAAAGAGAATTCCGATTGAGGAGTAATTGAAAAAACTACAAATTCGGTTGAAACTCAAAGGGGTACCATCACGGAAAATAGTTGATTTATGTTCTAAAAATATGTATTATATTAACATTATTACCTCAATATATATCGAGTAAGAATGCGAATGAAAGTAATTTCATTGAAAACAAAGTTGTGAGTGATGAGATATTGACAAAACTACGAAATGGGACGAAACTAATAATGTGACACCTAGGAAAAATGTATTTAACGTCTTATATACACGTGATAAAAGAAAACATTTGATATGATATTTTGATTAAGAATGTTTAGAATATATAGTTTATCGATTCCGGAAGAATACAAAATTTATTTCATCGAAAAGAGAATTCCGATTGAGGAGTAATTGAAAAAACTACAAATTCAGTCGAAACTCAAAGGGGTACCATCACGGAAAATAGCGAATTTTGGTTCCAAAAATATGTACTATATTAACATTACTATCTCAATATATATCGAGTAAGAATCTGAACAAAACTAATTTCACTGAAAACGAAGTACTGAGTGATGAGATACTGACAAAAGTACGAAATCAGACGAAACTAATAAGCTACCCACTGAGAAGAAGGTGTTGAACGTCTGATATACAAGTGATCACAACGTTCATTTGATCTTATATGTCTTGTAAGAATGTTTAGAAAATATATTTGATCGATTACGGAAGAAAACAAAATTCATTTCATCGAAAATAGAGTTCCGATTAGGGAGAAATTCAAACAATTACAAAATCGGTCGAAACTCAAAGGGGTACCATCACGGAAAATAGTTGATGTTGGTTCCAAAAATATGTATTATATTAACATTATTATCTCAATATATATCGAGTAAGAATGCGAATAAAAGTAATATCATTGAAAACGAAGTTGAAAGTGATGAAATATTGACAAAACTACGAAATGGGAAGAAACTAATATGGTGCCACCTAGGAAAAATGTATTTAACGTCTTATATACACGTGATAAAAGAAAACATTTGATATGATATTTTGATTAAGAATGTTTAGAATATATAGTTTATCGATTCTGGAAGAATACAAAATTTATTTCATCGAAAAGAGAATTCCGATTGAGGAGTAATTGAAAACACTACGAATTCGGTCGAAACTCAAAGGGGTACCATCACGGAAAATAGCGAATTTTGGTTCCAAAAATATGTATTATATTAACATTACTATCTCAATATATATCGAGTGAGAATATGAATAAAACTAATTTCACTGAAAACGAAGTACTAAGTGATGAGATACTGACAAAAGTACGAAATCAGACGAAACTAATAAGGTACCCACTGAGAAGAAGGTGTTGAACGTCTGATATACAACTGATCACAACGTTCATTCGATCTTACATGTCTTGTAAGAATTTTTAGAAAAGATATTTGATCGATTACGGAAGAAAACAAAATTCATTTTATCGAAAATAGAGTTCCGATTAGGGAGAAATTTAAAGAATTACAAAATCGGTTGAAACTAAAAGGGGTACCATCACGGAAAATAGTTGATTTAGGTTCCAAAAATATGTATTATATTAACATTACTACCTCAATATTTATCGAGTTAGAATGCGAATGAAAGTAATTTCATTGAAAACAAAGTTGTGAGTGATGAGATATTGACAAAACTACGAAATAGTACGAAACTAATATGGTGCCACCTAGGAATAAAGTATTTAACGTCTTATATACATGTGATAAAAGAAAACATTTACTCTTATATGTTCAGTAAGAATGTTTATAATATATATTTTATCGATTCTGGAAGAATACAAAATTTATTTCATCAAACATAGGGTTCTAATTAAGGAGTAATTCAAAAAACAACAAAATCAGTTGAAACTCAAAGGGGTACCATCACGGAAATTAGCGAATTTTGGTTCCAAAAATATGTATTATATTAACATTACTACCTCAATATATATCGAGTTAGAATGCGAATAAATGTAATTTCATTGAAAACAAAGTTGTGAGTGATGAGATATTGACAAAACTACGAAAAGGGACGAAACTAATATGGTGCCATCTAGGAAATAAATATATAGCCTCTTATAAACATGTGACAAAAGAAACCATTTGATCTTATATTCTTAGTAATAATGTTTAGAATATATATTTTATTGATTTCGGAAGATTACAAAATTTATTTCATCAAAAATAGTGTTCCGATTAAGGAGTAATTCAAAAAACAACAAAATCGGTTGAAACTCAAAGGGGTACCACCACGGAAATTAGTGAATTTTGGTTCCAAAAATATGTATTATATTAACATTACTACCTCAATATATATCGAGTTAGAATACGAATAAAAGTAATTTCATTGAAAACAAAGTTGTCAGTGATGATATATTGACAAAACTACGAAATGGGACGAAACTAATATGGTGCCTCCTTGGAATAAAGTATTTAACGTCTTATATACACGTGATAAAAGAAAACATTTACTCTGATATTTTCAGTAAGAATGTTTAGAATATATATTTTATCGATTCCGGAAGAATACAAAATTTATTTCATCAAAAATAGTATTCCGATTAAGGAGTAATTCTAAAAACAACAAAATCGGTTGAAACTCAAAGGGGTACCACCACGGAAATTAGTGAATTTTGGTTCCAAAAATATGTATTATATTAACATTACTACCTCAATATATATCGAGTTAGAATGCGAATAAAAGTAATTTTATTGAAAACAAAGTTGTCAGTGATGATATATTGACAAAACTACGAAATGGGACGAAACTAATATGGTGCCGCCTAGGAAAAATGTATTTAACGTCTTATATACACGTGATAAAATAAAACATTTTATATGATATTTTGATTAAGAATGTTTAGAATATATAGTTTATCGATTTCGTAAGATTACAAAATTTATTTCATCGAAAATAGATTTCCGATAAAGGAGAAATTCCAAAAACTATAAAATCGGTTGAAACTCAAAGGGGCCATCACGGAAAATAGTTGATTTAGGTTCCAAAAATATGTATTATATTAACATTACTACCTCAATATATATCGAGTTAGAATGCGAATGAAAGTAATTTCATTGAAAACAAAGTTGTGAGTGACGAGATATTGACAAAACTACGAAATGGTACCAAACTAATATGGTGCCTCCTTGGAATAAAGTATTTAACGTCTTATATACACGGGATAAAAGAAAACATTTACTCTTATATTTTCAGTAAGAATGTTTAGAATATATATTTTATCGATTCCGGAAGAATACAAAATTTATTTCATCAAAAATAGGGTTCTTATTAAGGAGTAATTCTAAAAACAACATAATCGGTTGAAAATCAAAGGGGTACCACCACGGAAATTAGTGAATTTTGGTTTCAAAAATATGTATTATATTAACATTACTACCTCAATATATATCGAATTAGCATGCGAATAAAAGTAATTTCATTGAAAACAAAGTTGTGAGTGATGAGATATTGACAAAACTACGAAAAGGGACGAAATTAATATGGTGTCACCTAGGAAAAATGTATTTAACGTCGTATATACACGTGATAAAAGAAAACATTTGATATTATATTTTGATTAAGGATGTTTAGAATATATAGTTTGTTGATTCCGGAAGAATACAAAATTTATTACATCGAAAAGAGAATTCCGATTGAGGAGTAATTGAAAAAACTACAAATTCGGTCGAAACTCAAAGGGGTACCATCACGGAAAATAGAGAATTTTGGTTCCAAAAATATGTATTATATTAACATTACTATCTCAATATATATCGAGTAAGAATCTAAACAAAACTAATTTCACTGAATATGAAGTACTGAGTGATGAGATACTGACAAAAGTACGAAATCAGACGAAACTAATAAGCTACCCACTGAGAAGAAGGTGTTGAACGTCTGATATACAAGTGATCACAACGTTCATTTGATCTTATATGTCTTGTAAGAATGTTTAGAAAATATATTTGATCGATTACGGAAGAAAACAAAATTCATTTCATCGAAAATAGAGTTCCGATTAGGGAGAAATTCAAACAATTACAAAATCGGTCGAAACTCAAAGGGGTACCATCACGGAAAATAGTTGATGTTGGTTCCAAAAATATGTATTATATTAACATTATTATCTCAATATATATCGAGTAAGAATGCGAATAAAAGTAATATCATTGAAAACGAAGTTGTAAGTGATGAAATATTGACAAAACTACGAAATGGGAAGAAACTAATATGGTGCCACCTAGGAAAAATGTATTTAACGTCTTATATACACGTGATAAAAGAAAACATTTGATATGATATTTTGATTAAGAATGTTTAGAATATATAGTTTATCGATTCCGGAAGAATACAAAATTTATTTCATCGAAAAGAGAATTCCGATTGAGGAGTAATTGAAAAAACTACGAATTCGGTCGAAACTCAAAGGGGTACCATCACGGAAAATAGCGAATTTTGGTTCCAAAAATATGTATTATATTAACATTACTATCTCAATATATATCGAGTAAGAATATGAATAAAACTAATTTCACTGAAAACGAAGTACTGAGTGATGAGATACTGACAAAAGTACGAAATCAGACGAAACTAATAAGGTACCCACTGAGAAGAAGGTGTTGAACGTCTGATATACAACTGATCACAACGTTCATTCGATCTTATATGTCTTGTAAGAATTTTTAGAAAAGATATTTGATCGATTACGGAAGAAAACAAAATTCATTTTATCGAAAATAGAGTTCCGATTAGGGAGAAATTTAAAGAATTACAAAATCGGTCGAAACTCAAAGGGGTACCATCACGGAAAATAGTTGATTTTGGTTCCAAAAATATGTATTATATTAACATTATTATCTCAATATATATCGAGTAAGAATCTGAATAAAACTAATTTCACTGAAATCGAAGTACTGAGTGATAAGATACTAACAAAACTACGAAATGGGACGAAACTAATACGGTGCCATCTATGAAATAAATATATAGCCTCTTATAAACATGTGACAAAATAAACCATTTAATCTTATATTTTGAGTAAAAATGTTTAGAATATATATTTTATCGATTTCGGAAGATTACAAAATTTATTTCATCGAAAATAGAGTTCAGATTAAGGAGAAATTCCAAAAACTACAAAATCGGTTGAAACTAAAAGGGGTACCATCACGGAAAATAGTTGATTTAGGTTCCAAAAATATGTATTATATTAACATTACTACCTCAATATTTATCGAGTTAGAATGCGAATGAAAGTAATTTCATTGAAAACAAAGTTGTGAGTGATGAGATATTGACAAAACTACGAAATAGTACGAAACTAATATGGTGCCACCTAGGAATAAAGTATTTAACGTCTTATATACATGTGATAAAAGAAAACATTTACTCTTATATGTTCAGTAAGAATGTTTATAATATATATTTTATCGATTCTGGAAGAATACAAAATTTATTTCATCAAACATAGGGTTCTGATTAAGGAGTAATTCAAAAAACAACAAAATCAGTTGAAACTTAAAGGGGTACCATCACGGAAATTAGCGAATTTTGGTTCCAAAAATATGTATTATATTAACATTACTACCTCAATATATATCGAGTTAGAATGCGAATAAAAGTAATTTCATTGAAAACAAAGTTGTCAGTGATGATATATTGACAAAACTACGAAATGGGACGAAACTAATATGGTGCCTCCTTGGAATAAAGTATTTAACGTCTTATATACACGTGATAGAAGAAAACATTTACTCTGATATTTTCAGTAAGAATGTTTAGAATATATATTTTATCGATTCCGGAAGAATACAAAATTTATTTCATCAAAAATAGTATTCCGATTAAGGAGTAATTCTAAAAACAACAAAATCGGTTGAAACTCAAAGGGGTACCACCACGGAAATTAGTGAATTTTGGTTCCAAAAATATGTATTATATTAACATTACTACCTCAATATATATCGAGTTAGAATGCGAATAAAAGTAATTTCATTGAAAACAAAGTTGTCAGTGATGATATATTGACAAAACTACGAAATGGGACGAAACTAATATGGTGCCGCCTAGGAAAAATGTATTTAACGTCTTATATACACGTGATAAAATAAAACATTTGATATGATATTTTGATTAAGAATGTTTAGAATATATAGTTTATCGATTTCGTAAGATTACAAAATTTATTTCATCGAAAATAGAGTTCCGATTAAGGAGAAATTCCAAAAACTATAAAATCGGTTGAAACTCAAAGGGGTACCATCACGGAAAATAGTTGATTTAGGTTCCAAAAATATGTATTATATTAACATTACTACCTCAATATATATCGAGTTAGAATGCGAATGAAAGTAATTTCATTGAAAACAAAGTTGTGAGTGCTGAGATATTGAAAAAACTACGAAATGGTACCAAACTAATATGGTGCCTCCTTGGAATAAAGTATTTAACGTCTTATATACACGGGATAAAAGAAAACATTTACTCTGATATTTTCAGTAAGAATATTTAGAATATATATTTTATCGATTCCGGAAGAATACAAAATTTATTTCATAAAAAATAGGGTTCTTATTAAGGAGTAATTCTAAAAACAACATAATCGGTTGAAACTCAAAGGGGTACCACCACGGAAATTAGTGAATTTTGGTTTCAAAAATATGTATTATATTAACATTACTACCTCAATATATATCGAATTAGAATGCGAATAAAAGTAATTTCATTGAAAACAAAGTTGTGAGTGATGAGATATTGACAAAACTACGAAAAGGGACGAAACTAATATGGTGTCACCTAGGAAAAATGTATTTAACGTCGTATATACACGTGATAAAAGAAAACATTTGATATTATATTTTGATGAAGGATGTTTAGAATATATAGTTTGTTGATTCCGGAAGAATACAAAATTTATTTCATCGAAAAGAGAATTCCGATTGAGGAGTAATTGAAAAAACTACAAATTCGGTCGAAACTCAAAGGGGTACCATCACGGAAAATAGAGAATTTTGGTTCCAAAAATATGTATTATATTAACATTACTATCTCAATATATATCGAGTAAGAATCTGAACAAAACTAATTTCACTGAAAATGAAATACTGAGTGATGAGATACTGACAAAAGTACGAAATCAGACGAAACTAATAAGCTACCCACTGAGAAGAAGGTGTTGAACGTCTGATATACAAGTGATCACAACGTTCATTTGATCTTATATGTCTTGTAAGAATGTTTAGAAAATATATTTGATCGATTACGGAAGAAAACAAAATTCATTTCATCGAAAATAGAGTTCCGATTAGGGAGAAATTCAAACAATTACAAAATCGGTTGAAACTCAAAGGGGTACCATCACGGAAAATAGTTGATGTTGGTTCCAAAAATATGTATTATATTAACATTATTATCTCAATATATATCGAGTAAGAATGCGAATAAAAGTAATATCATTGAAAACGAAGTTGTAAGTGATGAAATATTGACAAAACTACGAAATGGGAAGAAACTAATATGGTGCCACCTAGGAAAAATGTATTTAACGTCTTATATACACGTGATAAAAGAAAACATTTGATATGATATTTTGATTAAGAATGTTTAGAATATATAGTTTATCGATTCCGGAAGAATACAAAATTTATTTCATCGAAAAGAGAATTCCGATTGAGGAATAATTGAAAAAACTACGAATTCGGTCGAAACTCAAAGGGGTACCATCACGGAAAATAGCGAATTTTGGTTCCAAAAATATGTATTATATTAACATTACTATCTCAATATATATCGAGTAAGAATATGAATAAAACTAATTTCACTGAAAACAAAGTACTGAGTGATGAGATACTGACAAAAGTACGAAATCAAACGAAACTAATAAGGTACCCACTGAGAAGAAGGTGTTGAACGTCTGATATACAACTGATCACAACGTTCATTCGATCTTATATGTCTTGTAAGAATTTTTAGAAAAGATATTTGATCGATTACGGAAGAAAACAAAATTCATTTTATCGAAAATAGAGTTCCGATTAGGGAGAAATTTAAAGAATTACAAAATCGGTCGAAACTCAAAGGGGTACCATCACGGAAAATAGTTGATTTTGGTTCCAAAAATATGTATTATATTAACATTATTATCTCAATATATATCGAGTAAGAATCTGAATAAAACTAATTTCACTGAAATCGAAGTACTGAGTGATAAGATACTAACAAAACTACGAAATGGGACGAAACTAATACGGTGCCATCTATGAAATAAATATATAGCCTCTTATAAACATGTGACAAAATAAACCATTTAATCTTATATTTTGAGTAAAAATGTTTAGAATATATATTTTATCGATTTCGGAAGATTACAAAATTTATTTCATCGAAAATAGTGTTCAGATTAAGGAGAAATTCCAAAAACTACAAAATCGGTTGAAACTAAAAGGGGTACCATCACGGAAAATAGTTGATTTAGGTTCCAAACATATGTATTATATTAACATTACTACCTCAATATTTATCGAGTTAGAATGCGAATGAAAGTAATTTCATTGAAAACAAAGTTGTGAGTGATGAGATATTGACAAAACTACGAAATAGTACGAAACTAATATGGTGCCACCTAGGAATAAAGTATTTAACGTCTTATATACATGTGATAAAAGAAAACATTTACTCTTATATGTTCAGTAAGAATGTTTAGAATATATATTTTATCGATTCTGGAAGAATACAAAATTTATTTCATCAAACATAGGGTTCTGATTAAGGAGTAATTCAAAAAACAACAAAATCAGTTGAAACTCAAAGGGGTACCATCACGGAAATTAGCGAATTTTGGTTCCAAAAATATGTATTATATTAACATTACTACCTCAATATATATCGAGTTAGAATGCGAATAAAAGTAATTTCATTGAAAACAAAGTTGTGAGTGATGAGATATTGACAAAACAACGAAATGGGACGAAACTAATATGGTGCCACCTAGGAAAAATGTATTTAACGTCTTATATACACGTGATAAAAGAAAACATTTGATATGATATTTTGATTAAGAATGTTTAGAATATATAGTTTATCGATTCTGGAAGAATACAAAATTTATTTCATCGAAAAGAGAATTCTGATTGAGGAGTAATTGAAAAAAATACAAATTCGGTCGAAACTCAAAGGGGTACCATCATGGAAAATAGCGAATTTTGGTTCCAAAAATATTTATTATATTAACATTACTATCTCAATATATGTCGAGTAAGAATATGAATAAAACTAATTTCACTGAAAACGAAGTACTGAGTGGTGAGATAATTACAAAAGTACGAAATCACACGAAACTAATTAGGTACCCAATGAGAAGAAGGTGATGAACGTCTGATATACAAGTGATCAACGTTCATTTGATCTTATATGTTTTGTAAGAATGTTTAGAAAAGATATTTGATCGAGTACGGAAGAAAACAAAATTTATTTCATCGAAAATAGAGTTCCGATTAGGAAGAAATTCAAACATTTACAAAATCAGTCGAAACTCAAAGGGGTACTATCACGGAAAATAGTTGATTTAGGTTCCAAAAATATTTATTATAGTAACATTACTACCTCAATATATATCGAGTTAGAATGTTAATAAAAGTAATATAATTGAAAACGAAGTTGTGAATGATGAGATATAAACAAAACTACGAAATGGGACGAAACTAATATGGTGTCACCTAGGAAAAAGTATTTAACATCTTATATATGTTGGGTATTGATAGTGACGACCCAATATGGGAAAGGCCTCGAAGGCCCAATAAATTTGCAGGGGGTGCAACCCATACCATTTAAACAAGGCCAACCCACAGTAAGGTTACTCTGGCCCTCATAAAGTGGTCCAGTATCGAATCCAAACTAAAGTGGACGCCAAAGTGCCACTTCAGGTCGCCATTGGCCAAGGCCAAAGCCTCCCACTGCTCGCCATGGGAGTGCTCGCCAAGGGAGTGCCCAGGAAGTGCTCGCCAACAATCAAGGTCGCAGCCATAGGAGTGCTCGCCATCAAGAGAGCATTGCCTCTCTCCTCTGGTCCCACCAACCGTTAACAAGGATATAGCCACGATATCCCGCATATCTCGGGCACATATTCACTAAAGATTAGATACGGTAACTGCAATATCTCGCCGTAACCGCAATATCTACTATCTAAATCTTCAACAACACAATATTCACGAAGATATACAGTTACCTTATACGGTTTGGTATCTCCTACTCTATAAATACCTTTGCTTTACATACATTCAATACGTTTTGAGCTATATACACACATATACTCATTTAAGCATCGGAGAGGGACCCAGAGGCACCCCCTCTGTTGCGCTCCCCTTCTTGCAGGTTCATCGGAGTTCAGGCGAAAGCACGCGATCACCATCTCCTTGGCATTCAATTCATTGCCAGATCAGCATTCAGGAAATCACGATCCAACATTTGGCGCCGTCTGTGGGAATACGAGCAAAACAGTCATACATACTCGCTCTAACTGCAATCGTCGGAAAGAAGCTAACGAACAATCCTCGGATAGCTCTAATTCCGCTGCCGCTTCGCCACTCCACCAAGAACCTGCTAGCCAAGCAGTCTGTGATGCCGTCCCTCCGAGACCGGCACGTGAACACATGGGCAATTCGAGAACGACCCCTGTTCCAAACGTCGCAGAGATTCCAGATCGACAAACCATCCAAGTGGCTTGGGAAACCATTCAGGTAACCGCAGAGATGATATCCCTCTTGGAAACCATCATAGGACAGGCCCGCAGAAAATCCCCTGCTCCTCATGAAGATCCTCGTCCTGCGGGGCCACCGGTATCAGAAACTGGAAATCCTAGCACCACAGCCCCTCAAGAAGATCAAGAGATGACCTTTGGACACCAATCCTTACCTCCGGCCTCCACTGAGACGCCGGTGGTCACTCACTCTATCAATCCATCAAGTTCTGCACCGACTGGAGGACAGTAGCCCCAATCCACTCTTGACCAAGTTGAGGAGCTTATCACTAAGAGTTTCAAAGAACAACGCGAAACCGTCATGACTCCCTTTAAGGAACGATCAACTCATCTCTTCACCACTGACCTGGTCATCATCAAGACCCAAAAGGATGTCATCGCCAGGGCCATCCCCGAGTATAGTGGTGGAGGCGCCCCCATTATACATGTTAATAAGCATGAAGCCTCTCTGTTGGGTAAGTCGACTGATCCGAATCACTTAGCCCTGTTATTTCTGTCGACCCTTTTGGGTTCGGCGTCGTCTTGGTTCTTTGGTGTCCCTGCAGGATCAAGAAGGGTCGAGAAAAGCCTTGATCGGAAAACCCAGGACCAAGACATCCAGAGGTCCCCGAGTATTTCACGCCTTTAAACAGGCAGATCTCGGCGGTACTAGTCGAGATGGAAAGGTCTCTGGCAAGGCCACCGAGTCCTCGCAAGAGTGGTCAGCCTATAGGGAATGACACCGAGATCTATTGCAGATATCACAAGCGCGACATCGAAAAGCTGATAAAGAGAGGAATGTTGAAGGAATGAATTCACAAGGCTGGACAGTCAGAATAAACTTTCAGCTAAGTGGGAAGGACCATACAAGCAAGTAATTCCTTCATAAACATGTTCACTCGAAGCAAATCGAAGAAAAAAGCCCTAACAACAAAGTTAGGCCACAAAAGCCCTGTCACCAAAGTCAGGCCAAAAGCCCTAACAACAAAGTTAGGCCACAAAAGCCCTGTCACCAAAGACAGGCCAAAAGCCCTAACAACAAAGTTAGGCCACAAAAGCCCTGTCACCAAAGACAGGCCAAAAGCCCTAACAACAAAGTTAGGCCACAAAAGCCCTGTCACCAAAGACAGGCCAAAAGCCCTAACAACAAAGTTAGGCCACAAAAGCCCTGTCAACAAAGACAGGCCAAAAGCCCTAACAACAAAGTTAGGCCACAAAAGCCCTGTCACCAAAGACAGGCCAAAAGCCCTAACAACAAAGTTAGGCCACAAAAGCCCTGTCAACAAAGTCAGGCCAAAAGCCCTAACAACAAAGTTAGGCCACAAAAGCCCTGTCACCAAAGTCAGGCCAAAAGCCCTAACAACAAAGTTAGGCCACAAAAGCCCTGTCACCAAAGTCAGGCCAAAAGCCCTATCACCAAAGATAGGCCACAAAAGCCCTAGCAATAAAGTTAGGCAAAATAAAAGCCCTGACACCAAAGTCATGCCAAAAGTCCTAACAATAGAATTAGGCAAAGACAGGCCAAAGGCCCTGATGCCAAAGTCAGGCCAAAAAGCCCTAACGCCAAAGTTAGGTCAAAAGCCCTTACGGCAAGGTCAAAAAGCCATGTCACCAGAAGTCGAACGCCCCCACGTAGAAACCACTCTCCAGCTCCGCCCGAGCAATTCGGTCCATCCTAGAGCAGGAGGGTGATAAACCTGATTGCTGTAAGGTTTGGTGCCGGAGGCGAGGGGTCCAATGCAAAAAAAAAAGTCTATGCTACCCAAATCTCTACAGCTGTCCAACTGGGAAGAACAAAGACCTACACTAAAAGGTGAACGAACCCACATCAAGGGTAACAGTTCCCTTACAAATTGGGCACAACGGAGCAGACGAACCAATAAGGTAACAGTCTCTCCAAAGAAAATCCTAAAAGGCGAACGAATCTAAAGGTAACTGTCCCTTTGAAAAGCGAAGTTGAAAACAAGTATGGTAAAACTTCCTAAAGCTTTCCAGCTTCCTAAAAAGGCGAGCGAATCTTGGGTAACAGTTCCCCAAAAAGGGCGAACGAATCTGAGGTAACAGCTTCCTAAAAGGCGAGCAAATCTTAGATAACAGTTTCCTACGACTAGGCGAACGAATCTAAGGACCAAAATCCTCCAAAGCGAATGAATCCATATCAAAGGTAACAGTTTCCTTAAGAAACATGGCGAAAGGAACGGACGAGCCGATAAGAGGCCACAGTCCTACCCCCGAAACCTAAAGGAGCGAAAAGAACCTCTAAATGGTAACGTTTCCTCCAAAGAAAGGTCCAAGACCCTTTGAATGAAAACAAAAAGGCGAGACTATTCTACAAAAGCTGAAGCGAAGTTGAAAACAAGTATGGTAAAATTTCCTAAAGCTTTCCAGCTTCCTAAAAAGGCGAGCGAATCTTGGGTAACAGTTCCCCAAAAAGGGAGAACGAATCCGAGGTAACAGCTTCTTAAAAGGCGAGCGAATCTTGGGTAACAGTTCCCCAAAAAGGGAGAACGAATCCGAGGTAACAGCTTCTTAAAAGGCGAGCAAATCTTAGGTAACAGCTTCTTAAAAGGCGAGCAAATCTTAGATAACAGCTTCCTAAAAAGGCGAGCGAATCTTGGGTAACAGTTCCCCAAAAAGGGAGAACGAATCCGAGGTAACAGCTTCTTAAAAGGCGAGCGAATCTTGGGTAACAGTTCCCCAAAAAGGGAGAACGAATCCGAGGTAACAGCTTCTTAAAAGGCGAGCAAATCTTAGATAACAGTTTCCTACGACTAGGCGAACGAATCTAAGGACCAAAATCCTAAAAGGCGAACGAATCCATAAAGGATGACAGTTTCCTTAAAGGCATAATCCTTGGGTAACAGTTTCCTTAAGAAACATGGCGAAAGGAACGGACGAGCCGATAAGAGGTCACAGTCCTTCCTCCGAAACCTAAAGGAGCGAAAAGAACCTCTAAAGGGTAACGTTTCCTCCAAAGAAAGGTCCAAGACCCTTTGAATGAAAACAAAAAGGCGAGACTATTCTACAAAAGCTGAAGCGAAGTTGAAAACAAGTATGGTAAAAATTCCTAAAGCTTTAAAGCAAGATAGACATCGGAAGAACAACCAAGTATACTCGAAGTCAAACAAAAACCAAGGCTTACGAAACAAAAAGACTCGATATCAAAATTGGGCGAAAGGCCTAACGCCAAAGTTAGGCAAAAAGACCTAACGCCAAAGTTAGGCAAACCAAAAGATCCGAAAGACCTGATGACTGAATCAGGTGAAAGACCTAGCACCAAAGTTAGGCGAAAGACCTGATGCCAAAGTCAGGCACAAGACCTGTTATCAAAATCAGGCGAAAAGACCTAAGGAAATAGTTAGGCAAATAAGGCCTAAATATAAAAATCAGACAGAAGTCCTAGCGCAAAAGGCGAGCAATCCGTCAAGGAGTCCGTTCTCTTATAAGTTGGGCAAAAATTGAGAAGTAACATCCAAAGCGAATGAATCCATATCATAGGTAACAGTTCCTTTGCGAAACAAACACAAGAAAGTGGGCGAATGAACCTAGGGCGACCACTTACTAAAAGATGAATGAGCCTCGGGTAACAGTTCCCCGTGATTAGACGAACACTCCAAAGGTCTAAAACCTTAACAAAGCGAACACATCTACAAAAGATGATAGTTTCCTTAAAGGTATGATCTTCGAGTAACAGTTCCCTTAAGAAACTTTGGGGAAGGGAATGGATGGTCCAAGATCCTATATGGCGAGACTCTCCTACATAAGCTAAAGAGAAGTTGAAAACAAATATGGTAAAACTTCCTAAAGCGTTCGAACGAAAAGATATCGGAAGAACGACCAAACACATTCGAAGTCGAAAAAGAGTAAAGGCTTACGAAATTAAAGGCGTTCATTATAATAATATCTTAGTCTGAAATCAAAAGAATAATTACAACTATCCCAAAAACAAAGGGAAGTAAAAGTGATTATCGATAAAAAGAAGGATGAGCAAAAAGCAGGAGGATGAACAGGCTCCCTTGACCTGAAACTCTGCATCGACTCGGTCGCCTGAAGGCCTGAGACCTCAAGGTCTGGGTTCATCAGGGGATGCAGTTTCCTTCTCGGCCTCGGGGGCAGCCTCATCGCCAAGGAGCTTCCTTGGTGTAGCCGCTCTCAATGAAGTCCTGAAGAGACCTCACCTCCCAGAGAGGAAACTTGGGATCAATCCCTTGAATCTCGTCGACCAAGATCTGGAGGTAGGAAGCAGACTCGACCTTTATTACCTCCAAGGCGCAGACAGAGAACTCCTCGGACTTCTTAAAGTCCACGCTAAGGGGGGATGGGACAGCCTTACGATTTAAGGAAGGATGCTCCTGCTCAGCCATCGAGGCATCCCTCTGCACCCAGGACTCTTTCAATTGAGCCCTGAGGTCACCATTCTCTGCCTCTAGCCAAACAGAGTACTGGTCGACATCCTTGATCCGAAACTCATAGACGCCTAAGCAGCTAAACAACCTCGTCTTAGCCCGCTTGGAAAATAGACTGAAGAATTTAGGTCCTCAAGTGCGGTCAATGAATTTAGGTCCCAGACTGATGGGTCAGAAATTTATCCAATCAATAAAGACTGGCGTGGAATGACGAACCCCGACCTTGAGCGTCAGTTGTACGAACTGATGAATGCCCGCTAACCCAAGCATCGACTCTGAAGTTTCCGCCCCTGAGCGGATTGAACAGAAGTTTGGTTGCCTATGATGTTAGAAGAAGTCATCAATGATGTTCCGATCACTCCCCGACAGCTCTCCAAAGCTCGAAGGAGTATCCCGTTCTGGCTGAGAAAGCTTTTTCGAGGATAAAAAGAGAGAAATGAAAAATTGAAACAGAAGGCTGAAAGAAGATATGAACTCTGGAATGCAAATGAATTGAGTGCGTAAAAGACTAAATGCTAAAGTTCGGCCTTTTTAGCCAAAACGAAGGAAACCGAACGGGCATGTGAGAAACGGCTCAGATAATGATTACACCCTTTTGGGTAAAACCGAAGTAATGTCAGAATTCCAAGGGTTACATCGGGGAGACAAAAGGTTGGAACGACACGAAAAACCTGTGAGTCTGCCCACTGGTTACGGAAGACAAAGAGACAGACATGCCTCAAAAGTCCTCTCGACTTCCGCTAACTGTCCATTCATTAAAATGTTCGAAGTCTTACACAAAAAAGGTGATTGCCAAAAGCTATACCAGACCTCTCCTAACACCCTCGCAACGATAGTGTTCGCCCAAAGAGTGAAGAATGAGCATCCATAAACCCTGGAAACCCAAAGCGTTCGCCTAATGGGGTAAGGTATCACACATTCCGAAAAACTCTACGCAACCAAAATCGTTCGCCAAAGGATACAGAGCATCAAAAGGCACAAATAGCATATAAGGAAAGCAAAAAATCCAGTCCAAAAGTCACTATCTTAAACCCTATCACAGAATCAAGCTCGACCGAAGAAACTTCACTCAAGCTTCGGGGGCAAATGTTGGGTATTGATAGTGACGACCCAATATGGGAAAGGCCTCGAAGGCCCAATAAATTTGCAGGGGGTGCAACCCATACCATTTAAACAAGGCCAACCCACAGTAAGGTTACTCTGGCCCTCATAAAGTGGTCCAGTATCGAATCCAAACTAAAGTGGACGCCAAAGTGCCACTTCAGGTCGCCATTGGCCAAGGCCAAAGCCTCCCACTGCTCGCCATGGGAGTGCTCGCCAAGGGAGTGCCCAGGAAGTGCTCGCCAACAATCAAGGTCGCAGCCATAGGAGTGCTCGCCATCAAGAGAGCCTTGCCTCTCTCCTCTGGTCCCACCAACCGTTAACAAGGATATAGCCACGATATCCCGCATATCTCGGGCACATATTCACTAAAGATTAGATACGGTAACTGCAATATCTCGCCGTAACCGCAATATCTACTATCTAAATCTTCAACAACACAATATTCACGAAGATATACAGTTACCTTATACGGTTTGGTATCTCCTACTCTATAAATACCTTTGCTTTACATACATTCAATACGTTTTGAGCTATATACACACATATACTCATTTAAGCATCGGAGAGGGACCCAGAGGCACCCCCTCTGTTGCGCTCCCCTTCTTGCAGGTTCATCGGAGTTCAGGCGAAAGCGCGCGATCACCATCTCCTTGGCATTCAATTCATTGCCAGATCAGCATTCAGGAAATCACGATCCAACAATATACACGTGATAAAAGAAAACATTTGATATGATATTTTGATTAAGAATGTTTAGAATATATAGTTTATCGATTCCGGAAGAATACAAAAATTATTTCATCGAAAAGAGAATTCCGATTGAGGAGTAATTGAAAAAACTACAAATTCGGTTGAAACTCAAAGGGGTACCATCACGGAAAATAGCGAATTTTGGTTCCAAAAATATGTATTATATTAACATTACTACCTCAATATATATCGAGTAAGAATATGAATAAAACTAATTTCACTGAAAACGAAGTACTGAGTGGTGAGATACTGACAAAAGTACGAAATCAAACGAAACTAATAAGGTACCCACTGAGAAGAAGGTGTTGAACGTCTGATATACAACTGATCACAACGTTCATTCGATCTTATATGTCTTGTAAGAATTTTTAGAAAAGATATTTGATCGATTACGGAAGAAAACAAAATTCATTTTATCGAAAATAGAGTTCCGATTAGGGAGAAATTTAAAGAATTACAAAATCGGTCGAAACTCAAAGGGGTACCATCACGGAAAATAGTTGATTTTGGTTCCAAAAATATGTATTATATTAACATTATTATCTCAATATATATCGAGTAAGAATCTGAATAAAACTAATTTCACTGAAATCGAAGTACTGAGTGATAAGATACTAACAAAACTACGAAATGGGACGAAACTAATACGGTGCCATCTATGAAATAAATATATAGCCTCTTATAAACATGTGACAAAATAAACCATTTAATCTTATATTTTGAGTAAAAATGTTTAGAATATATATTTTATCGATTTAGGAAGATTACAAAATTTATTTCATCGAAAATAGAGTTCAGATTAAGGAGAAATTCCAAAAACTACAAAATCGGTTGAAACTAAAAGGGGTACCATCACGGAAAATAGTTGATTTAGGTTCCAAAAATATGTATTATATTAACATTACTACCTCAATATTTATCGAGTTAGAATGCGAATGAAAGTAATTTCATTGAAAACAAAGTTGTGAGTGATGAGATATTGACAAAACTACGAAATGGTACGAAACTAATATGGTGCCACCTAGGAATAAAGTATTTAACGTCTTATATACATGTGATAAAAGAAAACATTTACTCTTATATGTTCAGTAAGAATGTTTAGAATATATATTTTATCGATTCAGGAAGAATACGAAATTTATTTCATCAAACATAGGGTTCTGATTAAGGAGTAATTCAAAAAACAACAAAATCAGTTGAAACTCAAAGGGGTACCATCACGGAAATTAGCGAATTTTGGTTCCAAAAATATGTATTATATTAACATTACTACCTCAATATATATCGAGTTAGAATGCGAATAAAAGTAATTTCATTGAAAACAAAGTTGTGAGTGATGAGATATTGACAAAACAACGAAATGGGACGAAACTAATATGATGCCACCTAGGAAAAATGTATTTAACGTCTTATATACACGTGATAAAAGAAAACATTTGATATGATATTTTGATTAAGAATGTTTAGAATATATAGTTTATCGATTCTGGAAGAATAAAAAATTTATTTCATCGAAAAGAGAATTCTGATTGAGGAGTAATTGAAAAAACTACAAATTCGGTCGAAACTCAAAGGGGTACCATCATGGAAAATAGCGAATTTTGGTTCCAAAAATATGTATTATATTAACATTACTATCTCAATATATGTCGAGTAAGAATATGAATAAAACTAATTTCACTGAAAACGAAGTACTGAGTGGTGAGATAATGACAAAAGTACGAAATCAGACGAAACTAATTAGGTACCCAATGAGAAGAAGGTGATGAACGTCTGATATACAAGTGATCAACGTTCATTTGATCTTATATGTTTTGTAAGAATGTTTAGAAAAGATATTTGATCGAGTACGGAAGAAAACAAAATTTATTTCATCGAAAATAGAGTTCCGATTAGGAAGAAATTCAAACATTTACAAAATCAGTCGAAACTCAAAGGGGTACTATCACGGAAAATAGTTGATTTAGGTTCCAAAAATATTTATTATAGTAACATTACTACCTCAATATATATCGAGTTAGAATGTTAATAAAAGTAATATAATTGAAAACGAAGTTGTGAATGATGAGATATAAACAAAACTACGAAATGGGACGAAACTAATATGGTGTCACCTAGGAAAAAGTATTTAACATCTTATATACACGTGATAAAAGAAAACATTTGATATGATATTTTGATTAAGAATGTTTAGAATATATAGTTTATCGATTCCGGAAGAATACAAAAATTATTTCATCGAAAAGAGAATTCCGATTGAGGAGTAATTGAAAAAACTACAAATTCGGTTGAAACTCAAAGGGGTACCATCACGGAAAATAGCGAATTTTGGTTCCAAAAATATGTATTATATTAACATTACTATCTCAATATATATCGAGTAAGAATATGAATAAAACTAATTTCACTGAAAACGAAGTACTGAGTGGTGAGATAATGACAAAAGTACGAAATCAGACGAAACTAATAAGGTACCCACTGAGAAGAAGGTGCTGAACGTCTGATATACAAGTGATCAACGTTCATTTGATCTTATATGTTTTGTAAGAATGTTTAGAAAATATATTTGTTCGAGTACGGAAGAAAACAAAATTCATTTCATCGAAAATAGAGTTCCGATTAGGGAGAAATTCAAACAATTACAAAATCGGTCGAAACTCAAAGGGGTACCATCACGGAAAATAGTTGATGTTGGTTCCAAAAATATGTAT
Organism: Chamaenerion angustifolium; assembly: GCA_946814005.1. Taxonomy (NCBI): domain Eukaryota; kingdom Viridiplantae; phylum Streptophyta; class Magnoliopsida; order Myrtales; family Onagraceae; genus Chamaenerion; species Chamaenerion angustifolium. The sequence goes on along the minus strand of OX328278.1, from coordinate 447,728 downwards.
TATATTAACATTATTATCTCAATATATATCGAGTAAGAATGCGAATAAAAGTAATATCATTGAAAACGAAGTTGTAAGTGATGAAATATTGACAAAACTACGAAATGGGACGAAACTAATATGGTGCCACCTAGGAAAAATGTATTTAACGTCTTATATACACGTGATAAAATAAAACATTTGATATGATATTTTGATTAAGAATGTTTAGAATATATAGTTTATCGATTCCGGAAGAATACAAAATTTATTTCATCGAAAAGAGAATTCCGATTGAGGAGTAATTGAAAAAACTACAAAATCGGTTGAAACTCAAAGGGGTACCATCACGGAAAATATTTGATTTAGGTTCCAAAAATATGTATTATATTAACATTATTACCTCAATATATATCGAGTAAGAATGCGAATGAAAGTAATTACATTGAAAACAAAGTTGTGAGTGATGAGATATTGACAAAACTACGAAATGGGACGAAACTAATACGGTGCCATCTAGGAAATTAATATATAGCCTCTTATAAACATGTGACAAAAGAAACCATATGTTCTTATATTTTGAGTAAAAATGTTTAGAATATATATTTTATCGATTTCGGAAGATAACAAAATTTATTTCATCGAAAATAGAGTTCCGATTAAGGAGAAATTCTAAAAACTACAAAATCGGTTGAAACTCAAAGGGGTACCATCACGGAAATTAGTGAATTTTGGTTCCAAAAATATGTATTATATTAACATTACTACCTCAATATATATCGAGTTAGAATGCGAATAAAAGTAATTTCATTGAAAACAAAGTTGTGAGTGATGAGATATTGACAAAACTACGAAATGGGACGAAACTAATATGGTGCCACCTAGGAAAAATGTATTTAACGTCTTATATACACGTGATAAAATAAAACATTTGATATGATATTTTGATTAAGAATGTTTAGAATATATAGTTTATCGATTCCGGAAGAATACAAAATTTATTTCATCGAAAAGAGAATTCTGATTGAGGAGTAATTGAAAAAACTACAAAATCGGTTGAAACTCAAAGGGGTACCATCACGGAAAATAGTTGATTTAGGTTCCAAAAATATGTATTATATTAACATTATTACCTCAATATATATCGAGTAAGAATGCGAATGAAAGTAATTACATTGAAAACAAAGTTGTGAGTGATGAGATATTGACAAAACTACGAAATGGGACGAAACTAATACGGTGCCATCTAGGAAATTAATATATAGCCTCTTATAAACATGTGACAAAAGAAACCATATGTTCTTATATTTTGAGTAAAAATGTTTAGAATATATATTTTATCGATTTCGGAAGATAACAAAATTTATTTCATCGAAAATAGAGTTCCGATTAAGGAGAAATTCTAAAAACTACAAAATCGGTTGAAACTCAAAGGGGTACCATCACGGAAATTAGTGAATTTTGGTTCCAAAAATATGTATTATATTAACATTACTACCTCAATATATATCGAGTTAGAATGCGAATAAAAGTAATTTCATTGAAAACAAAGTTGTGAGTGATGAGATATTGACAAAACTACGAAAAGGGACGAAACTAATATGGTGCCACCTAGGAAAAATTTATTTAACGTCGTATATACACGTGATAAAAGAAAACATTTGATATTATATTTTGATTAAGGATGTTTAGAATATATAGTTTGTTGATTCCGGAAGAATACAAAATTTATTTCATCGAAAAGAGAATTCCGATTGAGGAGTAATTGAAAAAACTACAAATTCGGTCGAAACTCAAAGGGGTACCATCACGGAAAATAGCGAATTTTGGTTCCAAAAATATGTATTATATTAACATTACTATCTCAATATATATCGAGTAAGAATATGAATAAAACTAATTTCACTGAAAACGAAGTACTGAGTGATGAGATACTGACAAAAGAACGAAATCAGACGAAACTAATAAGCTACCCACTGAGAAGAAGGTGTTGAACGTCTGATATACAAGTGATCACAACGTTCATTTGATCTTATATGTCTTGTAAGAATGTTTAGAAAATATATTTGATCGATTACGGAAGAAAACAAAATTCATTTCATCGAAAATAGAGTTCCGATTAGGGAGAAATTCAAACAATTACAAAATCGGTCGAAACTCAAAGGGGTACTATCACGGAAAATAGTTGATTTAGGTTCCAAAAATATTTATTATAGTAACATTACTACCTCAATATATATCGAGTTAGAATGTTAATAAAAGTAATATAATTGAAAACGAAGTTGTGAATGATGAGATATAAACAAAACTACGAAATGGGACGAAACTAATATGGTGTCACCTAGGAAAAAGTATTTAACATCTTATATACACGTGATAAAAGAAAACATTTGATATGATATTTTGATTAAGAATGTTTAGAATATATAGTTTATCGATTCCGGAAGAATACAAAAATTATTTCATCGAAAAGAGAATTCCGATTGAGGAGTAATTGAAAAAACTACAAATTCGGTTGAAACTCAAAGGGGTACCATCACGGAAAATAGCGAATTTTGGTTCCAAAAATATGTATTATATTAACATTACTATCTCAATATATATCGAGTAAGAATATGAATAAAACTAATTTCACTGAAAACGAAGTACTGAGTGGTGAGATAATGACAAAAGTACGAAATCAGACGAAACTAATAAGGTACCCACTGAGAAGAAGGTGCTGAACGTCTGATATACAAGTGATCAACGTTCATTTGATCTTATATGTTTTGTAAGAATGTTTAGAAAATATATTTGATCGAGTACGGAAGAAAACAAAATTCATTTCATCGAAAATAGAGTTCCGATTAGGGAGAAATTCAAACAATTACAAAATCGGTCGAAACTCAAAGGGGTACCATCACGGAAAATAGTTGATGTTGGTTCCAAAAATATGTATTATATTAACATTATTATCTCAATATATATCGAGTAAGAATGCGAATAAAAGTAATATCATTGAAAACGAAGTTGTAAGTGATGAAATATTGACAAAACTACGAAATGGGACGAAACTAATATGGTGCCACCTAGGAAAAATGTATTTAACGTCTTATATACACGTGATAAAATAAAACATTTGATATGATATTTTGATTAAGAATGTTTAGAATATATAGTTTATCGATTCCGGAAGAATACAAAATTTATTTCATCGAAAAGAGAATTCCGATTGAGGAGTAATTGAAAAAACTACAAAATCGGTTGAAACTCAAAGGGGTACCATCACGGAAAATATTTGATTTAGGTTCCAAAAATATGTATTATATTAACATTATTACCTCAATATATATCGAGTAAGAATGCGAATGAAAGTAATTACATTGAAAACAAAGTTGTGAGTGATGAGATATTGACAAAACTACGAAATGGGACGAAACTAATACGGTGCCATCTAGGAAATTAATATATAGCCTCTTATAAACATGTGACAAAAGAAACCATATGTTCTTATATTTTGAGTAAAAATGTTTAGAATATATATTTTATCGATTTCGGAAGATAACAAAATTTATTTCATCGAAAATAGAGTTCCGATTAAGGAGAAATTCTAAAAACTACAAAATCGGTTGAAACTCAAAGGGGTACCATCACGGAAATTAGTGAATTTTGGTTCCAAAAATATGTATTATATTAACATTACTACCTCAATATATATCGAGTTAGAATGCGAATAAAAGTAATTTCATTGAAAACAAAGTTGTGAGTGATGAGATATTGACAAAACTACGAAATGGGACGAAACTAATATGGTGCCACCTAGGAAAAATGTATTTAACGTCTTATATACACGTGATAAAATAAAACATTTGATATGATATTTTGATTAAGAATGTTTAGAATATATAGTTTATCGATTCCGGAAGAATACAAAATTTATTTCATCGAAAAGAGAATTCCGATTGAGGAGTAATTGAAAAAACTACAAAATCGGTTGAAACTCAAAGGGGTACCATCACGGAAAATATTTGATTTAGGTTCCAAAAATATGTATTATATTAACATTATTACCTCAATATATATCGAGTAAGAATGCGAATGAAAGTAATTACATTGAAAACAAAGTTGTGAGTGATGAGATATTGACAAAACTACGAAATGGGACGAAACTAATACGGTGCCATCTAGGAAATTAATATATAGCCTCTTATAAACATGTGACAAAAGAAACCATATGTTCTTATATTTTGAGTAAAAATGTTTAGAATATATATTTTATCGATTTCGGAAGATAACAAAATTTATTTCATCGAAAATAGAGTTCCGATTAAGGAGAAATTCTAAAAACTACAAAATCGGTTGAAACTCAAAGGGGTACCATCACGGAAATTAGTGAATTTTGGTTCCAAAAATATGTATTATATTAACATTACTACCTCAATATATATCGAGTTAGAATGCGAATAAAAGTAATTTCATTGAAAACAAAGTTGTGAGTGATGAGATATTGACAAAACTACGAAAAGGGACGAAACTAATATGGTGCCACCTAGGAAAAATTTATTTAACGTCGTATATACACGTGATAAAAGAAAACATTTGATATTATATTTTGATTAAGGATGTTTAGAATATATAGTTTGTTGATTCCGGAAGAATACAAAATTTATTTCATCGAAAAGAGAATTCCGATTGAGGAGTAATTGAAAAAACTACAAATTCGGTCGAAACTCAAAGGGGTACCATCACGGAAAATAGCGAATTTTGGTTCCAAAAATATGTATTATATTAACATTACTATCTCAATATATATCGAGTAAGAATATGAATAAAACTAATTTCACTGAAAACGAAGTACTGAGTGATGAGATACTGACAAAAGAACGAAATCAGACGAAACTAATAAGCTACCCACTGAGAAGAAGGTGTTGAACGTCTGATATACAAGTGATCACAACGTTCATTTGATCTTATATGTCTTGTAAGAATGTTTAGAAAATATATTTGATCGATTACGGAAGAAAACAAAATTCATTTCATCGAAAATAGAGTTCCGATTAGGGAGAAATTCAAACAATTACAAAATCGGTCGAAACTCAAAGGGGTACCATCACGGAAAATAGTTGATGTTGGTTCCAAAAATATGTATTATATTAACATTATTATCTCAATATATATCGAGTAAGAATGCGAATAAAAGGAATATCATTGTAAACGAAGTTGTAAGTGATGACATATTGACAAAACTACGAAATGGGACGAAACTAATATGGTGCCACCTAGGAAAAATGTATTTAACGTCTTATATACACGTGATAAAAGAAAACATTTGATATGATATTTTGATTAAGAATGTTTAGAATATATAGTTTATCGATTCCGGAAGAATACAAAATTTATTTCATCGAAAAGAGAATTCCGATTGAGGAGTAATTGAAAAAACTACGAATTCGGTCGAAACTCAAAGGGGTACCATCACGGAAAATAGCGAATTTTGGTTCCAAAAATATGTATTATATTAACATTACTATCTCAATATATATCGAGTAAGAATATGAATAAAACTAATTTCACTGAAAACGAAGTACTGAGTGATGAGATACTGACAAAAGTACGAAATCAGACGAAACTAATAATGTACCCACTGAGAAGAAGGTGTTGAACGTCTGATATACAACTGATCACAACGTTCATTCGATCTTATATGTCTTGTAAGAATTTTTAGAAAAGATATTTGATCGATTACGGAAGAAAACAAAATTCATTTTATCGAAAATAGAGTTCCGAATAGAGAGAAATTTAAAGAATTACAAAATCGGTCGAAACTCAAAGGGGTACCATCACGGAAAATAGTTGATGTTGGTTCCAAAAATATGTATTATATTAACATTATTATCTCAATATATATCGAGTAAGAATCTGAATAAAACTAATTTCACTGAAATCGAAGTACTGAGTGATAAGATACTAACAAAACTACGAAATGGGACGAAACTAATACGGTGCCATCTATGAAATAAATATATAGCCTCTTATAAACATGTGACAAAATAAACCATTTAATCTTATATTTTGAGTAAAAATGTTTAGAATATATATTTTATCGATTTCGGAAGATTACAAAATTTATTTCATCGAAAATAGAGTTCAGATTAAGGAGAAATTCCAAAAACTACAAAATCGGTTGAAACTAAAAGGGGTACCATCACGGAAAATAGTTGATTTAGGTTCCAAACATATGTATTATATTAACATTACTACCTCAATATTTATCGAGTTAGAATGCGAATGAAAGTAATTTCATTGAAAACAAAGTTGTGAGTGATGAGATATTGACAAAACTACGAAATGGTACGAAACTAATATGGTGCCACCTAGGAATAAAGTATTTAACGTCTTATATACATGTGATAAAAGAAAACATTTACTCTTATATGTTCAGTAAGAATGTTTAGAATATATATTTTATCGATTATGGAAGAATACAAAATTTATTTCATCAAACATAGGGTTCTGATTAAGGAGTAATTCAAAAAACAACAAAATCAGTTGAAACTCAAAGGGGTACCATCACGGAAATTAGCGAATTTTGGTTCCAAAAATATGTATTATATTAACATTACTACCTCAATATATATCGAGTTAGAATGCGAATAAAAGTAATTTCATTGAAAACAAAGTTGTGAGTGATGAGATATTGACAAAACAACGAAATGGGACGAAACTAATATGGTGCCACCTAGGAAAAATGTATTTAACGTCTTATATACACGTGATAAAATAAAACATTTGATATGATATTTTGATTAAGAATGTTTAGAATATATAGTTTATCGATTCCGGAAGAATACAAAAATTATTTCATCGAAAAGAGAATTCCGATTGAGGAGTAATTCAAAATACTAAAAAATCGGTTGAAACTCAAAGGGGTACCATCACGGAAAATTGTATATTTTGGTTCCAAAAATATGTATTATAATAACATTACTATCTCAATATATATCAAGTAGGAATTTGAATAAAACTAATTTCACTGAAAACGAAGTACTGAGTGATGAGATACTCACAAAAGTACGAAATCAGACGAAACTAATAAGTTACCCACTGAGAAGAAAGTGTTGAACGTCTGATATACAAGTGATCAACATTCATTTGATCTTATACGTTTTGTAAGAATGTTTATAAAAGATATTTGATCGAGTACGGAAGAAAACAAAATTCATTTCATCGAAAATAGAGTTCCGATTAGGGAGAAATTCAAACAATTACAAAATCGATCGAAACTCAAAAGGGTACTATCACGGAAAATAGTTGATTTAGGTTCCAAAAATATGTATTATATTAACATTACTACCTCAATATATATCGAGTTAGAATGCGAATAAAAGTAATATAATTGAAGTTGTGAGTGATGAGATATAAACAAAACTACGAAATGGGACGAAACTAATATGGTGCCACCTAGAAAAAAAAGTATTTAACGTCTTATATACACGTGATAAAAGAAAACATTTGATCTGATATTTTTAGTAACAGTGTTTAGAATATATATTTTATCGATTCCTGAAGAATACAAAATTTATTTCATCAAAAATAGAGTTCTAATTAAGGAGTAATTCAAAAAACTACAAAATCCGTTAAAACTCAAAGGGGTACCATCACGAAAAATTGTGCAATTTGGTTCCAAAAATATGTATTATATTAACATTGCTATCTCAATATATATCGAGTAAGAATGCGAATATAACTAATTTCACTAAAAACGAAGTTCAGAGTGATGAGATATTGACAAAACTATGAAATCATACGAAACTAATAAGGTACCCACTCAGAAAAGGTGTTGAACGTCTCATATACAAGTGATCACATAGTTCATATGACCGTATATTTTCTGTAAGAATGTTAAGAAAAGATATTTGATCGAGTACGGAAGAAAATAAATTTTATTTCATCGAAAATAGAGTTCTAAATAAGGAGAAATTCAAAAAACTACAAAATTGGTTGAAACTCAAAGGGGTACCATCACTGAAAATAGTTGATTTTGGTTCCAAAAATATGTATTATATTAACATTACTATCTCAATATATATTGAGTTAGAATGTGAATAAAAGTAATTTCATTGAAAACAAAGTTGTTAGTGATGAGATATTGACAAAACTATGAAATGGGACGAAACTAATATGGTGCCACCTAGGAAAAATGTATTTAACGTCTTATATACACGTGATAAAAGAAAACATTTGATATGATATTTTGATTAAGAATGTTTAGAATATATAGTTTATCGATTCTGGAAGAATACAAAATTTATTTCATCGAAAAGAGAATTCTGATTGAAGAGTAATTGAAAAAACTACAAATTCGGTCGAAACTCAAAGGGGTACCATCATGGAAATTAGCGAATTTTGGTTCCAAAAATATGTATTATATTAACATTACTATCTCAATATATGTCGAGTAAGAATATGAATAAAACTAATTTCACTGAAAACGAAGTACTGAGTGGTGAGATAATGACAAAAGTACGAAATCAGACGAAACTAATAAGGTACCCACTGAGAAGAAGGTGCTGAACGTCTGATATACAAGTGATCAACGTTCATTTGATCTTATATGTTTTGTAAGAATGTTTAGAAAAGATATTTGATCGAGTACGGAAGAAAACAAAATTTATTTCATCGAAAATAGAGTTCCGATTAGGAAGAAATTCAAACAATTACAAAATCAGTCGAAACTCAAAGGGGTACTATCACGGAAAATAGTTGATTTAGGTTCCAAAAATATTTATTATAGTAACATTACTACCTCAATATATATCAAGTTAGAATGTTAATAAAATTTATATAATTGAAAACGAAGTTGTGAGTGATGAGATATAAACAAAACTACGAAATGGGACGAAACTAATATGGTGCCACCTAGGAAAAAAGTATTTAACATCTTATATACACGTAATAAAAGAAAACAATTGATATGATATTTTGATTAAGAATGTTTAGAATATATACTTTATCGATTCCGGAAGAATAAAAAATTTATTTCATCGAAAAGAGAATTCCGATTGAGGAGTAATTCAAAATACTAAAAAATCGGTTGAAACTCAAAGGGGTACCATCACGGAAAATAGCGAATTTTGGTTCCAAAAATATGTATTATATTAACATTACTATCTCAATATATAACAAGTAGTAATTTGAATAAAACTAATTTTACTGAAAACAAAGTAATGAGTGATGAGATACTAACAAAAGTACGAAATCAGACGAAACTAATAAGTTACCCACTGAGAAGAAGGTGTTGAACGTCTGATATACAAGTGATCAACATTCATTTGATCTTATATGTTTTGTAAGAATGTTTAGAAAAGATATTTGATCGAGTACGGAAGAAAACAAAATTCATTTCATCGAAAATAGAGTTCCGATTAGGGAGGAATTCAAACAATTACAAAATCGGTCGAAACTCAAAGGGGTACTATCACGAAAAATAGTTGATTTAGGTTCCAAAAATATGTATTATATTAACATTACTACCTCAATATATATCAAGTTAGAATGTTAATAAAAGTAATATAATTGAAAACGAAGTTGTGAGTGATGAGATATAAACAAAACTACGAAATGGGACGAAACTAATATGATGCCACCTAGAAAAAAAGTATTTAACGTCTTATATACACGTGATAAAAGAAAACATTTGATCTGATATTTTTAGTAACCATGTTTAGAATATATATTTTATCGATTCCGGAAGAATACAAAATTTATTTCATCAAAAATAGAGTTCTAATTAAGGAGTAATTCAAAAAACAACAAAATCCGTTAAAACTCAAAGGGGTACCATCACGGAAAATTGTGAATTCTGGTTCCAAAAGTATGTATTATATTAACATTGCTATCTTAATATATATCGAGTAAGAATGCGAATAAAACTAATTTCACTAAAAACGAAGTTCTGAGTGATGAGATATTGAAAAAACTATGAAATCATACGAAACTAATAAGGTACCCACTCAGAAAAGGTGTTGAACTTCTCATATACAAGTGATCACATAGTTCATATGACCGTATATTTTCTGTAAGAATGTTAAGAAAAGATATTTGATGAAGTACGGAAGAAAACAAATTTTATTTCATCGAAAATAGAGTTCTGAAAAAGGAGAAATTCAAAAAACTACAAAATTGGTTGAAACTCAAAGGGGTACCATCACTGAAAATAGTTGATTTTGGTTCCAAAAATATGTATTATATTAACATTACTATCTCAATATATATCGATTAAGAATGCGAATAAAAGTAATATCATCGAAAACGAAGTTGTAGGTGATGAGATATTGACAAAACTACGAAATGGGACGAAACTAATACGGTGACATCTAGGAAAAAAATATTTGGCCTCTTATAAACAAGTGACAAAAGAAACCATTTGATCTTATATTTTGATTAATAATGTTTAGAATATATATTTTATCGATTTCGGAATGTTACAAAATTTATTTTATCGAAAATAGAGTTTCGATTAGGGAGAAATTTAAAGAATTACAAAATCGATCGAAACTCAAAGGGGTACCATCACGGAAAATAGTTGATTTAGGTTCCAAAAATATGTATTATATTAACATTATTATCTCAATATATATCGAGTAAGAATCTGAATAAAACTAATTTAACTGAAAACGAAGTTGTAAGTGATGAGATACTGACAAAACTACAAAATGGGACGAAACTAATACGGTGCCATCTAGGAAAAAAATATTTAGCCTCTTATAAACAAGTGACAAAAGAAATCATTTGATCTTATAATTTGAGTAATAATGTTTAGAATATATATTTTATCGATCGATTTCAGAAGATTACAAAATTTATTGCATCGGAAATAGAGTTCCGATTAAGGAAAAATTCCAAAAACTACAAAATCGGTTCAAACTCAAAAGGGTACCATCACTAAAATAGTTGATTTAGGTTCCAAAAATATGTGTTATATTAACATTACTACCTCAATATATATCGAGTTAGAATGCGAATGAAAATTATTTCATTGAAAACAAAGTTGTGAGTGATGAGATATTGATAAAACTACGATATGGTACGAAACTAATATGGTGCCACCTAGGAATAATATATTGAAAAGTGGAGGTTTGAGTCATAAGATATTGAAAATTTATGAAATCAATCAAAATCAAAGAGGGCACATAACTAAAAATGTGATTGGGCATTAAAACAATAAATGATTATAAAATTAGTACTTACATATAAAATTACTATGATTGTGAATTAATTAAATTCTTCGAGATAGAAGGCGAACAAAACTGTGTTTGAAAAAATCAGAGTTCTGAATTTCGAGATATAGAAAATCTTCGAATTCAGTCGAATAATAGAGGGGTACCATCACAAAAAAATGAAATTTGGGGTCAAAATTAATAATTCCACTAAACGTTACTACGTTAATATATGTTGAGTATTAATGTGAATAAAACTGAATTCAACCAAAAGTAAGTTCTGAGTGAGGAGATTGAAAATATACGAGATTGTATGAAACATGAAGAGGTACCATCACCGAAAAATTGTGGTTGGAAGATCAAAAGAATAAATGGTATTAACGTCACTAAGTACATATATGTTGACTATAAATGCGAATATAACTAGTTTTTATCAAGTACAGATGCGAATAAAAATAATATCAACGAAAATGGAGTCCCAAGTGAGGAGATATGTAAGATCTACGAAACTCAAAAGAAAATTACTGAAGAATGTGATTTGGGTACGAAATAAGAAATGATTTTAAAGCTACTACGATCAAATATATGGAGTACGAAGGCAAATAAGGATTCTGTGACGAAAATGGTGTTTCGAATGAGAAGATATTCAAAATTATAGAGGTACCATCACGAAAAATTGTGATTCTTGATCCGAAATACAAAATGGTATTAACTTTAGTAGGATCATATATATCGAGTATGAATGCTAATAAAATTGATTTCGGCGAAAGTGGAGGTCTGAGTCATAAGAAATTGAATTCTATGAAATTAGTCGAAATCATAGAGGTACCATCCTGAAAAAATTGTGATTCTTAATCCGAAATAAGAAATGATATTAATGTTAGTACGATCATATATGTCGAGTATGAATGCTAATAAAACTTAATTTGACGAAAGTGGAGATCTGAGTCATAATATATTGAAAATCTATGAAATTAGTCAAAATTGAAGAGGTACAATCACTTATTTAATTTAAATAAATCTGAGTATAAATAAAACTTCATTTAACCAAAATCCGAGTTCTGAGTGAAAAGATATTGAAAATATACAAAATCGGTTGAAACAGTAAGGGATACTATTTCCCGCGATTGGATGATTGAAATAAGAAATGGAAGAAGATTTAGTTCTCGATTTAAAATTATTGTAGAAATTAAATAAAGTAGTAAGTCAGATTCTACTAATATTGATAACCTTACCAAAAAAAAGACACGTCTAAAAAATACACATATGTATACATGTATGTATGTATGTATATCTAAATTTCTTAGCTCAAATTACTGAGCAGACAGACCGAGCCAGGGCTTGTTCTCCCCTGTCTTTGAAGGAGCCGGAGAGTTAGCCATGAGGTATGGCGCCTTTGCTGTGAGCCTGCAACGATTCAAAGCGATAAATAAAACCAACATCAATTTCTATTACGATGAATCCATTTCCATTAATCAATGCAGAATCAAACCTAGGATGGTGATATATGAAACAAGAAAACATGTTCGATTAAACCTAGAATGGTGTTCCATCTCAGAAAGAACATGAATCGCATATGAATCTCAGATATGAGAAGCAAAAGAACAAAATTCAGACCTGTCCTTTCTTTTCTCCAAGAAACGGTGAAGCGAAGCCCTTCGAGCAATTGGAAGATCTATAACAAATAGTAGAGAAAAAACTCGTAAGAAAACTTGAAAACAATACATCGAAAAAGGTAAAGATCGGGTTTAGAAGATTAGAGGTTCAATTACCGCAAGTGATTGGTTCAACAACGGGGCTCTGAGGGATTGGTGGGATTGGGTTGATCGGGGTGTGAGTCAAGTTCGGGGGACCAAGGGTTGAGGTTGCCTTGCTTGCCATAAGCATGACCTTTTCTGCCTTGTCGGCTGGGAAATCATTGAACACAATGACCTGACCACCGTAGAAGATGGTCATTTGGGCTGCATCGGGATCCTTCTTCGCGCCGTTGCTCTTGTTTGAGCTGCTGCATGAACCACAATTGAACTCTAAACAAACATTTGAACAAAACCCATATGGTAAGAAGCTTGTTGGTTTCGGGGAATGGGTCACCCATTAGCGGAAGCCCATTCTAATAATTCCAATATTAGGGTTGGAAAACCTGATGATGCTATTCACTCATAGCAAAGAAACTATGTTGTCCTATAGTTTAAACTGAAGTGAGTAAGTAGTTGTGGAAACCCAGATTAGTGCCCATTAACCTGTGGCGTGTCCTCCCATCCGGCAGAGCGTGATTCCAACCTCAAGCAGATCCACTTCCATTCCATCAAGACAATTGTTTACGGTGGTAACTTAAACATATGTTTAATGTTGTGGCCTAAATGATTGCATGTTTAGTAAAGGTGGCAATCGTGTTGTGTCATTTATCGTGTCGTGTCTAAACGGATAAGTTTTAAACGTATCTCAAAACTTCAAACACAAACACGACACGATTATTAATCGTGTTTAAACATATAAGAATTGTTTAGACACCGGATTCGTTAAGCTCAAACTCATATATGCTTTAAAACAGATATATACACAAATTCATATATACACAAATACATATATACAAAGTAAGGTCTTCAAAGTTCAATATTAAAAAGTAAGTGGGTATTTCAATATTTTATTATTAGTATTAGTATACTTAAATGTGTCTAAACTTGTCACATATATACACGACATGATTAGTTAATCGTGTTTATACAGATATCTGCAGATCTGAGGTGTTTAGCCGTATAAGAGTTGTTTAGACACGTGAACCGTTAAGGTCAAACTCATATACACTTTAAAGCAGATCGTGTCGTGTCGTTTAAGCATGTCGTCCTAGCCCTAATGTTTAGTGTATTCCAATAAAGCTAATCTAAAAAACTTTGCACCACCGTAGCGGTAAAAGCTGGTACACAGCCCGACAGTTTCTAATACGACATGACACAAGTCACGAGAACATGACAAGGTATATTAGGAAACATGATTTTGGCATGAACATGACACCCCCAAACCGATCTAAGTGTACAAAATTTGTCCTGGAAGCAATTGAAGTAATATCTCTTTCTTGTAACCCAAATTAATTGCTTTCTATCAAATGAAATTCCTAACCCTATGAGCAAAATCAAAACTTTATACAGAGTGATCTAAAAATTGGGATATGTACCTGGAATCTTCCATCTGTGGGAACAACTCCATGGCTATCTGGTTTTGAGAGGAAACCTGACTGTGTTTCTCCGTCGCCGGAAACAAATCCATGGTGGTCGCCGCAGGGCTGCCGGGGGCTTCTGTAATATTGACAAAACAAGATAGAATTAAAGAAACCTCTAAAAATTTCCAGAAAAATGTTAAATTCAGCAACATACATGTAAATCATTCACAGTAATGAACATATTTTTTTCAAGATCCCAACAGTAGTCAGAAGATTTTTATGGATCTCAGACCAAGAGAACAAGGGTCTGTTTGGCAATCAAAAGAATCCAAAGAATTCTGAATTCTTCAGCACAAAGCTTACAACTTTCCTAATTGACACCAGCAAGAAAGCAGAAATTCGAGATTTCATGCACCCAAACTGGGTATAACATGAAACATATAATTACTGACTTAAAAAAGGCAAGAAATGGAAAATTAATCTAGAACTAACCATTCGGTTCAACAGTACAAGCCATGCCGAGCCTAAGATCCCCCAAATTGCCCTTCTCCTTGAGGTAGTGGCTCAAGAGGCTGTATGTCTGGTTGAAGATGGTCCTTCCGGCTAGCTTACCGGAATCCATGAGCTCTGACGAGTCAGACATGTCTTGTCGGAACAGCAACTGCGTCCTGAGCTCCAACTGTTCCTTCTTCTTCGCGGACGGCTAATGGGTGTTTCAGGAATCGAGAGAAAAAGAGGAGAGGAAAGACGGAAGCTTTCTTTCTGGGTATTTAATTGAAATGAAGAGAGGATTGAATTTCTTTGAGTTAAAAGCACGAGGAATATGTGTGGGCAAATTTAAGGTCAGTAAGGTACAGGTTCCTTGCAGCTTCCGAGGTATTTCTCTTTTTCTCTCTCCTCTGTTTTTTTAATATATATTTATATATTTGATATTTGCACGTGTTTTTTTGAGGCGGCTAGACGTACAATGCTAGAGCTAGGGATAGGGATAGGGATAGGAATGTCAAAAATTGACTCAACTTATGACATATTTCCGAGTTGTGTTTAAGTCAAATTTTTTAATTTACGATTTATTTTAACAGGATTTATGAATGACCCGTGAAAACAAAGGTCAGATTTGAATCAGTAGTCTTGACTCATGAGTCAACTTGTGACTCGTCCTGAATTATATATTATATTAAATATATATAATTTTGTCTCATGAATCAGTCTGTTTCTGATTATTTTTTATGTATTGGTGAGTTGAACGGATCAGACTGACCTGCGGGTCATGGATGTCGAACGGATGAGTCTGACTCAAACTTTACTATTCTTGATAGGTCATTCTAACTCGCGGGTTGATCCACCAAACTGCGGGTCAGGTTTGAGTTTCAAAAACTGACTTATACAAGTACACGGGTCGTGTTTGGAACCACACCGCACAATTGAAATACCGAAAGTACAACTAAAGATTGGCGTCCTTTTTTATGTGTCGTATAGGTGGAGTGTGCTCTGGCAGGAGAGCGAATCTAGCAAGTGTACTACATAAGAAGAGAGTGGAACACCTCATTCTTTTGCTTAACATAGAAAATGAATAATAATTATGGAAATTAATTAGTTAGGTTAGTTTTTAATATTTCTGCTTAAATATGGATTTTTTAGGTTAGCTTAAAAAATATTATGTTGAATTTTGTTGCGTTGGATCCGATCAAATTTTAGCATATTTATTATTTAACATAGCTAGGTTAATTATACATATTTTAATATCCTTCAATATATCATTCTTTACTAATAATATAATAGATAGCTAACTCTTACTTTACATTTTATGTAAAGTACAAATGTTTAAGATCATTTAAGAAGTTGGAAAATATTATGTATTAATAAAGGAAATACAAATCATTTTTAATTATATATCATATTTTCCTGATTAATAAAAAATATTTATGTTTTGTTATAAATATATTTCTCATTAATGTTTTTCAACCTAAATTATTATTTTACTATTTTTGGTATATTAATATGTACAAGGAAATAATTTAAAAAATAATTTTTAATTAAAATTATAGAGTGTGATTAAATTAATATAAGTATGTAGATTCTTTGTAATTTGAATGCAATGTTTAATAATAATAGAAAGGGTTTGAACCCAGACCAGGTCACCCAACTCTGGGGACCTGGTATGGGCTCAGACTCATACCATATGACCCCTGATTGAGGTTCAATTAGAGTCTCAATCATTTGAAATGAACTCAACCAAGTTTGGTCCAAACTGAACCTGACTCATACCAGGACCCATACCATAGGACCCCTGATTGGGGCTCATTGGAGCCCCAATTGATTTGGGTCGTACCTGGTTGGGTTCGGTTCAAACGATTGGGCTCCAATTGAGCCTCAATCAAAGGTGATATGGTGTGGGTCTGAGCCCATACCAGGTCCCCAGGGTTGGGTGACCTGGTCTGGGTTCGAACCTTGGTAAGGGGACCCTTGGTGTGGCTCGAATCGAGTCGAGACTTATTTGTAACATTAGTGTAAGTTTGTAGGGTATAGTTGTAACTTTTAGAAAAATATTAGGTTAAGTTTGCAAATATAAAAAATATATAATGAAAATTTTTTACAGAAAAACAACGGAGCTCCAAACATGTTAGAACCAAAAACAATAGTTTGAATTTTATTTTTTTTGGTCAAATAAAAGGAATGAACTAGTAGTGGCGACCCTAGGCTCATCCCACTACATAATGTACGGAGTTTTCTGTCCGAGTCTCGATGTAGTTTTTATTCATTGAACAACCAGCACAAGCCCTACGAGTTTTTTTTATGCCCAGCACTACGAGTTTTTTTTATGTCCAGCCCTACTCCCCCCCCCCCTTCCTTTTTCTAGTCGTTTAGGGTCTTTTGGTCATTTCAGAACGGTATTACCAAAGTCAAGCTTAGATCCTTTACACATGCATGACGTCATCTTGTTATAGCCGACGTATAGGAGTTGCAGCATTTTGCAAGCATTATTTTAGTAATCATTAACCTGACGTTTGCTGCACAATTATTATTAAGGAAACGTCCTAAAATAATGCACTAAGTTTGATGAAAATTGTTAATTCAAACTAGGGTTAATTGTCAATTTGCCCCCTAATGTTTAGACCGAATTTAAGAATTCCCCTTAAAGTTTAAAATTTTAAATATTAGTCCTAATGTTTGGACGTCGTCAAAAATTGCCCCATTCCGTCTTCAGGCCGTCTGATTCAAACGGAAATCCCGTCACGTGCCTTGCACATGCGTTTTATTAAGATACATAGACGAAAATGCCCTTATTTCAGTTCATCCATAAGGAGAATGGGTATGTGTTCATCAGGTGGGGGCAGCACACATCTCCAGTCGTCCTACGACCATCTCCTTCACCACCTCCGCCGTCCGCCTCACTAGCCGTCCGCCTCACCAGCCGTCATCGGCCACTTGCCCTATCTTTTCCATCCTTCTAAAACCTCTCTCAGGCTCAGCCCCAGCCCCAGCCCCTACCCCATCCCGCACACTAGCATCGGCTATCCAGAACTCTGTCCCAGCGATTACCTTTCTCATGGCTGTCATACTGAGGTAAACGTGTGTATATATATGTATATATAAATGAACTTAAATTTGGTTTTATTAATTTACTTTTGTTTCAGAATCGAAAAGGTCTGACTAGATCGAAAAGATGGCATTGCAAAAGTGGCAGTGACCATCTTCTGCGTGGCAGGAGCCTCCATCATCACCCTCTACAAAGGCCCCACCATCTACAGCCCTGGCCAGCAGTTGAACTGCCCGTTGACGTCCCACGCGATGATGCCTTCTCTTGGAGATGCCAATGGCAAGAACTGGACCCTTGGCTACATCTTCTTGATCGGGCACTGCCTATCCTGGTCTGCGTGGCTCGTCCTCCAAGCCCCGGTTCTCAAAAAGTACCCGGCTCGACTCTCAGTCACCTCCTACACTTGCTTCTTTGGGCTCATGCAGTTCTTGGTCATAGCCGCCTTTGTGGAGAGGGTTCCCTCAGCATGGCTCGTTCATTCCGGGGCTGAAGTCTTTAGCGTCTTCTATGCGGTTTGTTCTCACTTTCGAATCATCATCATTAGTTTAAATTTCTTAAGAATATGTTTAATTTAACACGGCGTGCGTTATGCAGGGAGTGGTGGCATCGGGAATAGCGTTTGCGGTTCAGATCTGGTGCATCGACCGCGGTGGTCCTGTGTTCGTGGCGGTTTACCAACCCGTTCAGACCCTTGTTGTGGCGATCATGGCCTCAGTCGCTTTAAGCGAACAATTCTACTTAGGCGGGTCAGTCTCCATTCCATACTGTCCGGAGATGTGTGCTGCCCCCACCTGATGAACACAGACCCATTCTCCTTATGGATGAACTGAAATAAGGGCATTTTCGTCTATGTATCTTAATAAAACGCATGTGCAAGGCACGTGACGGGATTTCCGTTTGAATCAGACGGCCTGAAGACGGAATGGGGCAATTTTTGACGACGTCCAAACATTAAGACTAATATTTAAAATTTTAAACTTTAAGAGGGATTCTTAAATTCGGTCCAAACATTAGGGGGCAAATTGACAATTAACCCTTCAAACTATTATAAAGTAGTTTGATCGGACCAATTGTTAATTCAAACTATTATAAGGTTCATAGTCAGACATACGGAGGGGGACATTTTTTATTTCAACTTTATTTAAGGTTCAGTAAGTGGTTGCAATATTTTTGATTGGATAGATACAATGCGTGGGTCAAGGTTGAGATAATTAATTTAGTTGTTAAAGAACTTGTTGGCAACCTTGTTTTTTCTCCTTCGGCTTATGTTGTGTGTCGTGATTTGTATCAGTGCTTTAATTAAGTGGACGAGATTCGTGTATATTAACTTCATTGAGAGATAAGTCTCGCTAAGCTAGGCACATTGAGCATATATAACGCTCTAAAAGTAGGGATGGTCATAGGCGGGTCGGTCCGGTTCTGAAGGCAAGATCGAGATCAAAATTTTGGTCTTACCTTCTGGAGGATCGAGACCGACCTCAGCAAAAAAAAACGTCTGAGTCGATCTTTCTTGACTCGGACCGGTCTCAGTCCTTGACTGAATCTTACACATAAAAAAAAAAATTGAATTTGTTCAAATATAAACATCATTGGAATCAAAGTAACAAAATTACAAAGTACAAATCAACCAAGTAACAAACACACAAAATTCTAAACAAATTTCATTTTATTCCATACTTCCAAACATACATCATTGATTTTTAGGGGTTGTATAGTAACTTCGGGTCGGGCCGGTCCTAAATGGTCTTTCGGGAAAAAAAAATCGAGAACGACCTTGAAGAAAAAACCATGCTCGCTCGGTCTTAGTCGGGCCGGTCTTGTCGGGAATTCAGTCCTACAGTCTTTTTTTATCACCCCTACTCTAAAGTCGGAACACCTGTGCTAATTAATTCAACCTAGTCTGAGCATGTTGTCCTCATTTGGGTTCAGAAAATGATAAAATCTTATTAGACTTTAGTAATATATCTCTGTTTATATGTTCTCCAAATAATTTCTTTCTATCCGATGTGGGACAGAGTTATTCTACCCTCCTTAAAGCGTGTGATGTCCTCGCAACCCAGTTCAGAATCTTTAAGTAACTCGGTCTTATAAATTTTATACTTTTTAGATACCCTATAATGTTTGACTAACTATTTTCTCCCGTGGCACAAACCTTCAACCTTGCAAGCTCGATCACGGTTCTGGAATCTGGATAGACTCTAATACCATTTGTAACACCAAAATCCGAGCAACTGTCATGATGAGTCCAACTAAATCTGAGTTTATTATCCTCGCTTAGACTAAAAATAGGGGGAGAAATTTTGTTGGATTTGAGTATAACAATCCATATATATATATATTGGTAAATCAAAAACTACAACAACCAAAAACTAAATACTAATTGTCTTTAACTGTTCTAGTAATAGATTTCCCTTCACTATAAAAAATCAGGAGCTTCAAAATGTTTTAGGAAAAATTTGTTAGGTAATGAAAAATAGTCATTCAGATTAACAGTTTCTTTACTCAAAGAACTCACCACCTCATTTGTTTCCTGGAACGTGTGTCTGATTTTAAATTTGTTACCATCCATGTATATATATATATATAACTTGTCATCTCGATTTAGCCATTGAAAAAAAAAAGTAAACCTTAACTCTCGGTGATTCCTAGGATGTTGGAAATTAAATCTCTATCATTAGAAATTTAGAATATTTTCTTCTTTGGTCAAACAGACAATGAAACATTCAACCGTTCTTTCCTAGATTCTATACTTAGAATCTGATGAACAGTCGCCACCTCCATCTCTCTTCCTCATTCCACAATGACGCCGTCGATTTACAGCCTCACTTTACTCTTCCATAGCCACGTTCTTTGCTTGGCAACCTCCTCGCTCTCCTCTGCCATGTAATGGCCGTTGTCCGGCCCATCTTCCTCGTACTGTGTCTCATCCCCCTCTCCCTCTCCGCTTCCGATGAAGAATACCTCTTACAGCTCAAGAAGACGATCACTGATAACAATAATGCTCTGAGCTCTTGGGAGACGGGCTCCCCTCCATGCAAGAACAAGTGGGTCGGAGTCGTTTGTTCCAATGACGTCATCACCGGCCTCCGCCTTGCAGGTCTCGGCCTCACCGGAAAAATCAACGTCGAAGCTCTGGCATCCATCTCCAACCTTAGGACTATCAGCTTGGTCAACAACTCGTTCTCAGGTTCGATCCCTGAGTTTAACCGTCTCGGCGCGTTAAAAGCCCTTTATCTATCGTATAACAACTTCTCCGGCAAGATCCCAACCGATTACTTCATGAACATGGCGTCCTTAAAAAAGGTATGGTTATCGGAAAACAGCTTCTCAGGTCTCATACCGGCGTCCATCGCCGGACTTAAGAATCTAGTCGAGTTACGTCTCGAGGGGAACCAGTTCTCAGGCAACATTCCGAATATGGAACTCCCCAAGGTCGTGTCTCTCAACTTTTCGAACAACGACCTGGAAGGCGAGATTCCGGCGAGTTTGGTAAAGTTCGGAAGGGACGTCTTCAATGGGAACGATAGACTCTGCGGGGAACCGTTGGATCGTGTCTGCGAAATCGAGGGGTCGAATTCAGCCGACCCGAGCACCAAGTCGCAAATATTGACCTGGGTGGTGTTAGGGTTAATGGGTGTTGCCATCGTCGTGGTGTCTGCGTGTTCTTTTCGAAGACGTGAAGAAGTCAAATTTACAGTGTTGGGGAAGGAGAAGGTGCATGACGCCATTGACGTCCACCTGTCTGTTTCTTCGAGTAAGAAAAGTGTGTGTGGTCTATCGTCGAAGAGACGGTTTTCGAGGGGGAAGAAAGACGAGCTGGTGATGGTGAATCTTGATAAGGGCGTTTTTGTTCTGTCGGACTTGATGAAGGCGTCGGCGGAGGTGTTGGGTAGCGGCTGCCTGGGATCGTCTTATAAGGCTGTAATGGCTAGTGGGTTAACCGTGGTGGTGAAGCGGCTCCGGGAGATGAAGACGGTGGATAGTAACGAGTTTGATGCGGAGATGCGGCGGCGGGGGAATCTGCGACATCCGAACATCTTGACGCCGCTTGCCTACCATTTCCGGGAGGAAGATAAGCTGGTGGTCTCCGAATACGCGACCAACAGCAGCTTGATGTACACGTTGCACGGTATGATTGGAGGACAAACCTAATTGGTTGATTGCATATTAGGTTTCCTTTAAAAAAAACAATTAACGGTGTGGACTAAATGCTAATATTTTTTTATTTTATAAGAGAAACCTTTTAAAATAACTCATTAATTAAAATAAGAGAAAACTTTTAAAAAATGGTTAAATACGAAGAACTTACATGAAATTTGAACGTTTTGCAACGAGTTACCCGAACTTTAAAAATTCAAAACGGACTACCTTAATTTGGAGGTCCAAATAGCTATCTTCGTCCAATTTCTGACGAATTTCCGACGAAATTCTGTCAACAGTTGACGGTAAATTGGACGGAGGTAGCTAATTTGCACTTTCGTCCAAGTTGAGGTAGCCCGTTTTGAATTTTTAAGTTCAGCTAGCTCGTTGCAAAACGTCCGTCCAAAGTTCAGGTAACTCCTTGGTATGTAACCCTTTAAAAAATGATAAAAGGTGTTCCCAAAAAATGATTTTTGTATTCTAAATATTTTAAATGACTTAACATAATTAAAAATGATGGTATTTAATATTTTTATTAATCATTCCTCCATAATTCGGTTAAAAACTTTTCAATAAAATTATTGAATATTTTTTCAAATGTTACGAATAAACTTTAATATGTTACAATTGAGTTTTGTCTTGATTGGAACTCAATTAAACAGTCGTTGATAAGAGCTCACGCTCTAACTAGTGTGAGTCCACACCTCGATCAACTTGCCCATAAATGACGAGTTGGTCTAAATGGAGTCATATACCAACGGACCTTTAGTTGAGCTTCAATTGGAGTACCAATTAATTGAGTCTAAACTAAATCTCGATCGATTGACGTTATAATTAAGTCTCAATCAGAATTTTCCGAATCTTATTTCTTTAAAGGATAATTATCAAATTGTGTTATATTTTTGGAGTTCAACTAATAAATTATAAATTTTTAAGATCACATTCATATTGAGCATGTAACATTCACATTTCATATACTTAATGTCTTGCTTCTTCACCTATAAGGTTAGTTCCTAACCATACTTCTATGCTTACCCATATTTTAGGTGATCGTGGAATTTGTCATGCACAACTTACATGGCCTACTCGTCTTAGCATCATCCAAGGAATCGCTCGGGGACTAGGGTTCCTCCATACCGAGTTTTCATCCTACGGTTTGCCGCACGGAAACCTCAAGTCGAGCAACGTTTTGTTAAACGAAAAATACGAGCCTATGTTGTGCGATTACGCATTCCACACGCTCATAAACTCTGCAAATTCAACACAAGTATTTTTCGCGTACAAAGCGCCTGAATCGATACAAAATCACCAGATATCTCCAAAATGCGATGTGTACTGCCTTGGGGTTATTATACTCGAAGTCCTAACCGGAAAGTTCCCGTCCCAGTACCTTAGTAGCGGGAATGGAGGGACCGATGTCGTGCAGTGGGTCAAATTTGCAATTTTAGAAAAATACGAGGATCAAGTCATAAATCCTGAAATCGCATCCACCTCGAGGTCGAGAGACCAGATGGTGAGGCTCTTGCATATCGGGGCTTCGTGCACGGAGAGCGATCCCGGGACCCGAATCGACTTGAGAGAGGCCATTAGAAGCATAGAAGAGGTGCAAGCTTGAAAGATTGCCCAAATATGTGTACTTAGAGAGGAATTATCTTACACTTTGAGTTATTAGGGGAATGTAGAAAGATTTGTATATATCAATAGCTTATTTGCCCCATAACTTTTACTATCTCAATTTGTTTTCTTATATCAATAGCTTATTGATTTGTATATATCAATAACTTTTCTTTTCTTATAATCTTTTCTAGCTATATATATATATATATATATATACTAGACTGAGACACGCACTATCCATATTCAATGTATGATTACGAACAAAGTACACCGGTCTTGGGGTTAATAACTTAAAACCTTTGCCCAAGTGTTATCAGAACCGGACTGACAATCCGATCGAGAATTTGACCCATGTTCGGTTTGATTCAGATAAAAGACCGTTTTGCAAATGAACAGTGTCTGAATCGGGATGAACTGAACGATTTTTTAAAAAACGGGTGGTTTCCTGTTCAGTTTCTAGGCTGATTTTTTTTCCTGACCAATCGTTTTTTTCTTCAAAACGATCGTTTTTTAGACTATGTATGTATTTTCAGTTTTTTGTGAATAGTGAACTGTACGATGAATTGGGTCCAACCGAACCGGGAACCGGCCTCCTCGCCGGTTCGAGGTCTGGTTCTGATAACACTGCTTTACCCCAAATTTCTTTTGTGTTTTTTATTCATTTTTTTAAAAAAATATATGCATATATATATATTGTTATTAATTATTATCACACCTTTTCATTTTATTACGTTTCCCAAAAATCATTTGTATTTTCATATAATTATTTGTTAAATGTTTTTCACATTTTTTCTTACGTTTTCATATGAATGTATATTTTTAAAATTCCATAATTTATATGTATATTATTATAGTATTTACTCCTATATATCATTCAACATTATTTATGAAATTATCATTATTATTTTTTAATTTATTAATGTCTGAAAGTGGTTAGCTTGGGCCGCAAGAAAAGAGGCAAAATTGAATGAAACCAACACAAAAATGCATACATACATACATACATACTACTATTTACATAAGAGGAACAGCTTCATCTTCACCTTCTTCTTCACCTTCTTCTTCTTCCATGGCATTACTAATGACTTTCTCAGACCTTCTCCTGTGCTTTTCCAATTTCTCTTTGCCACCATCGATATCGGCCCGAATCGCCTTATCCCGCTTCTCATCGGATAAAAGAGCCAATCTCGAAAATTTCTTTGGCCGAACAACACCGAGACGCTCAGTTATATCCTTGAATGCGGGAACAAGTCCTCGCCTCATCAAACACCCGTCCACGAGCTTCATTGAGTTAAGCTCGGGGAGAGAAGCCCCGTCTCTCAATTCAAGGTCGAAGCAGAAGGGCGAGTCCTTCAACCACATTCTCAGTGAATGGGCTTTCGCGATTAGAAGGCCGCTGCGTGTCTTGCAAGGCAAGAAAGGAGATCCCATCTCCCACAGGAACGCCTTTAACGTGCTGTTGAGGGAGACATGGTTGTATTCGGCGGTTCCGGTTATTAGAACAACGGATTTGGGCGATTCTGGACGACCCTGCAAAGACGCTTCCTGATATACATATACGCAGAACACAAATACCATTGGTCAGTATGAATTCAAAAGATTGATTATCTAAAACAAGAAAGACAAATAGAAAAGGTTGTCTAGTGGCAAATGCGTACGTGCATGTTATCGTGTGACACTTACCAGACACGAACACGCACGATAAGTTTATCGTGTTATGGTCCTCAGTACGAACACGACACGCAATTTTTCGTGCGTCTTTATGTCGTGTTATTGTGTTAAGTTAGTCAGTTATATGTTCACATGCAAGATTTATAAGAAAATATCAAAATAACGAATATCAATTCAAACATCAGATTTCACGAGTGTTTAATGGATAATTGAAAAACTATAGGAATTAAATATCTAAATAGACTTTTAAAAGCTACTAAATGAGATTTGTTTTAAAAAAAATCAAGTCCAAATTTATAATTGACAAAAAAAATAATTCAATTTTATCGTGCGTGTCGTGTTTTAACACCTAAACACGATACGAAAATACTTTCGTATTATCGTTCTGTCGTATGCTTACACGAAGCCACGAACACGATTTTTTCCGTACGTATCCGTGTTATATTATCGTGTTTCATAGAAAATTGTCAGCCCTAAGGAAAACATGTTACAAGTTAAAAAGGACGCATCGGCTTTGACCTTACCTGCATTTGATCGAGCCACAAACTAACACCAACAAGAGCCGAACCCGCCGACAATTTCCTAAAATCAGCACCCCAATCTTTTTCGGCTACCCTGCATCAGCAAAATATAAGGTGTTTCGTTTTGTGGGATTGACTTTTTTGTGTGTGGATGATAAAAATAACACCTTTACCTGAACACATCAGGCCGATACACACTCTTCCGGATTGCTAGTTGATAAACTGATGCAGCAGTGGCACGGAGCTCAAATGCCCACAACAAATCTTCCACAGCATTCACAAAATTCAGAGCTGCATTATCTTCCATAGGCTGCAACTTATCCAAACAATGCTCAATTTCTGGAACTAGAGAAGCTGCCTTCTCTGTGAGTAACCTGATTGGCAGGTTGAACCCGGATTTTCCTAGAGCATTCAAGAGATCAATTGCATCTCTTGTGTGTTCGGCTAAACTCGCAGATCTAATGAAGCATGTCCATATTCTATGATCAGGTTCCAGACCCTCATCTCTCATCATCATGAGCTTTTCAATTGCGATATTATAGTCACCGTTCTTAAGGTAGGCGTCAATTACCGAACTATATGGTAATGTGGTGAGATCCACACCTGTTTCGCCTAAACTCTTGAGCACTCTTTCCGCCTCTTGAGGATGCCCCGAGATTCCATACGAAACCATAAGCATGTGCATTGTGGCAGTTGACGGTTCCAACCCCGCGTCTTTCATCATGAGGAAGAGACTTTCTGCTTTGGCGTGGTTGCCCGAGTCGGTGAAGTGTTTCATCATTAAGTGATAGAAGGAGCGGTCTAGTTTATGGCCTTTCAAGAGCAACTCATCGAAAATCTCCTCAGCCTCTCCCAAGAGCTGCTGCTTCCCCAGAGCTGCTATCAGACTCTTATACGTGCTTAACTTGGGGTCCAAGCCAGCACGTTTCATTTCATTCATCAAACTCAAACCTTCCTCTGGTCTGCGGTCCCTACAATACATAACAATCAAAGTATTGTACGAATCCTCATCTGGGTCGAGTCCAGCATCACGAATCCTTTGATACACTTGGACCGTCTTTTTGAAGTTTTCAAGCCCAGTGTACAGCTTGAGCATGGAGTTCAATATTGAGAGATCGGGCTCAAACCCTGTCTCATCCATCTCGTTCAACATAGCTTCAGCATCCCTTACTCGCTTACCCTTACAGAACAACCCAATCATGACTCTGTAAAGATGCATTGTTGGAAGATGACCCGCTGCCTTCATTCCAGAATATATCTTCTTCACCTCGAAGATATTCCCAGATTCTGCAAAGGCACCGAGCATCAAGAGAATGGAACTCTTGCTTATCTGGAAACCCATGTCCTGCAACTCTTGGATTACCACATAGAGTTCGCTGAGCCTCCCATCATTGATCAATGCCTGCAAGAGGCCATTGACGGACTCCACAGTAGGAGAAGGCCCGTCTCTCACCATTGTATTGAACACAGCTCGTGCACGCTCGTAACAACCACTTGCAACGTAAACTTGAATCAGAGCATTCCATACCTTACGCTCAACTGTACATCTCTGTCTAAGACTACCCACCAAGCTTTCTGCCTTCTGCCACAGCTTTAATCTTCCATATGATTCGATAATAGTCAAATATACAGAATTACCATCAAATTCAATGCCTTCCAGTGCTGCCTGATCAACTAAATAATGCGCCGTCTCCGGGAAGTCCAATTTGCAGTATACAAGCGCCATGATATGGTAAAGTTTTTCTGATGGTTTCACACCGAAGAATCTCATGTCAGTTACAACTTGAGAAGCTTCAGCAAACAGCTCATTTTCCACACAGCATTGAATCAGTAATTCATAGAAGATGCAAGACTTAAAGCCGGTAGCTTTCCTATACTCTTCTAAAGCAGCATCCAATTTCCCAGCTTTACAATGCATAACAACTAAAGCTTCACTTATCAGATCACTGTATCCAACATTTTCTCGCAAAAAATCGAGCAATTCCAGAGCATCCAAATGCCTTCCCGATGAACTATATGAACTCAAGATAGATAGCAGATCGCCACGGTCTAATTCAAACCCATCGGTGATGGCCCGTCTCAACATGGTACCAGCATGGTCAAAGCATTCCCCCTTCACAAGGATGGAACAAATTGTTGAAGGGTTCATACCAGCATGCCCTTCCATATCACCAACCATCTTTTCAATGGTATCGAAATTGTTCTCCTTCACAAGACCCCGAACCATAATCTCATAAAGGCCGTGATCTGGTGTAGAACCGCTACTAACCATTTCCTTATACAATGCCACTGCCCTCTTTGTCTCATTAGATCTCAACAGGATGTCCAACATAACTGAATATAAGAGGTAGTCAGGTTTAATCCCTGACTTACGCATGCATTTGTAGGTTTCCTCAGCATCTATCCGTTTCCCTGCCTTGGAATATGCACAAATAAGAGCACTATAAGTCTTAATAGTCGGTTTGACTCCTGCATCCAACATCTCTGACATCACATTCTCTGCTTCTGTGATTCGATTTGCTTTTCCAAGAGAATCAATCAGTAGAGTGTATGTAACTGCATCAGGGCTCCTTCCAGACGATTTCATGTCCCTGTAAACTTGAAATGCCAGATCGATCTTCCCCTGCTTACCATACATGTGGATGATGGTGTTATAAGTCATTTCATCTTTCCCATAACCCTTCTTAACCATTTCTTCACAAATCTCCTTCACCTTGTCTACTCTGCCTTCCCTTGCAAAGGCATACACCAGAGAATTATATGTAACCGCATCCGGGGAGAAACCCTTGGAATCCAAATCCCTAAAGAGCTGTTCAGCATTGTAAGAGAGCCCACACCGACCGTAGACCGAGATCATGGCATTATAAGTCCACAAATCAGCTTGGCACTTGTTCAACTCCATATCATCGTAAATTCTCACAGCCTCATCCAAATTAGACTCCCGAGAACAAGCACTGATCAGAGTGTTATAAGTGATGATATCGGGTCTGAGACGTGCGGCCCTCACCTCATCCAGAAATTGAAGGGCTAAGTTCGGCTCCATAGAGTTGGACTTCACTCGAGCATTGATCAGAGTATTGAAACTCACTAGGTCCGGGATACACCCTCTCTCACGCATTACGTCGAACAATTGACGGACATGCTTGAACTTCCCGCTCCGTGCATACACACCCATCATGGCATTGTATACCTGGATAGTGTTGCCAACGGAAGGCTCAGCTCTAGTGAATATTTCAGCTGCCCAGGACTCCTGGTTTGCCTTCCCCAGCACTGAGAGAATGGTGGAGAGCATGCGAGGGTTTGGGGAGTACCAGTGTTTCAGGTTGAGCCATTCGTAGACCTCCAGAGCACGGTGCCAGTTAGAGTTGCCCACCCATTTGACAAGCATGCAGAAGTCAGTAGGCGTCATCTGGACCTGACGCTCGTCCAACACATCGGCAACGAACTCCTCCGGCCTGAGACCCAAAATTCGGTCAGTCAGGAACTGTACCCGCTCCCTCCAGTTCTTGTCCCTTATCAGGGCCAACTTACTCATCTTCTTCATGGTGGTGCGGCTGGGTCGACCCAATCGCTCAAGGCGCGGTAGCGGCTCTTCTTCTCCTCCTCCTTCTTCTGGGGAATCCACGTTGTCGTCGTTGCCTGCAACGAGAGTCTGAGGCTCAGAGGAAGATGGAGAAGTAGGAGGGTATTTCTTCTGAGTTGGAGATGGTTTGAATTTGAGGTGAGGCCATCGGACGGAGGGGGAGGCTCTGGTGTAGGTGAAGGTGGCATTGGATTGTTCAGTGGCAGAGCAAGAGAAAACAACAAGGGCAGAGACTCGAGTACTGCTACTACTAGTACTAGTACTAGCTATGGTGATTGCCATCTCATATCGCCGGTGAAGATAACGAGTTACCTCGCCGGAAATGGAAGCACTTGAAGCGTGGCGGATGAGGAGGCCAAGGGAGAGTGAGGTGGAGAAGGAGGGATAACAAATTAGCGATAGACTAATGAATAAATAAAAGGATAAAAACATATATATATTTATTATAGGGTGAATAACACGTTTATTCATATTATAATTTGGATTACTTATATAGTTATTTTTATTTATACGTTTAAATATATGTTATTAAATACACTAATTATTAACTATTCATTCATTTTTATAATTAAATATGTCAAAATGACAAATTTTCAGATTATCACCTAAAATTTAAATTGTAAAATTTTCTCCCTTAATATTTAGTCAAACTACAAGTTTGTGTCTCCATCAATCCTTTCATCCAAATTTAGCATAATTAATTTTAAAAATTATAAAAATAACATAATGTTTTTAGAAATAACACAATTTAATCCATCCAAACTTTTTTCAAATATTACAATTGAGTTTTGATTCGATCGGGACTCGATTGGAGCTCAATTGAGGGAGTTATTAGAGCCCCAATCGAATCAGAACTCAATTGTAACATTTGAAAAATATTGAAAATGTTAAATTATGATATTTTTTAAAGTTTTCTGTTATTTTTACATTTGTTGAAACTAATTCTGTTAAATTTGAATGAAAAAATTGACGAAATGACAAACTTGAACTTTGGATAACCATTAAGGGACAATGTAATATTTTACCCAAACTATTAGTTATTCAGTTTAATTATTATTATTATTATTTTTAAAGTATTTTTTTAATTTTCCAGTTAAATAAATATATTAAAATAAAAGAATAACTAAATTATATCTTAATAAGATATATTTAATATTCCAATAAACTTTCAATTTCAATATCAAAAGCAGCTCTTCATCCTTTTAAGGTTTAAAGCATAACATTCTTAGTTACTTGTTCTCCAAGATATCTATTCTCATCCCTAAGGCATTTGCATTGCTGCCTTAATAACTTGACCCGCAAGCATCGCCGCAATATTAAACGTTACCGATCTTTGTCCATGCGAAAGCAGCCGGACTCTTCACTTGGTGTCGACCACTGCTCCAGATTATCGAACCAAAGCCAAACTTAGACACCAAACGTAAGTCTTTTTTCGAGACAAACGTGATTGTGTACCTTCTCTTATCACCGATATTAGGGAATACGAGCTTTTGAGGGTTTACGGTCACAGACACGGAAGGAGGACTCTGAACGGTTACCTCATACACAGACCCTGGCTCACCCACATTGGTCAGTTCTCGAGTGTACTTGACAATTTTATTGTCCACAAACACGACTGAGAAAGAAGGGTAGTTGAGTTCGCCCGGATCAGACAATTTAGTCGAACAAGTAACATTTGGTCGTTTCGTGAGAATCCTTAGTTGATCGGGTTTATAGTCTAAGGAGCATAGGAATACGATGTAGTCATTGACCGTAATGTCGTAAACTAGGCCCGGGGAGAGGGCTCTTTGTGGGTCAACATGTCCCGAACCGTGGGCCCAAGGGGTGGAGTACGTGCCATCGGAAGCATCACGGAGAGTGGAGTTGGTGTTATCTTGTGTATAGGCGGTCGTCATGAGGGCTGACTTGATCATGCTCGGGCTCCAGTTCGGGTGTGCTGCCTTGAGCAACGCGGCTAGCCCACTGATGTGTGGGCAAGACATCGATGTTCCTACAAAATTTAAGCTGGTGTGGTTATAAATGATTTTTTGGGTTATTTTTAACCGATCCATCAGAAAAATCGAGTTCACTAAGTTCTGATATACAAATATAGGGGTCTTCATAGTTCAATATTACAAAGTAAGTGAGTGTTTTAATATTTTATTATTATTATTATACTTAAATATGTCTAAACGTGTCACATGTATACACAACACGATTATACACGAATAGTTAATCGTGTTTATACAGATATCCGCAGATCTGAGTTGTTTAGACAGGATTAATAACCGTGTCTAAACGTATAAGAGTTGTTTAGACACGGGATCCATTAAGGTCAAACTCATATACGATTTAAAGCAGATCGTGTCGTGTTGTTTAATCGTGTCGTGTCAGAAATTGCCAGCCCTATACAAATACTCATAAATTACTATTATTTTTGCTAATTAGTTTTTTAAATCTAAAAAACTATTTTAAATGTTTGTTAAACATTTTTAATAAAATTGTGATCATTTTGT
This sequence comes from Chamaenerion angustifolium, assembly GCA_946814005.1. Taxonomy (NCBI): domain Eukaryota; kingdom Viridiplantae; phylum Streptophyta; class Magnoliopsida; order Myrtales; family Onagraceae; genus Chamaenerion; species Chamaenerion angustifolium. The sequence continues at coordinate 415,826 of OX328278.1, read as the reverse complement.
TAGCTTTTAAAAAATAATAATATAATTTAAAAGTAAATTTAAAATAATCCTACATTATGATTTTTAAAATGTAATTGATTTTCATATAAAATTGTTGAAATTTGTCCAAATATGTTAAAATTATATTTTACCCAATTAACCCATAAAAAAAAAAATTAAGTGTATTACTATTTTGACATATCCCGCAATTAATTAATAGCCTTACCCGATATGATGTTAAACGGAGACCTCCTTAAATCCTTCTCAAGGCCGGTGGGCCCCACGGCCTCCGACCAACCAGCCAAGATGTTGACACCTGGCCCAATGACGTCCGGTTTTAATATCTGCGGGGTCACCAGATTCGGTCCTCTTGAGCTAAACGCTGCCACCACAGGCGACGGCCTTACATTCAACACCGTCCCACCAAAGGTAAGTGAAGCCATCGGGTCGGGTTTGGATCGGATATACTCCTTGATCAAATCACTGCTCTTGCTCCCCAACGCCAATGCCGGTAGCAAGTGGCTGTCAGCCACCAATTCCTCACCGTTTGTGGCGGTGTTCGCAAGGATCATTCCGACCCCACCCGCACCCTTCACAACCGCACCTTTCTCAACCCGCGGGTTAACCCCTCGATCACACATAACCACTTTGCCACGAACCTATTAAAGACCAACGTATACATTAAACATTTACTTTAATAACAAAAAAAATGCATCACTTGTAGGAGGTCAAAACAGGTCATGGTCGTGTCGGCATTGGGTTGTACCAGGGACTCTCTGACTCAAACACGACTCGTGTAATAGTATAAGTCAGTTTTTGAAACTCAAACCTGACCCGTGGGTTGGTGGGTCAACTCGCTGGTCAAAAATAGTAAGGGTTGGGTCAAATTGACTCATTTGACATCCATGACCCGCGGGTAAGTCTGACTCATTCGACCCACCATGACCCATCAAGTGAGCAACGGTCACGTATTGACACGTGGATCAAGGCTTCTGACCCAAACTTGACTCATATGGTCATCCATGGGTAGTGTCAAAATAACCCATGAGTCAAAAAAACTGACTCAAACATGACCTGTGTGCAGGTCACCACGGGTTGGGACAGATTTTGACACCCCTAAATTCACTTGTAATCAATCAGTCCAGTTTTGTGGAGTACCAATTCCGGTTTGAGTGATCCCGGCAAGCACAAGTTACTCGAACCGGTCTCGCCTTTGCCATAGACCAACCCGACCCACTCACGACTCATGCTCGGTCCGCTATAAAGCGACACACCCGTGAACCGGCTCAAATTGCTGAGTTTCACATAAGCTGGGAAATCCCGGTCCAATGTCCCTGCACCAACCGTCATAATCCACGGAGCCACATTGGCCAGTGAGGCTCGGCTAGGCCCACTGTTACCTGCAGAGCAAGACACGAAAATCCCCCTCTCCATGGCGGCGAACGCGCCTACCGCAATCATGTCGTGGTAGTATGGAGCCGACCCGCCTCCGAGAGACAGAGACAGGACATCGACACCGTCTAGAACAGCCTTTTCGATGGCGGCCAGGATATCGGACCCGAAACATCCTGTTTTCCAACACACTTTGTAGGCCGCAAGGCGGGCATGTGGGGCCATCCCTCGAGCCGTGCCGCTCGCGTATCCAAGAAGGCTTGCGTTCATAACCGGGGAACCAACAACTGTGCTAGCCGTGTGGGTTCCATGCCCGTCCTGGTCCCTGGCTGACTCCGCTTCTTTTGGATCCTTGAAATAATTCCCACCACCTGCATATTTAAGCACTACGAGATTTAATCCGCCCGAACTGGTTTTTTATGCCCAATCCTAACTAGAAAAGTTACCCATGGCGACGTGATACCCTTTGGAGAACGAACGAGCCCCAATTAGCTTTCTGTTACAGAGCTTCGTGTGGAAATCCGGACCCGATTCACACTCCCCCTTCCATCGCGCCGGAACCTCCGTCATCCCCGTGTCGTCAAAGCTCCTCGATTCTGGCCACACACCTGTGTCCAGCACCCCTACGATGACGTCCGCGTGATCGACCGGTGGCCGCGTTGCGGACCCGAACTCCGCGGACAGACCCAGGAAGTCGGGGCTCCGGGTGGTGTGGAGGGAGTAAACAGTGTCTTCAAAGATTCCCAGGACTGACGAACTGGTGCTGCGGAGATTCTCCGCCTGGTCTGGTTCCAGAGATGCGGCAAATCCGTGGAAGGCGGTGGTGTAGGTGTAGAGGAGGGTGGCGGCAGGGAGGTACTGGAGATGGGAAGCGTACCAGTCGTGGTGGGTGGCGTAGGATGAGGGTTTCTCGTGGTGGTTCATGTGGACGATGTATGTCTGTGGTTTTATGGACTCGTCGGCGCGTGTGCTCCATAGCAGGTACAGTAGTTGCAGACTGAATACCAAGGTGTGGAAGGGAAGTGGAAACGAAGCCATGGTGACGAGTAGATATGCTGTTGAGGAGAAGAGGCAGGGGAGGTTATAACAGAGCTTCGAGGAGATCACTTAATATTACACCTTGTAATATTAAGTGAAGGAACATAATTTATTAACAGGTAAAAAATAATATTCTTAAAAATGGACGACGGAGGTCTTTTGTTTCAGTTTTAACTAGGGGTGGCAACTTCGAAAAAAAAAACTAGGAATGGCAAAATCTGACTTAATCCGTGAGTGATCCGCCCACGGGTCGTGTTTGAGTTAAGATTTTTGACTCAACCCGTAGATGACTTGTGATACAACGGATCATGTTTGAGTATGAATGTTTGACTCACGGGTTAACCCGTGATATTTTTATATTATATTAAAATAACATGTTTGTTATGTATGCATGGGTCGAACGGGTCAGACATAGGGATCCAATGAGTCAATCTGACTCAACTCTTTCATTTCTGACGGATCATTCTGACTAGCGGGTTGACCCACAAACCCGCGGGTCAAGTTTGAAAAATTGCCTCATACTATTACCCGGGTCAAGTTTGGGTCGGGGTTCCCTGACACAACTCAAGTCTGACACGACCCATGACCCGTTTTCCCACAGTTTTAACCAGACAAACATTCACAACTCAGTAAACTAGTAAAGATTAGTTGGACCCCTTGGGCAGAGCTCTGAATCTTAACCCCTACTAGATCCGATAATGGCCTTGTTGGGGTCAGGAACCGGACCTAGTTAGAGTCCAATCGAGCTTGATCTTAGCCTTGCTTATATCGGGTTAAAATTGAAACAAACACTACAGTTGGAGAGTTATTGTTACCACCACTTAATTGGATTCGAGATACGTTGAGAACAGTCGATACTTACTTATCATATCTTATTGAAATGGATCGATCGCATTGGCAATTGGCATTGCAAGAAAGGCAGTGGAGGGTGTCCTCTTCCGACCTGTGAACTAACGATTGGAACGCTTTTGTACGTATGTATTGTACGTTCTGTGAATTCTTGTTCTGAAAGCTGTCTGGATTGGCATTTTGTCGAACACGTGGTGGACAGTGCCACATCGCTGGAACATCACTGGAACTGTGTCGGAACTCTCCATCGTTAAACGAAGCTGCCGCAGCAACAAGAAAACAAAGCATGCAATAGGAACCCATGATACAATAGTGATGCCATCCATACTCGTTATTAAAAAAGAAACAAAAATTGCATAACAAAAATGTCACGAGACCACAGATTGCGACAAGTATACGTCTCCACCGAGAAACCTATATACGACAGCAGAGTATCACAAGCTTAATTTCCGGAACGAAGATCTAAAGTCACCCGTGACAAGGTAACGTAACCAAGGATTCATAAATGCTTATATAACAGATTAAATTGAGCTCACATTTGCATATACGAGACGTAAAAACATATGAAATTATTTAAACATAAATTGTTTTAAGATAAAACTCATGTTTGAATTAAAAAATGTAATAATAAGTAATTTAAACGTATCGTGTCATCATCTTGATATAAGAAAAATGGAGTCCCTCAATAATTGCTGATAATGCTATTCGCTGTTCCTTTTCATTCCGGCACAAACAACTCACCTTTTTTTTCTTTTCCTCTCTCCAATCAACAAAGATTTAAATACGATATCATGATGCACAAATGGCCACTTGATTCAAACTTTACCATCTACCATCAAATCAAAGGAAAGTTGAGTGTATAATAAACAGCAGTGACGAGCAGGATATCATGGAATGTAATGGAAGATGTCAAGTAGTTACCAAACTAAAAATGCATGGGAATGTTCATGCACAAAGCCACAGAAGAAAGCAGCTGCACCAATCGTACAAGAGAAAGATAGATCCTCAGATGATGTTATAGCATCATAAATTGGCATTGTTTACACTCCAAACAATTTAGTACAAGAGGGCCATCATCATATCTCATCAAGAGGGCCAATAGATGTGCACCTTCAGCAGCGTGGAGTATCGGCCAGGAAACAACTTAATTCACAAAGATACTAGTGACCATACTTCTGAAACTCCCATTCGCTGTTGTCTGTTGAAAGAAAGGTAGATTACAGAATGATCATACTTTCATGTCACGGTAGATAGAAATACAGAGGATCAGTTGGTGTCATACAAGATGAGTTGGTATATAACATCGAAATTTAACTAGGCATCAAATGTTTAATGGGTTTTTTATACCAACTCATCTATATCACCTCACTGAATAATTCGTAGAAACACCAAAGGCAATATTGATATCAAGTATAAAGGCATACCGAGAGGGCACACTTGTCGGGTCTTCAGCCATCGGCTGATGCAGTGAAAGTGGAAAGCATGGTTGCATACACCTATATCACATGTGAAAGTCATTAACAAAGGCTAGAATCATGACCCACAGTGCCAACGGCAATAGAATTTAGGGAAAATGTGAAGATGTTCTCATAAGTATAAACCAACCATACAAAAGTGTTGAATCAAGCTAAGACTTAGGAGGGGGGCGGAAAGGAAATAGAGACTTATCACACATAGAAGTTAATGGAAAGAAAAATCTTAATAATTCAAATGACTGCCAGAATCAGAAAGTTGATGGCACATGTCTAAACACTAGATGAAGGTGATAGGGTCATTATTATAATCATTCCAAAACAATTAATTTCATGTCTATGAGAAAATAAGGTGGATCATTGATGTCAATAGACAAATTCAATCAAGGTATATTTACCTATCATTATCAAATTTAGAATGGGGTTAAGGTTCTCAATGATGCACCATACAATATACTGAAGAGGTATGATGCAGTTACATGTTTTCAGGGATTCAAAACAACTATGTGGAAAGAAAATATTTTACAAACTACCTATGCTATTCAGTTGAATAATGATGCCAAATACAGTCCGCTTTCAAAAGAATAAAACAATTTCGCAGATAATGAATGGATAAATGTCATATAAAAAGGAAGAATAACAAAGAGAAGAATGGCAGTGGATCTAATGTGTGGAATTTTACTGTGTTACTTCCTGTCATTAACTCGTTTGGCTTAGTAAGAACTACAGCAGGAATTATTCCTTGAATAAATCCTTAACTGTGAAGGAGATGTGAAAGATAAATGCATGAGACTCTTCTAACATGTTAATGGAAAAGAAAGCCAAGAGTTACACTTTTTCTCTTCTTGACGGAAACCAAACACATAAAGTTGAACTAGTACTCTAGGATCCGGAACATATTCCTCAATGTCAAGCCACCTAATGTGGTTGCTAATGGTGCACCTAGATTCTGTCATATAATACATAAATGAAATATCAAAGCTGAAAACGAAAAAGGATCCATAGTAAAGTAATTGAAGCTTCCGCCAACAAACTTATGCAGCAACAACCTCAATGGACAAAACCATTCTACCCTTATCCCTACCTAAATCTGGTAAGACTATTCTGTTGAATCTGTTCTAACCCATGTAAACCACATAGTGGGTGATTACTCTCCAAAGTCCCCAAACAACTTTCTAGGAGGAAAATACACAAACTGAATCCGGTTATACGAAGACCTACCTTGTAACATCTATTCAAAGGCACATAAAATACATTCAGTCTTTTTCAGCATAACATCCAAATCTAACTCAAGCAACAAGGAACTGAACCAGCTAATTTAACAATCCAATCAACATCATCTGATCCGTGCCAACTCATTAATGATATAGCTACCTAGTGGAACAGAAATCACATCAGAACTGAGCATTAGCGAAATTACCCCAGGCAACCGTGCACTCCTCGCTAGTAGCACTAGCTTGATTAGCTTGGCACTCGATGCCTGTAGAAGAAAAAGAACACAGAAGTCGACCTCATCAAATAAACCAGCAGCACGCTGCAATAGAAAGGAAAAGAAACCAAATGACGTCTAATCGAAAAGTGCTGGATTCAGAAGAAGAAGAAAAAACTTACAAAGATCCATGATATGATTCCTGCAGATCGCACAGTTATCGACAACAATGTCTGCATCAACAATAGAACAACCATCAGCACAAGGCGAATCAATTCAGAATGCATCCGATTGAGATCAGATTTCAACTTACCCCATGCCCAAAGAGAAACGGCGTTCCACTTCTTAATCTCGAACCTCTTGGGCTTCTTCGATGACGAGGAAGCCGCACAAGAAGAAGAGGTGCAGCTCGGACCTTCGCCGGACGGCACCATGGGAACGTCGGAGTCTAGAGTTGCCATGATCTTCCCAATCAAAACCCTAGGATATTAACTGCCTGGTCAGGAGAATGTGAAAGGAAGACGAAGCAAAGCGTATTAATGATGGACGAAACCGAAAAAGTCAGTTAAGCAATACATGTCTTGTCAATCTTCACCCGTTAGATCTCTTAAGTTTGAATCTCCACCGTTAAAATAACACCAATTAGGAGTGGAGTCATAATAGAGTCACGATGTTATCACCGGTATACCCTATTTCAATTGGTCAGACTTAGATAGTAATATCATGAATATATTTTTATTGAAATGTTCGAACTTAAATATTTATCGTATTAAATATTACTCATTCATAATTTATATATATATATTAACGGTTGTATATACAACTAACAATTTTCTACGAAACACGATAACACGACACGGACATGCACGAAAAAAATCGTGTTCGTGGAACAATATGATAGACCGATAACACGAAAGTATTTTCGTGTCGTGTTTAGCTATCAGAACATAACATTCACGATAAAAACTATTTTTTTAATATTTTTCTAACCAAATCTCATTTAGTAGCTTTTAAAATTCTATTTAGATATTTAATTTATAAAATTTGTCAATTATACATTAAAAACTCATTAAATTTTATGTTTGAATTAATAATTTTTACTGTGAATAATTCGTTATTTTGATATTTTCGTATAAATATCGCATGTGAAAATATAATTGACTAACTTAAGGCAACACGACATAAACACGCACGAAAAATTGCAGGTCGTGTTTGTGTTGAGTAACATGACACGATAAGTTTATCGTTCGTGTTTGGTAAGTGTCACATAATAAACGTATTGATAAACATGATAATACGCACCGATCAAAAATACAAGTCAAACTGAAAAATTTGATTCCTTGCGAATTTTCTTTTTTTCACCCTTACTTTTTTTCCTTAAAAAAATCATACATTCATGACTTCAATCATTTCTCTATATCATGTATATTCATTTGTATACATCTATCCATTCTACAACTCTTCAATTCTATGTTCTACGTTCCTGCAGTATCTCAATGGAGAATTGACTTCTCCATCTGTGTGGTGGCTGGACGGCTTTACTTGACGGCGGTGATTATAGACGTGACCAGCGCCGCCGTTCCCCTTCCTAACCTCCTTAGTTTTTCCGTTATCTTTCGCATTTTTTTCCGTCAAATTCCCGTCGGCCGGAAACGTGAAGACGAAGCTTTCGCCGAATACATCCTTAGACTCTAATAGTAGCTCGAGGGTCTCGACCACGAACCTCATTGTCGGCCTCTGCTTCGGTCGGTGGCTTAGACACTTGTAAGCTAGTGCGGCTGCCTTTCGTGCCCCGGTATCAGAGTACTGACCCTCGAGTCGTGGGTCCATTATCCTGTTCAGTTTGCGGGAATCATTAAGCATCGGTCGAGCCCAGTCGACGAGTTTATGTTCGCGATTAGGACGAGTCTTGTCTACCGATTTTCTGCCCGTTAGAAGTTCGAGCAGAACAACTCCGAAACTGTAAACATCGCTCATTGATGTCAAGTGACCTGAAAATCATACAAACAAAATTAAAGTATGATTATGTTATTTATCATACCACATTATTATTGTAATGCCTTAAGCTCATGTAACTGTCCTCACTAATCCAACTCAACTTGAATGAGTCTGTTGTACTCACTTAGACTCAGAAAAATATGAATTGTTGGATTTGAGTAATACATTTCTGTTTATATAAGTTATCAATCCTTATTTCTATCTGATATGGGACATAATATCACAATCTATTCTCTTTAAAGCGCGTGACGCACTCGTCGCGGTCCAGTACATAACATTTATCTTCGATAAGTGACTCGGTCTTGCAAATCCTATACGTTTCAGATACCGGACATCTATTTTTCTCATTTTCACGTGAGTTTCTCTCAACCTTGTAGGCCCGATCACAGTTCCAGATCGGCTATGATACCAATTGTAGCGCCTCAAATCTGAGAGACTGTTCTCACTAGCCCAACTCAGTCTGACTGAGCTCGTTGCCCTCACTTGGGCCCAGAAAATGATGAATTCATGTTGGACTTAGTACAACTTTACTTATATTGGATTCTAAATCCCTCTGTCTATCCGATATGAAATAGATTATCATAATTATCAACTCTCAAACTAACCTGTCATTACGTATTCGGGTGCAGCATAGCCTTGAGTTCCCATAACCCGGGTCGAAACATGAGTTGCGTCGCCTTCTGGACCATCCTTGGCTAATCCGAAATCCGACAATTTCGCGGTATAATCCTATACATAAACTATCTTTTTCAATGGTTATACTTTGAAACAATCTGATTCCATTGTTGACCAAATAATCTATACTATACTTACAGAGTCTAGCAAAATGTTTGAGGCCTTAAAATCTCTGTAAATCACTGGATTCTCTGCTTCATGAAGAAAAGCCAGACCCTTGGCTGCTCCTACCGCGATCTTTACCCGTGCCGACCATGGCAACGACACCGAATATCCTAACAAAATCAATGAACCCTTATTAACAAAGAAAATACAAATTCAATAACCAACATGAACTGATGTATTTATGTGATGTTTACTTCGGAAAAGTTGGTTTTCTAAGCTTCCTCTAGGCATGTACTCGTAAACTAGAACCCGATGCTCGTTTTCGCAGCAATACCCGATCAGTTTCACCAGATGAGAGTGTCTCAATTGCCCAAGAAAGATCACTTCTGTCTGTAAACAACACAATGATCAAAACTAAATTCATAAAGATTATGTTTTGGTAGGCTTGTTCATGAACCAATTCGATCCCGAACCTATTCGACCCGAACTGATTCAAAGCTGAACTGATTTAGTTTATAAAAAATCAGTATTTTGTCTGTTTCTAAAAAACTTATCTGGATTAGATAAAAAAAAACTAGTCTGGTTTGAACCGGTTCGAACTAGTTTGGTCTGATTTTTTTAATAACAATTTTGGTTTGGAAATAATTCAGTTCAAACTGAAACTGAACCGGCTGAAAATCATGTCCAACACACTGAACCGACTGAAAAAATACTGAACCAACCGAAAAACACACTGAACCGACTGAAAAACACACTGAACCGATTGAAAGTCTGTTCCACAACCAACTGAAATCCTGTTCAACATCAACATACGAAAGTCCAATACATCTCTAGGTTTGTTTTATTGAAGACATCTCTAGGTTTAGTTTAATTTCAGACCGGTTTAGTTGATTCTGCTTCAAACCAGTTCTAAAATTATATAGGTTTAAAGTGGTTTGATTTAAAGTTAAGTATAAACCAGTATAAGAAAACGAGCTGATTCGAACTGAATTTTTGGTACTATTTTGAACTGGTCTACTTGAAACCTAAAAACACTGGTCTGGTTTTGATACTAGTTCGATCGAACCGGTTCGGACCAGACCAGCTCACCCAAACTGGTTTAAATGAACAAGCCTATGTTTTGGAGATTGAATACGATGATGTTTTTTACTAACAAACTCACCAACCACTCTTTATGACCTTGCGAGCCATCTGGGTCCAATATCTTGACCGCAACTGGTTGAGCCTTGAGCCCATGGCTGAGCCGATCATCGATGAACCCCTTGTGCACAGGTCCGAACCCACCTTCCCCTAAGAAGTTGGTATATGAGAAGTTGTTGGTGATCACCTTAAGCTGTTGTAGGGTGAACGCGTAGAGGTTAGACCCGACTAGAGAGACCGAAAGGTCCTCGGATAGAGTGGTTGAGCTCGAGTGGCTCAAGTCTAACACGGTGAGCCAATTGGAGGAGGAGGAGTTTGTGCTCTTTTTGCTGTCCAGGTTAGGTTTTTTGTTGTCTCCATAACATTCTGGGACAAGACAACTCCAGACACCCATTTCTTGTTCTTGTTTTCTTGTTTTCTTGTGTCTCAAGAAAAGAAGACACTTTGGAGAGAGAGAAAGTATGGGTTGGGTTGATTGATTGATGCAATCTTGAGGGTTTAAATGGATAGAGGAAGGAGAGGGGGCCAACTCCTTCACACAAGCCAATAGTTGAAGTCTTCCATTCACACGTCCCCACACTATGCGATTTTTTTTATTTTTTATTTGGAAAATAGAACATTTTTATTTTAGGATTAAATACCAAGTAGTTAACTCACGTTTTGCAACGAGTTACCTGAACTTTAAATATTCAAAATGGACTACCTCAACTTGGATGAATGTGCAAATAGCTACATCCGTTCAATTTACCATCAACTGTTGACAAAATTTCGTCGGAAATTCGTAGGAAATTGGACAGAGGTAGCTATTTGTACATTCGTCTAAGTTGAGATGATCCGTTTTGAATTTTTAAAGTTCGAGTAACACGTTGCAAAACGTCCAAAGTTCAGGTAGTTTCTTGGTATTTAACCATTTATTTTACCTGTTTGATAGATAGATAGATAGATAGATATGCTTTATACTTTCAAATTTTAAACAAAAAAATATTTATATAAGTGTGTTTAAAAAAAAAATTGAGGGGTCGTAAAAATCTTTTGAAGCAAGTTTTAAGACGTGATTCTCCCTCTTTGACTTTACGTTTAAGCGCGTTGATTAATGTTTTTTAAATTAGCAATTAGTATGCAAATTTTGTGATTAGGTACAGTTAGTTATTGGATACCAATTAGCAACTAATAACATGAAATGATTAGTAAGTAGTTAACGTACAAGATTGGTAAAGAATATTATATTTAATAATATAGAATAGATATAGATAGATAGATATGTATACATTCATAAGAATATAACGTGTAAACAACTAAACATCTTAATATAGACGGTCTTATGCTGTCGGGTTCTTAGTGTATGTATATATAAATGACCGTAAATTACAATTTAATAACGATTATATCATAAGTTTTTTTTATTTAGGTAAAAATTGTGTACAACACACGACCTAATGAATAATATAATTTTGTTTCATGAAAGAATTGGTGATGTTGTGATCTATTCTCAAGAATCACTCTAATCGGATGAATAAATTACTCATATTTGAGAAGAAACACAGTTTTTTTGCAGAGAGGAAATGAAGAGATAAAACTCAGTTTTTCGTGGTAACAACCAAATTAGGATAACCTCCACGCAGTGGCGGATATGGTTCTTTAGGAGTGGGGTCCTAGGACCCCACTTGATTTTTTTATTTACTTAATTTTATTGATTCAAATTTTTTTTTTCTTAGTTTTTATTAAATACCCACTAAATTATGAGAGAGGACCCCGCTTGAAAACTACATTTGGAAACAGGGATCCTAGTAAACCGAGTAGCTTTGGAATGGGAACCCACTTGCTTGGGTTCCCAGATCCGCCGCTGCCTCCACGCGGTTTGGTTAATATATATTGATGACAGATTACTGTTACAGAATACGTATACATGGAGAAATACAGTACAGTACAGTCTACGATACAATTAGGTTGAACCGCAAGACGCGTACATTAATACATAAATTAACTATCACATATTAATCAGAATCTACTACATAACATTATGCTAATAAAAAAATTATTATTATTTGTTAATTAGAACTACTTTGCTTACTTTTGTGTGAACATTAGTCCATTAAGAAAGTTGACAAACTCTAGGTCAAAACATTGAGTCTCATATAACCTTTTGACATCATTTACTATTCAAAAATTATCCCTGCATGACTTTTTAATGTTTTTGTCAAAAAACATTACCCGTGACTTGTGAAATATTATTATTATTATTACTATTATAAAAGCAAATTGGAATTTGTGGGTCTAAATTTGGGTCAAATAAGGAGTAAAGGGTTCTTTCAACACAGATTTGGAAAAATAGCAGCACCAGCCAGCTCATAATGAATTTTTTTCTTTATTAAAAACAATTAACTACGTATGCATACGTAATCATATTTATAAATATATTCATAATGTTTTGTCAAATTTCAAATTTTCTCTATCAAATTTAAATTGTAAAATTTTCTTGGCTAAAATCCAAGTTTGTTCCTTTCATCCACTTTTTTATTCAAATTTAACAGAATAAGTTTTAAAAATTATAAAAATAACAGAAAACTTTCAATAATATCACAATTTTTAACTCTTCCAAATATTACAATTGAAACATAATTCGAACAGAACTCGAGTTTAGATATTGACATAAACCAACCCCATGAGTAGGAGATCAGGTCTGGATCTTAAATTGTTCAAACACGGTTAGTAGAATGGTCTATCTACATCATATGTTAAAGTTAACCATATACGTACATAAATAAAAATAGTTATAAATTGTATAATTGTGGTGTATTAGATTCACAGTCATATCTTAAGTTTTTTTTAGGGTTAATAACCAAATCGCTACACCAACTTTAGGCATTTTACAAATTGCTATTTAAACTTTATTTTTTCAAATTTTGCTACATATACTTTCACTCTTAGAGCAAATTGCTACCTTCGTTAAATATGAATGAAAAATGATTGGTCCATAATTTAAAAAACTATTTTATTTTTTAAAAATACTAAAAAAATTCTAAAGAATTAATAGGACAAATAAGAGTTTTTAATATAATATTTTTATTAAGAAATGTGAAACAAAATAAAAAACTAATAATTTATTTTTATTTAGTTCATATTATTGATAAAAATATTATATTTAAAACTTTTATTTTCACTATTAATATTCCAATTTTTTTAGTATTTTTAAAAAAATAATATAATTTTTAAAATTATGAATCAATCATATGTTGTCACGTCATTTTCTGTTTATATTTAATGGAAAACTTAACGGAGATATCAATTTGCCCCAAGTATCAAAGGTTAGGTAGCACTTTTTGAAAAATTAAAGTTTGGATAGTGATTTACAAAGTGTCTAAAATTGGAATAACGATTTGGTTATTAATATTCTCTTTATACTATTTTAGTTTTATATTTAAAAATACTTAAAGACATCACGTTAATTATTATTTTTTTAAACAAATCAAAATTATTAAATCATTTTTGGTATAAAAAAAAACATTATGTTTTTGTTTCTTAAAGACGTGGAAACGCTGGTGCCGTCGGAAGACAAAGTCATTGGGACAGACTAAAGAGCGTCAACTTACAACTGTTTCCGGTGACCTGACAACTGTCTCCGGTCAACGGCAAGCGTAGACTAAACCACAAGCAATGTGATGATGGATGTGTTTCTCTTTGAATTACGATGTTATATCTTTCATGATAAATAATATTAACTTCATAAAAAAAATTATAATAATTATTTAAAAATTCAAAAGGGGTTAAAATTCAACTCCAGAGGAAGTATATTACCGATTTTTTATATGACTAAAAGCATAGTTATCAGAACCGGACCGGACCGGCGGTCGGACCGGGTTGGACCGGGAACCGGACCCCTCACCGGTTTGGTTCAGTTAAAAGCCCGTTCTGCAAATGAACAGTGTTTGAACCGGGTCGAACCGGGCGGTTTTTAGAAAACCGGCCGGTTTCCGGTTGATTTTTTAGTTGATTTTTTTTCGGTTTCGTTTTTTTTCCCCCCCCCGGTTTTCGTTTTTTTTTCGGCTGTTTTTTTTTTGGGGGGGTTTCCGGTTTTTGGTTATGCACAAACCAATCGGTTTAACCCAATTGGTTAGACCGGTTCACTACTATTGTGTATTGTGTTTGAGAATTGAGAGTAATGTGTGTTTGATATTGAAACTAGGTAGTTTGTGTGTGTGTGAGATCATGTAGTTTGAGGTAATTATGTTTGTGTTTGAGACTATGTATGTATTTTAAGTTTTCAAAATTTTTACCCCTTGTGAACAGTGAACCGCACACCGAACCGGGTTGGACCGGGTTGGACCGGCCGAACCGTGAACCGACCCCCTCGCCGGTTCGATGTCCGGTCCGGTTCTGATAACTATGACTAAAAGACCGAACAAAAAAATAAGTTTGAAATTGTTGTTAAATGCGCTAACTTAGTTTAAAGTGTTGTTTTGTTACCATGATGTTTGAAAATGTTGTTAAATACACTTATTGTTATTTTTTCGTCTCGATTTTTCGTTAAAAGACACATGTTTGTCTCTTGTGACCACAAAAACACCTCCTCGTTTTACAGACTTCATCATCATGATTCAAATCAATTGAATTTCAGAATCATGTGACTATCAAGTGACGAGATAATTGACGAAAGTAATGATAAAGGTGGATGCGATGCAAATAATAACAATTCCAAACATACGGGTGCACAAAACAGTAGGTGGGGTGCACCTTAATAATATTTTCAAACATCACGGTGCACAAAACAACGCTTTAAAACAAGTGGGTGCATTTAACATCACTCAAACATTTGGGTGCAGTGTGACAATTTACCATTTATTTAAACTGAAAATGTATATTCAAAATAAATTATTTCTCTTTAAACCACATTAAATAATAATATAATTTGAATAAACAATTTTATGTATGATCTTATATTAAAATTGAATGAATAATGAAAAAACTACATTGATATTATTTTGTATTAATTATAATAATTAATATAAAATAAAATATATAAAAATTACCAGTCGGTCTTTGCGTTTTTTAACACTCGTAAAATGAAATCGAAATTCAAAAAAAAAAAAAATCGAACCATGGTTCCTTATGAAACAAATCTACAACAAGTCAACCCATCAAAATGTATAGAAAGAAAACGGATCCCTCAAATCTTTCATTTTTCCAAAAAAGGGCTTGACAATACCTTCATTCCCACTATTCCCCCCTCCCTCCTTCTTTGAACACTTTTACTGCCTCCACTTTTCACATAAACGACTAATTATCTGAAGACATTCAATTCAACTTATAGAAAATATCACTCACAAAGTTGCCGGCGATTTTTATTTTTATTTTTTTTTTAACTCGATATTTTATTTTATTGGAAATTAAAAAACAAATCGTATAAAACTCACGGAAGTTCAAACATTATAATCTTTTGCTAATAATAATAAAAGAGGGATTGAGAGTCGGGTAACTCAATAATTTAGATTCACATTTTTCTTGCTTGTTTGGCTATCCAGTCTGTACACTCATTAACAGCTCTTGGGATTGCTTTCCATTCTATTCGGTCGATCAAGTTTATTGTTTGTAAGAAGCGCAGTAAGTCTTCAAAATGATGCACCTCCTCTGATTTGGTTTATAATAACACTTGAATCCGACTCGATCTCCACACTCGTGTCATCCATGTTCAACAGTCAGTTTCATCTCTTCCAAAATTGTTGAAGCCTCTAGTAACTTCTACTGCGTCACCACGACATCGGCGGTTCATGCCACCTACGATTTCTCCTCTCGAGCTTCGGGTAATTACTCTTATTACACCCATTTTTGTTTGCATACACCATGAGTCATTACTGATTATGTGAATCGTTCTCGGTCTTGGAGCCTCCCATATTGTGGTTTCACGTACCGATCTAGCCACGTGCTGGTGTTGCAGCAGTTTCGTTATTTCCTCCACCATCTTTCTTGTCTCAGCTATTATAGTACCCGAATTTGTGGGGTTTACATTTCGATTTTTTCACCAAAATATACTCAAATTAATAAGCAAATACCAAAATGTTCTCAGTTTACCAATAAATACAAATCAATAACTATTCGTGAATAGGAGTCGCAGAATAATATTTTCTTTTTATCGTTAATTCAAACCGCGAATGGGAGTAGCGGGTGGAACTCCCAATAATATTTTAATCATCTACGCACAATTCATATTTACTCACGCAAAAACAAAACCCAATATTAAAGAAATTTTTTTTTCCAAATATACCTAGAAAAAAAATTCAAAAATATTCTCATTTTTTTTACAAATTACAAAAATATATCTACATACATATTCGCGGATAAAAGTTTACTTTTTTGTACCCACAAATGCGATTCGCAAGTGAACATTTAAACCGTGATTTGTGGGTAGAGTTTCACTCAAAGAATGAACCAAGGGAGGAAAGAGACTATTATACAGAAAGCAAAAGAGATAATAATGATGATTTAAATGGATGATAATGACTTAATGATCATTATAACTATTGATTCTTATTAGCGGGTGATACTTTTTCTATCCTCAGCTATCTCATTATTCGTAGATAGATATACTTTAACATTTAAAAATTCGATATTCAAATCATTCACCAAATTTTAAATCATCTCAGAAGATTTATCAAAAATAATTTGGGTCAGGGATTTAATTATGAATCTAATGTCGAAACTCAATTCAATTAAGACCGAAAGGTAACTCCTTTTCTTCATATGATGAGGGGACCAACCCATTCCTGTTCCAGGCGTCTAAACTCTAAAGTCGATCCCAATCGCATACGAAGCTATTGGACGAGTACACTTCAGTTGGATCTACTTTCATACGGAATCATGATTCATTCAAGAATCTGGACTTATGAATTGAATCAAATCATTGTTTCTGAATTAGCCAGGACCAACTTTGGGAATATCGTAGTGCTCACTCAGATTAGCCAGATACTGATTAAATTCATGAATCCGATCGCGGTGCGATTTCTTTGCCATCTTCGCAAGCCTTTCTAGCTCGATCTTCTCACGCTGCTGTAGGTACCTACTCTCCGCCGCCGTGAGACGATCAGAGGTTCCCATTCCATCTTCAACTGACTCAGCGGTTGATGCCTGGTTATCTGAAGACATTCATCGTAAACCTTCCAATCACAGATCTAAACGATATAGATCAAAACAAAAAGCACAATCAGGGAAGAACAAACCTGGAATTAGGGATTGACAGAAGTTCGTTTTCTTCTTCTTCTTCGTTTTGTTGCAAGTTTTGGAAATAGCGCCACCCTTCATAGGCAAGAGATCTCCCTTCAGTTTCAGTTTTCCGACCACGACATTGTCGTACGCCGACGACGGCATTGTAGTCTCATCAATCAGACGAGTGGAGACAGCAGCGGAGGAGGTGGACGAACGGAATAAATCTGCCTGTCCTGGCTGTTATCCAGTATTGTCCAGAAACTTCTATTGCTATCTATAATGTTCTTGATTGCAATAGATGATTTATGTTGATTTAGTCATATTGGGCTGGGCCACATCATTTCATAAAAGGCCCAACCTCTAAGGCCCATCCACAAAGTCAACTCATAAGTTTTGTCAATATGTGAAAGCAATTCCTTTGCCCTAAACAATGAAAATAGTGTATGATAATACAACTTAAACATACACGAAAAATCGTATTTCATGTTCGTGTTTACAATTATTTAAACTTATTAGTATAATTTTATGTTTTTTGCTACTTTAAAATTTAAAGGAATTAAATGCATTCAGGTACCTCAGAAGTTGAATTTTTACATAAATTTTTTGTTACTTTTAGATACCCAAAAGTTGTAAGTGTAGCTACTTTATTTTGACATCGAAAATGAATGGAAAACGTGAACCATATCAGTAAAGTGACTCACTTAATGTTGCTATCAGATACCTTCTTTTGTTTGTAAAATGTTGTTTTAATGTATCTCTTGTTTGAAAAATGTTTCTCAGGTATATCATCTTTCTTCACGTGACTGACACGACTGACGTTTTCCATCCATTTTGAATGTCGAAATAAAGTAACAATTTTTTTGTTGAGATACCTGGATGTAAAAAATCAACTTCTGAGGCACCTGAATGCATTTAATCCCATGGTCTGAACGACGACAACCACATCCATGGTTCGGTTCAATTTCAACCCGTTTCAATCCTAAATGAATTCATAATCCAGTTCATGGAACTTCATCCGTGGAGGATTGAAGACATTGTTGATAGAATCAAGCAAATGGTGTCTTGCTAGTCAAGTTTTCTCAAGCACTTCCTTTTTGGAAACCTCCATTTCATGACTTAAGTAAGGCCAAACCCGTTTCTCTTGCCGATCTCATGCCTCGGTTGGAATGAAGATCAACCCGTAAAAACGCAAAATTCCCACTCATTTGTAACCAAAATTGTTCTACACATCTAATATGCTTTCTAAAAAATCGAATCTGCATTGAATGTGTGAGAGAGAATAGATAGAACCTCGACGTGATGAACAGCGACCAAAACCTTCACTTGCCTTGATGAACAGCAATAATGTCAGGAGCCATGGATTTTTCATCTCGATCGGGTGCACAAACCGGTATCTTTCTGCATGAACATTTATTAATCTGCAAAACCAGGAAGCTCTCTAATATCTCTAGACCCTGAAAGTCATATGAAAATGGAAAAATTAAGATTCATCAACAAGGAATTTTCGAGTTCCTTGCAGTTATCAAGATCCAAAATGTAGTCATCCGTGCATAGATCTTAAGAACATCAAAACACAAGATTGGAGTTTGAAAAATAAAACCCAAGTAAAAGAATAAATTTTGGATGAATAATCTAAGGAATACCACAAAGTATGTAAAAACCTGATGAGGAACAATATAAAGAACCAACTGATATACTTGTTAGCTTACACCTAGACCATATGATTGGTTGATCTGCCATACCAAACCATGAAATAACAACATCAAGATTCACTGTATAGCCCGGGGATTAATGTAGATAGATAGATAAATAAATCACCAATCAAAATTGTAGCAAGTTAAGACAAATCGATGCAGAAGAACTTACTGCAAATGCATTCTGATGGAAGAAGGATATGACAAACGGTCGGATCAAATCAACAAAATTCCATGGAACCCTTTCTCTTAAACAGCTACTTCGAGACCTCGAATCCTTCTGATAGGACTATCAAGTACCAACTGTTGAAGACAGACCCACTACTGCACTTTGCATAATTTTAGAAGCTTCTGTTGGCATTCCAGCCTTTAAAAGGCAAGGCACAAAAGATTTTATCATAATATTGTCAGGAACACAACCGGCTGCTGACATTCTATTGAAGATGCTCATCGCTTCCTTTATTTTTCCTTTCATGCAATGCCCAAGTATTAGGATAGTAAATGTATATATATCAGGCTTAATCCCCTTCTCTTCCATCTCAGACATTATAACATTCGCTTCATCCACATTTCCCGCCTTGCAGAATCCGTCAATCACGGGATTATAAGTGAATGGTTTTGGGACTATGTTTGTCCACCTCAGCCGACTCACAAATTCACGGGCATCAACTAACCTATTATGTCTACATAGAGCATGGATGATAACGGTAAATGTGTAAACATTTGGATAGATGTTTCGAGCATTCATGTCATTCCATAGCTCAAGACCCTTGTTCACTTGCCCAACTCGACAAAACCCATCCATCAATGAAGTAAAGGTACCAACCTCAGGGATGCAGCCAAAAGAAGGCATTTTCTCAAAAAAGGCCATAGCAGAGGCCATATCTCCAATTTTTCCAAAGCCACCAATCATTGAGTTGAAAGTATAAGGACTCAATTTAACTCCTCTAGAAATCATCTCACTGAAAAGAGCAGAAGCCTCTTCCATTTGACCCAACCTACAACAACCAGAAATAATAGTCGTGTAGGTGACGACATCTGCTTGGATGCCATGCCTCGAGTGAATGTCCTTCAGTAATATAAGCCCTCTATCTATCTCATTAATCTCAGAGCATCCTTTTATAAGAGTGTTATACGTAATGATATCAGCATGGCAATCAAATCTCTCCATGTCATTGAGGAGTTCAAATGCCTTCTCGACCTCTTTTATTCTGCATAGACCTTTGATTAGAGTATTAAAAGTGCAGGTATCTGGAATGAATTGAAGTGCCAAATGCTCTCTAAACAATGCAATGGCTTCATCCACTCGATTCCTTTTAACTAACAAGTCCAAAATTGTATTGTACACCCGAGTCATCGAACGTCCATCTCTTCTGACCTCCACAAGAACTTCTCGAAGTAAAGAAATGTTACCAGCTTCTACAAATGATGAAATCAAAAACCTTAGAGTTGAGTGATCAATGAAATGTCTGTCGTTCCTCATCGAATCGAACACCTCTTTGACTGAGTCATAAAGATCCACTTGACACAATGACTTCATCAGCATACTATAAGTTTCAGGACAATGAACAATACGTAGTTTCAGCCTAGCAAACTTGAAGAACCGAAAAGCAAATTTTGGGTCGATGCTCAATCGGCTAGTGACCTCTAGTGCGATTTCAGGTGTCAAGTATATACCTAAATAACTGGAGCAAGAAACTGAATACTTTGAATGCACAAAGAGAGAACACACAACTTTCACAAACCAACGAACGTCTGGTTCCGATTCAATTGCCTCTTTCTCGAAGGACCGTGACAGGTGCTCTTGAACTTGAGTATGAAAGTAAGCAATGACGATACTGGAAGCTCGAACCCTAACGGGACGGATCTTCAATGATACAAGGGTCATCTGCAACACCACTCCATCACTGGACCGAGCTACGCAACTAAAAGAGATGCAATTTCGTTATCGATTCAACAGACTGTGCATTGAATACTTGTGCGAACTCCATACTTCTCAATGAGATCAGCGCGAAAACGATGCTCCAGAGCAATCTATATACAATAAACCCAATGCCTTCTAGACACTTACACTAGCCATATCTTGGACAAATGCCTGAAGAAGGTGACTACCATTGAAGAGAATCATACCGAACGCGCCATTAAGGAGCAAGCTTGTGCGGTGCCAATCGGAGAAATGGAGCGATTTTCGAAAGGAATCGAAGCTGACCCTTGATGAGTTTCCAGGATGTTGACTGGTGTTAGGGTTTCTGAACGGCTCCGACGATGGACGGATCACCGACGGAGAAAGAGGTGGTCTGAGAATCAAGAGCAGCCCACTCTATGGCCTTTTGTGTTCTTCAGGTTATTTCAGGCCCAGAGGTTTAATTATTTTTTTTTTGACAAGGTTTAATTAATTTTGCACTTTTCTACCCAAAATAAAAACTAATTTTGCACTTTTCTACCAAAAAAAACTAATTTTGCACTTCTGAAGAAATTAAAATTACAAAAATGCAATTTTTTTAAAAAAATTTGCCTTCAAAATAAATTATGGTAAATCTACAACACGTGATTAGTTTACACTTTAAAAAGTAAAAACTATATTATTTTTTAAAAATATAACAAAATGGGAAAATCTGAAATAGTGAGCGTAGATATGAGTTTTTAATATAATATGTTTATAAAAAAAAAAAAAAAAAACTTTTACTTTGTACAAGTCAGGAGTATTACAATTTACAAGTATTTCACAATTTTTTTCCAGTTGTAATGTGCAAGTCACATGATGATTTAGCAGTAATTTTTTATGACAACGGTTGAAATTCATATAAAACCAATAACAACAAACATATTATATCTCACACAAATAAGATCTACTCTATTACAATTTATGTTAAATATATTATATATTTTTTCATAATTTTCTATATATACTAGCATTTCTTTAGTATAAACATCTTATTATCTTAACTAATTTTTAGATAAACATTCGAAATTTAACTTAAAACTGATTAACTTTGACCGGAAACTTAACATTTGCGTTGTAATTTAATTATTTAGTTATTTTTTTAAGTGGAAAAATAATTGAATGTCTAACTTGATATCACAAATGACATTATTTTTTAGTGATTTTCTATTATTTTTAACATTGGTTTAAAAAAAAATATTTAATGTATTTATTTATTTTATAAAACAAGTGTAAGACATGCTTTTAATCATTCTTATTTAAAAAATGTTATTTTTTTAATTGATCATGTAGACAATTAAGTAGTACGTTTATGGGTATTGTCAAAACTGTCTTTTTGACCAATTAAGGTAATAATAATGTGAGATTTTAAATATAATAATATGTGGGTGAAAAAAAATTCACTTTTTAAAATGTCTAAGCATGCATTAATTATTATTGAAATTAACCTCTGATTCTTTTGGAAGTATACTAAGTTCAACGCATACATGAGTTACTCCAAACAAAGACAAATAAGAGGTGTTAATCGAGCGTTTTTCTTAAGTAGATATTAATATTTACAAACTAGATATTTTCTACTATCTTACCAACATTAATAAGAAAAGAGAGTATTTAATTTAATATTTGAGAAAATGTTGTGATTTGAATTTAAATTTTTTATTGTTGTATAAATAAATATTATATTAAAACAAACTCTATATTTTTTTATTACATATATACATGACATTGACATAGACATAGACAATTATTTGACATATCATGTACGAGTCACGTGAAAATATGTAACGGAAGACTGATGACAATACGAAAATTCTTCAGGTCACATATTATCACATAAATCAAACTTAAGGGTGTATTGACTATTGAGCTTATTAACCCTGAAAAGTAATACAAAATTAAAATAATAATAATAATCTTATATCATGAATACAAAATAAAAATCATTATATTCAAAATAAAGGTTAATTTTATCATTTGCTATTATATATATGTTGTACTTCGTGAAGATTTCTTGGATTGATCTGAAGTTGTGACGACACTTTCAAATTGAAACAATTTGGTGGTTCACTCAAACTTTCAATCAGATAAAATTAGAATTTGTTTGAACTAGAACTTGAGAAGGAATGTGTGTTTTTGTGATGATTGTTTCGAACCTCTACCATGACCAATTTATAGTGTTTGTCACACCCTTTGGAAGAGGCTTGCCGCCCAAGTTATCATAACTCTTCATTCGAAAACTTGGCTCCAAAACATAGGAACCCATTCGGATGCACCTCATCATTTGAAAATTTGGCTTCAAAATATAAGAACCCATTGGTAAGATAACTTGACGCCAAAGTCATTGCACCATTTCGGTCGAAACTTGGCTCCAAAGCAAGTGTCCAAAAATCGAGAATTTTGAGTTAAAATGTTAAGTCATTAAGTCAGGGGCACTGCCCCCATTGCTCGTCCATAAGCAACTGATAAAGTTACGATACAATGAATCATAATATACTTAAACAAGTGTGCACTCTGCACCCTCCTGAATTAATTAATGAAATACTATGATCATATTGGTCAACTAGTCAATCCAATTACACTAAAATATCTAACAATATATTAATTTATTTCATGATATGAAGGTGAATAGTGGGTGCAAGGCATGTCTATGTGCAAAACAATAAGATATTTATGTTGTTTTTTTCACTATCCATATAACAAATTATGTGTAATATGACGTAGTGATTCAACATTTTATTCCTTAATAATTTAAAGTTTCAGGTTTAAGCCCTAAAAATAGAAGAAAAAAAATATGATTAACACTAAGATCCCATAGAACCTATCTATATACTATAAGAAAAAAAATACATAAATATTTTTTTAATAATTATTATACTATTTTTTTTTTTGGCAGATTTTGTTTACCCCAAATGTCTCTTAACATCTTTTCCTATATATATATGTGCTCATATGGTAAGTAGACTCTACAATAGAAATTCCATTCAACTTCTCCACCATTACCATATGAGGATACTCTTAATTTTTCCACATCTTGAATGACAAAATACTTGGTAATGTAATTTCTCTTTTTATTATTATGTATATTTTGAATTATCGATATACATGCATCTCGTAAAATTTAGCAAAAAAAAAACTTATAAATACAGGTTCGTTGTTTTTAATGATTATTCTCATTATTTTCCTTCAGGATCTAGCTAGTATAGAATCCTTTATCTAGCGATAAGGTAAGGTAAACCAGACCTTAAACCCTAGACTCTAAATCGTAAAATGGCCTCTGCATTCACCACGTCTGTGACGAAAGACGAGATCAACCTCTTCCATAAGATCGATCGAGCATTGTACACACTTTTGGTCCTCACCCTTCATCGCGACCCTACCGAGTCCATGCAGGTCATTGCACTGTTCATATGGTTGGAGCGAAAGGGGTTCGGGTTTTTAGTCGAGAAGATCCTCTCGTTTCCGCACATCCTTATCAACGAACTCGCTAGGGAGGCAGTGAAGTGCCTAGAATTGCACCATGCACCCTCCTCTTCCCAAACCCATGACTTGTTCCCACTCATGAAGTCCACATTGCACCAAGACCTAACCCACCGCTTCTTCCGTGAGAACCACCGACGGCTACTGCAAGGCGTGGCAACGGTTATCGACACGGTTTGTGTTAGGGCACTTGGCGACATCATGAACGTAGCCATTGAGCGTAATAGACCCGCCAAAACCCCGACTATGTACCACCCAATGTGGCAGTTCGGTCACGATGAGTCAGTTCCTCCAGACGATCGGACCTTGTTCATCACCTTTTCGAAGGGCTACCCGGTTCAAGAGTGGGAAGTTAGGGACTTCTTCACTAGGAACTATGGAGATTGTGTGGAGTCAATCTACATGCAAGATGTGAAGGGAGAAGAGCAGTCTCTATTCGCTAGGATCGTGTTTCGCACATTTTCTATGATCGGACGGATACTCGATGAAACCGGGAGGGCAAAGTTTAGCATCAATGGCAAGCACGCTTGGGTGCGAAAGTTTATCCCTAAGCGGGTGAGAGTTGCACCCTCAGTAGTTTAGTTGATGTACTTCATGGATCGTAAAGTACTATAACTCTAATGTGTATTGGGTCGTCTTAGTTTGTCTCAGTTATCGGTATTTTAACGTTTGTATCGTGTCCCGGTCTATCACATGAATATCAAATAAAGTTTATTACTTGAAAATTTGTTGATGTACTTGTTTCTTGATAACATAGAAAGTTGATAGGTCAAATTACATAGAAGGTGATGAATTTCACTATCCGAAATTACGAGTCACTTACGATGGCACTATGTATAAATTTAACCAACTTCGTGAGCAGTTTCTAGTTGTTTTTACTCGGTACTTAGAAAGTTTAGTAAAGGATCACTAAGAAATAATATTGGGTGACCAAAATAGTTATTTGGACCCGAAATTTAACTGAAATCAGTTTATTGAATTGGATCCGATTAGAATATTTGGAATTAGGGTAGTGTTCGAAAGAGAAACATATCAATTTTGGTTCTAATTCCATAGGATACCTGCATTGAAACCAGAATCGAATATATGTCTAAATAAATAAATATTAATATGTCATAAATTATACTTTAATAATTACTTATTTTTAGTTTTCTTTTTTTATTCATTATATATTTATATGTTTGTTTTATTTTATATTTATAGGTTTCATTTTATTATATTTTTCATTTTTTGGCAAAAAAAAAAGAAGTATATGATTCAAAATAATTTTTAAAAATGTCAGTATTCATTTTAGATAAAATAACTTCAATATGGTCCAAGTGGGTACCAATAACCTATTGGTATCAATAGGTTATGCATATAAGTTTCAATTCGAGTACTCACTGAGTAGAGTGAGTGCGAGTATAAAAGTAAAAAATTAATTTGTATTGAGTAGAGTTCAGGAATTCATAATATATCCGAAAAAGCTCACCCGTAACTATATAAGTATTAATCACTAATAATGGCTAAACGTTTGATATAATCACTTCCCCCCATTCTTTTGTCATTTCAAATACAAAGAAATTTCTAATATAAGCCCTAAAGTATACTTTTCCTAACCCTACCCGAGTCAACTCAGGCCGGAACATGCTCCGGCCCTAACCGACGTCGGTCGAGCCCCATGGGCCGACCACCCTTTATAAAGTAATTTTTAACAAATTTAGAGAATAAATTTGTTTGAGGCTTCATCCAAAATGGAAAAATTTTCATTTCAAATAAATAGCCTCATAAAAAAAATGTATACAAGTTTAGATAGAAATAAGAGTAAAATACGACATTGCCCCCTAAAATTTATGTCGATTTTAAAATTATCCATTAAAGTTTAAAATCACCCATAAATATAATGTTTGGACATGATGAATAATCAACCCTTACTGAATGACTGACACATGCTTTTTCAGGGGGGATTTTTCAGCATGTCCAAACATTAGGGGAGACTTCAAATTTTAAGAGGGAATTTTAAAATTGACGTAAATTTTAGGGGGCAATGTCGTATTTTACCCTAGAACATTTGATAAGTAAAGTTTAGATATAGAAACCCTAAGTTG
Organism: Chamaenerion angustifolium; assembly: GCA_946814005.1. Lineage (NCBI taxonomy): Eukaryota > Viridiplantae > Streptophyta > Magnoliopsida > Myrtales > Onagraceae > Chamaenerion > Chamaenerion angustifolium. The sequence continues at coordinate 389,352 of OX328278.1, read as the reverse complement.
GACTTATTTTCACCACCAAAAAGAGTGAAGTTCTATAGTGTTCCTAAATTGACTTATAATTTAAATAGCACCAATATAAGTCTTATTCTATGACATTTTTAAAAAAATGTCATATTTGTTTCCCTTACCATATATGCAATATTACTTCAGTATAAAAACACATTTTTTATCCTAATATATTAAGTCATATTTTCAATATAATGGAACTTTTGGTCCATTTATTAATATTATTAAATATAAAACATGATACGCTATAGAAACAAAATAGTATATATTAATAAAATTTATAAGTTTTGATATTTCTTTCACGCAAATGCTCACGATATAATTGCTGATTTTTATTTTATTTTTACAATCACTACTTGCCGTCAGCACGGCTTGCATGGACGACATTACATCGACCGACAATAAGGAAGACAAAGTACAAGGTTCCGTTGCTTTTTTCCGCCATATTTTTCGTTCTCTTTTTTCCTTGTTCACACCTCAATTTTAATTTCATAAATAAATGTTAAATTTAATGCAATTTATTTACTAACAGACCGGCCAAATTGCATGCAACATTATATTATATTATATATGGTCAAAATTCTTCCTTAAAACCCGGTTCAGGGTTCACACTGCATGGCGTGGTTCTTGTGCCTTTTGGGTTCTTCCGTTTCTATGAATTTGACCCACACACAAAAATATGCAGAGAAAACGGATGATTAGATAACTCAATTTAGGGGGAAATGATAATTAAGAATAAATAAGACATAAAAATAATGTTGCAAAATGAAAAATTAGTTAAAAACTGAATTTCAAAAATGTTTTATCCTAATTAATTATTATGAACACAAATTTTAGATATATTCTTAATGTTGAGTTTGAATCTGGTCCTCCGATTGAGTCTCAATCAGAACCCAGACCAGGTCTCTCAAGGTTGAGAACTTGATCTGGGTTCGAACCAAAGTCATAGAACTCCAAATTGGAGCCCCAATCGACTGGACCAGGTTCAAACTCAATCTGGTCCAACAGATTGGAGCTCCAATTAAGCCACAATCAGAATCCAGACTAGGTCTCTCAAGGTTGGAGACTTGGTCTAGGTTCGAACCCAGGTCATAGAACTCTCAATTGGAGCTCAATTGCAGTCTCAATCGACTGGATCAGGTTCGAACCTAATTTAGTTCAATCGACTAGGGCTCCAATTGAGTTCCAATCGGAGATCATATGGTTTGAGTTCGGACCCAGATCAGGTATCTGACCTTGGGCGACCTGATCTGAGTCTGAACCCAGACAATAGGACTCCCGAATGGAACTCAATTGAAATTGGTATTTAATTGTAACATTAATATAAATTTTAGGATTATAATTGTAACACTTAAAAAAGTATAAATTTTAAGATTATAATCGTAACACTTAAAAAAGTATCCAGTTAATTTTATAAATTTGAAAAGTATTTTACACAAATTTTTAACGGAACCCGAAGTACTAATTAATATCATTTTCAAACATATTGGACAATGGATCGTCGGAAGAAAAAAAAAATTTGTTGGTGCAAATATCGTGCAAACTGTCTTTTTTATTTAAAGATTTTCAAAACTTTACTTTTGATACTTTGGCTTAGAGGTATTTTAGTTTCATTTTTTTTATAAGATATATTCTTTTACATTAAATTTTATAATATTATATATATATATATATATATATATATATATATATTATGTGATTTTACATAAAATAAAATAAAATTGTAAATTTGTTTTATCATCATTACACAACTTTATTCTTTTTCAAATTTTAAAGAATTCTCTTTAGAACTAATTAACAAAAAAATTGGACAAATTAGAAAATTGTTCAACTTAAAAGTTCAACTACCAATTTATCGTTAAAAAGAAAAATTAGATAGCAATTTGCACATAAAATGCAAGTTCGGTCAGTAGTTTGATATATATATATATATATATGAATTATTTGTCAATCACATGAAAACTTTGATACTCAAAGGCAATATATATATTATATATATATAAGCAAAGAAACCTTATATATCTACCCAGATTGAAACAATGAAGGCTACTACTTATATACTTACTGATGGGGTTTCTTTTAGCAGACCTGCCATGTGAATACAGATGATATAAAGATAAACAAGTTCATCAGTAAAAAGACAGACAGAAAGGGATAGGATAGGATAGGCTGCTTTGGCACAGACAGAGGGAGGAACCTTGAACCAGACTCTCACAAAATATTCAATCCAGAACACTGAATTCTGGGATATGCTATCTTCTTCTGGGTTGCAAATTAAGCTGAATGTCTGCCTGAGATCACAAAAAGAAGAACATAAGTAAAACATGTTATATAGAGAGAAAGTAGGAGTTGTATACTTGAAATTCAATGCAAAACCATACCTGAAAAATCAAGTGAACACTTGTTTTGATGTCCTCCTAAATTAATGTACACAAATTGTGTTTCTGCCTCAAGATCTAAACCACCTACTTGTAAGCTTTTACTGGCCACTACCACAAACCTCCTCCGATGATGATGATGGAAAAGAAGAAGCAGAAAATAGGGAGGATGAGGAAGAGGTGGAACACGAAGAAGGTTTCATTGCCTCAGCGGTCATGAGAGCAGCAACAGCTTTGTGGATAGCCATGTCTGCCCGGAAGAACAGCCTATGTGCTCTCTCCTTCTTAAGTTTAGCCAGTTTCCTCGCGTGTTGAGCCGCACCAGAAGCATCTCTCAGTATGCATTCTTCATCCATTTCTCCATTTCCCAAATGAGGATCCTCAAAATCATGCAGACTGCTGCTCCTCTTCTTCCTCTGGCTGCTTTGCCAGTCGGGGGAATAATTACCACCACCGCTAACATTTCTCCATGTTCTTGAGGCTCTTGAACTATTATAAATACTGGAACTACTATTGTGTGGTGAAGATGATTCTAATGTTCCAAATCGCCTGCTATTCCTTTGCGTTCTGGGATAATAGTAGCGATCACTACTCGTATCTTGGGAGAAATATCTTGGGCTCGGAAAATAGGACCTAGATGAACTCTGAGACAGTGGAGAGACTTCTTGCATGGACTCATAATACTGAACTCCACCCCTTTCGTCTCCAAACCCATTCGACCGTCTCCCTAATAATAACGAAAGAGAAAAATAAAGCCCCAAAAAATACAAATAATAGATCATCATGGAGATAGTGTAAATAAGGTACAGTACCTACCATAAGCAGAACGCAAACCATCATGCTCTCCCAATACACAACTGTTGTGGACTGCAATTGACATTTTCTTGTGTGACCGTTGCTTTGATCCCTTGTTTGGAACTTCCAACCCCCTCGGTTTCATACAAAAAGCAAATATAGTTGGCTTCTCGTTTGTTGTACCCTTCTGGCATCCTTCGACAGCACCAGTTTTTCCTTTATTATTATTTACAGCAACCTCCCAGTCTCTTACTTGTTGCTTGTACCTTTCCCACTGTGGCGACTGATTCAAGTAGCAAAGAAAAGAATAATACACTTATCTTCAATTGGACAAAGGGAAAACATCCTAAAAGTAGTGGTAGCAAAAGGCTTTTCATATATATATATAGAGAGAGGGCTAAATAAAGTTCATTAACTTGATAAGTACCTGAAAATGTCGAATCAAAGGCACTCCTTTCTTTTCCCTCTTTTGCCGCCAATATCCGTGAATTGCCTTTATTAGATCAATGGAGGATCCTACACCATCCATGAACTCCTGTATCTCCTCAGCTGTAAACTGATCTCGATTATGAGCATATGCAGCCTTCTCTAACCTATCTATCGTTCTCTCGAACAACTCATCGGACAATTCCTGGAAAAAGTGGTTCTCAACATCTAACGAACTTTGACTCGCATGTATCCACTTCTCATCTTCACTGTCCATGTCATACAGAATGCGGGAAGGATTCAATGCCATCTCAATATCAGTTTCAAGTTGCTGAAAGTACTTTGAAGTGCCTCGAACAAATGTCACTTCCGGTCCACTATCATCGTTGTCATCTACTAAACGAACCCCTGGGATAGGAATGGTTTTGATTGATGCAGCACGGATATTCCGATTATGGCACTCCTCATACATCTCTTTGAAGACAGCCCACTGGCTCCTATCTGGAAACTCGAGCGACCAGTCTTTTTCGCCTTTCCACATCATAGCATGTGTATACCTGTTAGTTGACCCAGCCTGCAGAAACTGGTGCGCCTTGTAAGAATACCGCGTGTTTCCTGAAATTCTCACTGCAAGCTTCCACTCATTTTGATCAGCAAGCACCAATAATACCTTTGCTCCACATTCCCTCCATCCTCTGTCGCCATGAGTGATCAACACATTTGCATCACAACATAACAACTCAAAGTTCCTTTGAGAGACACCAGATATACTTGCAGACTTCTTCTCAGTAGGCCTCCTGATTCTTTTGTGGTGAACTGTTTTCTGGAGGGAGCCCCTATTCGTTGAGTCAAAGGCCCCTGAAGGCAGTGAGTATGAAACCTGAGTACGTGGCTTCTTAGGTCCATTCACAAAACCATTGCGTCTAGGTTCAGTCTTTGCATCACACTGTCCATGTGAGAAATACCCCGGTGACACACTACTTTTACCTTGTGTAAGTCCCAACTTATGCTTCTTCCTTGAACCCTGAACAAGCAGATGGTAGACATCAATGACGCTGATACATCATGCCAAACGAATATAAAGATCCCTAACCACAAAGAACGTGATGGAGATTCATGCAGACTCACATTAAGGCCTAGAATTCTCCACAGGCCTGGCCAAGCACAAGAATGACAATAGAGAACATATAATCCTAAAAGGTTAAAACCAATTAGCAATGGGAGTAGCCCTTGATATTATTTATGTTGATCCTTTTTTACAAGAAATTTCTAATGTGGCAATGTCTGACAATTTACAAGGCTCACTGACGAGTCTCTCAACACACAAAATAAAAGTTTCTCAGGGCAGGTTACGTATCAAAACACTGACCACCAAGGAAAAAATGAAATGACATTTGGGATACATCAATTCTGTCATGAATGATAAGAGTGCAAAACTACACCAGGAAAAATAACGAGGTTGAAAGAGATAAGATAACTAAGCCAAGCTTCTTCGCAAGCAACTATACAGTACAAAGTTTAGTTCCAGATAACTGTTGTAAAAAGTTAAGTACATCTATAGTTCCTGGAGCTATATGCAGGCTAAGATATATATATATATTTAAGGCATGAAGAGTGCTCACAAAACTGTGAATGTGTTTTGGCCACAAAATTCTATATCGACCTTCCTATTCAAGCAACAGATAAAATGCATCAGTCCTGAAGCAGACAAGCTTTATCTGGTCTAACATTCACTGTAGCAGCATATTTGCCCATTTTTGTGGATAGGGACATTTACTAACCACAAGGATGGATTTTATATCCACTTTACAAAACCAAACTTCAATAGATTCTCAATCACTTCTTTAACTTGTTTTAAAGCTAGAATATTTTTAGCTACAAAGGTTTTTATCAACGTGAGCTTCCACGGGATAATATGCCACACTAAATAAAAAAGTATATCCTTACAAAATAAAATTCCAATATAAATAGTTTAGGAAGAAACAACTTAAAGCGCTTATAAAGCGAAGTACCTTTGTCAAGACACCATACTGATAAGATTCAAGTGATCTTCTTGCCCCATCATGAAATACTTTCATGTTGTCGTAAGTGCATTCAGATAAAGGTAGTTGCTTGATTAGCAGGCATTGGTTCATCAGTTTCATATCCAGGTATGTCCATTTGGAATTTTCCAAAGCAATGAAATTGTCGAATCCAAAAACAAGCTGCTTTCTAGAACCATGAACAGAGACAAATTTAAAGCTGGTGGAAGTGGCAGAAGATTGCAGATTAACATTTCTCTCCTCATCACTACTCGGGGTCAATATTGCCAGTACCATAAGGGTAAATGCCAAGGCATCCTTCAAGCTACCTTCAAACAGTAAAAACCTCAAACCAACAACACTATCAACGAAAAGCATCTCCAAGTGAACCTTTGGCCACATAATCATTAATACACCATACTGAAGCAGGAGTAAGGCATGGAATAACTGAAAGTTCCTGTCTGCCAGGGAGTAGTTAAGGATAGAGCTAACAGATATACATAACTTTAGCTTGCACATCCCTGAACCTGTTAATGCATTAGTGATCTGGTCCATAAAGCTTGAATCATCACTGGACCACAAAGGCCAGCTATGTTGAGATTTCTCACAAGAAACGTCATAGCCACTGGTCCCATCAGCTGCAGGAGAAATATAATGCTCGCTCTTGAGAACAGATGCATAGGCACTATCATCCTCAGTTTCACGAGGAAAGGACCCACCTATCTTGTGAGAATTCCTCCTCACATAAACAATTGGAAGCGTCCTTTGGTTGGTTGGGGAATTCTCAGTGCTGCAGCAAACAGGCTTGTCTACTGAAACAGGATCACAATGCAATTTCTCCTCAACTCTTTTCTGTGAGTTCACCTGGAGATTGGTAGTATCGTTATAGCATGTAGAAGGCATCGAATGCAGACATTTCGGAGAAGATTTTTGCTTTTTCACAGCATGAGAAGTGGAAGATAAAGATCGTGCTAGCCATGAGATGATTGGTTCTGAGTCCATAACAGCACTATCATCAGCCAGGCTCAAGGTTCTCTTTCTATCTTCTTTTCTGTTCCTAGTTTTTCCTTTTCTATAATGAAGATGTTTCTCCATTGAAACCACTCTCTTTTGTCCACCCTTTCCAGTAACTTCACCACGAAGCAGCAAGAGTTTAAATCTTTCACTTTGAAGATTTATCCACTCCTCATCACGATCATCATATTTAATGTGATGAAGCTTTCTTACCTCATCATACTCATTTACCAGCCCAAAGTACCATTTCTCATCCAAAGGCCAGAAAACCTTGATCCTCTTGTTTATAATCCACAAAGCATCCAAATCCTCTGCAGCAATTTCGTAGAAATGCCGCCTTTTCCTCAAGACACCGTTTTCTTTGTTTTGTTTCCTTGGTCGTAAGATCCTATCAGCAGCATCAAGAGATATAGTATCTGAAATTGCAGGGGATCTTGATCGATAACGAGAATTACGACGAGGATTAACCCTGGTCTTGCATTTAGATGACTGGGTTGATGACTTGCCCTTCAAACATGCATCAATGCAACTTGGATCAAACCGTGATGATAACATCCTAGCTGCATTCTCCTCAAGATTTTCTTCATCATCTTCCTGCATATCAATGTATGTCTTGAGTGAGTTGTTAATAACAGACTCTGTCACCTGCACAAACTCCGTACGAGCTACTTCCACTTTCTTACTTTTACGATGTTTTCTTCGAGGCTTTATTAATGATAAACCATCATTTTGTGATGGAATGGCTTCCATTTCTGGATGCTGGTGAGGAGTCACGGAACTAATTGTATTTTCTTTTATATCTTGTGAGCAACCAACCTGATTACCATTCCCACAATCATCTCTCACACATTCCTCTGACTTTGAAGGCTGACCGCTGCAATCCGGGATGCTACCTGGATGCTTGGGTAGCTTCATCTCTTGAGAATCCTCAACTTTTCTCCGCCGTACAAACCCCCTTTTTCTTTTTGGTATTTGAATTGCAGTGCCATCCAAGCTAAAAGAGCTGGCGTTCTCACTTCTTCCTGTGTTTGATTTACTTGCCGCACCATTCTTGGTGTCCTTCACTCCATCCAAACCAGAATCTGGACCACCATTAGTCACTGCATCTACACTCTTCTTACTATTTGTATTAACAAACTCTGAAGTGATACGGGATACTTGCTTTTTACTTCTCTTCTTCCGATTCTCCTCATTCGCACTACATGGTGACCTACTTTTTCTCTTCACTGGCTTGCCTTGGTCCTCTTTTGCTTTTCCCTTTGATATTTTCGATTTGTACAAACTCTTTAGATCTAAAGATCTTGACTTCTTTGGAATGTGCACCCCATTTGAATTCCCAGCTGTATTCTCCATCAAGTTCCCACCAATCTAATGATCCAGAGACTAAGCCTCAAGCTCGCATATCCACTCATGAGTACCTCTACGAGTATTCAAAATCTGCCAAAAGATTCATGAGTACGAAATAATCAAATAAACCATGAAATCAAAATCATTGACACCAAAAAGTACGAGGAAAATGGTAGAAATCAACCAAACAAAAAGGAGAAATAAATCGACACCTCGATCAAATCATATCCCCTAACCATACCAAAACACCATGAAATATCCAGATCAGGGCAGACAAAAATTCGAGCACTACGGAAGGAGGAGGGGCGGAGCAGGTAAGGCAACGGAAGGAGACAGAGATGCGAAGCAAAGAAGCCGACCGACAGAATCGAGAGAGGCGTGACCGGAAAATGGCTCACCAGAAACCCAACGACATTTGCCGATGATTTGCAGGCAATTCCTTTATGCCGATGATTTGCAGACAATTCAATTAGGGTTTCATTTGGGGATTTCTCATTTTAGCCCCAAAATTTTTAAAAAGAATAAAGTTTTAAAGGTGTTTACTCACTGCATTGCTAAACTTTTAAAACCAGACCGGATTGGGTTCTTGAACCGCTACACCTACAAACCGTTCTCTACCCTGTCTGTTCCAGGCTTTGAGAATGGGTTATGCGGATTGATTCATAGACCCGCAGGTTGTCTTTAGATCTTAAAAAACGACATGTCAATAATTATGTGTCAGTGTTTGGGTTGAATATATTTTAACCTGACCCGTTTTCGATACGACCCAGGTTGACCCATCGATACGAATTAACACCCCTAGTCCTAACTTGATGTAACATGATCCAATTTAGGGGTGATAAAAAAAGACTGGTTGAACTAAATTTTTGACAAAATCGGTCCGATTAGGACCGAGACCGAATATGTGTTGTTTTTCTTCAAGGTCGGACTCGGTTTAGGGCTTTTTCCCCAAAAGTTTTACTAGGACCGGACTGGCCCGACCTTGAAGAAAACCGTAGAAATTCATGGTGTAACCCTTGAAACACTAGTAATTCATGACCTTGAAGTATTCAACAACCTTGGGATTTGTTCCATAAGGAAAATGTGACGGAAGACGAAGAGCTAGCGGGTTCAATACCAAAACTTTAGTATTATTTGGGGCAATCCAATTGATTATTTTTTACCAAAAATTCCGGTCCAAGACCGAGACCGGCCCGAGTCAAGCAAGACCGACTCGGGCGGACTTTTTTGACTAAAGTCGGTCTCGGTCCGTCAAATGTCAAGACCGAAATTTCGGTCTCAGTCCTACCTACAAGGTTGACCTGACCCGCTCATAATAAGCCGTAATCCAATTCAAATGAAACAGAGTTATTCAATACTACCTTGTTATTAGTGTTGCGATATCACTAACTAGTGGTAGTGGAGTCGCACAAAGGGAATAAACCATAAAAATATCTCTTACTTAGGGTGAGCAAATTACCCATTTGGACCCGGAACTGATACTTCGGGTAGGTTCCGGGCAGACGTTTTAAAAATTGGGTAGATTCCAGGAAAACAATTTGAGAACCTATTTATTCGGTTCCGGTTCTCCTTTTACAATTTATAATCAACATATTATTGAGAAATAATTATTTTTCCATGAATATTCTACCTACTGCAGATCACCATGAACACACAATCCATTACAGAAGCAAACCAAACTAGAAAAGAGTAAACTTGCTGCAACAGTCAAAAAGAATCTCACAAAGCCTACAAAATCAAGGAAAGAGTGATGAAGATCTTCTGAACTACAACTGCAAAATGGATTCAACAAGTTCATAGACAGGCGCAAGCTCCTCTTTGTTAATCAATCGAAACTCCTGCATAGTTCAATGAATCGATCAATGAATTTATCATTGAGAATCAACTGCATTTTGACTCCTTACCCAAGTGAAGAGAACAAAGTGTTTGAAGCAGGTGTTGAGGTGAGCTTCTTCTTTGAGACTAACAATCTTTTGAAAATGAGAGTGGTAGATATGGGCATAAACACGGAACAAACGCTTGATGATCGTCTTAACTATGTCTTTGAAATTGCTCGGGAATGGTGCACCTATATAGAAAGCACAAATTTTGAATAACAAAATGTTAAAATCACTGTGATTTGGGAATAACACAGGCACCATATATACAACAAGTCTACCTCCTCCTATTACCAATTGGTTTTAGGATGGAACTGGAATTGTATATTGTGGTTGCTATTTGGGTGTGTCTCGGCCCCTCTATTAAAATTTAACATGGTATCAGAGACCGGTTCCATTTGACGATGTTGGGTTGTTTCTCGTTGTGGGTGTCCGAAGTGGGTTTGTTGTATCCCGTTTACTCCATGTACCAGAGTTCGGGTCGGCCAGTGGTTTCTCCATAAATTAGGTACCATATATACAACAAGGCTATCTCCTCCTATTACCAATTGTGGTTGCTAATTGGGTGTGTCTCTGCCCCGATATTAAAAGTTAACACAAAATCATCTCAAATTGCATTAGTAACTACACCAATACCTAGTTTTTGAGGGAATACTTCCTCATTGTCTAGTTGAGATTCAATCCAGTCCATCAAGTACTCAACATATTTTGGAGCAGACACTTCGATTGGTTTCTTGATGGTTAGTCCATCAGCCCATCTGTACTCATATCTACAACAGTTCCAAGAACAAGCAGTGAATAACATCACCAAGATACATAAACAAACAGATCGAAGAGTAGTATCTTTACTTTGATCCTGCTGACATTGTTGGGCAACTAGTTGGTGTGCAGAACTCAGTGAGAGTTCCGTATAAAATGCTCACTTGATTGAAGAAATCAACAGCTGCATGAAATGATGATAACTGGTAATTCAATACTGCAAAATATGTAGGGTTAATTACCAAAAAACAAACCCAACTTTGACCGGAAAAAAAAAATAAACTTTTTAGCGAAAGACAAACTGATATTTGAATTGAGTTTCCTAATTGCTCAATTTTTGTCGTCATCGAAGCCGAGGAAAGGTTGTTGGTTGAGAAACTTTACTGCATGAGCTGTAAAGGGTATACCGTTAATCTACTTCAAAACTCCGTTCATAATTAACGAATATTTGAACTGAGTTTCCTGATTGCTCAATTACTGAACTTCAGTTTGTCTTTTGCTTCAAAAAAAAATATAGTTTGTTTATTGGTTTTCGGTCAAAGTTGGTTTTTTTTTTTTTGGTAATTAACCCAAAAATGTATATATAAAGGTTGCTTCGATTCATGTGAATGAATTCATACTGTTAACAGCGAGCCATTCGTTGATATCTTCTCCAGGTGGAAGTTTCACAACGTCTCTCAGGTTTCCACTGCCTAATGTAGCAACAATATGTTTTTGCAGTTGAAAACTCTGACAGCATGAAGTTCAATTTCATCTTAGCTCATTAGTGAATCGCGAAAACGTATGAAGATCTGGAAAATCCGTAGTTTATGTAAGAAACCGACCGACCTTGGTTCCAGAAGGAGCACTCTTCTTAGGTCGAAATGTCTTTTGGTTTCTGCAAAATTATGATTCTTTCATGAACTGAAATTGCCAATCAGATACAATGACACAGCTCACAATATGCAATCGAACCAGCATCAATAAATCAATTTCATGGTGAATTATTATCAAGCCTGGCTGATTCATTTCATAGTTCAAACACCAATTTACTTAGGTAACTTCATGCACAAGTTAAACCCAGTCGACAGAAGCAATAAACCTCGGCCGATCGAGAGCAAACACAAACACATGAAATGGCATAAAAATCGGAACTTTCATTCAAAGCATGCAACTTTGAACGGAATAAAGATCACCCAGAAAGCAGAGTACTCCTTGAAACTAACAGAGACGTATAGCTAAGAGGTTAATGTAAAATTGCAGGTGAATCAACAGAGAGATGATACGGCACCTGCTACCGAGGCCGAAAAGGCTCATGGTGGGTCTGAAGAAGTGATCTCAGAGATGAATGAATGAAGACGCAGAATTTGAGGAGGTGGGAGAATTGAAAGGGAAGAGAATATATACCAAAGACAGACAAGAGAGAGTGTATGGATTTATTCATCACAGTTTGTTTCTGAAGGAGGTGATATGGAGGCAACAGCCTGTCATAGGAGAAAATTTCTCTTCGACAGACCAGACCAGACCCAGCAGACATTTTCCATATTTTTTTAAAATAAATTCCCACTCCTCATTGTTGGTGTTTTTTCTTTCAAAAATAATAAATTTTGGAAAATTAACTATTTAAATAACTATGTAATTTTTAAATATACTCTTTAATGAGATATGTTAGTTTAATATAAAAAAAAAAAACTTATTTTTGTACAATAAGACATTGGGATTTTTTTAAATAGTTTTTTTTTTATAAATGAAGGAGGAAAAAATAGATAAATTTTTTTTTTTTTTTTTGAAATAACTCAAGAAAATTTACATAAACAACAAATTGGACTTTCTTTCAAATTGAAAAATTCATTAAAAAGAATTGTTCAAACTAAAGATACAGTTATCTTGAGAAATGAACACGGCGGTTAGCTAAAGGGTTTCAAAGGCATTGGAGTCACAAATACTTTGGTGGCGGAATCCAGAATGGGTTAAACATGACGTCAAACATAGGGGTGCAAACTTTACATGTGGAATATGACGCACAATAAATAATCAAACTAATTGTCGATGATAAGAATATAGACAGATCCCTAATGTCATTAATTCTTGATTGCAGGAACTTGATTTTGAATTTTAAAAAATGCAGAATACAACACTTTTTAGGGAAGTTAATAGAGGGACGGATATTTTGGCAAAAGAAGTTGTTTGGTTGGAAGACAATCTCCATGTTCTATGAAATCCTCCCACGAGTGATTTGAATCTCATATCGATGGATGGTTCAGGAAAACTGTCTCAATATTAGTTAAAAACATTAATAGTTAATTGTCTGTATTTATATTTTCATTACAAAAAAAATACGGTTATATAAATTAATTGTTTTTAATATAAAAAAATATAATATTTTTTAAACAAAATATGATAGTGTAATTTGTATATGGGAAAATAAGGTAATTTGTAGTATAATTTTAAAAAAATTAAATAACTAGGATTTTTTTTTGTCTTCAATAAGACAATAACTATGAATTTTTTTAAGTATCAAGTTTAATTGAGGTAGTATAAATAATAAACCTAATATAGAATAATCACTATAATTGGTATATTATTTGGTGTTAAAAAAATAATAATAAATTAAATGAGAACGGAAAAAAAGGTATTATAGTATAATTAATAAAAGGTATTAATGATGTTAGACCTTTTGTTAATATATATGTAATAAATGTAGCATTAATTATAATTAATATAATATATAATATATAATATAATATAATATAATACAAATAAAATAAAATAAAATAAGGACATACACTATATGAAATGATTTTAAGATAATAAATTTAATTAATAATATTTATAGAATATGAATTAACTTGGAAATTAAATTACTAAAAGTTTAGTATTATAGTTTAATATTAACTTCATTTAGTATTAGTTTTCCGTAAAATTTAATTTAATATTTATACTTACTTATTAATACATAAAATATTATTTTAGTTTATTATTTTCTCTTTATGTGAAATTACAGTATTTACATTTATTTTATACTAAGCTATTATGTTACCATTATTTATTTATAGAATAAAAATATAAGGTAGGATCATATATGGTATGAAATATTTTTAACGATATATATAAACATTTATACATATATGACATAATATGTTTTTTATTTCATATTAAATTATACTATATAAGTTCTAATTTTTTATTTTTATTTATGTATATGAATAATTCAAAAAAAATGAATATAGAAAAATGTGATAAATCATTCTCCAATTAAAGACTAATAAATTATTATTAAAATAATAGAATTGGTTTATTTCACTATTAAGCAAAAATAAATTATTTCCAATATTCTTCTAATTAAGCACTAAATAATAAGTTTTCATAACTAATTATAATAGTTGAATAGCTTAATAAAATAATAAATATGGATTAATAATGCGACGTCACGTTAATTTTCATTCATATTTAACATAGGACTAAATAATAATTTGTTATAACTCCGAAAATATATGTATTAAAATTTTAAAAAGTAAAGTCTATATAGATATTAATACAATAGTCAACAGTCGTTAACAATTTAATTATTATTAATAAATGTTTTACTAATACTACAACGGTCTCAACCGTGAACCGTTATGTCAAAAGTTGACTAGCTAGTCAAAGCCACTCTTTATATAGGATATGAATCGTATTAATTTCAGCAATTAATTAATTAAATATTTTTCATTAAATCTGTGTCAAAACAAAATATTCTGATTTATATTCTCAAAAATTTCATTTCTATACAAAAATCAAAACATTTTTTTTCCCTATAACAAGATGGAACCCATGAGGATGTACTTGATCATGATGATAATCTTAGTATCACTTTCCGACAATATGGTCAAGTCGACGATCGATATTGGCATTAACTACGGAATGAAATGCGACAATCTCCCTTCCCATGCCGATGTGATTGCCCTTTTCAAGAAATACGGTATCGGAAAGATTCGTCTTTTCGATCCTGTCATTGAAGCCCTCGATGCCCTAAAAGGAAGCGGCATCGACGTGACGATTGGAATCCCCAATCAGGATCTCCCGAAATTGGCGTCGAACGAGGCTGCAACCAAGACGTGGTTCGATACATATGTACAACCTTACACCAATGACATACAGTTCTCGTATATTACTGCTGGAAACGAGGTCATACCTAGCGAGTTCGACCGGTTTGTGTTGCCTGTTATGCAGAATTTACAGAACATTCTCACGGAATACCATTATGAAGGTAGTAGTAATACTCATAATTTAAATTAAAAATAAGGGTAGATAGTCTTAATGCATTTGGATTATTTGACTGTCGTTGTTAAATATACAAATATATTTGAAAATGTTGTTCCCTGCACATATAAGTTATAATGTTTTTGTATTAAATGTATCAACTGATAACAATTTATCAATTTTAGTTGTTAAATATGTCAAAATAACAATTTTACATTATTGTTCTTCTTCATATCATACTTTATATTGAATTCAACTCCAAAATGCAGATTTGAGTTCGAATTCAACCCAAATCTGCATTATTGAGTTGAATTCAACTCTAAATTTACATTTTTAATTGAATTTGAACTCATATATGTGTGTTTGAAGGTAAATTAAGTGTTGAATACAATATAAAATGAACAAGAGACTAAAATTGTCGTTTTGACATATTTATCGGTAAAAATGATAGAATAGTTAAAATTGATTCATTTAACAATATGTCCAAACGTATATATGCAAATAACTATAGTCACGGTGTAAATAACAAAATAAATAAACACACGAGTGCGTGAAAACTATTTACCCAAGTAACTTACATTGGATTTGTGTTTAAAGTTATTAATTATATTTAATATACAAAATATATACGTATATTTTATTATTGATTAATTTATACATTGATAAACAACGTAAATTAGAAATATATGATATAGAGTCAATATTTGAATTATATTTTCATATGGTTTGCGCCAAATTTGACCTTATTTTGTAGGTATAAAGACCACAACCGTCATCGCGACATCGACCCTCAGCACCTCATTCCCACCCTCGTCGGGTGCATTCTCGGATGCGACAACCTTAATCATGTCCCCTATTCTCGAATTCATGTCGACCGTTAGCTCGCCTCTCTTAGTCAATGCCTACCCGTATTTTGCATACGCGTCTGACCCGACCAATGTTCGCCTCGACTATGCATTATTCAATGCTAGTGAGCCGATCATTAAGGACGGAGACTTGAGCTACACCAACTTGCTCGATGCGGTTTTGGACGCGGTGCATTCCGCAATGGAGAGACTAGGCGTGACAGACGTGGATTTGGTGGTTGCGGAGAGCGGGTGGCCTTCTGCCGGAAACGGGAATTTCACGACTCCGGAACTCGCCGGAACCTATAATCGTAACTTTGTGAAGAAGTTTTTGGCCAAGACGGGGACTCCAAAACGACCGAATTGCTACATTGAGGGTTTCATTTTTGCAATGTTTAATGAGAACTTAAAGTTGACGGGAGTTGAGCAAAATTTCGGCCTATTCTTTCCGGACACCACGCCGGTTTATCCTGTATTTACATAGTTTTTTTTTTGTAAGGGATGAAACATGTGTAAAATTGCTGGTATTGTTAGTTTCATTTTTTTTGTGTGTGTGAAAGAGGAATGTTGTGACGTGGTGGTAAGTAGAAGTGTCAATTTGGGTCAGTGGGTCGACTGTGAGTCGTATAAAAAATTGTTTGACACGACCCACGGGTTGATGGGTCAACCCGCGTAACCCGTAACAAAACATTACCCACAAAAGGTATGAGTTAAACGGATCCGCTCGATCTGCTTGACCCGCGTAACCCCTAACTCCTCACATCATTAAAAAAATGAGATTATATTTTTTTATATAATGTAAATTATTCCATGGATTGGCGGGTCGACCCATGGGTCAAAGATTCCGACCCAAACACGTCCCGTTTATTAGATGAGTCATAAGTCTTGTCAAAATGACCCGTGAGTCAAAAATTTCTGATCCAAACATAACCCGTAAACGGGTCATCCATGAATCATTCACGTGTTGGGTTGAAAGTTGACACACCTAGCGGTATGACCAAATTCAAGAAAGTTTGGAAGCAACTTATTCCATATGATTTATAGGGAATTAAATAGACGGATTTACAACAAGTGTAATGAAATATCGCGCTTCGTGTCGAGTTCTTACACTAAGAGAACCACAAATGTTAGAATGAACTAATTGTAAGGGAAATTCATATTTAAGTGTCTTAACAAAAAGTTTTCAAGTGAATTTTTCTACTATATAGTTAACACAAGTAGACAACTCCACTAGTGGAATGGTAACCAACAAGTTTCGTTGGACAAGCCACAAACAAAATCATGAGTAAAGGGAGACATAATTTTTTATTACAATAATCCAAATTTAAAATAATAAATTCACAACAAATAATCCTAAAATCAAATAAAATTAATCCTAAAGACAATAATAGAATGAAAAGTTCATCAAAAACTAAACTAAGATAGAGTTTTATTAATCATAAAACTAAAATTTTATTAATCATAAAACTAAAATTTTATTCCAAAAAATCTACATAGCATAGTAATATTATCTAATCACATGAATCAAATTTATAAATGCATTGCACCCGTTAATCCTTATTACAATTATATTTGGTCCAAAAAAATAAACTATTTAGAAAACCATATGAGAAGTGGATAATTAAAAATGAAAGCCCTAAATATTTTTTTTGTTAGCTGGCCCATCAGCCATCAAGTTTATTGTTTTAAAAAATGTGTCTCAAATTAAACATATCAATTGGGCTGAGCTGACCTGAATTTAAAAGTCCGAACTTTTTAAAAATTTGACCGAAATTCCTGACCCGTATTCTTTATCATCTTCTTCCTCTTCCAAAACCCTAACCCACCCACTGCTACGTTTGCTTGAGAAAGGAGGGAGGGAATTTCAGCTTCAATTCAATGGGAAAGCAAAAGAAGCAGAAGGTCATTCTGCCACCGGATTTGCCGCCGGAGATTCCCGACGATGAAATCGAAGTTTCTGATGAGGACGTGCAGTTCCTCACTGAAAACCCTGAATATGCTCTCTCCGTTTCCCGCATAAATACCCAATCCATAGACAAGTATGCCTCCTTTTCTATACTCTTGCTCTCTAGATCTATCTAGTGGCGTGTTTTTGAATTTGACATAATCTTTATCTCAAGGCATCTTAAGCAAGTGGCTGGTGTGGAAGAAGATGATCTGGAAGCTATCTACGAAGAAAGGTCGAGAAAGAAGGCATTGAAGAAGGTAAATGAGAAACCTGAGCTACAAATTGATCCTGTGGACGCTCTCCCGGTCAAAACCTTAGGCGGGGAGCTCTATTACCGCAAATGTATGTTCTCTCTCTCTCCTGATATCATTCGGTAACCATTTGTTGGAATCTCCATTCATCGTTATTATTTTTTCAATGTGGTGTAGTGCAAAAGTCGATGGATTTACAGGAAGGTGGTGAAGATGAAGATGGGGAGAAAAGTGAAGATGTGAACAGAATTGGAGTTAAGCTGACAAAAGCAGAGAGGAGAGCTAAAATCAAGAAAAGTAAGAAAGATGCCAAAAAAAAGGGCAAAGAGTTACCCGAGCCGGAAGATGCAACAACTGAAGCCCCACAAGCAGCTGTGCTGGTATTTCCCTTCACCTTCTATTTGATGCCTGTTGTTCTTGATATTTTTGGTTCCCAGATAGATGGATTGATCGTTCATATATCACTAAATTAGACTAGTAGTAGTAGCAGGACAGGTGTGGGCATTACATCACATGTAGAATGTGATGATTCTCAATTAGTTTGATGCATGAAGTAATTAATTTTGATTCTATTGAGTATTGAAGTAAAGCTTTGCTATTGGCATTTTATCTGGCTTAGAGTTACTGTTATCCCTGTGATTGTGTTCATTGATATTCATATAAATCTGCTCAATTCTGGTAGGGCAGGTTTTCCTGTGTTATAATGCTAGCCATCTTTCTTTCCTGTATAGATATGATGAATCTGACCCGTTTGTTCCCCATAATGAATGTTTGTGTTGTATAAACTGGCTCATTATTGGAGTTGATTTGTCTTCCTTAGCCCTTATTCTATTACAAATTCTGTTAGGCCGAGGTCAAAGAGGATCTTACAGCAGAAGAAGCATTTGAAAGTAAGAAGTGTAAACTTGCTGAACTTGGAATGGCTCTGCTTTCAGATCCAGAATCTCACATTAAACAACTGGGAGAGATGTTGCAGCTCTGTAAGGATGAGAATCATTCTATTGTGAAACTTGCCTTCTTATCTTTGTTGGCTGTTTTCAAAGATATCATTCCTGGGTATATTCTGCTCTCACTCATTCTACTTCAGTAACATGTGGTATCTGTCAAGATCGAAGTTTCATGAATTTTGTTATTCTAATATATAACAGCTATCGAATAAGACTTCCAACTGAAAAGGAGCTTGAAGTAAAAGTCTCAAAGGATGTCAAAAAGATGAGGATGTATGAGTCAACTCTTCTTTCTGCTTACAAGGTTAGATTCCATTGCCCTCTTCTATGGCTGTCATTGTAATTAGGTCAATTCTCATTCAATAATATTCTAATTAGTAATGCTTCTAATGCATAAATTTAGACTCTCCGAGAAGTGTGAACCACCTTTTAGTAATATATCTGTCTGCTATTGATTTCATTTATATGAGGTTGGCTGAAAAGGCATTACCTATCTAATAATTTTTCTGAGGAGCATTAGGCCTGACAATTCGTTTTGTTGATGTAGCATTAGGAACACGTAACAACTGATAATGTCAAAGAAAATTGATATTTTCTTACCGTTCTATTTGTTGCATTTAGCTGCTAAATGTGGATAATTTATCTTTAGCTTCTGAATTTTGACTTTGAAATTTTTTCTGAATTGATTTGAACAGGCATACCTGCAGAAGTTGATGGCAGTAGAGAAGGTTCCGATGTATCAGCATGTTGTCATTCGCAGTATATGTAACTTGTTAGATGCAGCTCCTCACTTCAACTTTCGAGATAGTTTGATACAAGTGGTTGTTGGGAACTTAAGTTCCTCAGACGATGTCGTAAGGTTTGCAAGCACGTCTTATTCTAGTCCACTTAAGTTATTTTTGTATCATGTGAATATGCTGTGCTCTTCCTTTTCGTATTTTCATATTTAAAAGGGATTATTGATTCTGGCAGGAAACTCTGCTGTGACACCATTAAGTCTCTTTTCACCAATGAGGGTAAACATGGTGGTGAAGCAACTGTGGAAGCTGTTAGGCTGATTGCTAGTTATGTTAAAATAAATCACTGCCAAATGCATCCCGACTCCATAGAGGTACATCATAGGGTTATGCTAGAGCATTAACTCATATAAATTATCTCTCTTCCAATGAGAAAGGTGAGAATATTAGTTATAAAGTACCAAGAGTATGCCACACGTACATAAAAGATGTCTCCAACCATTGACATGTTGAAAATTAGCTGTCTAATAATCTTATCTGTATTTGCTGCATCTATCAATTCAGTTATTCATGTGCAGTTCTCTTCCTCTAATTCTCGGATACTGCTGCAGGTTTTCATGTCCTTGTCTTTTGATGAAGATCTGGGTAGGCAAAGAGTATCCGAGAATAATAATAAAAGTAAAAATTTTAAAAGGAAATTCCGGAAAGCAAAAATAGCAGAGGAGAAGGCCGCTAATCAGCCAGAGGACGACAGGAAGAAAAACAAGAAACAGCTGAAGTCAAAAATGAGGGAGGAGGTACTTGTTCAGTGTTCACAATGAAGTTTTGTCTCCTTTATTCCCTTTATTTGAAGTGTCATAATTTATTCGAGTAGATTCATATCATGTTATTTTATCCAGGTCGCTGCAGATTACAAGGCTGCTGCTTTTGCTGCAGATGTAGCAGAAAAGAGGAGAATGCAATCTGAGACATTAGCTGCTGTTTTTGAAACATATTTTCGCATCCTGAAGCATACTATGTATTCAATTTCAACAAGGTGAGCATCCACATTGCTCTGAATTTCATTATTGTATGTTATGCTTAGCCCTTCATTGTCTTGAGTTTCGTCCTTCACTACTATTTTCCCAGTGTTGAGGAAGATTCCGGCTCAACTTCTGGCCCAATTGAAGGGCATCCGCTTCTTGGTCCATGCTTAAATGGTCTAGGAAAATATTCACACCTGATTGACTTAGACTACATTGGTGACCTTATGAGTTATCTGAAAAAGCTTGCTTCCGGTGGAGGCAAATCGGATGGTTCTTCAGGAACACACCTGTCGATCTCTGAGCGACTTAGATGCTGCATCATTGCTTTCAAATTTATGAAGAACAACCTGGATGCCTTGAATGTGGATTTACAAGATTTTTTTGTCCAGCTTTACAATCTCATACTTGAGTATCGTCCTGGGAGGTTAGTATTACCCAGATCTGTCATCTCTCTTTCTATTGACACAATAATTCCTATTCAGTTGGTTTTCTGCTTTGCAAAAGCAGAGATGAAGGCGAAGTGTTAGCCGAAGCACTGAGATCAATGCTGTATGAAGATAGGCAACACGATATGCAGAAAGCTGCAGCTTTCACCAAACGCTTAGCCACCTTCTCATTGTGCTTTGGATCTTCAGAGTCGACGGCAGGTATCATATTCTCATGAATATCCCCTCCCCCATACTCTATCATGAATTCCAATCATATTCTCAGTCTTATTATAACTAAAATTTGCAGCCTTGCTCACCATAAAACACCTACTTCTAAAGAACGTCAAGTGTCGGATACTTCTAGAAAATGATGCAGGCGGTGGCTCCTTCTCTGGCTCTGTCGCCGTAAGTCAAAAAATAAAAAACTTGGCATGATTTTGCTGCTTCGGGTGATCTGATTTTGATTGTAATTTTTTCTGTTTGTGGGCAGAAATATCATCCATATGCCACAGACCCGAACCAAAGTGGAGCACTTTCATCGGTCCTATGGGAGCTAGCCCTTCTATCCAAGCATTACCATCCAACCATATCAAGCCTTGCTTCGGGTATTTCTAACTTGACCGATGTTCAGAAGCAAGCGGCGCTCCTGGGTACCCTCTCTCCACAGCAAGCCTTCAAGGACTTCTCCCTAGAAGAGGAGACATTCAGTGCCATTGCTGGGAGCTTCAATATCAAGATGAAGAACACGAAGAGGAAACGTGCAGACGAAGAAGATGCCAAAAAAAAATCATCAGAAGCAGATTCCTCCATAAATTCGATCGATGAAGAAGCGGTAAGAAGGAAATTTGCCCATCATTTTGAGTTAGTTCGTGACATTAAAGAGAATGAAAGGTTGAGAGGGGAGATGGATAGAGCAACAATGTCCCTCCAGTTATATGACAAGTACAAGGAGGAACAGCAGAAGAGGAAACCTGTCAAGGGTCTGAAAACTACCCGACCGAACAAAAGCCGATGATTGTTGATGCTCTGAAGACGATAATGTTGATTGGCAGTCAAGAAAAATTGCAATTTTGTTATTTATTGTTGTATAATTTGGGAAATTTGCAAGTAGGATTCTGATTTTGGGGTCGTCCTACTCGCGAACTAGGGGTGAGCTTGGGTGGGGCAGATCGTTTTTTTTTGGCAAGACCGAGCCCGATCCCAAAATTTCGATCATCACCTGTGGAGGACCGAGACTGATTTGGGTCTAAAAAGCCCGTCCGAGTCGGTTTTGCTTGACTTGGGCCGTTCTAGTTCTTGGACCGATATTTTCATTAAAAACATAAAATTGTCTGTAATTTTTTTTTTGTCTAAATCACTAGTCATTTATTCAAGTCTGAATATCAGTACAAATTCAAACATAACTACATAAGTACAAATTGAATATTAAATAGTCAAATATTTAAAGTGAAAATCACTCCTAAACACTTAATATTTAACAAATACAGTTATGTTTTAATATAACTCGGTCTGAGCCGGTCCTAATTGAGCTTTTCGAGAAAAAGACGGAGATCGATTTTAGAGAAAAAAACTCGTCCGCTCGGTCTCGTTCTTAGGTAGGCCGATCTCGGGTCGGTTTTGTCGAAAATTCGATCCAATCAGTCTTTTTTTTTTTCAAATACGTGTTATTTTTTTATAAAAAAAATCTATGTTTTGCCCATATCTATCTATCTGGTCCACCAAAGTATATACCGTATCTTTGAATTCAATGGTTAAGAAAGTAACCAAAAATGCAATCTTGGACACCTAACAAATATGACTCATAAAGGAAATGTTTTTGCACACTAATTTTATCTTTATTTATTTATCTTCCTCATTTTTTTTACTTTATTTTCTTAATAAAAATTATAATTAATTTAACAAATTTGTATACATATATTTGTCTATATTAACAAAAGTTTTACTTAATTAAATAATATATAGATTGGTAAGTAAAAAGTGAACTTTAGCAGCAACAACACAACAGCAGTAAAAAGTTAAAAACTAAAAAAAGCTCTTGCCCGTACAACCTGCTGAAGGATTTGTCATATATATATATAATGTATTAGTAAATAAAAGTATTTCCATTTTATTTATACATTTTTATAGAAAAACTTTTCTAAGCTTTCATTGATAAAGCATCCGACCTATACTATACATTAATATTTTTAATTTTAAAATTATGAAAACAATTCTAGTAAGAAAAGTATTTCTGATAATTTAAATATATATAATTTGAGACATTATCATTTATTAGACTAAACAAATTAGAACACACAAAGACAACAGACTCTCTGTTTTTCTACTTTATAGATTTCCGTGAAGATGTCAGAGACAAGAGCTGCCCTGCCCTGCCCTGTTCTGCTCTACTACTACTGCATCTGTGACTGTCATTTGCCATGGCCACTGCCCTGCCCTGATCCAGAAGTAGCAGTGTCGGATACCATCAGAGTTGCAGACTTGCAGTCATAAGATAAGCAGCTGCAGCAACAGCAACTCATGACAGAGATTTTGGTCTTTAGAGAGAGAAGCAAGCTCTGTTCATAAATCACAATTACCATGGGTGGGTGTGGGTGTTATCTTCATTTTACAGAAGATTCTTCTTGCTCTGAAAAAAGATCAGCTTGAAGAGGAAGAAGAGGAAGAAGAAGAAGGAAGAAGGAAGAAGAAGAAGAAGAAGATTCTACAGAAGATTCTTCTTGCTCTGAAAAAAGATCAGCTTGAAGAGGAAGAAGAGGAAGAAGAAGAAGGAAGAAGGAAGAAGAAGAAGAAGAAGAAGGAGAAGAAGAAGAAGAAGAAGAAGGAGAAGAAGAAGGAGAAGAAGAAGAAGGAGAAGAAGGAGAAGAAGAAGGAGGAGGGTTTGTGGTGTGAATGATGAATAGAGGAGGAGCAATGAGCAGGTTTCCCTTCACGGCTTCCCAATGGCAAGAACTTGAGCACCAAGCTTTGATCTACAAGTACATCGTATCAGGCATCTCAGTCCCTCCCGACTTACTATTCTCCCTCAAAAGATCAGCCACCTGCCTTGTCGACTCTCCACTCTCCTCTAAGTTCCTGTCTCCTCACTCACAACACGGTACGTACCTTTGTATCTGCAAAAAAACAAAACTTGCGGTAATCTTTGATGTGGGTTTTGGTTCCTTCAAATATTTACATCTCCAAAATCCAGAAAGATCAAAACTTTGATGTGGGTTTCTTGATTTGTTTAGGGTTTGAAGTGGCGTGGAGCTGTTTCCAGATGGGGATGGGGAAGAAGATCGACCCTGAACCAGGGAGGTGCAGAAGAACAGATGGGAAGAAGTGGAGGTGCGCAAAGGAAGCTTACCCAGATTCCAAGTACTGCGAAAGACACATGCACAGAGGCAAGAACCGTTCAAGAAAGCATGTGGAAGTCCTCAACAACTCTTCAACTCCAAACCCATCATCTACCACTGTCAAATCCACTAATTATTCACCTTCCCTTTCTTCCTCCTATGGCCCTCACCACAATGACCATCACCAAGCCTCCAACCCCTCTTGCTACAACTATTTTCTGGATCCCCAGATCAACTCTGATTTCAGGTTCTTGTCTGCTAGAAGTTCTCCAAAAGTTTGAGTTTTTGAAGAAGTTCATGATTTGAGGAATCTTTTGTTTTTATAAATTCTTGAAGGAGAAACAGGTACTCCTATGGGCTAAAAGAGGCAGTTGATGAGCCTTCTTTCTTTGCTGAGCCATCTGGAACCATGAGGAGCTTCTCTGCTTCATCCATGGAGGATTCTTGGCCTCTGACAATGAGCTCCTCCTCTTCACCATCAATGCAGAGCAGTGACTACTCTTACTTGCAGCTGCAGAGTGACAAAGAGAAGCAAAGCCAGACTTTTTATGAAATGCCTGCGATTGTGAAGATTGAGGGGGAAGAACCCAACAACAAGACCATACATCGGTTCTTTGATGAACAGCCCATTAGGAGCAGGGATTCCTGGGACGACAACAAATCATCCAACAGCTCCTCGGTTTCGACCACAAGGTTGTCGATCTCCATGTCTTGACTTCACAATCTTCGATTCAGGATGGTAAGTAAGAATCAATGTCTTTGTGTTCTTAGAATGTAGTGTATGTAATTAGAGTTCATTAACATGTCTCAAAATCAAAATTATCAGTAAGGTTGTAGAACAAGTGCAGGATTTATTCACACGTTAATCAATTTTTTCTCAGAATTTAATCAGTATAAAGAAAATATGCACGAAGTTTAGTTAGTAAATTATAATTTTCTTTCTCATTTAACCGGAAATTAGATGAATCTAGCTTATTTAACTCGGTATAAATTCGTCTAAACCCTCTAATATTCTTTATTAGTCAACCCTATTTGTTATAGATATGTTTATATTGTATTTTGTTACTTATGTTGATCAATATAATTAAAATAACCATTTGGGTTAATTATAAAAAAAAATTGAGGAAAAATCAAACAGCAAACCAAACTTTTTTTTTGACAAACAACAAACCTACCTCAAATTTCATCATGTTTGAACGAATTTTTCAATGTTTAAGGAAGTTATTAAGTCGGCATACCCTTTCCTTAGAATACTTCAACTAATGCTGACTTAATAACTCACTCAAACATTGAAAAATTCGTTCAAACATGATAAAAATTTGAGGTATGCTTATTGTGTTCAATTTCAAAAGTTTGGTTTGTTATTTGTCAAAAAAATAAATTCGGTTTGCCGTTAGATTTTTCCTTAAAGTTCGGTTTGTTTTTTGGTAATTAAGCCTAACTATTTTATTCTTCCTCTTATCTTCCTATTCTCTTAATTTACTTTGATTAGACAACCTTAAATTTTCAAAATAAATACAAAAATCAGATTTTTAGGTTCATTTCGAATCCAAAAATTGGATTTTTCAGTTCTTTCATTTTCATTGATTAATGATCCCTCACTTTTTTGT
This sequence comes from Chamaenerion angustifolium, assembly GCA_946814005.1. NCBI lineage: Eukaryota > Viridiplantae > Streptophyta > Magnoliopsida > Myrtales > Onagraceae > Chamaenerion > Chamaenerion angustifolium. The sequence continues at coordinate 363,385 of OX328278.1, read as the reverse complement.
AATGGCAGATATATAATTGAGCACTTGAATTGGATTCTGTTGAAATTGAATGAAGCCCTCAGTTGACAGTAGATGGTTCTTTCAAAGGGTGGTTAGGGTGTGTTTGGTGGTCCATGTTTTACCCTATAACTTTATGCATAAAGATGTTTCATTTGGGGGAATGAATGGAAATCTGTTTCATACCCAGATGACATCTATGTTTCCTTGATTTTTAGAGAATGAACATTATTAATAATGGTGGGGAAAAATATATTTCAAAATTGTAGTTATAATATAAGGGAAAATACAAGTATCATTTAATGTTTGAGTTAAAATCGAGTTTTCATCTTAAAATTTGTTTTTCAAATATTTTGTTTCTTCATATATGGTTATAAATCGCCGTCAAATTTAATGATTATGTTTTAAAAATAGTTAATTATCAATAAACAAACCGAACTTTAAGAAAAATCAAACAACAATGTTTGACAATGAATGAACAAAACTTTTGGATATGAGCAATCAACAATTCTATCTTAAATCCCAGTTATATTTGAAAATATTTTTCAATATTTGAGAGAGATATTAAGTCGTAATACATTTTCATTTTAATGTTTCAAAATTACATCTAATACTGAAAAATCTGTTAAAAAATAATGAAAATTTAAGGTAAATTTGTTGATTTATCAGTTCTAAAAGTTTGGTTTGTTGTTTGTAAACAAAAAAGTTCAGTTTGCTGTTTAGTTTTCATCAAAGTTTGATTTATTTATTTTGGATAATTAACCCTTTTAAAAATTACAAAAATAATAGAATACTTGTCAGAATGTCACATTTAAATTCTAAAAATAATTTATGATTCAATAAGAATACGATTAAAATCAACATGTCTCAAAAACATAAATTAAATTAGTTTGAATTAAGGATAATTATATTTTTAAATTTTAAAATATAGTTCAAAATCAAAAAAGAAATTTCATACAAGCAAATTTAAGTTGGATAGGCCACGCCACCCACACAGCTGCTACATTACAATATGTTTAAATTCCTTCCTGACAGACAGAGTGATAATGGTGTTGAGGAGCTGTGATTCGATCCGTGGTTGGGTCCACAAGAGAAAGACCAAGGTCGAACAGAAGAACGCGTGGTGCCACCCTATTGGGTAAAATCAGTTGTTTTGGAGATTTTATTATATATATATATTTCATATATAAAAAGGAAAAGATTGAGTCTATAAAAAATAATAATCTATCCATAATCTATATATTATTATTTTAATTAAAATATTTAAAATTGTGATTTTTTATGCATTTCTACTGTTAGTTAATTTATTTTAATTAGCTTATGTTAAATATATAATTCTTCTTCTAGGCGATAAGTTACAAAACTTTAATACTTTTTTTTTACTTTACATATATATTTATAATTTTATACTAAATACAATGTATATTAAAATTTTAATATTTAATGGAGGTCAATATGAACAGTTAAAATTTATAATAAAAAATACATAGATTAATTAAGAATAGATTTAGTTTATTAAATAATAATTCTATCAAAGTCACCTATCAATATCATCTACTTTATCATAATTAAAATTTTAATATAAAATTTAACACATGAATAATAGTAATAATAATAATGATAGAAGTCATAAATCATAAATAATTAACCAAATAATTTATGTTTTTTATTTTATAATATCTTATTTCAAAAAATTTGACCAACATATACCTAATTAAAAAGATACGTAAATCTCCTTAATGTTTTTAAAAAATACGAAAGTATATCTACACGCGAATGAAATTCGCGGGTGGATTAGATTTGCATCGCATGTGATGTTTTTTATGTCCACCCGCGAATATTATTCGCGAGTAGATATACTTTTGTATTTTTTTAAATAAGGTATACGTTGGTTAAAAAAATTCTCTTATTCCATATTTCGTAAGTTATTAAATAAATGCATTTATACATGTCGGTTGATCAGAGTAAAAACTGCCACTTTTTCACCACTGGCAAATAGAACCTACCGAGGCAAAAAGTAAGTATAAGCATAATTGCTTAAGAATCTATAAATAATTCTAAATCGTAAATAAATCCAAATAATCGGCGCATAATTAGATCCGTATAGAGCTTAAATATTTCGACACAGATGGGTCCTCCGCGCATGACTGTCAAATCTACATTCTCCTTCTCTCTTTCTTCAATCTCTCTCAAATCATAATCAGGAAGCAGCTCTGAATTCATAGAAGAGGAGAGAAAGGAAAGGTTTTGTCTTTGAGATTCGATTCAACCGCTCTCTTTCTTTCTCTCTTGCTGCTTTTCAGAATCTCGACTTCAACGTAATGCTCCGGATTTCCCAGGTACATTCATGAAGAACAAAAACATTATCCTTTTCAATGCAGAAAGAAAGAAAGAACGAATCTTTTGTTGTGTTCTTTTGTCTGTCTGGCGCAGATTATATTCTTCGGTTTGAATTTCATATACCCACTGACTGAATTTCGTTATCTTTCGTTATTGATGGATGGGTTCGGAACTGGGTTTTGATTGTCTCTTGATACTGTTCTTGGAACTTAATCTTAAGTTCTGCAGTTCAAGAATCCAAATGAATCAATTTGCTGTCAGTGATTTTAAAACAACTAACACTTTCAAGCACTACCATCAGTTTGTGCTGTTTGTTGGCCAGTTAAGATCAATAATGTTGTCTGCAACAGTTCCTGACTTCATCGTCTCTGCTTCATTGACTTTTTATTATTATTTAGATTTCAGATTAGATTCTTCCCAGTTGCGTGTTCTTTGAGTATAAATATATATATATATAATAAAAAAACGTTCCTTTCATGGAAAAAGTATCTCCCTTTTCCGCACCTTGATAGCTTAACAAATGTTCATCATTTCATTCATCAGACTCTGTCCCAACTTCTGCTGGGTTTCTTCATCAGCAAAGTTTCAGTCTTTTTACACCTTTTGCAGTTAACTTTTGACTGTTGGTTCAAAGTATTGTCTTCTGTAACAATATTGAATGAATTGATCTGGAAAAAATATGTTTTTTTTCTTCTAGAATTTTGGAACTATCTCCAGTGTGACATGTTTTCTTGATTCAGGTGATGAAGTTGTGAACTTGGTGAACCAATTTAACAAAAAGCTTCAATGGAGGCTGAAATGGGGACTGTAACCCAGATAGATGGTAAAGTACTGCAGACATTTCAAAAGAGCTTCATTCAAGTACAGAACATATTGGATCAAAACAGACTGTTGATCAACGAGATCAATCAGAACCATGAATCCAGAATCCCCGACAATCTCAGTCGGAATGTACGTCTCCTACGGGAACTCAACAGCAACATCAGGAAAGTTGTCGATCTCTATGCAGATCTTTCCTGCAACGTCACCCAATCCAGGGATGCGTCCTCGGAAGGGGATTCCAGGTCGGATGGCAAGGCGGGTCAAAAGAGAATCCGACCCACTTAAGAATTAGGTAGTAGTAACTGCTGCATCTCTTTGTCTTCATGATCTTAATCTCTGTATCAGAAGAATAACTGTCGATTTTCATTTTCGAGGGTTCTGAAGTATGTAGTAGTGTAACTCTCTCTCTCTATATGACCAAGAATATGATGTTGGGGATATTAGATGCGACTAATTTTCGTCTTGCAGGATCTTGAGATTCAATGAATTAAGAGAAATGCACACGACATAAAGATTTACGTGATTCACCAATTTGGCTACGTACACAGCTCACATATACACTTTAACTATAGACAAATAATATTATAAGTAGTGTATCACTCAAACATACACTATGTATCGCTCGCACTCTAAAATACTCACTCCATATTTTTGACTCACATACAGAATACTATTTTCTCCCACAAATTCAACACTCCAACAATCGTTTCTTATTCTTATATCTTTCTTGTGCTTATTATTTCCTTAAACATTGTTGACTTTTTATAGATATCAAAATGATGACAATATTCAGTGGCTTGACCACTTTGCTGAGTACCTTCCCCACTTTTGTCACTGACTTGAACACTTTCGTTAGTGTCTTGCCCACTCTGATGAGTGCCTTGGCCATTTGTTGAGTGATGGTGGTGACCCAAAAATCTTCACTTCTCAACATCTGATTGCCCACTTGTTGAGTGGTGATGAAAACTCGAAAGTCTCCGGTCTCATGATTGAACCAAACATATTGATATGCGTTGTTCAATGCTACCCACTCATTTTTCTTGTTCCTAAAAAAATAACTCGAGGTTATTGAGTTCATGCCTTTTGAACTCTGAATGAAATGGTGAGAGACAAGTGAAGCAAAAGAAGATACTGTTCTAGTGAGACCTGAATTCATAGGAGTGTGTTGTTGTTTTGTTATGTGTTGCCAAAGGAAGCACTGACTGTTCCCTGATTCTCTGTGTCCTGTGCCATTGTCTCGGGTGGTGTGTTTGTGGAGAACTGAAAATCTAACCAGACTGAGAAGATGCTCTGGGGAGGAATGAAAAAGGAAGGGAAATGAAAAAGGAAGGGAAAAAGCAGCTTTTGATTGTATCTTTTTTGACACCCCACAACCACATGATACTTCACCACCACAAATAGATTAAAAAGAAGAACCTTATTGGACCGTCTTATTCTTATATGCTTTGTTTTAAATGTATACTATATATCGTTTTCGTGTAAAGTATTATGTCAAAATATGTTAAATCAAAATATTACCCGTGATTTATAATAAATGAATTTTCAAGTCATAAACTCGACACGCGGGTCCACGGGCCAACCCATATGTCAAGTGGATCTGTGTCAATTTAATTTGTAAAAATGAGTTTTGTGGTGTTCCATTGACTCATATGACCCATTTATTTATGAAATTCAAGTGACCCATGTGACTAGGGGTGTCAATTTGTGACATGGGTCGACCTATGGGTCGTGTCAGGAATTGTTTGACCAAAACACGACTCGTGTATTTGTACGAGGATCAAGAATCGTAACCCAAAACTGGTCTGCGAGTCGGTGAGTCAACTCGTGGGTTAGATTGACCCGTCTGTATTGATAAATGCATGGGTCAGGCTGACCCGTTCGACCTCCTTGACTTGCGGGTCAGACTGACCCGTTCGACCTCCTTGACTCGCGGGTCAGACTGACCCGTTCGACCCATCATGGTAGTTATTTAATAATAATTAGTAATTATTTAAAGTGTAAACCTCTAATTAGTGATTATTATTTAATAATATAAATTTGTCATGGGTCACGAGTAAACACATGGGTAAAGACTTCTGACCCAAATCGGACCCATGTTTTCACGGAGGTGAGACATGAGCCGTGTAAAAAATCACTCCTGGGTCAAAAAGCTTGACTCAAACACGACCCGTGCCCGGGTAACCCACGGATTGAGTCAATTTTTGACACTCGTACACCTACATGCAATCCATCCACGCGACCTATATGATCCACACGACATGTGCGGTCCATAAACTTTTATATACATTATTATAATATATATTTAATTAATGTGTCCTCCACGGGTTGACCAACGGGACGATAGGTACCACCAAATCCAATTTCATTTTTTATACAGGTTAAACGAGTCGTGTCAAAAAAACCTACGTGTCCAAAATTTCCAACCCAAACACTCTAATTTAGTAATTTTAGTCGTTTTTTTATATATTGACGGGACTGAAGTGGGTTTTATGAAACGAACCGGCCTATATATAATAGCAGTAGCACTACATTCGGCCCATAATTGAGTCCGATCATCGCTTGTTCAGGAATCTCAGTAGAAACCCATTGTCTGTTCCCTTATATATATATGTAAAGTACTCCTGCCAAAACCCTAGATCAGAAGTCACGCTAGGGTTTGCAGAGAGCACCAGCCACCAGCAGATTTAGCAGCTTCGGCACCGTTTGCTTCACGAGAAAATGGCGACCTCCGCTCAGATTAGTAAGAAGAGAAAGTTTGTCGCTGACGGCGTTTTCTTCGCCGAGCTCAACGAGGTTCTGACCAGAGAGCTTGCTGAGGATGGATACTCCGGCGTTGAGGTCCGCGTGACTCCTATGCGGACCGAGATCATAATCCGTGCTACCCGCACCCAGAACGTCCTCGGTATGCTCGCTTAATTTCCTTATGACGATTTCGTTTGTTTTGGATTTTGTGAAATGATGGGCAGTGAAAGATATGTCGGAAATGCAGTTCAATTATTTGGCTCTAGTCAGTGTTTAAAGGGGAGAATTTTGATAAGCATCTGTATTTTAGAAAATAAGGGATTTTGAGGTGGTTGCATCAATGGGGTCTGACATAAAGGAATTCAGGAAGTTTCATGGAATACCTGAAACATGGAATATTGGGCAGTTTGGTTTGTTGATTTGTTCCATCGCACCTATTTCAGGAGAGAAAGGCAGGAGGATTAGGGAGCTAACCTCTGTTGTCCAAAAGAGATTCAAGTTCCCAGAGAATGGTGTTGAATTGTACGCAGAGAAGGTTAACAACAGAGGTCTTTGCGCCATTGCTCAGGCTGAATCCCTCAGATACAAGCTGCTTGGTGGGCTTGCAGTCCGAAGGTAGTAATATTTTAACATTCAGTCGTGCATTTCGTTTCATGATCTATTGCTGGTTTTATGCTTTCATTTTATTATTGCATGCTTGTTGTGTTGGCCCTTGCTTATTTTCGATAATAGAAGACGTCCAGTTTTTTTGCAAAAAACTTGCAGAAGAACGAATTATTGTGGTCATGTTGCCAATTGGTTGCTGTCTTCCGTTTTTTCTGTTACGATATCCTTGTTTATCGTCGTCATAGCCTCTTGATCATGTAAATGTAGTTATGTGCAGAATCAGAATCTGATTTTTTTTTCTCCTGATTTATGTTTTATAGGGCATGCTATGGTGTACTGAGGTTTGTCATGGAAAGCGGAGCCAAGGGGTGTGAGGTACATTATATTAATTCTGCATTTTCTCTACTGATAATTTGATGCAACTTTTCCATATTAGAGAATTTCTGAGTGTAATTTGATGCAAATGATCCTATAGGTTATTGTTAGTGGAAAGCTGAGGGCTCAGCGTGCCAAGTCCATGAAGTTCAAGGATGGTTACATGATTTCTTCTGGACAGCCTGTGAATGAGTACATTGACTCTGCTGTGAGACATGTTCTCTTGAGACAGGTTTGTTATCTCCTAAGTAGTAAAATCCAATGTCTTTTTGTTGTCTTATTATGCCAATATTGCCTGCTTAAAATGGCTCTGCACTGTGTTGTAGGCTGTGTCTTGACATTCATTTCTTGCAATGCTTGACTTCGCGAATGTTTGTTCTATTTATATCTTTCTAATTTCTATACACGATAATGAAAAGTGAAGCTTGAATTCATGTGCTCAAAGCCCTTTTTTGATATTGTATCTATTTTGTATTGTAATGCTATTAGTTTGACAAATCTATTAATTGAGACACCCCAATTTGGATGCATCATCTTCCAAGCTTACTACACCCTTGTGTAATCTAATGTTTTCAATCATATTTCAGGGTGTTCTTGGTATCAAGGTAAAGATCATGCTCGATTGGGATCCTAAGGGTAAGGTTGGCCCCAAGACTCCACTCCCCGACATCGTCATCATCCACCCACCAAAGGAAGAGGGAGAGTCTTACAGGGCTCCAGTTGTTGTTGCTACTCCTGAGATCGATGCCCCAATCCCCATTGTTGCTTAAGTTAGTTCTTGTGTCTTTCTGGAATTGTTGGACAATAACGTTGAAGCTGTTGATCATGAGTTAGATTTTTTGTTTTTCTTCATGTGATGAAAGACATACAACTGGAATCACTTAACTAGTATTCATTTTTGTCCGAAGAATATCATGCGTTTGATTATTAGTATCAATCGGATCAAATTACTGTTATTTGGTAAAGATAAACTTACCGTTGCTGCTGATTGCAGTGTTTGGTTTGTGCTCTGCAATCTGTGATATCTTCTTTTAATTAAATAAAATAAGTCAGTACTACTATGAGTAGACAGAGATAAGCAGCTGCAGGAACTTTGTCTGGTCGGAGGCAGGTTGTGTCTCTCCGAAGGCAGTTGGACGAGGACAGGTCAATATATATCAATGTTATGTTGTGGTCCAATTCCAAACGCTTGATTCAGTCTGTTATTATTCTCACTTGTATATCTGTTGTTTATATGGGTTCTAAATGACTTACTCCTTTACTATATAAACTTTTGGAGGGTCTGGTCATATAGATGTCCTTGAGATGCAATGACTGTCTTTAAGCAAGGGCTTCAAAGTATGTAATAGCTTCACTTGACAAAGCATTGTAAATGCCATTTGCTTCTCTTCCTTACAGGTATAGAACAATTTGAATCTTCTAATGTTATTGTCAAAGTTAACTCATTTGTTAAGTGATGGTCTTTACATGCCGAGACTTGTTGGGGCGTGTTTTGAAGATAGTTGTGAAACTCGCCTGAGTTCAGACATGCAAAGAGGAATAGTTGAAGGTATGCTTCAAGAACATGTGCGGAAATTTATATGTTCGTGTTGAGTAGCATGACATGATAAGGTTTTTGTGTGTGTTCGTGTTTGGTAAGTGTGACACTTGTTAGGTAAGTGTCACACGATAAAAGTATTAATACGCACGATAACACACACATACACACGATTTGCCACCCCTACCTCTAATGACTAGTTGTCTCTGCAGAACGACTTTAGTCGGACTATCCATATAAGGTCCGAACCATTAACTAATATATCTATTGGGTATCGAACCAACTGTATAAAGGTTGAACCATCTAGGGTCAAGAGGGTTCCCCTCAATAAAGGAGATGTAAGGTATTAAAATGCGCTGATAAAGTAAGAGAAGCATATACGACTTCCAATTACCATAAATGCCAAAATGACCTCAAATGGATATCCACCTTTGGAAAGACCAAAAGGTTCTTTCATTGTAAAAAAAACAAGCATGTACATAGTTCATCAATAACAAAGACAAGAAAAAAAACATAGAAGTGTTGTGCATGTAGAGTGAATTAAGAATTTTAGGCCTCTATTCGAGCTCCGATCTTCGTCCATTGCTTTTAATGCCTGAGATACGCACGTACTTGTTATGATCTAGGTTTGACTGTTCACGTGCTCGACGCGCGTATGTCATTTATGGTTTTGAATCTTAACACATATGGTAGGTATACAAATGCCTTAAATATGTTATATTTTTTCTTAAAAGGAAGATACATAACTTCTCAATTTTGGTTGCCTTTATATACACCTATTTCACAACCTTACCCCTCCATCTCTAAAGCACCAAAACATCAATTTGTTGGTGAGGTCGAAAATGGTGTATAGAAGCATCTCAATGTTGTCTATCCCCTTGGAACCGACTCCTTCCGATGATCGAAATGGGGTTGTCCCCAAAGAATGCGATGATCGTGAAGAAGTTCGTAACGAAAGGGTGAAGCGATCCAAGCACAACCACCCCGAGTCGTTCTTGGAGCAATACCATGTTCATATAAAGCGGACACTTGAGATTTACAGGTTTGAATTATGAATCTAATAACATTCAGATTCTTAATTATGTCATGTTTATGCATTTTATGATATTCAGATAGTATGTAACTGCAGTGTATTGCACCGATGGACTAGCCAATATCAAGACATTGCCATAGTCGATACCAAAGCTTTCGGGAAGGTTCGATCGAAAAAGCTCTCTCTCTCTCTCTCTCTGATTAGGGCAAAAGGCTTCGATTTTTACAGAGTTTGATCTTACAACATTGTTTCGATGCAGGTTTTCGTTATCAATGGGAAGCTGCAGAATGCTGAAGCAGATGAGTTCATTTACCATGAAAGCTTAGTCCATCATGCTCTCTTGCTGCATGAAAAGTAGTAAAATTAAATAAATCATTTCTCTCTTTTTTTGAAAAAAAATTAATGGTTTCATTTATCAATGATGATTTTACTTCAGCCCCAAGTAAGTGTTCATAATGGGCGGCGGGGATGGCTCAGCTGCTAGAGAAGTGCTGAAGCACCACAAGGTGGAAAAGGTGGTCGTGTGTGATATCGACAAGGTACGACATGTTTTTCTAAGTTGATATCATTGTCGGTTTCTGAAATCCAACAGAGGTGTTACTTGCTACACAAGGCTCCTTAAAACACACTTTTCTTCATTATCTGAGATGGTATATAGAATTCAATAATGATCTGATCATTGGTGGTTATGTTGAAGCAACATTTCTCTGATGATTTCGGTTGCAGGACGTGGTTGAATTCTGCAAAAAGCATATGACGAAAAACATTGCGGCTTTTAGTGATGCGAGGCTTCACATCGTCATCAACGATGCAAAGTGAGTTATGATTTGTTTACGATATCGATAATCACGGTTAGGTTAGTTTATATTAACACATTTTGTGATTGAAGGGTGGAACTTGAGTCGAGTGACGAGAAGTTTGACGTGATCATTGGAGACCTTTCAGATCCAATCAAAGGCGGGCCATGTAACAGTCTTTACATCAAATCCTTTTATGAGGAAGTGATTAAGGCGAAGCTGAACAACCATGGGATCTTTGTTACCCAAGTAATTGATTTTGTATACTTTTACAACAACCGTTCATTTGTAATTGATTACTTGTTTTGTATGAACAGGCTGGTCTTGCAGGTGTTCTAAGCCACAAAGACATCTTCTCACCTATATACAACACCATCAAGCAAGTTTTCAGCCGTAAGTCGGATTACTATGATGATAAAACCCGATATCTGTACGATGATTATTGATCGTAACATGTATTGTTTTGCAGATGTTATCGCGTATACCACTCCTATTCCATCGTATGCAGATTCATGCGGATGGGTATTGGTAAGCAACTCCATGACCCCAAATTTATATGTAGTTTTACACTGTAATCTAATCAATCACTTGAATCGTAGGCTACAGATGGACTCATTGAACTGAATTTTGAGGAAATGTTAAGGAGGATCAAGGCGAGAATATCAGGGGAGATGTATTACCTGGACGCAGCTTTCATTGTTTCAGCCCACATACTCAACAAGATCGTATACAATACGTAAGTTGCGATCTGTAGGTACTTAGGATTATTAACTAACGGTTGAAATTATACGAAAAATGCTCTAAATCGGTTAGAGCACAACATTAATGCTCATATATAAGGTATCCCCTCTGACACTGATCTGGTGGAAATAGGATCACGGTTCTGCCTAACGTTAGGATCACGATCTATCCATAAGAAAACACGTCACGTGTTACGGACAGTAACCAAGAATTCACAACTAGTGACCTCTTTTTTAACTGTAGGGTGGTTGGAGTTTCTTTACTCTAAAACGAGGATATACTTGAGGTTGAGATTACAGCCTATTGGTTGGAAAACACGTCACGAGTTAATGAAAAGTAACCTAAGTTTCCACAGCTAGTGACATTTGTAAGTGTATGGTGACTAAGGTTTTTCTGCTCTAAAGCGATTGAGTTTGGGATCAAGGTTTGTTAGCCAGAGGACACATCACGGGTTAATGGATAGTGACTAAGTTTCCGCAGCAAGTGACTTTTGTCTTAGCTGTAGGTGTGACTAGGGTTTCTCTTCTCTGCTCTAAAATGAGAATCTGCTTGAGTTTTGGATCAAGAGTCTGTCTCACATTGATCTAAGTTTCCACAGCTATTCTGTTCTAAATCGAGTATTAATTTTCAGGTTAAGTAACGAAGCGTAGTCATAGAGGGAATGGTTTGTATCAGTATCATAATAGTAAGACATTGTAATGAGCTCTTACTAATCATAACAAAAATTTGAACATTAACTATTTCCTACTCCTACCCTTGAAGTGATCTATCCTTTTGTGTTTATTAATTTCTAAGGCTGCTGAAGGAAACCCGAGTGATAACAGATGAGAATCTGATGTTTGCTCATGGACATGGGATTGCTGAGCATGTGGATGGTGGTGACGTTCGTGTGCCGTCTGCATTTGTAAAACCATTCATGGAGGATCGAGCTCCGACACTGGAAGCATTCATGGAGGATGTTCGATATACTCCTGATGGCGGTCCCGAATGAATAGAGAACATCATGTGCATGTGACTGCAGTCGGTCTCAAGAATTTATAAGTTTGGAGGATCGATAATGAAAAACTTCACAATAAAAGAATAATGCAATAAAGTTATTGAAATTTACTTGCACAGCGGATTTGTAATTCTCATCTAAGGAAGATACAAGAGAAAATACAACCAGTGGTTTAGTCCTAATGTAAACACCAGGTTCATCCTGCTCAACCCACTAGCAGTGCGGATAGAAAGTTCTTCATAGCGATCCACATCCCTGAGAAACTATAAAATTAAAAACTAATAAGAGTTTTAAATATAATATTTTTATTAAAAATATGAAATAAAAAAATAATTATTTTGTTATTAAAATTGTTTCATATTTTTCACTAAAAATATTATCTTAAAAATTATTTTTTTTTCTAATAAGTTTTTAGATTTGCTTTCTAATTTTGTTGGTAATTTTTTAAAAAATTATTTAATTTTTTTAATTAATACTGTCATTTTTTTGTCCATATTTAACTAAAAATATAATAGAGATAGAGATAGCGATTTGTATGAAAATATAGATAGCAAAATTTAAAAAAGTAAAGTTTGTATAGCAATTTGTAAAGTACCAAGTTAAGGTTGGGGTAACAATTTAGTTATAAACCAAAATAATTAACACTCTTAATCACTCCTTACTTAACAAATTACAACTTAAAGATTATTTCCATTTTTCTCATAATTTATATGTATATATTTAAAAAAAAATATAAGTTTATTAAAAAATCAGAAAAAATCATTTGAATTTTAAATGAAAAAATATTACCTGTTTTAACTTTTCATCCTTCTTCACTGGATAATAAACTTGCACTGGAATAAAAAAACAAACTGCAAACCAGTTCTACTCCTCAATCCTCATCGGCCACACCATCTCCAGTTCCTCAGCTAAGATACATAAAACTCCTCTTCTTTCTTCTCCTCACGGTGGCATTCTCTCTCGTGTGCGCGCTCTGCATTTGACTGTCTCTCTGGGTTTGGCAATTCAACATCAAAGTTGGACCTTTCTTCTACTATGGACAGAAGTGGCCAATACAACCCTAGGACCGTGGAGGAGGTTTTCAGGGACTTCAAGGGACGGAGAGCTGGATTGATCAAAGCCCTCACTAATGGTATGTATTTCCCTTAATCTTCAGTTATTCACTTCATTTTTAGGAGAATTGTTACGCAACTAATTGTTGTGCCTCTCTCTCTCTCTTGCAGATGTTGAAGAATTTTACCAGCGGTGTGATCCAGGTAAGTCTGTCTGTTTACTCATATGGATGTGGATTTGATTACTTACGTCGGTCTATTGACTTCGAGTGTTGTTAATTTAGTACTGAGATTGCATTTACTGTTACAATGGCAGAGCGAAATGTAGAAATTCATAGATTCTATATTTTCCCCATTTGAAGGTCTGGCCTGGTCTCTCTTATTGCTGTTATAATACGATTATGATTTGATGACTTATGAATTGTTTTTCTCCTTTGCTCCATGCTAGTTTGGGTTCTGTAACTTCTGTTACCACCACAACACATTATCTCAAGTTTGTGCAGCATAAACAATTCATTTCACAGCCTGATTAACTAAACTAGAACCCGAAATAATCCCGGGTTGTTAGTTGCATTAGTATTTTTAAGGTAGCTATCTCTTTTTTCATTTTGTGATGAACTGAAGGATTATATGACTACAAATAATGAAAGAAAAAAAAATATACAAATTCCAATTACAAGAGATCATGCAACAACAGTGTCTCTACAGAACCAAGCTTCATAATCTTTTCCACTTTGATCTTATTGATTGATTTAAACTTTGTTTTGCTTCTGCTACTAAAGGTGCTTTTAGTTTCTACTTCGCTTTCTTGCTGATTAGCTTTGTGTCTCAGGATATGGATGTCTCCGAGGCACCCCATTACCGCATAGGACCCGATTAGTTCATTTTTGTCCATTTTGTTGATCATTTATGCCATGAAGAATGGTTTCCAATGTCTTATTTAATGATTTCTAATCTGTTTATAGATTTCTCAAAATGTATTCTGAGTAACCAGTGTTGCTGTAGTGGCAATATTTGGAATATCCTGGTCACTTGTTATGATTTCAATGGTGATTCATCTGAATGAATTTGCACACCCCTTGTGAATATTTTTTACTATCCTTTGTCATATTGATTTGCTACTCCTTCATTCTCACGTAGAGAAAGAAAACCTATGTTTGTATGGATTCCCGAACGAACAGTGGGAGGTAAATCTACCAGCAGAGGAAGTACCACCAGAGGTCCCTGAGCCGGCTTTAGGTATAAACTTTGCAAGAGACGGGATGCAAGAGAAAGATTGGATATCCCTCGTTGCTGTTCATAGCGACGCTTGGTTATTGTCTGTTTCATTCTACTTTGGTGCCAGATTTGGTTTTGATAAAGCTGATAGGTTTGTTTTTTAAAATTTTAAAAATTGCCCAAAACATGTTCTTTCTGAAATTGATCATTAATTTCTTGTAATGTGCAGGAAACGCCTTTTTAACATGATGAATGATCTCCCAACAATATTCGAAGTCGTGACTGGAGTGGCAGCTAAACAGTCAAGGGAGAAACCGGGTTCTAACCACAGTAGTAACAAACCAAAGTCGATCTCAAAAGCGGTAGGTATATGATTGACCTAATCTCTTGTTTCTTCTCTTGTCACATTTACAGCCTGTAGTTAGCTTTTGTTACTAATGGTAATTATACAAAAAAGAGATGATTCAATACAAACATCTAAAAGATAGTGAAGATAGTGCAAGCACATTCTGATAGGGCTGACAATTTCTTACGTAACACGATACGAACACGCTAAAAAAAATTGTGTTCGTGAAAGCATATGACAGAACGATAGCACAAACACAATAACGCGAAAGTATTTTCATGTCGTATTCATGTTTAGATATCAGAACATGACACACACGATAAAATTGGACTTGAAAGTCTATTCTTTTTAGGGTTAAATACCAAGGAGCTATCTGAATTTTGTACGTTTTGCAACGAGGTACCCGAACTTTGAAAATTCAAAACGGTCTACCTCAACTTTGAAGAAGTTGCAAATAGCTACCTCAGTCCAATTATCGTTAGAAATTCGTTGGAAATTCGTCAGAAATTGGACGGAGGTAGCTATTTGCACCTTCATCAAAGTTGAGGTAGCCCGTTTTGAATTTTCAAAGTCCGGGTAACTCATTGGAAAACGTCCAAAGTTCAGGTAACTACTTGGTATTTAACCTTTCTTTTTAATATTATTCTAAACAAATCTCATTTAATAACTTTTAAAAGTCTATTTAGATATTTAATTTTTAAAGTTTGTTAATTCTATATTAAAGACTCGTAAAATCTGATGTTTGAATTGTTAATTCTTATTATGAACAATTCGTTATTTTGATATTTTTTTATAATTCTCGCATGTGAAGATATATCTGCCTAACTTAAAACAACACGATAAATTAAGCAGATATATCTTCACATGCGAGAATTATAAGGAAATATGAAAATAACGAATTGTTCATAGTAAGATTTAACAATTCAAACATCACACACGAAAAATTGTGGGTTGCGTTCGTGTTGAGGAACATGACACGATAAGCTTACTGTGTGTGTTCGTGTTTGGTAAGTGTCACACGATAAACGTATTGATACACATATACACGATTTGTCACCCTGACCTTCTGACATAATTATAACATTTGATTGTAAACTTATTTTAATGTTGTAAAATGCAACAGCGACCATCCGATCCGACCAAGTATTCAAAACTGATGCAACCAAAAGACGAGGATGAAGAAGAAGAAGAAGAAGAAGAAGATGAGGAAATAGAGGAAGATGAACATGGAGACACCCTGTGTGGGGCTTGTGGAGAGAATTACGCTGCAGACGAGTTCTGGATCTGCTGCGACATTTGCGAGAAGTGGTTTCACGGTAAGTGCGTCAAAATCACACCCGCGAGGGCTGAACACATCAAGCATTACAAGTGCCCTTCTTGCAGTAACAAAAGAGCTCGGCCCTGACTGCTGCAGTTACCCGACCACCGTGATTATGTTAATCGGAGCAACCTTAATTAGTGTTTGTGTTTTAGACATGTCGTGTGATTATGGGCGTATTTGTTGGAAGGTTAGTCTTGTTGATGTTGTATCATCTTCCAATATTCTGTACTATGTTGTCACATGGGTTTCCCTCCAAGTGGTAATTCTATTGATGGTAGTGTGGATATGGCTCATACTGTGTATACACACTAACTATCTACTATCTAGAACTTCAGTGGACTTTTAAATTGATTAATTAATGATAGAGATATGAATAGGGGTGAGTTCGGGCGGGGCGGGCAGTCTTTTTGAGAAAATTGAGACCGAAATTTCGGTCTTGACTTCTGGAGGATCGAGACTGAGCCCGATTTCTGGCAAAAAAAACACTCGAGTCAATCTTGGTTGACTTGGGTCGGTCTCGGTCTTGGACTGAATTTTCGCCAACCTTCCGGGCCGATCCTTGTTTTTGGCTGCTAAGTTCTTCATGTGCTCGAGCATTTGCCCCTCCGTGAGCCCCTGATCGAATTTCGAGAACTGCATGGAATCAATACGGATCTATTTAGGGACAATGGCGTCGATTAACGAATCGAGGCTCTCAAATCCACACGACTGCACCACCTTCGTCTGCTCCTTTGGGGTCGCAGAGTTGTGTCGATGAGGGAATGTGTCACTAGGCCTCAACCGAAATGGACCGCGTCTGGACGGTGGAGTCGCTGGGCCTCAACGCTTCTCTGTTTGGCTAGCCTTCGTGCTCGCTCCATGACAAATCCTCCTCATCTGCTATGACGGAGCTCTGATTTTGCGAGGAGAGGAACAGATAAGCGAGCAAGAAAATGGGGGGAGGGTGACCTCGAGCCGGGCCGTTCCAGTCAGGCATCTGGGGAAACACAATCGAGTCTGAGACCGACCTACAAGAAAAAAAACTGTTTGATCCCAGTCTTAACCTCGGATCGGGCTATTCAGATCGGTCTCAAACTGGTTTTAACGGTAATTCGATCCAGAAAGATTTTTTTCACCCCTATATATGAATGTAAGCGTCTCTATTTAAATAAATTAATAAATTATTATTGTTTATATAAATTCCACTATTCCAGTAATCAATTTATTTAAATAGATTTTATAACTAATTATTTCTACTAAAAATAAATCGTGAGTTTCTCAGTTTTATTAGCATGGTTTTATTGACAATTGTAGAAGAAGATGACCAAATGGAAGCTTCCTGTTGGGTCCCGCCATTTTTGGACCTTCTTCAAAGTTCAAAGTGTTCTCTTTGGATCGAATAATCAATTCCATGGCTACCAAATCTAACATCTGCTCCAAATTTCTGTGAGAGAGGGCAGAAATGGAGGCTAGGCTTACAGAGGCGGCGAGAACGGGGAGCGTGGCAGACCTCTTAGATCTGCTCCAGCAGGACCCGCTTCTCCTCGACAAGATCATCGTCCTCTGCGTGTCGGAGACGCCCCTCCATGTGGCAGCGCTATTGGGCCACGCTGAATTCGCGGCGGAGCTTCTGACCCGACGGCCAGAGCTGGCAGCGGAGTTGGATTCCGATGGTAACTCTCCCCTTCACCTGGCTGCGGCCAAGGGCCGTCCGGATGTGGCGGAGTTACTGCTCAAGGCCTGCCCGGAGGCGGGGAAGGTGAAGAATCTCGACGGTCGTACCCCCTTACACGTCGCCGCTGCCAAGGGCCGAGTTGAGGTTGTGAGTCAACTGGTGAGGAACAAGGGTGAGTTGACCCGGTCATTGACCGATCGCGGCGAGACGGCGATGCATCTCTGCGTGAGGAATGGTAAACTGGATGCTCTGAGAGTAATTATTGAAGAGATCGGCAAAGACAAGGAATTAGTGAATTGGAGCGATACAGATGGAAATTCAGTTCTCCACATTGCTGTGGCCAAGAAGAACCTCGAGGTACAGGAGATTCGAATCTACAAACCCTAATTTCATCGACAAGCTACTTAGAGATTGAATAACTTCGTTAATTATTAGATTATCGTGCGATGATGAAAAACGTTTGATTATCTAATTCGATTCCTTGCATTTTGCTTGTGCAGATCATTAAACTACTACTTACAGTTCCAGGATTGAGCGTTAACTTGCTGAACAAGAATGGCTCCACCGCGCTCGACATTTTAATGCAGACTCCCAGAGACCTCAAAGACTTGGAAATCGAAGAATCTCTGGTTTCTGCAGGTGGCTTGCATTCTAAGGAAATCGATTCGATCACTACCTCTAACGAATGGCGACATTACAACTCAGTAAAATTTGCGGTGAATCCAGAACCACTGCCCCTGCCACTGGTAGAGCTGCCAAAGGGATCTTCCAAGAGGCAATCGCTGCAGCGGCCGTTTACAGTGCTGAAGGGAATATCGAAGAAACTCACGCCACCACCACCGCCGAAGCAAGGGAACTGGCTTGGGAGGAAGCGGAGCTCACTGATGGTGGTGGCTTCTCTTATTGCCACGGTGGCGTTCCAGGCGGCAATCACTCCCCCGGGAGGAGTCTGGCAGGACGACTTGACGAACGATGAGAATGGGAACCCTGTCTCGACCCCGCACAAGGCCGGGACCGCCATCATGGCCTATAATGGAAAGGTAGTCTATATATAATACAAGTGAAAAGTCTTAAAATGGTAGAACATGTTTGACGAAAATAATTTTTCAACAAAAACGATTGTTTTTGGTCCAACATGTTTGAAAATGATGTTAATTGGTCCTTCCGTTACTTTTCTGTTAAAAAATTCCGTTAAATATTTTTTATATTTACAAAATTAACCAACTATTTTTCTAAATGTTACAATTAAACCCTACAAGCTTACACTAATATTTCAAACAAGTTCCGACTCGATTCGAGCCACACAGGAGGTCCCCTAACCAGGTCCGAACCCAGACTAGGTCACCCAACCCTGAGGACCTGGTCTGTGTTCGAACCAAGATCATAGGACCCCCGATTGGGGCTCAATTGGAGCTTCAATCGTTTGAACTGAACCCAGCGAGGGATCGGTCCAAACAGTTTTAACAGAAAAATAACGGAGGTACCAATTACCATCATTTTCAAACGTATTGAAACATTAACCATCACTAAAAAAACAAGTTGCACCGAAAATCATTTTGTGCATACATGATGGACTATTTTCATATTTTTCACATAATACAATAATACACATTGACAAATGAACCAACCGTGAGTGAAAGTGAAAAAGATTAATTTTTTCAATAAGAAATGAATGAATGACTGACCTCCAATCTTTGTAATCTCTCTGTCTCTGCCAGGATACATACGGATTCTACATGATCTCCAACACTGTTTCTTTCCTTGCGTCTCTCAGCATCATCCTTCTTCTAGTAAGCGGTTTGCCTATACAGAGACGTCGTTGGGTGTGGATCCAGATGGTCACCATGTGGATTGCTATTACTTCGTTGGTCATCACCTACTTCATCTCTCTCAGAAACATGTCCATCTTGGACAAGAAACATGTTGATGGTCAGTTCCGGGACGTGACAGAGATATCGGTCCTCACCTGGTTATGTCTTATGCTTGTGGTGTTCTTTGGAAACGTTGCCCGGATGAACATGTGGGTGTTGAGGAAGTATGGGTTGATTAAGGAGAAGGAGAAGCATCAACACTCACTTGTTAATGATGATGAGGAAGAAGAGGAAGAAGATGAACTGTAAATGGACAAATCTGTTCTTGTTTTCAAAAATATACCTAATTGTAAAAATAATATTCGAAATATTCAGTTTTGAAAAATAGGCATTTGCGAGTAGGATGTCTGGTAAATCCTATAAGGGAATACAATTTTACAAAAAAAAAAAAAATATTTGAGTAGTTAGTGTATTAAATATAATTTTTAGTACATAAAAATATATTTGAATACCATTAGTTTAGTACAAAAATGTATTGTTATAAAAAAAAAGTTATCACAAAGTTTCGAATTCAAAAGCAATTTTACAAAAGAAAGTATTTTCACTTAGTTAATGCATTAAATATAATTTAACTACACAAAAAAATATTAGAGTATTTAGTAGAAGAATGTGCTAGTATAATGCTTACAAAAAAACTAAAAAAAAACATTACCACAAAGTTTTAAACTTATGATCTCTAATACTTAAAGCATTACATTTTTAGTAGGCAAAATGTAATTTAC
The DNA here is from genome assembly GCA_946814005.1 of Chamaenerion angustifolium. Classification (NCBI taxonomy): domain Eukaryota; kingdom Viridiplantae; phylum Streptophyta; class Magnoliopsida; order Myrtales; family Onagraceae; genus Chamaenerion; species Chamaenerion angustifolium. Next base: position 343,214 of record OX328278.1, on the reverse strand, counting down.
TAAATATTTACCCAAATTAAATTGCATTCGCAGGTATATTTTTACACTTATTTTTCAAAATTGAATATTTCAATGTTTATTTTTAAAATGGGGGTATATTATCGTGAAAAAAAATTCGAAATACTGCATTGACTATTTGACTGTAATATTGTCATCTATCTCTGGTTACTACAGTGGGTACGCCGGGTGGACGAGTAAGTCCCCCCAAAAGAATTAATTTTGGTGTTTTGGGGTCATTTTAATGGGGTTGAATTTACACCGGGTGCATATAAAAGGGCTTCCCTTTTCCTTCGTGTATGGCTTAACTGTTTTGCTTCTTGTAGAAGTTGCGTACAACGGGCTCACCAAATCTTCCTTCCCAAAAAAATGATTTAACTGTTTCAGAGCCATTTTGCGGCGCTCATTCAAACACCCGGTGCACCTAAAACTGAGTATTCTGATTTATTTGTTTTCCGTTGAAATTAATCAGACTCGGCCCTTTATGTTTACATCCATGTTGATATTGCCCGTATAAATTGCCCATTTAAAATCATATGCTCCCCTGTATTGAAATTTTATGTCCGAAATATTGTGCAATATTTTTCCAAAACTCACAAAATGATCCCCAAAACTTTTACTATTATTTCAAATTGAAAAACACCTATTCCGGATAACCATTTACGATATGTTGGGAAGCCTAGTGCAGCCCACTTGGATATGATGGGCCTATGAGTTACGAATTGAGCCACTCTAAAGCCCATCATCACCAACATGCAGCCCAGTAGGATATGATGGGCCAATGACTAACGAAATGGGCCAATGCAGCCCACAACTACCCAAATAAGGCCCACTGAGCTATAATGATCCAATCAGTAAGAAATTGGGCCAGTATGAACACCATCATCTGCTCAAATCCAGGCCACTTGGCAATGATGGGCCTATGATTTACGAATTGGGCCACTCTAAAGCCCATCATTACTAATTGTAGCAATCTCGATTATGATGGGCCTATGATTAAGGAATTGGGCCACTATGAAGCATCTCCCCAATGCACCCCACACGGCAATGATATGCTTAAGACTAACGAATTGGTCCACACTGGAGCCCATCATCGCACAAATGCAGCCCACCGGCAAAGATGTGCCTATGCCAAACGAATTGGGCCACTCTGAAGTCTGAAGCCCATAATGACCAATATGTAGCCAAGTAAATTGGGCCACTCTGAAGCCCATCATCACCCAAAGGCAACCCACTCGGCTATGGGCTATGACTAACAAATTGGGCCACTCTAAAGCCCATAATCATGCAAATGAAGTCCACTACTGTGATGGTCCTGACTGAGGCATTGGGCCACCATGAAACTCAACATAAAATGAGGCCCACTTGGCTATGATATGACAAACGAATTGGGCCACTCTGAAGTAAATCATCATCAAAATGCAGCCCACTAGCCTATGGTGGGCCTATAACAAACGAACTGGGCCAATTTAAAGCCCCAAATCACTCAAATGCAGCCCCCTCAACTATGATGGGCCGACAACAAACAAATTACGCATTTAAAGCCCATAGTCACGGATGCAACTCACAGCTATGATGGGCCTATGACTAACGAAGTCACACTATGAAGCCCATAATCACCCAAAGGCAGCCCACTTGTCAATGATGGACATATGAATAAGGAATCGGGCAGTATGAAGCCCATTATCAACCAAATGCATCCCACTTGAACAAATTGGGCAACTCTCACCCACCATCCTCCTTGCAGCCCTCTTGGCTATTGTGGGCCTATGATTAACAAATTAGTCCACTCCGAATCCCATCATCACCCAAATGCAACCCATTAGGCTATGAGGCACATGATTTGAATTGGGCTAGTCTTAAGGCCAACATCATACAAATGCAGCGCACTAGGCTATGATAGGCCGACAACTAACGAATTCAGCTCTGAAGCCGATCACCAACATGCAGCCCGTTAGGCTATGATGGGCATATATTTAACGAATTGGGCCACTCTGAAGCCCATAATCACTCAAATGCAGCCCACTAAACTATGATGGCCTGACTAATGAATTGGGCTACTGTAAAGACCATCATCATACAAATGCAGCCCACTAGGCCTTGTGGGTTATATCTAACGAATTGGGCTATTATGAAGCCCATAATAACCCTAATGCAGCCCACTTATCTCTGATGGGCCTATAAGTAAGGTATTAGTCCACTCTGAAGCCCATCATCACCAATGCAGCCCACTAGACGGTGATGGGCCTTTGTCTAACGAATTGGGTTAATCTGATGCCCATCATCACCAATGCAGCCCACTAGACGGTGATGGGCCTAGTCTAACGAATTGGGTTAGTCTGATGCCCATTATCACAAAAATAAAGCCTATTAGGCTACACTGGGCCTATAACTAACGAATTAGGCCTACTACTATTTGTTGGGTCTATGACTAACAGATTGGGTCTCTCAAGCCCATCATTACCTAAATATAGCCTACTCGGTTATGTGGGCCTATTACTAATGAATTGAGACGCTGAAGCCCATATCACCCGATTGCAGCTCACTAGTCTGTTACGGGCCTATGCTAAGGAATTGGGTCATTATGCTAGCTTACTTAGCTTGAGACTTTGGAAAAGGAAACAATTCAAAAAAAAAAATGTTAGTGCCGCATGGGAATTTTCATGGTGATAAGTCATCATTTTCCCTAAGATGAATGATTTCTATGCAGGTACAAGAGTGAAAGAAGAGATTCCTTTACAAGGAATGCAGTTAGGGATGCATAAAGGAAGGGTAAATCTAAATCTAGTAAAAAATAACAAACAAACAAATAGAATTACACCCATATTCAACACCATCCACACTAAACATGCTTCACGATATGGCCTATAGATAGAAGCTGTTGTAATATGCACAAAACTGAGCTCTAAGAGACGAAAACTGACGACCTATGGAACTGACGACCTATGGAACTCTTTTACCAACCTTTTTCTAACAAAATCGACCGAACATATATAAAATGAATAAAGCAAATAGAGCCCGATGAGGGCAGCCCAAATTGGAATACCTTTAGCCAACCCAACGGAATATCGGACGCCAAATAACATAGATTGTATGTGATTTGGCATCTTAAAATGAATGCCCCTCTCGTTGAAGTAACCCGAGGGGGTTGGAAAAAAATAAATCAAAATAAATAAATCAAAACGGACATGAAACAAAATAAACTGCCCGGGTAAATAAAGAAAGAAGCACGCCCCAAGTCCCTAACTTAAATGCAAATGGACAGTAAAAAAAATGTGCATCCACACCTTGCGGCATTTCATAAGAAGCATCACTCTGAACGTGGGAGTAAGAAGCCGAACCCGGAATTTTCACGGATCAAAGAGGGAGCTTCAACTTCGGTTATATCTACTTGTTGCATTGTTTTGGAGATGTCATCCACCGAGAATGGGATGCTGCATTTTTTATTTCAAGTAAAATTTAAAATTCCAACTATGTTGTACACTTTTTGCTAAAATAGATAGATAGATACCTTGAATCATCGTCTAAGAGGAAAGAGCTAACAGCATTACTTGAGTCCTCGGTCATCATGACTTTCATCGTCGAAATGACCTGCATTATTCCATCGAAATGTTAACTGAACCTCCACATAAAAAAAAGGAGCCTTAACAAGAAAGCTTCCTGTCTGTTTTACAAGATAGGGTTATGCAGAGGAATTTCTTATGTTATTGGACCAGCAATATTATCACCAATGAAAAGACAATTGCCTTACTTCTGTAGAAACACTGTGTGTTCCGTACTTGTCGTCCCAATACATTGTGCTTATTCTGTATAACTGTTGTATGCTTAGCATCTACAGAAGCAGAAAACGGAATATGAATCTCTTGAGGGAATTCTTGGACAGATGGAGAAAGTAAAAGAAGAATCTATTGTATTCTATTATACTCACTGGGCAGAGTTCTTTCGTGATTTCATTCAAGGTCGTCTTTGGCTTTTGATGTAAGACCTGAGTCATCAAGAAGTGAAATTCTCAATGTGGTTCCTACATAAACTTTTCTTCAGCCAAAAATGAATATATACATATATTTATATGCTACCAGAAATCCGACAGCCTGTCTGATATGTCTCAGTTCATCCCATGATGAACCCGCATACTGCGCACCAAAACGGTAAAATCCAGTACATGAAAATCAAATATCTATGTGTGCATATATACATCATTATACAAAGAATACTGAGATGCTTACTTCTTCAGTTGCTCCACAGCACCACTGCTCCAATTCAGATAGGCCAGATTTTACATACTCTCCATTACTGAATGAGCAGCATTCTCGTCGTAACAGAAGGCTGAAAATGGGTCGAACCGTATGAATGTTATCTCAAGCACTGTTTTATTAAAAAAAAAAAATGCTTTAAAATTTAAGATGTTCGTATGACTTGCCTGTTAAACAGTTGCACATTTATGAATGAGAATATTTGGGTGAACACTTTACGGACAAGGAATGGAGGGACCTGCAGGGAAATGTTAGAACACTTTGCAGCGTGAAAGAGAGAACTTCTGAATTTGAAATCTCTACAATGAACTCACGTAGTTTGCTTTCATTATAGTGAGATAATTGTCTAAGCTTTTAACGATGCTTCTCCAGTGAGCTATTAGGGCTTGTTGAGCAACAGCATTGGCTTGTTTACGGCCCTTCACCAAACTAGCCCGCGATGTCCTAGGAACCTGCAATAGTACACGATGATCAAACATGAAACTGAAAAGCCGACAATCATTCTGATAGTTACATGCCTCTGTTCCTGTATCTTTATCCAAACTAGACCAAATAGTGAAAAATAAGTATACATATGCTCCACATAAAGTATTAGAGTGACACAACGGAAGCACAGTGAGCCCATAACCCAAATGTACAGGATACCTGACTCTAATATTGAAGAATGCTTCTATCTTCAATCATAAGATTGTAATATATAAATAATTATAAGAGTGGCACAGCGAGAGCGTGATTTTAAGAGTTTTTACCACTTTTGTGTCGTCCGTTAAAAAAGTCTACAACTGTAGGTTATGTATCAAATGATAATGAGAAAGCTTTCACTACTATTATTTATCACTTTTTTTGTAGTTTGTTAAAAGAGTCTACAACTTTATGTTATGTATCAAATGATAATGAGAAAGCTTTAACCACTCTAGTTTGTTCTTTGTTAAAAGAATAGTGATAATGTTTGACAGTCTCCTTACGAGAAGAGTTCATTTTCTTCAGCAACTTCTCACAAAAGAATCCAGTTCTCTTTATAAACTTTCATATCTTGCATAATCCATGATTAATACTAAATACTAGCTTTAATCTCGTACCACAAAAATACTGCGTGCGTAATCCACTGTTAATACTAGTTTTAATCTCTTACCATGGAAATACTGTAATGAATAAACAAAAGACTTAGAAAGTACCTGAATGCACATTCCAAGCAGTGGAGAAATCTCTTTCTTTAGGTTGTCTCTAATCATTCCATACATTTTCTCAAGAAAGGCCGTAAGTTGCTGCTTGAACAGCAATGCTGGATACTTAGCCTCAACCTGCCGCAAGTCATCCAATCTGCGCAATCCTCTCCCATTGAGGAACGGAAGTCCTGGACTTTGAGGAGAAGACCTCAGTCCCTAAAATTCACCTTTGCTAAGTTAATAAACCATAAAAGATAAAATAAAAACAGACAGTGCTTCTTGTAGCAAAATAAATGATAAAATCATTCTTTAAAAAACTTTTTTCCAGTGGACTCACTGATGACATCCTCCCGAAAAGAGACGCAGATGAAGTTCTCCGACGTTGTGGGGTTAAGCTAGCTGCTCCAGTAGCTTTGAGAGTGTGTTGGAGTAAGGATAACAAGGTAGATGCATTAGATAACCAATATGCCAACACATCATTATTATCTTGGACCTTCATAATGATAGAAAAAGATACATCAGCAACCAATCGCCAAGTAATTAATGATATATATTGAGAGAAAAAGAGAGATAGATTGCAATAACCTCAATGGACCCAGCAATGGTTTGGATGATACGATCAAAAATAGCAGTCCTTTCAACCTCAAACGACCTCCAATGAAGCAGGCATTTGTATATGACACACGCAGCGACTGGTTTGCCCCCCGAAAAACTCAAGTTATGTGATATGCATTTGACCAGCAGTTCTTGGTTCTCCTGATTCAAACCAAAATAGACATAGATTCAAGAAAAATTATTGCGCATGAATCCTTTATATAAGCTGTAAAATTGCTAGGCCTAAATAAAAACAATCAAATTATTACTATGCGAGAAAGATATGACCTATGATGCAAGAACAATCTTCACTGACCTGCTGCTTTTCATTCAATGATTTCTGTGGTTTTTCCTCGGATTCAGATTCTCGAGTAGGAGTGGCAAAGATAGCGTCCTGAAATAACCAGCAGCACAAATTACAAGCGTGGACCAAAACTTTATACATCCCACGGCTCCAGAATCCCTCAAATGTAGAAGCTGAGAGCAAGCAATAATGTTACTTACAGGTGCATCAACCTTGGCTTGTCCATCTACAACATTGCCATTATCTGGTGTTCTCTGCAATTTTCCGGAATTCTCCATGAGAATACATTAAAATACGAAAAATGAAATATACTGGAACACCTAAATATTTGAATCACACAAAAACCTGAAGAATAAAAGTTTTTTGCCGTGACGATACATGTTTTCCGGTGGGAGACATGGTCAACGCCTGTTGACGAAGCACCTGATTTTCAGATTCCATATTTGATAGTTTTTCTTCAACCCTGAAGCAAAAGTATTAAATTAGCTTGAAGATGGTTTGAAGTTCTGAAGAGGAAACGATGAGGATGAACTTGCTATGACCAGACCATCAACAAGAACCCCAGATGGCCAAAAGAGTACGCAAGGTAAGAAATGTAGAAACATCTAGAGATAGACAAACCTGTGCAGTGAATCCTGCAGCTGATCTATTTTTTGTTCTGCATCTTCTAGCTTTTTAGATAAATCGGAATTCCTTGCTTCAGCATCCTTTCGAGCAGTTCTTTCATCTTCTGCATTCTGTTTCTCTGATGCTAGCAAAGCCTATGCGGATGAATGCATTTTTTTGTAGTTAGTGACTTAGTGTCATAAAATTTGCCTCATTTATCAATAAAAAATATAGTATTGCAACAGTAAGATCTGCATATTCATGTCATTTCCACTTCATTAACCACAAAGCTTTATAAAGTGTGTTTATAATATTTGAGTCGATCTAGCATATCACTCACATAATTATCCCGTACCCGTTCCACGTACCAAATCGAACCACGAATTGGGTAACTATGGTCTTCACAATACATAAATGTAAGTGGAACATTTTGATTTGTTCAAGTTAGCACCAAGAATTAAATCATTAGCATTTTCCACAGTTGCCTCAAATAATTCTGCTAGATGCGAATGCCATTGAATAACTGTCCTAAAAACTTAAGCTAGTCAGTAATAGTTGGTTTAACATTATCTTCAATACCACTTCCTCAAATGTGGGCTGGAATATTTGTATATGCTAATCACATAGAAATTTGATTAAAGGAGTGTCTTAAATGGCACTATGGAGATTCGAGATCACTTTGATACAATAGCATTGTTTTGACTCTCACACAAAGTTAACTATTAAAAATTGCTACTGTAAGCAATATCCTCTATGAAATAGGAAGGGAATAGAACAAGTAACCAAGTTTTGGTGTATACCTTTAAACTCTCCACTTCTAAAGTTAATGTGTTGATCTTCTCTATGTCTTCCACCAGTACGGGAGTCTCTTTTATAACAGGAGGAGCTTCTTCTATAGCTTTTCGGGCAGCTTCTCGTTCCTTTATAACGTTCAAATTTGCTTCTTCTAACAATTTTTGCAATGCTTGCAGAGCATCTTGTAACTTAGCAGCTTCTTGTGATTTTTCTTCTTCCAAATCAGTCTGAAATATAGTAGACAAGTTCAAGATATAAGCACATCGAATTTATCCACACAAAATATAGGAAAATAAAATACTAAAAAAATTAGAATCATTACCCTCATTCTCTTCTCTAACTGCAAACGCCATGTAAGCTCTTCGACGCGCTTTTCCAGCTTGTCTTTAGCTTCTTTAAGGGCCCCTGTCTCTCTCAATGCCTAGATGAATTAACATCAAAGTTAATGCAAAAACAAAAAAGATAAAAATAAATAAAATCAAACCGGAACAATAGAGAGCATCCACGAAGGTGCCCAACCATTTTGAGTTGTCTGAGCTCCCTCCGAGCAACTCTACTCCTCCAACCACATTGAGTAACAATCACAGCTTTCTGATGTCTTTTGTAGTATGAATACTCCACATGGCAACGGAATTGAGCCTAGAAGCACAAGTGTATCCCAACTATTAATGAATATTGTTTTCACCCAGCAAAGTAATTCCAGAACAAATAAATATCTTCAGGTGTATCGTTTGACACTATAAGTTCATCTTCTTGTATTTTCCTTTCAAAAAGTGAATATACTGAAGAGAGGTTAGTCAATTCAACCTGTATAACAATTGCAGCCTTGGTCTGTTTTCTGAATTGGAACTCTTTGCGAGCAACCATGGCCCTTAAACCTGCCTGCAGTGTGATTGCACATGATCTTACAGATAGGTATGATTGCTTGGCAACATATCGCCGGAAATTCTTCTGAATGTTCTTAGCACTTGATTCCTGTCGCACTTGCTCAAATATTATGCGTGCCAATTTACCTATTTATAAATTGACAAATAGCTGTCAAGAATATTCAACAGAAAGAGAAACAGACTAAATATTTGCTTGTAGAAATAACATTTAGATGAAATCTTCAGATTTTGCAGGTTATATCAACACAAGCCTCCAAAGATACAGTTTAGAGGGTGAATTAAAACGAACTCTACCGACAGAAGACTAATTAGTTTTGCAACCGATTCAAGATGCCAAGCTTATAACTTATATTAAAAAAACTCTCATTTATGAAGCCATGAGCAAATAATATGTACCACGCCAACGAGTTTGCATCTTAATAGCAGCCTTCCGCATTGCAATGAACTCCTTCCTTGCAATATATGTACGGGTTTGCCTCTGTATTGTTTTAGCTGCATTACCAAGCACCTCTGCTCTTCTTGCATCCAACTCAGCCATTTGCCCAGCCCGTAGGAAAACTTTTGTCTTCCCCATCTAAATTCATCAATTTGAACAATATTAGGAAATTGCATACCTAATTTATTAAGTGCACCATACATGTCGAATAGATAGAGGACCAATCAACAAAGCCGATTCTATAAATGAAACCTTAAATGGGATTTTCACTCTTTTTCTATCTAAGAGTACAGAGAAACATAATGCAAAACATAAAAGCATTTTGAAATGGCCAAACTCTGGATTTCAGAGACTACTAGAATAAGATAGTGTGGTGTGCCAAATGAAGCACAGTATCTCACTTATAACATGAAATTCTATGAAAACAATCAATACAAGTTAACCTAACACAGAAGACTATTCACACAAATTTGAATGGCTTCAAATCTGAAATTGTTTTGTAATGGCAAGCCAGGTTATAGATAGAGGGATTAGAGATGTACATTTTGGTATATAGGAAATGTAGATGGGTTTTTAATGTTTTCATGGACACTCTAGACCACTTTAGCGTGTTGATGAACCCTATTGTACATTTTTTGCTTCTTTCCCTATTTTGTACAAATTAGAAGAACATATCCGAATCACCTGATATCCCTTTAATCCCATTTTGTCCAAGATTCTCTGGCAAGCAACTCTGTCATCACAACTGTAAAACAAAGTTACAGAAGGTGTCAACAGATAGTAGGGAAGAAACAAGGACTAGGAAGCCTTATACAGCGTTCATATTGTAGAAAAAATACAGAGTTATCTTGACTTGATCAAAACTGTAAACACATGGATGAGAAAGAAAAAAAAAACTTACTTTCCATCCAAGACCTCTGGAGCGAGCATACCAAATCGAAGAAGAAACTCGTAAAAAGTACGCCGAGTAGGATATCCAGCACAGCTAATCCTGATTGCCTCGAGAACACCCTAACATTAGAAAACATACGGGAAAAACTATGGTTAGAATTCTGTTAGTGATAGTTGGTTAAGCACATACATAGTAAAGGAGGCCATATACTCACACCACACCGCAACTGTTGCATTATATTAAGATTTTCGAAAATGGCAGGTTTGAGGACACTGTTCGGCTTCACACATCGGATATAGTGCGGTTCAGTTGAATTCAGAGTCTCCATTAAAGACTGAAGTTGCAACTGCAAGCAAAAAAGCTTATTTAGCAGCCAAATAAGGATATAATCAATAAGAAAATGACATTCAAAGAAAAGAAATAATGCAAAAAAAGAAAAGGGTGCAACTCATTTACAAAATGCAAAGAAATATTATCATTTATGTCCTTAGTCAACTCTCCACCAAACTTACTGGTTGTTATGACTTATTGGTACTAACCCAAGTGATAAAAAAACACAACCAATCACCCACTTCAGTTTGCCACATTTTGTCATGATGGCAATAGATTAGCAAGAAGTACCTTGAACCTTGACCCAATCGAGGAAAACTTGGATGATTTAGATGATTCCTGAGGAAGGGGAGGAAATAGACCCGACACAAAGGAACATTTGGATGCGATCAATAGATCTTGATGCTCCACGACAACGTAATCTTTGTTTTTGTCAAGGAACAGATCAGCTAGATACATGACCTGAAAGAATATAACAACGTTTTCTGTTTTCCAGTATATGGAGCATTTGAGCAATTTTACAGTGTAAGGCCTATACCTCGCCTGCATAGTGGTCTATAGTAAAGCTTGTCCGCGAAAGCTTGGGTTTGATGAAGCGCTTGTTGTTCTTAAACGTTTGGTACAGTTTCTGAGCAAATGTCTCGTGTGTAGATTTTGGAAACATGCTGCCACGGTTAAATAATTACTAAAAATGGAACATAAAAAGGTGACTGCATGGTCCATTTTACATTTAAGAACTAACGTCAATGAAATATTTAAGATATCAAATTCACTTATTAAAATATAAGATGCCAGATAAGGTCTTAATACATAAATGGCCAAAAAGCTTATTGATTACATACCAGGCTTCATCCAAAAGGGCAATAATACCACCTGGTTTCTGCAAAAATATAAAACTTAACCATCAATATCATATTTACAAACGGCAAGAACCACGAAGCTATAACGCAATCAAGTTAACTGAAATCATATTCAGAGCAGAGGAAATGTCAACAGTAAAAATAACAGGTTACAGACAACAACGATGAACTACCTTCTCAATCAGATCTAACACATCTTTATTATCAACAAATTCTATGTAGCTCCAGTTAATTTCCTCCTTTGTATATTCCTCCTGCTCCATCTTAAAGACATGCTGCAAGGAATAAAAGGTACCAAGGTTAGCAGAGAACACATATTTCCAAGATAATCTAGAACAATTATAGTAAATCAGAAACCTGATTGAAATGTTGTTGCAGCTTCTCGTTTGTAAAATTGATACAGAACTGCTCAAAGCTAGATCGATAAAAATTGTCAACTCTATGTATAAGTAAGGTGGCGGAAGTTTATGAACCAAAAGTATATACCTGTTCTGCTTGAAACTTTCAAACCCATAAATATCAAGAACTCCAATTAACTGTTTCGAGTTTGGATCTTGCCCAATGGAATTATTTATTTTATCAACAATCCTGTAGGCAGAAGAGAACTTGAAAAATTGGTACTATGTAGAAAAACTAAGAATCCAATAGGCATCAGCAAAAAAAATTGAATAAGTTTAAGCAAATCAAGTGCAATGAGATTGGTGTTCAGATAAAAGGAGAAAATCATGTTGCATAGCTTTTGTTGTTCTACAACAGGTTACTTTCTATTAACTATGTGTCGCCTTCCAGCCTACTTCATAGCAAAATCAGCAATATCAAGCATTATCACAAGCAGATATAAAGAAACCAAGAAAGATCATGTTCTATCATTCTTTAAGAATTTAGGCAAAGCCATTAGCAGCTCAGCACCAGCATGAATGAGCAGATACGAAGGTAGGAGAACCAGCCTAATATTTGATTACCAAATCATCTACAGAAGATGCTTTTACTTCATCCATTAGCCACACAATTGTTTGCTACATTGCCCCATTTCTTATCTATATAGCAGACCTCCACGCAGGCGGTGCCAATTCTACATTTCTATTAACTTATGAGATTTATAAAAATTAGAACACATTAAGCAAATAACTGAGTTTGAGACTTTGAGTTGTGAGATAAATAACTTTAACCTTATATTTGGCAATCATGAAGTAAGAGATTAATCAAATTGGGATCAAATATTAAAAGTTATTCAAAATTATTTACTGTAAATGATAACATTAGTAAATTCTAGGGATGAACTTATCATATTTACACAGTTAAGGGTGAAATGGATGAAAGTTAAGCAATAAAAAGTTTGAATACTGAATGGAAATTGAAAGTTCAGATAGAATTTATATGGTTGGATTTAAATAGTTATAAAGTTTAATGGTGAAACTGAATTTAAATTAAACTATTCAAAGTTTTCGGGACCAAGTTGAAACAATTAAAAAGACTGTGGGTGCAGTTCTACAAATCAAAGACAAGAAAAACAAGGTTGGACAAAAAGTTGACCACCTTGCCCTCCAAAATGTGATAAATCACAAAATTAACATGGAGAGATTGGATACTTATTATGTATTTATAATATATCTTTGTACCGTGACTAAAAGAAAAGAGAGGGAATTTCCAGTACCAGTCAAAAAGACGAGAGTACATGGTTTTAGCGAAAGCATCCCTGCTACCAAGAGCAGAATTAGGATCAAGTGTCCTTGTAATGATCTCCTCAGGCGTTACCATCACACGCTTAATCAACGCATTCTCCAGGCTAACTGGGTCGCACCTATAACAGAAAATGGATGTTGGTGGGATAGATGTTGAAAGAAAAAACAAAGTATTGTATACCAGAACAAGGCCAGAAGCATACCGAAGCAGCTCAGCTGTTGTATTAAGATGAAATCTAGACTTATCATCTTTAATCACAGACGAATCTACTTCAGCTCCTTTGGCAAATTCAACATTCCCAAGATGCAGAACTGCTGCCACCACCCTGAAAATTGCTTCCTGAAAGCATTATTCAAGTTGGATGTCAAATATCTAAACATACATTCATCGCATAATGAATTATAGTGCTTATTCAAACTGTGACCTGCTCTACTTCGTTGATTCCTACTATATCCATTGCCCTTCTAGTTGCAAGATATTCTTCAGCATCACTGACTCCATCTAATGCGAAGCAGTTTGATTGGTTCAAGTAGTGGAACATCTGAGGGTTTCCTAGCTTATATTTCTCTCTTTCCTGTCAGCATTACAGACAAATATTCTCTTCCATAACAGTAAACAGAAAAGACTAAATGTCCGCATGCATTCAGTAACATAATAAACTATCTGTCTGTTGAAAACTTACCTCAAGCGGTGCTGCACAAAGAAGGTAGAAGCAATGATAGTTTCTTTCAGGGTCTGAAATTTGACAAACACGAGATCTTTCAAGTAAGTAGGTCCTAACAGCTGCCCCAGAAATCCTTCCACTCTTGTCAAATTGTAACTCCACAAACTTTCCAAAACGACTGCATTTCAAATTGAGTGTTACAAAAGAGACACCAGTAGCCAATATGAAGCTGCTTATGATAATTAGCTTCTTAAAAGTGCTTACAGGAAACGTGCTCTTACGGGAAAAAAAATAAAATTATACTCTAACCTACACTATGGACTCAATTGCAGCAGTTTTTATTCCTGCTATAAAATTTATGAAATGATCAGTCTACTTGTAATAATATTCTAAGGGGTTCGGAACTGGGATCACGAATATTCTAATATACCCATTTTAGACTTCATAATTGAAGAAATCTCATCATGCATTAACATGAGAGGAGAATGTAGACCTTAATACAAAGAAATGGATGATTGCTAACCTTGAATTATTGTTCCTGACAGTTTTGGCATTCCCAAATGCTTCAAGAACAGGGTTAGACTGTGAAGTAAATTAGCAAGAGCATCAAATAAGATGATCCAAAATGAAACTAAATTTCTCACAGAAGGGAAGGTAATATAGTCTTACCTCCAACACTTGTTGTTCTACTGTCCGACCTTCTACCCCAGAACGGCCTCCTAGATAAGCAAGATAGCGCATGAGCATCTTTGTTGTCTCGGTTTTACCAGCACCACTCTCTCCACTGACCAGAACAGAATTGCTCTTCCCCTCATTAATCATCGCCCTTCCAACCCATAAGCACAATGTCAATAAAACGAAGGCGAGAAAGAAAGCATATGCAACATGGATATATTTCACCTGTATGCAGCATCTGCCACTGCAAAAACATGGGGGCTTAGCTCTCCAAGTGATGCTCCCTTGTATTGTTGCATCATGTGGGTATCATACAAATGTGGTAAACGTTGGAATGGGTTCACCGCAATAAGAATATTTCCAGTGTATGTCTAAGAACATCAAAGAATAAATGATTAATTATTTGCAACAATCAGTTAGAACAGAAGGTGTGCTTTATCAAGATAAACTAAACAGAAAGTTTCAGAACCTGCTTACATAGATTTCATTAAGTTCATATCTCATTGCCAAATTATGCAAAACCCCAGGTTCGTGCAAGTATGAAAGCTTGGTCATATCATCCACACCGCCAGGGGGAGCTTCTGTATCTTTTGGAAACACATTGGAAATTTTTGCAACCACCTGCGAGTCCAATTGCCGAACAGTGGTCTTAAAGTTAAATTGATATTACACATGTAAGCTTGCATGAAATAAGCATGTGACATAACTTACTGTTTTTCCGTCTGTTCTATTAATGTGAATTCCATCACCATTAATGCGGAAGACTTGACCATCAATCCATGCCAAGGCAGGGTCTTCAACCCAAACATGAGAGCCAACGATGATGTTTACAGGTGCAGCCTATGAGAAATGTGATCACTTTACAAGTTAAGGAAATGTCTGCAAACTAGCTACAGAATATTGGGAAAATCACATAAATGCATGAACATTTGAAATGTGTGCATGCTTCATGTATTGCTAGAGGATATATGATGAGATATTTCTATGATATGAGGAAGTGTGATGTAATAAATAGAAGACACTACAGCATAAAGGAAAGAAATAGCATAAATTGCAAGTTAATTAAGATAACAGAGAAAAATTGGAGTTTCAAAAAACTTATGGTGACACATAACTTGAGTTATGTAGTTGGTCAGATCATTGGACAGTAATACATTTCATGGATATATATGCAACAGTCATTGGTTCATATCCTCATGCCTTAAAACCTGCAACCAGGGGTTAACGTAATGTGTCTCTAGGCAGACTATCAAATCCCTACCTTTCATTTCCAACTTGATAACGAATTGAAACATCCTAAACTCACAGTTTTCAACATGCCAGACAAAAGCAAGTCCACAATTCCATAGCAGGTTCAAGAGTGGTCCTATCTGAGTCCACCATAACTAGTCTAACGTCTTCAACTAACAAGTCAAGATCAGAAGAAGGATGCGTCAACAGTGGTGCATCCTTAAGATTCCATTTTTATGCTAGAAACTTGAAAGGTGATACTGTAAGATCCAAATTGAATGGATTCTCTAAATGCTCATACTGTGTGTCATGCAACAAGTTCCCCTGTGGGGCTACATTTATAAGGAACAGCATAAACTGATTTAAATTCTTATAAAAAATAGGAATTCCCAAAATGAAGGCTTTGGTGCTTCTGCCTTGATGACTCTATTCCGTCACTCTGTTATAGAAGATCATGTATTGACTTCACTTTTTAAGTAGAATTGCGTTTGCTCCCTGAAAAAACGCCTTGAGGTGCGATATAATACATGAGTTTCTGAGATTTATTTCTAATGTGCACGCAGAATAATTGATTACTTCGATATCAGGTAACAATTACGCATGCTAACCTCCAGCTTACTTACCATAGACCAACATAACTATTCAAACATCTATTGGATGCGATAACATCTTAATTTTCTCCACTAAGTAAACTACATTCAACTATTTCCAAACTTCAAACTCTTAGAACAGTCCATGGCATAAAGAATTGTGCATTAGCGTTGGAACAACTTAATTCTCTTTACTGTGTATTAGCTTCATGAAGATGTCAAACTGCAATTCACTTTTTTCTGAAATAATAAAAAACATTGAGGTAACAGCTCAACCACACTTGATAAACAGTGCGCAATTAAGATTCAGAGTCCCATATGAAATTCAAAAACGAAAGCGCGAATGTCATCATCTCCAAAATTTCAAGAAACATAGCTTTCTAAATATTGATTATACAGAAACGAATTCTTCTTATATCTCCATATGCAGCAGAAAATCCGTACACGCCAAGTCGCCAACCACAAGCATCAGAAATGGAAACATCAAATCGGAATCATCGTTCAAGTTACCATGGACTATGTCGACGTAGACGATCTTCTGTTGCAACTCATGCGACGAGACGCTGGCGGCGGAATGAGCTCGTCAGATCGGAGCCGTAAAAGCTGCGGTAGTTGGACGTTTCAGCAGAGATTGAGGAAGGCGATAAACGCAAGAGACGAGAAGTCTGTATCGACGCCTCCGCCGAAAGATCTTCGTTGTGTAGAAATGAGGAGGACGGAGCTGCTTGTGTACAAAAAGCGATGTTTGAGCTGTCTGCTTAGGCTTTGAACTTTCTTCCTTCTCCGTCCATCTACGAGAGTTGCTGTAGAAGAAAGAGCTGCCTGTAACTTTCTCTCTCTAGGGGTCAGCTGGGTTCCGCTGTGAGTATGCGTTTAGAGAAAGAAAGGCGACGTTTAGGACAATCGTGGTCTCCACACACGCGATGATTTAGCTCCTTAACCCGAGATTTCATCAGTCATTTATAATTAATAATTAATATTCTTGGCCAAAAAATAAAATAATTAATATTCAATAATTAAATTAATCGTTTTTTATTTTTTATTATTATATTTATCCTGTCGGGAATTTTGGTCTGGCTTCTTTTTACTTAGGCTTAGCCAACCCCTATTTTTTATTCATTAGAATTAAATAATTCAAAGAAAAGCAGTGAATTTACTGAGTTTTTTAAAAAGTGTTATAGATTTAAAAAAAAATAGAAAACAAATGTAGACACGGACGAAGCCGGAAATTTAGGTAAGTTAGGGCAATAATTAGTCTAAAGACAAATAGTTAAAGTAAAAAAAAATTAGATGGAGCAAATGTAAAATTTTAAATGACTAAATTGAAAATAAATATATTTTTTAAGGCTAAATTGATATAAATTCAAAAGTTGAGGGGCAATGCCCCTCCTTCCTATATGGCTTCAAACTCTATTTACTATTCATCTGAATAAGTTTACAAACTTTAAAAAATATATATATAAATTATTAGCTAATAAGTAGTGAACATGTGCATATATCTATTATTATAACAGTAAATTAAACTAATTTAATATAAATTGTAATTTTATATGAAATTAACTAGCAATCCGTTAAAAAAATAACTAATAAATTATTTATATTCTTAGAATTTAACTAATAAATAAGTAATTAAGCATACATAATATTATAATTATATTTTAAGGGTAATATGGTAATACCACCAGTTTGGACAAGGACACCTAATTTTATGGAATGACAACTATTCCTGCAATCCGTCCACCGCATGCACCACCGCCACCCAGTAAAAAGTATAATATAAATATCAACAAAAGCTAAATATGAGAAATGATAAAAATTAAAATAGACAATCGTAGGAATTTTTCCAAAAAGCATGGACTGCAAATTTAAATTAAAAAAAAAAGTAAGCATACCAAACAAATATTTAGAAATACATATATATAAGCGCTATCATAGTTAGCATTTTTTATTTTTTTCGCTAACCAGAGTAGCGTTTTCCCATTTGTTCAAAACGCTACCATTTGGGTGCATTATTTTATTTTTTATTTTTACGACTCAATATTTAATTAAAAATAAAATTATATATCTATAAAAAAAATATTTAAAAATTATAGTTAATATATATTTTAATTGTGATTCAAATGATACAAAAAATATTAAATTTGGATTTACGGATTGACTGTACGCTATGTCATAAGTTGAGATATGAAAATTTGACTTAAAAAAATATAACTCAGACCCTCTAAGTTCAAATTCACCACACTAAGGTAATTTTGTCGTAATTTAATTATCTACCTAATGTAATTTTTTGATTAGAAATACAGTAATTTTTTAACATAACATTGTTTGTTTATAATTTGACTGAAATAATTAAATGCATTAGGTGAAAAATTTAATTATGTACTTACTCAAAAAAATTACAGTGCGTAGTTAATTTAATTACGAATTAAATGACGCTAACTAGACGTTAATTTTTTACTTTTAGACTGACTGTATAATACGATAAGTAAAAAACTATATATATATATATAATTTTTTTACATATCCTATCCATGGGTAGCATTTTTTGGAAAACACTACCCCGGATAGCGAAAAAAAATGATATCAACGGTAGCGATTATATATACAAATTAACTCAAATATGGAATGCCACAAATTCGGAAAATTACACTACTGCATCTGCTTACTCTCTTTTAGCAGAGCATGACTCAAATAGTCAGGTACTTGAGTAATGAGATTGGGTTTGGGAAATTCATACTATCCCAAAAAAATCAGTATTTTAGTTGGTTATGCTTGAAAAACAGACTAGCTACTTGCAAATTATTGAATCGTAGAGGATGTAATTTGAGCTCTATCTTCCAAATTTGTAATTCTGAGGTGGGGGATGTAGATCACATATTGCGTGTGTGTGAGCATGCAAAAGTATGTGGAATTCAGCCACTTGGCCGCCCAGTCTGGGACAATCATTCCATTACACTTTGAATGAATGGATTAAGTTTGGATGTCAGGCAACGGGAGCCACAGTTCAAGTAGTTCAGTGAAATTTCTTTTTTCCTTATGCTCTATGGAACATTTGGAAAAATAGGAATTCAATTATATTTAATAAACATGCTATCTCTTCTGTTTATAATCTATCTTTATCTCATGCAAAATTCCACCAAAATGATTATCTTGAGACTGAGACCACTAATGAGTTTATCTCCATTGATATTAGTTGGAATCCCCCAAAAAATGATTGGTTTAAAATTAATACCGATGGAGCTGCTAAGGGAAATCAAGGAAGTGCAAGAGCAGGTGTGGTCATTCGAGACTACAATGGGCAATGGATTGCAGAATTCTCAAGAAACTTGGGTTGTTCAAATTGTCTCGCTGCGGAATGCAGGACCATCCGAGATGGACTCTTACTGGCAAAGTCACTTGGATTAAAATTCATTCACATTGAAACAGACGCTCTCTCAGCTCATAAGGTAATTTCTAAGGAAAATATGTCAAATCTAAAACTAATGCCCATTATTGCGAATTGCAGGAAGCTCTTGATACAGTTCGAAAGAATGAAGTTCAGACATATATATCGAGAAGCAAATGCGGTAGCATATATCATGACAGACATGACGATTAACCAGCGCCAAGTGTTCGAAATTCATACCTTACCTCCGAAGGAAACTACTAACGCGCTCCGTAAAAACGCTGCCGTTTTTGTTTTTTTGAGAAATGTTAAAGCTAACTAATTTTTCACCTATATGATTTTAGTCCATAATTACAAAAAAAAAGACACACTTACCACATTAGACAAATATATTTTATTTTTTCATACTATTTCTAATATGAAATATAATTAATTTCGGTAATTAATCATCACGTTCGATCCTCCGTCTGTCTTACTAGTCATCTGTAGCCACCTCTTCCATAGTTCCATGCTCCGAAATTTCCACCCGTCTCGAATGGCTGCGTAGTGCGTAACGACGACGGCTTGCAAACAGAGATCAGCAGCTGCCGCCAAACTCTGCTGTGAAACTTTTCAGGCATGGCCTCATTGCTGCTTCATTATTCCCTCTGTTCTCCTCTGAATCTTAAAGGTTCTTTCCGGCGTCCGACCAAACCCGCGACCGCCCAATTCACCACAATATCATGCACCTCCTCAACATACGATCCCTCTCAGACGAACCACATCCCTCTGTCGGCCAACGTTGCGGTGCCACTGGCTCCGCACAGCATCAGGGACGAGGCGAGGCGCCACCGCAAGTCCGAGCAGACGTTCTCTGCCAAGTACGTGTCGTTCAACTCGGATCCTGACTCGACCGAGTCGTACTCGCTCGACAAGATCGTGTACCGGTCCCGCTCCGGCGGCCTTTTAGGCGTACAACACGACATGCAGGCGCGTACTGGAGGGAACTGTTCGACTCGCGCGTGGGGAAAACCACGTGGCCGTACGGCTCCGGCGTGTGGAGCAAGAAGGAATGGGTGCTTCCTCAGATTGACCCCGACGACATCGTCTCCGCCTTCAAGGGCAATTCCAACCTCTTCTGGGCTGAGAGTTTCGGCAAACATTTTATGGGCATGAATGATTTGTGGGTGAAGCACTGCGGAATCAGCCACACAGGAAGTTTCAAGGACCTAGGCATGACGGTGCTAGTCTCTCAGGTGAATCGCCTACGAAAACTGAATCGCCTACGAAAACTGAACTGACCTGTCGTCGGAGTGGGCTGCGCCTCCACCGGAGACACCTCCGCCGCCCTATTTGCATACGGTGCCGCCGCCGGAATCCCCTCCATAGTCTTCCTCCCTGCGGACAAGATCTCGATGGCCCAGTTAGTCCAACCCATTGCAAACAGAGCTTTTGTCCTCAGCATAGACACCGACTTCGACGGCTGCATGAAGCTGATTCGCGAGGTAACCGCTGAATTACCCATCTATCTAGCTAATTCGCTGAACAGCCTCAGACTAGAAGGTCAAAAAACTGCTGCAATCGAGATTTTGCAGCAATTTGATTGGGAAGTTCCTGACTGGGTGATTGTTCTCGGAGGCAATCTTGGCAATATCTATGCTTTCTACAAAGGATTCCAAACGTGCAAAGAATTATGCCTTGTTGATCGAATCCCGTGCCTTGTGTGTGCCTAAGCTGCAAACGCGAATCTGCTCTATCGATACTATAAATCGGGCTGGAAGGATTTTAAACCAATGAAGGCAAACACCACATTTGCCTCCGCAATTCAAATTGGAGACCCTGTTTCCATAGACCGAGCCGTGTATGCCCTTAATAAATCAAATGGGATTGTCGAGGAGGCGACTGAGGAAGAGTTGATGGATGCAATGGCTCAAGCATATTCAACTGGGATGTTCATATGCCCCCACACTGGAGTTGCATTGACGGCCCTGATCAAGCTCAGAGATAGTGGGGTTATTGGTGAGAACGATCGGACAGTTGTGGTTAGCACTGCTCATGGACTGAAGTTTACTCAATCCAAGATTGATTACCATTCTAAGGAAATCAAGGATATGGCTTGCAGATTTGCTAATCCTCCTGTGACAGTGGGGGCAGATTTTGGGACGGTGATGGATGTTCTGAAGAACCATCTCAGTAAAGCCAAAAAGTAATCTTTATACCATTTGTAGTTCGATGTATGTCTTGTTATTTCTTTTTTCACGCTTTGATTGTACAATTTTTTGCAAGATGGGTAGCTTGAGAATTGGAATAAGGATATGCTGATTGAAACTAAGCCGCCAAGAAATAAGTACTTATTTATTGGAAGATCACTTGCGGTTTTAGTTGAATAAAATTTGGGCACTTTTAAGTTTGCATGTCTTGTTCAAGAAACATGTGATCCATTCTCAACAATTTGAATGGGATTTGGTCTGTTTTCTTGGCCACCAAGGAAGTGATCATCCCTTCCACTTTGGTTGTATTACCATTTGGTCATTTAACATGATTGTGCACTGTCTTTGTTAAGGAATATGTGATTTGATACATTTTGCATAGTAAAGATCCGAGTTAATATCTGATTTAGTATTGGCCACACAAGTTCGGAAAATGGATCATGTTGGGAATGTGGTTGACAGTCTTGTGATAAGAATGGTGCCCTTTTGGGACCATCCAAACCAAAGAAGGGCAATTAAATTGATTTTGTGAGCATAGCTGCATCTCTTTTGGGACCACCGCAAATAGAACATGGACTTCACTTATCATGTGAGTATAGCTGCATCTCTTTCAAACTTAACCAGGCTGCAATGTAGGTTAAATTAGGAGTGATAAATGATGCGTACATGGACTTCACTTATCATGTCATGTTCTTTAATACGAATATGATACAAAAATAATTGTGCATGTTCAGTTGTGTTATTGTGTTCTGTTAAATTAATCAATGGTACATTCACATGATAAATAGAAAATATCAAAATGTAGTTAGTATAGTCACATGCGAAATAGAAAATATCAAAATTAGGAGTGATAAATGATGCGTACATGGACTTCACTTATTATGTCATGTTCTTTAATACGAATATGATACAAAAAATTTATGCATGTTCAGTTGTGTTATTGTGTAGGGTGTCAAAAATTGACCCACCCCGTGGGTGACCTGCTCACGGATCGTGTTTGTGTCAGACTTTTTGACTCACGTGTCATTTTGACACGACCCATGGATGACCCGTGAAAACACGAGTCAAGTTTGAGCCAGTAGTCTTGACCCATGAGTCAACTCATGATCCGTCCCGAATTGTATATTATGTTAAATATATATAATTATGACTCATGGGTCAATAGTCTTGATCCATGAGTTATGAGTCTGTCAGTTTGTTTCTGGTTTTTTATGTACTGGTGGGTCGAACGGGTCAGACTGACTCGTGGGTCATGAAAGTCGAATGAGTCAGTCTGACCCAAACTTTACTATTCCTGACGTGTCAGGTTTGAGTTTCAAAAACTGACTCATAAGAATACAGTGGTCAAGTTTGGATCAGACGGTCCCTGACACGACCCAAGACTGACACGACCATGACCCGTTTAGACATCCGTATTATTGTGTTGTTCACATGAGAAATAGAAAATATCAAAATGCAGTAAGTATATTCACATGCAAAATAGAAAATATTTTTTTTAAAAAAACTGTTCATATATGAAATAAAAAATATTAAAACCATAAACTGTTTATAGTAAACAATAAATTAAAATTTAAAAATCACGAATTAATATATAAGATCCCCTTCCCTATCCCTTCCTTTTCCATTACAAATCACACTAAAAATAATTAATAAACAATTCTAATAGACGGTACACTGCTTCGGCTGATCAAGGCTCCATAATCCACCCTTAAACCGAAGCTCCAAACCCTCGCATCCAACCGTGCACTGCCGACTCAACCCAAGCAAAAGATACGAAACCCTAACCAACGTCCCGACCTCAACGCCGAATGTCATTGACTCGTTATATTTGCCCGGTCTCGAGCATCGTTCCACCGCCCCATCATCAGTGCTCGATTGGACTGAATCCGCCGATAAATTGATAGATGCTACTGCTCGTGGCCGTAACGACACGCTCTCCAATCCGATTGAAGGAGACGTGAAGTTGCCCGTGCTTGTGTAGTAAATGAAAGCCTGCATTTTATGAAGCTGCAACTCGACGTGGTGGGACGGGTTCGTGGCAATGAGATCGGCTTCCCAAGTTGCGTCGAAGTGGAGGGGGTCGGTCACGGCGAGGCTGGAGATCGACAATTCGGTGAGTTGGAAGATCGGAGTTTTCCATTCGTTCTTGCAAACGAGGATGTTAATGAAAAACATAAACGCGACGAGAACAATACCGGTAATTATGAACCATATCGCACTACGGCGCAACATGATATCACAACACTACTGAAATTAGTCTTCTTTAGTTCTTTGTGATTGATCAATTAAAAAATATTATAGTATATATATATAACATATGTTTTTAACGTGTATATATACACGATAAAATATATGTTAAATATAGTGGTTGTGTATATTTGATGGATTAAGTGAAGATGGTGCATATGTTTGTTGCCATTTTGAGGGAAGTCTATATTTTACTGACAAATATGCGAGTAAGTATATAGATTATTTATATGAAAATAAACTATTACTATCTAAACATCACTTTCCTTTTTAAGTTGGATTGTATTATTTTATTAGTCATTTAAAAATATGAAGAAGTAAATTTCTTTTATTTTTTAGAAGAAGAATATCCACGGTCGTTTATATATATACTGCATTTCTATATATTTATAAAACTAATTTTAGAAATATTTTTCAATGTTTTAACAAAATATAATTATCTTTTAGAAGAGAACATTACAATTAGGGATGAAACCGGACCGATCAAACCGTTTTTTTTACTAGTTTGGTCGGGTACCTATATTTTTTGACCGTTTTTTTTCTTCAAAAAAAAGTATGACCAAAAGACCGTATGAAAAAGAAAAAACGTCCATTCAAATTTCAGATTTTCGAACCGAATTTTCGGTTTAAACCAAAAAAATATACATTCAAAACCAAAATAAGTATTCAAAATCAAATTAAACAACAAAATAACTCAATTTAACAATGTTTACATAACTTTCTACTAAACTGATTAAATAATTAAAATAACTATTAAATAACAAAATTATTATTTGTTTGTATTTATTGATTATTTATATATATTAATACTAATTAATATAATATATAAAATTATATATGTATAAACGGTCAGACCAGACTCTACGGTCTTTTAGATTTGTAGACCGAATGGTTTCAAAAAACCGTTCCAAACAAACAAATATAACCCTAAGCCGAACCGTACATTTCCAAACTTTTTTCCTGATTTTTACCGAATTTTCGGACAACTTGGTATTTGCTTTCAACCCTAATTACAATATGACTTAGTCATAGGCTATAGTTTCATTTTCTTAAATTCAAACTAAATAAGATCAGTTACATCTTTGCAGGATAAAAGAGATTGAATGAGTAAACAGCACTATGCTGCAATAAGTTAAAACATTTTTTCACTGTAATATGAAAGAACCGATTCCAGTGTTTGAGAGACAATAAAACTAAAGGAACAACTAAATTTCCACCAAAATAAAAGGAACAGCTAAATCTTGATTATTGTACATCACTTTACAAAAATAGATCACCCATGTATTGAGCTCATATACAACACGCGTGTCTCTCTACCTCTAGTCGTTAAAGTCGAACCCGCATCATGCCACGAACACCAGTTCATCTCCAGAGCCTGATAGCAAACATGACAAGAGTCTCAGAGAAACAAACAGAAGATATAGTTCATAAAAAAAATGGTTAAATACCAAGTAGCTACCTGAACTTTGACGTTTTGCAACGAACTATCCGAACTTTGAAAATTCAAAACGGGCTACCTCAACTTTAAAGAAAAATAGTTACCTCCGTTCAATTTTCCGTCAACTGTCGTTGGAAATTCGTCAGAAATTAGACGGAGGTAGCTATATGCACCTTCTTCAAAGTTGAGGTAGACCGTTTTGAATTTTCAAAGTTCGGGTATCTCGTTGCACAACGTCCAAAGTTCAGATAGCTACTTGGTATTGAACCCTAAAAAAAATTGAAACTTGGGTATAATAGGTGATTGTTTATACATCTGTTGAGTATCTCTTTGGCGAAAATAAGCATTGAATCTGCATCCTCGGCCATCTTTGAGAGTCTTTCTGCCTCCTTCACAGCATCTGCAGCTATGAATGCTTTGTTTTCTGCATCGGCAATTTTGTAAGCAGAAGCCACGGCTACCTCCCCTATTGACTCACCAATGGTGGTAGTACTAGCAGCAGGGGCAGTGGTGCCCTGCTGTAAATGGCGGGGTTTAATGTCTTTTTCGGTCACAGAGGGTGTTCTTGTGGCCACAATGCTGCTGTCACTTTTAAGCTTATATCCATTTGATCCCTGCAACAGTTTTACCAAATTAAATAATTTTGACAACTACATTGGCAATTCGTTATTTTCCGCTGAATTTGATGATGGATGGAGGTAGCAGTAGGCAGTAGCATACAGAAAGAGGCAAAGAAACCGAGGCAGTAAATATTTAGGCAACAAATTCATGTGCCAAAAAGTGTAATTCTATAGCCTAAATGGCATTGGTGCTTCGTGTATGAGTTGCTTACTCAGACGGATTGTGGAGAAAATTAGACAATTCTTCTATAGCATCTTCAATTGAAAAAATGGTTAAATACCACGGAGCTACCTGAACTTTGGACGTTTTGCAACGAGCTACCCGAATTTTGAAAATTTAAAACAGACTACCTCAACTTTGAAGAAGGTACAAATAGCTACCTAACTGTTGACGGAAATTCGTCGGAAATTGGACAGAGGTAACTATTTGCACATTCTTCAAAGTTGAGGTAGCCCGTTTTGAATTTTTAAAGTTCGGGTAGCTCGTTACAAAACGTCCAAAGTTCAGATAGCTCCTTGGTATTTAACCCTTGAAAAAAAGGGGGCAAATTTCAGATGAACCTACTGAAACTAATGTAGATATATTAAAGCACAAGACACACATGAAGTTATAAACATCTCACCCGTTCTAGTTTGTCTTGTGAAACAAGTCTTCTCAACCTTGAGCTTAACAACCTCCTGAAATTTTGTGGCACACCATGCCTTTGCTGTGTGCACATTGATCACATGTTATTTACCTTAGATAAAGTATTTATCCCAAGGCTAACATGGAAAGAAATCCAAATAATCTAGGGAAAATCATCCATCTGAAACGGATCATTCGAAAATATTTACAGGACATTCATCACTACTCAAGAACTACTGAATTGGACACAACCATACAGTCATACAGTTTATTGCAGAACTTATTAATTCCAGAATACAGTATGAATATCGAACCAGACCATAGACATGGCTAGTATGAAAAATAGCAATCTGCATACTTTATTTTAAGAATACAGACTATATCTATTACCAAAATCCTATAAAGGAAAATTTCAATACCTCAATATGGTTGAAAATCACACCAAGGTCGACTCCATTTGGATTTGGTTCTTTTAAGAAAGCTAGTGCTTCAAAGATCATCGCATTGTACCTGGTAAAATTACAAATATGTATATAAAATCCAAGGGCAGAATCGGGTACCACTGACATAATTTCATTTTCAAGACAAGCTGTTATTGAGTGCATATGCTTTCTAGTGATAAAATTAGTAATTGTATGATTTGTGTGCAGTCCAAAATCCCAACAATAGAGTCAGAAAAGCTTCCACAAATTCCCATGCGTTTTGCATAACTCATTCGATTTAACTAGAACCCTTGTTAGTGATGTAACTTGTAAGTCTGTAACTATTTTCATATCAAGCTTCGTTGATGCATACTGAAAAAGAAAGAAAGAAAGAAAGAAAGAGAAGAAAGGAAGGAAGATGTTGCCTACTGAGGAGCACTTTTTCCATCATCCAAGGCTTTGTTACAAGCATCCGCAGCTGCATCACCACTATCCTCAACAACAGCAACGTTGGATAGATGTGCACAGGAAGAAGGAGTATCTTGGTTGGATTTTGATTTTCCTGTTCGAGATTTGTCTCTTGCACTTTGTCCACTGCCACCGCCAACCATATTCCGCCATTTATCCTGCAGTTTAAGAGGAGAGTATAGCATAAACTCCTCATAATCTCCTCACTGCAAAATCATCTCTTCTACCTAGACTTTAAATGTCAGCTAGACTCTGTTCCCTTTGAATCTTTTATAACCACTCCATATAAGTAACAATTTTGTTGAATATATCAACCACAGAAAATCAGAATTACTCTATCAATTCTATTCGAAACATGATAACAGAGAATAGACATCATACATTTCTCAATGTTAAACCAGCATCATGGTTTTCTTTGGAAGTTCACGAATTTTACCTTCTACAGAAATTAGATAAGGAAGAAGACGATTGGATAAAGTCTCAATCATGCTGATAAAGGAGGCACCTTGAAGATTCTTCAATTAACAAAACAGAGCAAGAAACCCAGCTAAAAATTCCATATTTCATGCGCAGAAATGATAATTGGGGACTATCTGTAATGGGAATGAATTTGACGAGAAGTCTATAAATATAAAACCTTGAGATCAATGTTGGACCGAGAGAAGAGATGCTGATTGAACTCAGGGTCTCTCTGGATATCTTTCCATTTACCGGTACCGTGCTTGGCGACGCCGGCGCGGAGAGCGTCTTCTTCCTCCGTCGTCCACTTCTGTTTTGGATTACCCATCTTGCTGCTCGCTTTGTAACAGTGCTCTCAGTTCAGCTCCAAACTACTCTCTTCTCCAGCAGGAAGGCGACTACGTTTCATAGCAGCGAACTAGATAGTCCGATTGGAAGCCCAAAAGATCCATTTTGACAAAAAAGCCCAGTAAACATATTGACTTATATTCAATACGCAATGACTGCGTTCTTTCTTTTATTGTCCAGTTTCCATCCTCTCGACGGCCGCGCCAATTTTGCTCCGGCGATGACCTCAGTGGCTGTGGCTATCAAAGGCAACGTAGGTGGACATAACGGCGGGAAAGGAAGCCGTCGTGCTCTCCGCTGGGCAGCCGAGAGCCTCATACCGAAGGCCAATCGCGTGATCTTAGTACATGTTATGCCTCGAATCACCTCAATTCCTACTCCGTGTATGTATTTCCGCAGAATTTTAGTTCCTAATTTCATTGCGTGGTACTTTGTGTTGTTTATGAAAATTTCAATTTGGGCGTCACTGCAGCTGGAGATCGTATACCAGTAATGGAATTGGAGGAAAATGTGGTATCGATGTATGTGCAGGAGATGAAATTAAAATTCGAGGAAGTGTTTATTCCATTTAAGAAAATGTGCAAGTCGAGAAAGGTGATGATCTTTCAACATCAAATTCATCAGACTTTATAAAGCTTGTGATATTATCAGCTAAGAATGCTACCCGTAGTTAGTGAAGAAGCTCAAGTGTTATTCTTCACAACCATTGAAGAATTTATTAATTGGAGAAGCTGTACATTGAGGAATTAATTTGATATACTGCTTAGTGATCATTTCTAATTACTTTGGTAGGTGGAAACCTTGGTGCTTGAAGATGACAATCCTGCAATGGGACTTGTTCGATATGTATCTGAAGCAGGGATTAACAGTTTAGTGTTGGGATCTTGCTCTGTGAATTTACTCTTGAGGTATAGTTTCATGCTTTCTTTACACTTGTATCTTCGTAAGTTTGCTGGAAATTGCTTTGTTGGATAGAACCGACATATCATTATAATACATTAAATATTTCAATTCCTATCACTTCTTGGTACACTTCATTAAGATAATTTTCCATTTTGGTTTTGATACAGAGGATTAAGCATCATGCATTGATTCATACTGTTCCTTTTTTACTTATAACCAGATTCTGGAGTTTGGGTTGAGTTAAAAATGTATGTTACTTATATTATGTCACTAAACCAAGACCTCTTTTATTTTATATGACAATTGCCTCTAGGAAGCAGAGGGGAATTACTATACCTGATATTGTTCGGAAATGTGCTCCAGAAACTTGTGTTGTATATATTGTATATGAAAAAGGTGTTCTCTGCAAGTCAGGTATTTGATTAAAGGAGAATGCACGTACTGTTTAATTAAGTTTATGTTGTGTGCGTGTGTTTTAATTTTTTCATTTTCAACTAATTAATAGGAAACAGCTCTAACCACAGCATGGTGAGCCAAATTGAAGACAAAGACCATTCTTCTGCTTCTGACAACAAGTACCCATTTGGGGCCTATTCTTCCTCAGAAGAGTCTCATACTAGTTCTTCAGCACTAATGGACCTAGCTTCTGTAAAATCTGAAGAATCTGTACATGCAGCTAGAATCAGTGTAAATCAAGCGACAATGGGAGACGGTACTGCTACATGGAGTGCTCGCAGATATTCTTCTGGAACTAATCAGGTGTCTATTTCAGCTTTCTTAAAGTGAAATATTCAAAACACTAATGATTGAAAGGTTTTATTCTGAAGCTTTCTTGTGGTGTTTCTACTTTCTATTGCAGTCAGATGTAAATGCTGAAATAGAGCAGTTACGGCAAGAGCTGCGAGCTACCGTTTCCATGTATGAACGAACATGCGGAGAACTAGTTCAAGCGCAAAATAAAGTTAGTGATTGCTATTAGCGGTCTTGCTGTTCTTTCTGCTATGTCTGTCTACTATTTTATCTTCCTTTTCTTTTCAACTGTCATTTTAGATATCTTATTTCAACTCATAACAAATCTAGTATGTGAACTTGAGGAATGGTTTGCTTGATTCTGGGATATTGCCAATATATGGACAAGCTTCAGTGGCTAATGTGTATCATGATCACCTTCCTGAAGCTATATGCCTCTTTGCAGGCTTGGGTACTTTCCTCTGAGCACCTTGAAGAAACACTCAGAATTAGTGCTGCCATAGAACGAGAAGAAACTTTAAGAAAAATCGCAGCTGAGCAGAAAGCTAAACATACTGCAGCCATGAAGGAAGTTGAGGAAGCAAAGAGTTTGCTTGCTAACGAGGCACACAAAAGACAGATTGCTGAGCTGAGTTCGCTCAAGGAATCCTCCGATAAGCAAAAAATCATTGATGTACTTCTTTCAAATGATAGAAGGTATAGAAGGTACAGCAGGAATGATATAGAGACAGCAACAAACAATTTCTGTCAAACTAAAGTGATTGGTGAAGGAGCATATGGAAAAGTTTATAAGGGCAGTTTGGATCATACCCCTGTAGCTATTAAGGTTCTCCACTCAGATGCATATGAAAAGAAGCAGGAGTTCCTCAAAGAGGTTTGTTTACTGATCCTTATCCCCTTACGCTATAATTATTTGTCACGTTTATGTAATTTATTTTGACTGTCTCCTCTCTTTGTTTCGTGAGATATACAGTTCATTCTTACACCTTGATCTTGTTACATGTAAGATTTGAGGAAGTGTAATTAGTATGTAGATTGAAACTTAGTGAGGAGGTAAAAGGAGTTATCCTCTCAGGAAAAAGGTGATTCAGTGAGATAATCAATAGTTTACTGAAATGAAAATATTCAATTTCCACTATATTTCACACTTTGTAGCATTGCTATGTTATATGGAATCATCTTCATCTCTTGAGAACCAACATAAGATGCAAAACCTAAGCTGTATGTAATGATAATTTTCAGGTTGAAGTTTTGAGCCAACTGCGACACCCTCAAATGGTCTTATTGCTTGGAGCCTGTCCCGAAAATGGTTGCCTTGTTTATGAATATCTTGAAAATGGCAGCTTGGATGAGTATATTTATCGTCAAAATGGAAGGCCATCCCTCCCTTGGCCTGTTCGGTTTAAGATAATCTTTGAAATTGCCTGTGGACTTGCATTCTTACACAACTCAAAACCTGAGCCAATCGTCCATAGAGATCTAAAACCTGGAAACATCTTATTGGGAAGAAACTATGTGAGCAAAATCGGGGATGTAGGTCTCGCCAAGTTAATCTCAGACGTAGTTCCTGATAATGTTACAGAGTATAGAGATTCGGTATTAGCAGGTACAATCTACTACATGGATCCGGAATACCAAAGAACAGGAACCCTAAGACCCAAGTCTGATCTTTACGCCTTTGGGATTATAATCCTTCAGCTGCTGCTCTCCCGCCACCCAAATGGCCTCTTATTAGCTGTTGAAGAAGCAGTCGAGAAGAGCTCCCTTGTTAGCATTCTGGACAATTCTGTTAGAGATTGGCCTTTCCCTGAAACAAAGGAGTTAGTTTTTCTTGCACTTAATTGCTCAAAACTTAGATGTAGAGATAGACCCGATCTTGAAAGTGATGTGCTGCCTCTTCTTAAGAAGCTCGCTGATTTTGCGGATGCTAGTGTAAGAATTGGAAGGATCAAAGATGCTCCGAGCCATTTCTACTGTCCAATTCTTCAGGTAATGAGTTTTTTCTTTGGTAAACTGGTACATAAAGCTAGCTTGGTTTCATTCTACTGCTATATAAGATCATGTAATTTTTTCTTCTTCAGTTTAATCTTATTCTTTAATCGCTGATGATCTAGGAAGTAATGGAGGATCCGTATATTGCTGCTGATGGATTTACTTACGACCACAAAGCGATCGAGTTATGGCTTAGGAAACACAAGGTATCACCCGTGACCAAACTTAGGCTTCCACATGATTTCTTAACTCCGAATAATGCATTACTATCCGCCATACAAGAATGGAAGTCACATATCGCCTCTTAAAACACAAATAGGCTTTTCAAAACAGTATTCTTGGTTACGTTGCACACACAAAAAAAGGAAATTTTATTCTGCTCTATACAATCTTGTAAATATCCATTAAGAACACTAGGGTTTGCATCATTATTATCATTGCTGGAAAATATTAATTTTTGTGTGATCTTGATATTTCCATCAAATCAATATAAACTGTCAAATATATTATTATTTTATGTTTTCCCCAAAAATTATATACATAAATCCTAGTGGATGGAGACGGGTGGCAAAACATGACCCAACCCGTGGGTGACCCGTCCACGGGTCGTGTTTGAGTCAGTGTTTTTGACCCATGGGTAATTTTGATTCAACCCGTAGATGACCTATGATATCACGGGTCAGGTTTGGGTATGAAGATTTGACCCACGGGCCAACCCGTGACCCGTGACTTTTTTTATATTATATTAAAATAACAAATTTGTTTGTGTGCATGGGTCGAACGGGTTAGACTGACCCGCGGGTCATAGGGGTCCAATGGGTCGATCCAACTCTTTCATTTCTGACCCGTGGGTTGACCCATCAACCCGCGGGTCAGGTTTGAGTTTGAAAAATTGGTCCATACTATTACACGGGTCAGGTTTGGATCAGGGGTTCCTGACATACTATCCATTGGACAAGATATACTTCATTAGTTTTGTGTAAACAATTCTTTTTCCCCTAAACAAGGCCTCAAACCTGATTCTTAATATAGGGAGGGCCGAGGGGATTCAATTTTTTTCTAAGATAAAATATGACTATGTCCCCTTAATGTGTGGGTCAAAATTGAGTTTCTCTTTTAAAATTTATTTTTGAAAATTTTGTTTCCTTATATTTGGTTATTTAACCAAGTTTACCCATTTTGTCAGATTTTTCATCAAAATTTAACCGAATATATTTTTACAAAATAATAAAATACTTGTAAGTCTTAGATGGATGATTAATTGAGTCATGATTTCCATCATGACTCAATTATAGCATGTAGTTAAGTTTTAAAATGTTCAATTATGACATTCTTACTTGTTTTTGTAATTTTTAAAATATATTTTAATAATTTTAAATAAAAATTTGATGAGATGGATAACTCAACTAATAGTCGGACCTTAAATGTATTTTTTGAAACATATTGGAAGGAAGAAATTTTATTTTGACATAGACATTAGGGTTGATCATGGGCGGGGCGGACCGGTCTTGGAGACAGGATCGAGACTGAGACCGAAATTTCGGTCTTGGCATCTAGAGGATCGAGACCGATTATGGCCAAAAAAATCTGCATGAGTCGGTCTTGCTGGATTTGGACCGGTCTCGATCTTGGACCGAAATCTTTGGTAAAAAAACAACTGGATTGGCCAAAAAAATCATCGAAGTTTTGGTCTTGAACTCGCTCGCTTCTCGTGTTCCGTTGCACTTCCCTTATGAAACCGATCTAAGGGTTGTTGAATGCTTCAAGGTCATGAATTACTAGTGCTTCAAGGTTACGCTATGAATTTCTAAGGTTTTCTTCAAGGTTGGACCGATCCGGTTTTAGTCGAGTTTTTTTTTTGGGGGAAAGTCCGAGACCGAGCCCAACCTTAAAGAAAAAAATTCATTCGTTCAGTCTCGGTCCTAATCGGGCCGGTCCTGTCAGGAAATCGGTTCCAAGTGAAGCTCATGCATGATAAATAGTAAATAAATATACCCAATAAAGTATTTATCCTCCCCTCGAAGATCATTTCCTTTTTTGGCTGCGTACATTGACATTATTAATTATGGAAGTCTAAGTCAATATCCGTGGAAATAATATAAACGATCCTATAGTCTAAAACCTCGACTTTTCATGAAAAGTCAGACCTTATCATGTGTTTAACGTTTCCCGTCAATTTCCATACTATTATTTTGAATATTTCAGCCTTGACATGAAAAAAGATATTGATTAACAAATAATTATCTCAAACTATATAGTATCAAAAACTGATTGATTCATACAAAAGAAAAATCATTCCAAAAAATGAACCCGAAACTGATCAATTTATACCAGTTCAACTGGGTTAACTATGCAGATCAGTCTTTTAACTTAATCAAATAGAATAGAGCTTTGGTTCGGACCGTCGGTCTGGTTCTAAAAACTCATGCGAAAAGTTATAATTATTTTCCATAACGAAATTTTCGTTATTTAAAAATGTACGGTTTCCCCTTTTAGATTTAATGGGCTTGACGGTATAGTGTCCAAAAAAATTTGCACCAAACGAATTTCCCAAATCACTAATGTGAAAATGTTCCAGTGGTACGTCGACGGTGACATCAGCAACGATGGTGACAAGCCTAAACTAAATCAGGGCAACCTTAAAGATATTGTCAAAAACCATGGTCAATTCCTCGCTCACAAACACATGATAAGTTTCTCTCTCTTACGTCACTCGTGACCTGTCATACGCTTTGAAGTTGTAACTGTTAATTTATATAATAAGGAGGTGACAACTGACAAGAACAATATAAAATTATAAATCAAGCAAGAATTTATTAAAAAAATTAGAAAAATAACTAAGTGCATTAAATGAATAAGATCTTTTATATATATGATTATGATTATTACTCACACTTATGAGTATAACTATAGTTATAAATAAAATAATTTATAAATAATTATAACAATTACAAATAAAAAAATTATTAGCATAAGCGAACAACACTAATAATAGTGCAGTGAAAATTTATTATTTTTCTTATCATTAATTGCACCATAATAATAAAAAGTTTTCATTACAACAGCATCAATCTTAAATATATATAGAAAAATAGGTTGATGGTAGGGACGAAGCTGAACTATCAAGATACTAGGGGAGTAAATTCTCCCTTAATTTTTTATTTTGTCTTAACTTTTGATTTTGTGTAATTTTATTTTAAAAAATACAATAATTTTTAATTTAATCCTTTTTAATTATATATTTACTCACACGGGTTATTTGTTGTTTAACTATTTATCGTTACTCTAATATTTGTCACAATTGAATAACTTTATTGGCTTCTGGCTAGGGGTGAAACTTAACCGGTCGGATCGGCCTTTTTACTATTTTGGTCGGGTACTTATATTTTCATACCAGATTTTCTTCAAAAAATAAAAACAACCAAAAGATCATATAAGAAAAAATAAACTGTCCATTCGGATTTCGGATTTTCGGTTTAAACCGAAAAACACAAAAAAATACACATTCAAAACCAAAATAAATATTTAAAATAAAATTAAACAACAAAATAACTCGATTTAACAATGTTTACATAACTTTCTACGAAATCGATCAAACAACTAAAATAACGGTCAATTAACAATGTTATTATTTGTTTATATCCATTGATTAATTATATTAATTAATATAATATATAAAATTATATACGCATAAACGGTCAGATCGTACTCCACGATCTTTTATATTTGTAGACTGAACCGTCTAAAAATTCGTTTCAAACAAAAAATTCCGACCATAAATCGAATAGTACATTGCAACGGATTTTCGGACCGCACGATATATTATTTCACCCCTATACCTGGCTGCTGATGGAGAAGAAAATCTTTAAAATAAAAATTGTAACCGACCTTCAGGGTAAGTAGGAGGAAGCTTCTCTTTCCTCACTCTCAAACCATCTAATCCCCTTTCTACTAACCTTAAAAAAAGAAAAGCACCACCTCGAAGAACAAGACATGGGACCCAACCGCGTAGCCTAAATCCCCTCCCCATGTCCTTTCTCCGTCCTCTGTACTGAGTCAACTCACCTTCAAACAAGCGCGTTCACACTGCCTCACACGCTTCCTTCGACTCCCACCCTTACCTTTATATTTTGAAAACCCGTTCCCATCTCCATTTTCAAACCTGCACTTTAGTATTAAGCTCACTTCAATGGAGGCGACGACACCTTTCTCCATCCTCAATCCAGAAATGGACATCTCCTACTTCCTCAATAACATGTTCCACGATTCGGAAGATAATAGCCACGACGGACCGGTCAAGCGGCAAAAAACAGAGGGTGATCAATTCGGAGCGAAGATGAACGGAAGCAACAGTGAGCTCAGAGATACCTTGGCGTCACTGATTTTCATCGACGAGGCGGAGAGGGAGGAGAGCGACCAGTGGGGGGCGGACGCGCAGATTGAGAGGTCTCTAATGGAGGAGAATCATAGAAAGACGGAGCAGGTGATGAGCGATTACTACTCTCAGATGGATCAGCATTACTACGGGGAGCTTAACGAGGTCGATTCCGCAAATAATACGGCCAAGCGGGCCCGGTCAACGGTTTTTGCGGCGGCGGCGAAGGAGGAGGATAAGATTATGGCGAGGAAGGAGTCCGGGGGTTCGGGTCCGGCGAGGAGGCTCTGGGTGAAGGACAGGTCGAAGGACTGGTGGGAACGGGTCAGCGGACCGGATTTCCCGGAGGAGGAGTTTAAGAAGGCCTTCAGAATGAGCCGCGCCACTTTCGACATGATCTGCGACGAGCTGGAAGTGGCGGTGACGAAGAAGAATACCACGCTCCGAGACGCGATTCCGGTGCGCCAGCGCGTGGCAGTCTGCATATGGAGGCTGGCCACCGGACAGCCTCTGCGTCTTGTCTCGAAGCTGTTCGGGCTAGGTATCTCGACCTGCCATAAACTCATCCTCGAGGTCTGCACCGCCATAAGGACCGTCCTTCTGCCGAAATTCGTCCGGTGGCCGACCGGAGATCATCTCCGCTCTATCAAGGAAGAATTCAAGGCCCTGTCAGGGATCCCCGACATCGGCGGCTCTATGTACACGACCCACGTGCCAATAATCGCGCCCAAGGTCAACGTCGCCGCCTACTACAACAAACGGCACACAGAGAGGAACCAGAAGACCTCGTACTCGATCACTGTCCAGGGAGTGGTCGACAGCCAGGGAATCTTCACTGACATCTGGATCGGATGGCCGGGATCGTTCTCCGACGAGCACGTGTTGGAAAACTCGACTCTGTATAAGAAGGCCGCGACGGGGCTGTTCAGCGACCTCCGCATCGCCGGCAACTCCGGCTACCCTCTGTCGAACTGGGTTCTCGTTCCCTACAGCCGCCAGAATCTGACGTGGACGCAGGACACGTTTAATAAGAAGATAGACGAGGTGTTGAGGGTGGGAAAGGAGGCGTTTTGCCGCCTCAAGGGGCGGTGGGCTTGCTTGCAGAAGAGAACGGAGGTGAAGCTCGCGGACCTGCCGTATGTTCTTGGGGCATGCTGTGTACTTCACAACATCTGCGAGCTCCGAGGAGAAGACATGAGCAGCGACCTGAGGTTTGAAGTTTTTGATGACGAGATCGTGCCGGAGAATAACGTCAGGTCTGCGGCGGCAGCGCAGGCCAGGGACCAGATTGCACACAATCTTTTTCACCATGGACCTGGGAACGCTTTTCTATAGTTGGAGGGTCGATTGGTCACTTCAGCTATATTTTTTCGCCTTTCGCCGAGGATGTTTTGTAGTTGTACTGTATAGTCATAGATTATTGTAGATGTTAGTTTGGACTTTGGAGCAATAATAAGATAAGTTACACTTGTAAATGCTTTACTTTTAGGGTATTTTAGGGTAAAATACTACATTTGCCCCTAAAATTTACATCGATTTTAAAATTACACTTTAAATATTAAAATTCTCCCCGTAATGTTTGAAAATGATGAAAAATTCTTCATTACCGATGACTAACATATGCTATTTCAGGAATGAATTTTTCATCATTTCTAAATATTAGGGGAGAACTTTAAACTTTACAGAGAAATTTTAAAATCGGCGTAAATTTTAAGGGGTAATATCGTATTTTACCCTATTTTATACTTCACTTGCATTTTTTTCATAAATATTATGATTAATTACTCCAATAGACACAAATGTTAGTTGTTAGTTCAATGTAACTAACTATTTAATTAATCAATTATATTTTTGTGAAATTCCCGAAATGTCTCTAACTTAGTCAAATTTTTTCCTTCATCACGGCCTGGTTGCCTAGAACCAAGGGCAAAAACGTCATTGCGGCGCAGTCAGTTCATTGCCGATCAAAAAACACCGAGGATCTTCGTCCCTCAAGTTCCGTTCGAACCTTCAATTTGGGGCTTCTCCGGAGATCAAAACTTCAACTTTCGCTGCAATAATCTGCGATCATTACAACTTAATTAATCAGTTACCTCTCCTGCAGCCGCTGTCTTTTCTGGGGCCTGAGAATCATTCATTTTCTGAACCTTCCGAGCTGTCTCGAGATCCCAATGGACGACCTTTCGGATTTGAATATGATGGTTTGAAGGGTGCCTGCCTGCCTTCTCTGTATAGTTGCTAGTAATTATACATTGTTGACAAACAACACCCAGTGAAATGGGTGTGATATGATCAGGGTCAACAATCAAATTTGTATAGATTCTTTCGAAGCGAGTCGGGATGTATTAAGTTGGTGATTCCGAATGTAAAGGCCTCTTTTTTTAGGTTAGTTTTGATTGTAGTAGGTTAAGTTCTTACAGCTTACCATCTTCTTGTACATATATTTTGTCTTCAGAATAAAGGAATGCATCTCCATTGGAAGGAGGAAAGCCTGTTGTCTGGTTAGTTATGAGTTATGACAGTTAATTTATGACAAGCGGAAATAACCCACAAACCAGCTAATCAGAAAATCGTGTTGTTGATAATCCAAAAAAAAAAAGTGGTACAGGGAAAAGCCTATAGATTTTGACTAACTTTCAGACATCATCAATTGGCAAAACAAAAAAAACTTTCAGACATTTCTCTTCCTAAATAATATGAGCAACTTCAATCAACTAACAGTAACTCACCTCTCAAGATACTTGCAGGCATATCGTGAATTTAGAGCAAATCTTGTAAAAAATGCTAGACTCTTCCATTACCTTCAAAGTGGAGTCTCTCGATCCCCTTGAGAGCAGACTCGTAATTCTGAGATTGCGATGTGCTTTTTCTAGACATTTTTCGAATGTCTGGAAACCCGAGAAGTGAACTTCTTGGTGCACTCGATGATGATCTCTCCATGGGTATTAAGCCCGAGGTTGAGGAGTGACCTCGAGAAGAATCAGGAGCGGCGGGTCTTGTTGTTGATCCACTTGATAGCCCAAAAAATGAGGATTTTGATTTCTGCAGGGTTAAAGAATACCATTTATCCAAGAATTTATCTATTAATTAATGCCAATTTTGTAATCTAATGGATGAATAATACTAATAATAATACCGAAGCATCCTTTGTAATTGCAGAATCATGTGTAGCCTGAGTCCTATGGTTGGAAGATATGCTAATGGAACTTATAGCTGCACCTGAAATTCTATGTCGGGAACGATCCATTGACAAACCACCAGAGTACCCTTTATCAACAACACCTGCATGAAATGCCATGAATCGTATGAACTGAGTTGCCTAATCTTGACTTCTTGATTTGTTCATTATATGCAACTCTTCATGGAAACGAATTGTGAGTTCCAAATGCTCAACATGGGTTGTAATAAATTGCAGGATACTATAAATGTGGAATTAGTGTAACTGTTGAAGAAAGTAAGCCTTTTTCATTTTATCATCATATTTCTAACATTGCAAATTCTGTTTGGAAAAGGGTTAATAACCAAAAAACAAACCGAACTTTGAGAAAAAACCAAACAGCAAACCGAACTCTTTTTGTTGACAAACAACAACCCAAACTTTTGGAATTGAGCAATCAACAAACCTACCTCAAGTTTTCATTATGTTTGAACGAATTTTTCAATGTTTGAGGGGTTATTAACTATTAAGTCAACATTAATTGAAGTATTCTAAGAAAATGGTATTACGACTTAATAACTCCCTCAAATATTGAAAAAAACGTTCAAACATAGTAAAAATTCGAGGTAGGTTTGTTGATTGCTCAATTCCAAAGGTTTGGTTTGTTGTTTGTCAACAAAAAAAGTTTGGTTAGCTGTTTGGTTTTTCCTCAAAGTTCGTTTTTTTTTTTTATAATTAACCCGTTTGGAAAATGTATATTTTACCTGTTTTCCTGTCAACATTGCTCGATGTTGGGGGTAGTCGAGAACTGGTTCCAGCAGTCAGACCCTATTAGAGGTAAAACATCATCAGAGAAAAAATGGGGAAATATTCAGCAAGATATACGTAGTAGTTGATCCGTAACAACCAATATATGCTCAGCTTATAACCCGAAAAGACAATCCTATGAAACAAGTACCAGAGGACGAGCGGGTGGAATAGCCAACTGGGTTTGCTGATACTTCAAAATGGTCCAATCAAAAACATAATCGCATTGGAAACCTGAGTAATCCATCAATTATATGGCACCATTCAGAACATGCTTCCATAAAACTTGTCACAGTGTGCCTTTAAAACCAGAATATAAAGAAATTTACTAACAGACCTTCGTGTATAAAAAGCTTGCGGAACAAAGCCTTGAGATAATCGTAATCGGGTTTATCATCAAACCGCAACGATCGGCAATAGTGGAAGTAAGATGCAAATTCGGAAGGATAGCCACGGCATAAGGCCTGAGATACAGAATCAACAATTTTCACTTTCCTTATTCGCAAATAGGAGAAGAAGAAAAGGGGGGAAGAAGGGTACCTCGATGGAAGTAGAAACTTTTTTCTCGCATATTTTCTCATACCTCTGCTTCTTGGTTCCAGCCTTCAGGCCCTGCCAAGGAAGGCTGCCAAACAATTGTATGGCCAAGTTACACAAAGAAAGCAGACATATACTTTCATAGTAGAGGAGAGTATAAGGAATACTCTATGATCTATCACCTTCCTCTAAGAAAGTACATTAGAACAAAACCGACTGATTCCAGATCATCTCTGCGGCTTTGTTCTACGAAACCCAAGAACAGAAACAGAATTATTAGTCTAGCCACAGAATAGTCAGCAGAGTTGGTAAAATATGAAAACGAACCAATTCCAAGGTGAGTGTTCATGCTTGCGTATCTAGCAGTACCCGTTAGACATTTATTCTCCCTGATGGAAAAATCACCAACAGATGCAGATAAGAAGCTAAATTAAACAACCAAATACCACTAACTTAATCAAAGGAAACATTGAAAACGAAGGAAGAAAGGAAAACAAGAAACTTGGATTCCCATTTGTCAACCACTTGGGCGAATCTCTTGAGACTCTAAAAGAAACAACTCAATGTTTTATTTAAATAATTAAAAAAAAATGTAAAGATCACTGATCTTGAATGAAGATACTTATGCTTCGGGTTAATTATCAAAAAACAAACCGATCTTTAAGGAAAAACAAAACAGCAAACCAAACTTTTTTTATTGACAAACAACAAACCAAACTTTTGGAATTGAGCAAACAACAAACCTACCTCAAATTTTCATTATGTTTGAACATATTTTTCAGTGTTTGAGAGAGTTATTAAGTCGTAATACCATTTACTTAGAATATTTTAACTAATGTTTTAATAACTCTCTCAAACATTGAAAAGTCTATTCAAACATGATGAAAATTTGAGGTAGGTTTGTTGTTTGCTCAATTCCAAAAGTTTGGTTTGTTGTTTGTCAACAAAAAAAGTTTGGTTTGCTGTTTGGTTTTTCCTCAAAGTTCAGTTTGTTTTTTGGTAATTAACCCTTCTGCTTCTAATTTAACATCTTAGAATTAGAAAGATATATATACTCCACTGCAGATGCATTTACAAGTTTGGAGAATGTAGTTACCAATGAAAGTGATTTGAAACTACAAAATGAAGAGACAAATCACCTATACGGAATGTGTTGACTGCTGGCACTATCTTTGTATCTTTTGGCAAGGCCAAAGTCAATAATATAGACCTACAAGACAAGGAATGGAATTTGGCACATTCCAATGATTACATCTATACCAAGTATAAATATAGCTATATGTTTACTTAAAAAGTACAGCTCTAACCTGATTTGATCGTTTTCCTAAGCCAATAAGAAAATTATCTGGCTTGATGTCCCGATGTAGAAAAGACTTATTATGTACATATTCCACACGGTTGATCTAAATGAATAGCAGTTGATATACCAGTAATCATCGATATAAGTTTGTATACAAACCAACAGCAGAATATGATAAAATAATACGAACCATTTGTTCTGCAATCATCAAAACTGACTTAAGAGAGAGTTTTCTGCTACAAAAGTTGAACAGATCTTCAAGACTTCGTCCAAGTAAATCCATCACAAGAACATTGTAATCACCCTCGACACCAAACCATCTAACTTTAGGAATACCCTCTGCCCAAGACCAACAAAATTAAGATTAAAAATCATCAGATAATACCAAAACATGGAGCAGAAGAAGATAAACTACTACCTCCTCCTTGGAGGAGCCTGTACAACTTCGACTCCATCAACAACTGTGGATGCTTACTCTTAATACTTTCCTGGTATTAGTAGAGAATAGTTCAGAGAATGTATATGCAACTTAAACTACAATAAGATAGCTGTAGAAAATAATCTACAATCAAACAAATCTACAGAAAAGGATAGACTATGAGAATTTAAAAGTTAAAAACTCTAATTTTTGCTTTGTACATCATTGGCGAAAACTTTCAAAATGCAGAAAATGTGTTGTTTATGTGACTCAGATCAATAACAAAGTAAGTGCATTTAAGACCCAGAGCTACATTACAGTTTCTATCCAAGAATGTGCACAAATTTTCAGTGACGTCAAAACAGCTTCTTCTTCAGTATGAACTATCCAGATAAGGTGCAATGAATTATGTATTTGTACTCCATGCCGAAGTTAAACAAACCAATCAAGATCCTAAAAATAAAGGAATTAATTGAATTAGAGCACTAAAAAAGAGGGAACAATATAGACGGGTCGTTATCATTCATTTAGTAGATGAAGCTGCCATCAATTGTTTCAAAAGGTTCACATTTCCGTGGTTCGATAGTAAAGCAAATCTGGGGAAGAACACGCACAAGTTTAACTGCAACTTCTTCATTGGTCTGCACATTGGTGCCTGCACATTAAATCCAATCGCGTGTCAACAATTAAAACAATCCAACAGCAAACAGTAAATCCCAAATTCACGATGAAGGCAGTGAACAAACCGAGATAGATCTCTCCGAACGAACCGCTGCCAATCTTCTTCCCGAGCCGAAACTTATTCCCCACACGAGGCTCCATCTGAACCTCGGACTCAGTTATTCGAATCTACCAACAACAATAACGGAAATGAGCAATGAAGCACTGAATCGAGCTGAAATTCAAGAATTCATCGCTTCGCATCAACTGGCAAATGGGTGACGAATCGAGCCTGCTGGGTATTGGAATCCGACCTGAGGAGTACTCTTTTTCAGCTCAAACTGATTGAATCCTCATCCCTGATCAGGGGGGAGACGAAAGTTGCATCTGCAATGTAAACTTCGCGGATTGAATCGATTGATTGGTGTTGTAAAAGAGAACAGAAAAGATTGATTTTTTACAAAGTGGAAGGGAAAGCAAGTAAAAAAAATGAATTTTACCCGATAATGATATCTGGAAGCGCGCTGAGAAAATGAATGGAACACTAACCTCTCCTCAACTATCCGATTTTAT
The DNA here is from genome assembly GCA_946814005.1 of Chamaenerion angustifolium. Taxonomy (NCBI): domain Eukaryota; kingdom Viridiplantae; phylum Streptophyta; class Magnoliopsida; order Myrtales; family Onagraceae; genus Chamaenerion; species Chamaenerion angustifolium. Next base: position 299,579 of record OX328278.1, on the reverse strand, counting down.
CGACAGACATTTGTATTATTATTATTTTCCTTAAAGTTGATGAAAAGACAAGCTTTACTTTTGTATTTTCAGTTGCCCAACTAAGACATAGTTAGCGCCGATAATTATATAAAACACGATTAAATTATATATAAAGGATTAGATTTTCTCTCTAGAAAATCCTCTCGTGTGATTGCATTCTGTGGTGGTTTGCCGTGTCCCCTGTGGTGGCTCACCGAGATGGAGTCTCGGTGCCAGGCCCCGAACAACTGTAATGTGCAGACTCCCCCGGGGAGTCGAGATGACCGTATGGAGGAAGACCTGGAATCTGCAAAGGACCAGGGTCAGCACAAGATTTCCTATAAGGCAAAACTTACAGGAGTAATTCCGGGTGCTTTTGAGAGAACTTTTTACCTGGATGATCTATTGTTGAACGATGTTGATGAAGAAGCGGATGAATTTCCGGAGGTCAATTGCATCAAAATTTTCTTCACAAAGGAAGAGAAGTTAGCTATGCGGAAAAAACATGCATTGGACATTATCATAAAGCTATTTGGGAAGTCAGTGGATTACCGATTCCTCCTAAGGAAACTCACACTCATGTGGAAGACATCGGATATCTTTGAGATGATGGATCTCGGCAATGGATTCTTCAGAGTGGCTTTCAGAAATAAAGAAGACCTGGAGAAAGTGCTAAGGGAAGGGCCGTGGTTCGTTAATGCGAATTTCCTAACTATGCGTTTGTGGGAACCTAAATTTCAACCGACTAAGGCCACCTTCTCAGCAGCAGCTATTTGGATTCGTATACCTATGCTTCCGTCTGAATATTACGATCTACAATCTCTCCAAAAAATCGGAAACAGCTTGGGAACCCTCCTAAAAATTGATATGGCCACAGTTAATGGAGAAAGGGGCAAGTTTGCAAGACTATGTGTCCAATTAAGCCTAATGAAGCCCCTGCCTATGTTCCTAAAAATCGATAATCTACACCTCGAGTTACTGTATGAGGGTATTACGAATCTATGCTTTGATTGCGGTTTAATTGGTCACAGGAAGCAAAACTGTGGAGGGTACAAGGGAGGAGCTTACCCGAATCAGGAGGGACGCGGTGAAGACGTTGCCTCTGAAGAAACCAGATCGAGGGCTCAGTCGGAAACAGTGATGGACCAGAATGGCACCGTCGAGGGTCAGGCGGACCAAGCTGAGGAAGCACACCGGGGGTATGGGTCGTGGATGCTGGTGCAGTCGCGGAGACGGGCGCAGGGAAGGAGTATGCCAGATCCGACCAACAAGGAGCCGAACACCAGGGACAGGGGCATCGAGAACGCCGTCCCGACCGGGGAAAGGAGAGGGCAAGGAGAGATGGGAAGCCAGCTAGTGGAGCAGTCGAAATCTGTCGCTAACGGGAAGAAAGCGTGGGTTCATGAAGGGAAAGGCAACGGGAAGAAGACAGGGGAGAGTGGGAGAGATGCCGTGCAGGAAGGGAACAAGCTGAGGATATTAGGGGAGGGATCTGTGGGCCAAGCGGCGGGAGGATATGAGCGAGAGAAGAGGCTGGGCCTGGCGGGCCAAACTGTTGAGGCCAGAAGTGGGCCAAAAAATTCCAACAGTATGGAAGAGGCCTGCGGTCAAGGCCTCCAGGTAAGTCAGCCCGTGGAGAGTGAAGCGGTTCGGGGCCCAGATAAGTTCCCGTACTTGGTGTCTCTGGGAAATAGAAAGACCAGGGGAGGTGACAAGCAAGTAGGGGAAAGTTCGATGGCAAAAGGGACGGAGCTGATTCTGAGTCAGAATCCGAACCAAGCTCGGTGGGAGCGTGCGACCCGGGTCACAAATAGGAATCATGGGGAAGAAAATCAAAACCGTGTCAAACAACAGATTGACAGGTTTAATAGCAACCAGAATGAGAGAGCTATCAGTATGGTGGACGAGGTGGAAAGAGATGAACCTAGTAGGAGGAACTTGGTCCGGAAAAGGAGCAGATCACCCCTAAGGATTACAAGTGGCACAAGCTGGGAAGCGAGACAAAGCTCGGGGCAGACAGGGGAGAGCACAAAATGAGGGAGTTTCTCGTCCCTTGTTATTTTTATGTCCGTATTTCTATATTTGTTTTTATGATTAGTACAACTTTACATCATTTAAGAGGAGTGACCGTAGTGGGTGATACCACCTCGGATAATAACGGCGGTAACCTTAATATTGTTGCTTGGAACTGTAGGGGACTTGGTAGCAGTCTCGCCATTAATGTTGTTAAGGATTTGATTGGCAGATACAACCCGGAGATGCTTATCCTAACTGAGACGATGATTAGTGGGGCAAAGATCACTGCCCAAACAAATAAGCTGAGGTTCGATAGATTCGAAAGTGTGGATGCCAGGGGTCTTAGTGGCGGAATTCTAATCCTTTGGAACTCTACTGTGTTGGATATCCAAAAACTGGGATCTACTGAACAGGAGATCCACGTTTCGGTGAAGGTACACAACTCTAATCTGTCTTGGTTGTTGTCGGCTATTTATGCTAGTGTTAGGATTGATGAGAAGCAGTGCCTATGGAATAATCTGAAAGCGGTGTCGGATGCCATGAATATTGCTTGGGTAGTACTAGGTGATTTTAATGATGTGGTTAGCCAGGATGAGAAAAAAGGTGGTAGACCGATTGATTGGACCAGAGTGAATAGATTCAAAGATATGCTTGATTATTGTAGTCTGATTGACCTGGGGTTCTCTGGACCCCAATTTACCTGGGCAAAAATGTGTAAGAATAACACTTTTATTCAGCAGCGGCTTGATAGAATTGTTGCTAATCCTGATTGGATTGTGAAGTTTCCCAATGCTAAAGTGTCCCACCTTACTAGAGTAAAGTCGGACCACTGCCCCATGTTGCTTCAGTTGAACAAGGAGGACCATAATAGAGTTGTTAGACCTTTTAGATGTGAGCCTATGTGGTTAGAGCATCCGGACTTTAAGAATTTGGTGTCCAAAACTTGGGAGAGGGCGATTAATAACCATCAAGAGGCGACTAGGATGTTCCCGGCTAGGGCCATTGTGTGGAATAGGAGGGTGTTTGGTGATGTGTTTAAAAGAAAAGCTCAAATCCTCGATCAGCTTGACTTTATCCAAAAGAGAATCACCATCCGTCCCTCGACCCCTGATATCACCAGGGAGAAAGTTTTGGGTGCGGAGTTTGCCTCCATTCTCAATCAGGAGGAGCTGTTTTGGGCGTCCAAATCCAGAGCAAAATGGATTGAGGATGGAGACAGAAACACTAAATTCTATCATGTTACCACTTTAGTGAAAAGAAACAGGTCTAAGATTAGAGCAATCAAGGACCATTGGGAGCAATGGGTGGTTGACCCAAATAGGATTAAGGACACCTTCCAAAGTTTTTTCACTAACCTGTTTTCCTCGGGTAAAGAGGAGATTCAGATGGAGCCGGAGATGGAGTTTAATCCCCCCGAGACTCTGTCTACGGCGATGGTTAACTCCATGAATCGCGTGGTTACTGAGAGTGAGGTGTTGGGGGCTCTCAAGACGATGGGACCCTTGAAAGCCCCGGGTCCGGATGGCCTTCATCCCATTTTTTACCAAAAAAATTGGGACATTGTGGGGAGCTCGGTTTCGGGTCTCATTAAGAGCATTTTTGCGGGTAACCGCCTGCCTATGAACATGAATGACACTCTCCTGTGTTTGATCCCGAAAATTGGAAACCCCGAGATGGTCATGCATTTCAGACCGATTAGCCTCTGTAACACCTCTTATAAACTGCTTTCTAAAGTCATTGTTAATAGGATCCGGCCTTACATGCATCACCTGATCTCCCCCTTTCAGGCTAGTTTTATTCTGGGTAGACGGGCTAGTGATAACGTGGTGATTCTTAGGGAGGCGATGAGGTCTGTTGCTAATAAGAAGGGTAAGTCGGGTCTTATGGTGCTTAAGCTGGACCTTGAAAAAGCTTACGACAGATTGGAGTGGGACTTCATCCGCCAAACCTTGATTCATTTTAACTTCCCTAGGAGGTTGATAGCCATTATTATGAATTGTGTGTGCTCCACCTCTATTTCCATCCTGCTGAATGGGGGTAAGCTGGAGCCGTTCTACCCGTCCAGGGGTCTTAGGCAAGGGGATCCGTTATCCCCGTACCTCTTTATTTTGTGTATGGACTTTCTTAGCTTCCTCGTTGAGGAGGATGTTAAGAAAGGTCAGTGGAAACCGCTAAAGCTTGGTAGACAGTCCATCCAGCTATCTCACCTGTTATTTGCCGATGATCTGATCCTTATGGGTGAAGCGACTTTGGCAAATTGTCAGTCCATGAGAAGGGTTTTACAGATTTTCTGTGATACCTCGGGTCAAAAGATAAATTTTGAGAAATCTCAAGTAGTCTTCTCAAAAAACATGAACATGGAGTTGACCAATCAGTTGGCGGGTTTCTTGGGTCTGAATAAGGTGGATAACCTGTCGAATTACTTGGGCTTCCCTATGAATCTGTCGAGTAAGGAGGTGAAGTCCTTCACCTTCATTCTAGACAAAGTCAGGACCAAGCTTGCGGGTTGGCGGGCCAAGTTGTTTTCTGTGACAGGGAGGGGGATCCTTATTAACTCTGTTATGTCGTCGATTCCTGCTTATTTTATGCAATGTACTAACCTTCCATCTTATACTTGCAAAGAGTTGGATAAACTGAACAGGAATTTCTTGTGGGGTACATTGGAGGAGAAAAAGAAAATGCATCATCTGAGTTGGGAGGTGGTGACCCTCCCAAAAGAGAAAGGGGGGTTGGGGATGCCGCAAACAAGGGAAAGAAACAATGCGATGTTAGCCAACCTGGCTTGGAGGATGGAGAAGTCAAAGGCGCCATGGGCAAGCATTCTGAAGATGCGGTATTTCAACCCGATCAGGAGGGAGATGAAGGGTGGGTCGGTCACCTGGAAAGCCCTGACTCAAGGGATGAGCTGTTTGAAGGAAGGAGAAGGATGGATTGTGGGGGACGGGGCCAACATCAACCTGTGGTCCGACAAATGGTTTGGTACGTATTCTTTGCGTAGTATGATGCAGGGTCCTCTGACACTTGGGGAGCAGGACCTAAAGCTTCAGGAAATCATGACAAACAGTGGGGAGTGGGACGTGTCAAACCTGTCATTCCAGATCCCCGATTCCATTTTGGAGGTGATTAGAGCGACACCGAGGAGTATGGTGCGAGGTAGTCAGGATAAGAAGGTTTGGTTGGGGGCTCCGACTGGTATTCCGTCTGTGGCTCTGGTCCACAGGAGTATCAGTCAGAAAAGGCACCGCCACATTCAGCAGGAGCCGGGTAAGTGGAACTGGATCTGGAAAGGTAATAACATGCCTAGAATAAAACACTTCCTGTGGTTGTGCAATCATGATCGTATTCCTACCGCTTGCATGCTTAGGAAAAGAGGGATGGACATTGATCCCATTTGTAAAATATGTGGCATATTGGAAGAGGACACCCTACACGTCCTGCGGGACTGTCGGTATGCCCATCAGGTTTGGGAGGATATTGGATTTCCTACTGAGCTTGAGTTTTATGACAGCCAGTTAGCCAAGTGGTTGAAGGTTAACAGTCAAAATAAGATGAAGGATAATGAGGGATTGGAATGGGGTTTGATTTTCTCCTCTGCGGTGTGGCTTATTTGGAAAAATAGAAATTCATTCATTTTCAATAATAAATTTCTAGATAGAGATATTGTGAGTCTAACCACCTTGCAGGTTAAGGAGATCTCAGCCATACTGGAGAAGACTACCCCTACTCGGAGGGAGACGGAGATTGAAGTTCGGTGGAATGCGCCTAGACTGGGGTGGACCAAACTAAACACAGATGGATCAGCGGTGGGCAACCCGGGCCCAGCGGGTTGTGCGGCAATCCTAAGAAATCATCTTGGGGGTTGGGTGAAGGGGTCTCAAAGAAGACTGGGAGTCACAAATAGCCTGGTTGCTGAGCTGTGGGGCATTAGGGATGGCCTTGTGTTGGCAAAGAAGATGGGGATTCAGGACCTATATGTGGAGTCAGATGCAAAAGAGGCGATAGGTATGATTCTGGAAGTAAGCACGGAGGATAGACCGGTAACTCCCATTTTACTGGATTGCAGGAGACTGATGTTGGAGCTTAGGAGAGTGAAGCTAAGACACGTGTTCAGAGAAGGAAACGGAGCAGCAGACATCTTGGCGAAAGCAGCGGTCGCGATGGAGACAAATTTTGTTGAGTTAGATTACCCTCCGAGGAGTGTTGTAGAAATTATTAGATCGGATACTATGGGTGTGGGAAAGACTAGACGTGTCACTCTGAGTAGTTAGTTTGTATTTGTTTCTCTAGTTACCAAAAAAAAATAAAAAAAATTATATATAATAATTTGTATTAAATCATGTTTAAATTCTTTTAATTTGCATATATATATATATATACGATTAAATATTATTAATTAATTGAGCATATATATTTGTGATATGTTTCAATATTTTTTAAACTAAATTTATAAATAATACGCTTTATACTTTAGAATCTATTTTGTTTAATTATCTGAATTTACTAAAAAAAAAATATTTTTTTCTTCAGATTTATATATAAATATATAATTATATTTCCAAAACAAGAAAAATGTATTCACATAAATAAATATAAATAATAAACATAGTTTGGACTCCAAGGAGAGGAACAAATAATTATTGCACCCTTTTACACGGAATAATCAACACCACACCCCCACCAATAGTAAAAAAATTAATAAATTACATCATGTGGTAAAAAAAATACCCTTTAATGATGCTTTAGAAGCAGTAAAACAAGTAAATAGTACTTGTGAAAAATAAATGCGTTAGTGAAAAGTTAACTTCTCCTTGGGCCGACCAAAAGCCCATACAAGAACTCCACGGGCCGATCGTTAAGCTCAGTATGCGCTGACCTTTGGGGTCCTCGGGCTCGGATGTCCCATGTAGGCCAGTCTCGGTGAGACTCTGACTTTCGGGCTGGGTCGTGGAGAAGGGATCGGCTGCCCATAGTATGAAGCTTGACTGAGCCCGATTCGTGGCGACAGGTTGACTTGTTCTAGTGCTTGAGTCTGTAGCTGCATCGGGTAGTCCCTCACAATACCGATACGAGGCCCGGTCCCGGTGCTCCACTTGCGCGACAAGTAGAACTCAAATTCGGGTTTATCCTCAACCCGATGGAGCTCGCTAACATCTTCCTTGGTCATCACGTTATCTCCATTGTCAGATTGGCCCGACTCGGACAGGCCCACTACGGGCCCGTGTTGTGAGACTTCAACGGGGTTAGGATATGAATTATCATCATCAATGGAACATCTCTGCAAATTAAAACCAAACCATAAGGGGAAAAATAGAACAATTAAACCAGTTAAATTGGATCTGATTCTAATAATTGGGCACTCGTATTAAAATCCGAAGTAAATATATTTAGGGTTAATTATCATAAAACAAACTGAACTTTGTGGAAAAAATTAAACAGCAAACTGAATATTATTTTTTGACAAACAACAAACCAAATTTTTGGAATTGAGCAATTAATAAACCTACCTCAAATTTCAGTTATGTTTGAAATGATTTTTCACTATTTGATAGAGTTATTAAGTTGTAATACTATTTCCTTACAATATTTCAACTAATGTTAACTTAATAATTTCATCCAATACTGAAATATTCGTTCAAACATAATAAAAATTTGAGGTAGCTTTGTTGATTGCTCAATTCCAAAAGTTCAATTTGTTGTTTGCCAAAAAATAAAGTTTGGTTTGTTGTTTGATTTTTAATCAAAATTCGTTTTTTTTTTGGTAATTAAACCATATATTTATAATTAAGTTATTAAGTAGGTAATAAATAAGTATTAATTTTGAGTCTATTTGTATTGAGTATTAATATATATAATACCTTAACGTTAGAAAGATCAACATGGTGTTCCTCAAGGAAGCTTATAAATTCTTTGAAGTTCTCCTCCGTCGGGTGATAATGACCACTGTACGGCCAAATTGCCTGCAATATACGTTCGACACATGTCTTTTCAACGACAAATAAAGTCAACCATTTCATCCACAGTCCACTCTCTCTCTCTCTCTCTCTCTCTCTCTCTCTCTCTCTCTCTCTCTCTATATATATATATATATATATATATATATATATATGTATGGCGGTAAAAAAGTGATACAACTCGTCGGTAACCGGTATATGGGTAGTATTTAGGTCGGATTTTTTGACTCACGGGTCATTTTGACACGATCCGCGAATGACCCGTGAAAACACAGGTTAGTTTTGGGTCAGAACTCTTAATCCACGTTCAACCCTTGACCCATTGGAAAATATATATTATTAAATAATAAATAGATATTTTACTTTACACGAGGGGCCTATGGATTAACCCGTGACTCATGGGTCAAATGTTTCTAGTTTTTTAACAGGTGGTGGGTCGAACAGGTCAGGTTTGGGGTACGATTCTTGAACAATACAAATACATGAGTCGTGTTTGGGTCATATGATTCCTGACACGGCCCGTGACTGACACGACTCATGGGTCGACTCAACCCGCAAATTGACACCCCTTTATATATATGTACATACCTCTAATATACCGTCACGAGCCACCAATCTTCCGGCGGCGGTGGTGGCTGCTCCGGCGAGGAAACTCGAGTGTTGAAACGTGCCCTTCTTCTTCCTACCAACGTAGAGTAATCTGGATGTGCTGAGCACGAATATCCATTTCGAATTTTCATCCGTATGGACGAGATCTCCACTTAACTTGTAAATGAGCTTTCCATCTTTTACGATCACTTGGTATGATTCTCTTTCGTTCTGCATGTATAAACCATGAATTACGAACATGTTTTTATGCGTATACAAGACGGTAAATCGTGCGTATCGAAAAACTTAAGAGTGTTATACGAAGTTATCGCGTGTTATTGTGATGGTGTTATCATACGATAAGCAAATAATATGATTATTGGGAAGTTACCGGTCCGAGATATTTGATGCATTGTCGATATAGCGGGCTACGCGGACATGTCTCGTGAACTACATCTTTGCCTTGTCCGATATCCAACCAGTAGAAGAAGGGTTCGGTGCTTTCGCTCTCGAACCATATATCGTAGTAGAAATGCAAATTGTGGCCGTATCGGTGTCGAGGGTCAATCTGCATGAACCGAAAAATGGCGTAAGAAAAAAAAAATATGGAACGTGTTGACACGTGAATACGTGTGTTAGATTAGGTTAGGGCTTACGGCTTCGAGCCAGTGTTGCAATGCGAGCTTCTGGGCTTTATCGTCTTTCGATAAACCTTTCGCAAACTGCCATATAAATTTTTCGCGTTAAGCTTGATATATATGATCACGAACATAAGCATATAAGATAGTATGTATCTAGGGCTGACAATTTCCTACTAAACACTATATCACGATACGAACATGCATGAAAAAATTGTGCTTGTGCAAACATATGACAGAGCGACAACACGAACATGATAACAAGTTTTTTTGTGTCGTGTTTAGGTATATCAGAACACATCACACACGATAACATTGATTTTTTCTGTCAACAATAAATTTGGACTTGAAAATCTATTTTTTTAATATTTTTTAAAACAAATCTCATTTAATAGCTTTTAAAAATCTATTTAGATATTTAATTCATAGAATTTGTCAATTATATATTAAAGACTCGTAAAATTTTATGTTTGAATTGATAATTCTTACTATAAACAATTCGTTATTTTGATATTTTTGCATTGAAACATATAACTGGCTAATTTAACACGGCATGAACAAGCACGAAAAATTGTACGTGTCGTGTTTGGAGGAACAAGACACGTTAAGTTTATGGTGGGTGTTCGTGTTTGGTAAGTATCACTCGATAAACGTATAAATACGCACAATAACACACACATAGACTAGTTACCCCTATACGTACCACATGACTAGACTAGTTGCCCTATAAAGTTTGAAAATTAGGGTTTTTACCTGAGCTACCCTCTTTCGGGCACGCGCCCACCGCGACACGACGGTCTGCGGTTTCTCATTGTTGTAGAACGATACTGAGCTATGACTCAAGGCAGCGTAGTTGATTGCTTTCCACCATAGCTCTTCCACTACAACTGCACAATCAGCCAAGTTTCTACGGGTTCGATAACTCTTGTAAACCTTCTGAATCTTAATCGCCGATGTTTGCTGCTCACTCGCCGGTGTCGGCGAGAAAAACACTTGTGGTTCTGGAACCGACAATGTCAACCCGATGTCCTTGGTGTCGAATCTATCTAGCTTCTTATTGGACGTGTTGGAAGCGTGTCGGGCACTTGGTTTCACTTCCAACATATGCTTCAGTGAGAATGATCTATCAAGAACCACATTATGGGGTTTGCAGCAGTTGTGGAAATGAATGGAGTTCTTCGATTTTGAGGCAACTGGGTTGGTCATGTTTGAGGTTCGGTTCAATGCTTTCGATCCAAGATTGGACGATTCCACGTATTTTGCAACAATTTCTTCCCAGGCTGAATACTGAATATAGAGAACTTTGAATCCCTCAACTTTGAAGGTATATATTCTGTTGGAAAATGGTCAGAAACTTCATATTAGATACAAAAAATGTAGTATTTTTAATCTACTATTCTAACAATAAAAAGAAAAAAATAATCAAAATTTATAAAAATAAGGGTTAAATACCAAGGAGTTACTTTGAACTTTTTGCAACGAGCTACCCGAACTTTAAAAATTCAAAACATACTAGCTCAACTTGAACGAATATACAAATAGCTATCTCCGTCCAATTTCCGTCGAAATGTTGTCAACAGTTAAAAGTAAATTGGACGGAGGTAGCTATTTGCACCTTCATCCAAGATGAGATAACTCGTTTTGAATTTTTAAAGTTCGGGTAACTTATTACAAAACGTGTAAAATTAAGATAGTTTGATGGGTATTTAACCCAAAAATAAAACATAACCCGTTTTAGAAAAGAACAAAAAGGTTGAAACTTTAATATTTTCTGTCGGAAAATCAGTCAGAAACAACTACGTAAATCCGACATCACAAACCCTGTCAGAATCTCGTTCTGTGTGCATGAATATTTTGCCAAGACCATCAAAATATACAAATATAAAACACAACCCAGTTGAGAAAACAACTAAAAGGGTGAAACTTTATAGAAATAATTACCTCTAATCAAGGATTAATGAATAGGGTTTTGCAGAAATGTTCTTCCCCTTCTGTCACGAACTAGCTTCCAATAATGATGGTTTCTGACAGTGTTTGATACTTGCTTTATATACCCAGAAAAACACACAGCAGTACCTCTGTAGTCTTTTCTACCTTTTAATGGAAGTCTAGAAGTCCAAACCCTCGTGGAAACCTTGGAACACGCACTAGCTGGAAGTCCTTGAAACCGAAGTTTGAATGAAGAACACGAAGGGTCTTGAATTCAACGATTCTTTCAAAACACGAGTGTGTGATCTTTGATGGATTCAAAGCTGCAGATATTATGCTGTTAATGGAGAGACCAGACAGACATATGAAGAAGGGAGAAGTGGAGGTTGGAAATTTATAGAGACGGTCAAAGATAAGCAGCAATAAAGGAAGCGGTTTCCATGAAAATCAACAGAGAGCTTGTCTTTTCTCATTCACATCTAAACGGGGGTTTTATTATAATATATGAATAAGTCAATTAGAACAGCCGAGTGGAGAGACTTGTGTTCTTCGAGCAGGCACAAGCTTCTGTCTCAATATATGTGTGCTGTTTTTAAATCGATCAAGGACAGCAAGTTGCGTCGACCAAAAAAAAAAGGACAGCAAGTTGCTGGGAATTAAAGACGGCCGACACAAAACTTATGTTTGTCTATAAATATGCATGATAAACAGAAAAAATTAAAGGTAGTTAAATATGAGTAAATAAAAAATATACAATTAATGAGAGAAATTTGAAATTTATTCAAATATTAGAGGTAGTATAAGATTTAACATTTTTGTATTTGCATACTATAATTATAATTGTTGAATGGAAATGTTAAAATTCGATTTTTTTCCTGAAATATACTTCAAAATTATATATTGAAATATTATCAGTTTTGGGGAAAAAATATATTAAAGTATACCGACCTGTAAATGCTATTCGCGTGTAGGTATAAAAAATATCATCCGCAAATGTCATTTGCGAATGTAAATTCTACCCGCGAATGTCATTTGCGGGTGTAGCATTAACACTCGACATTTGCGGGTGAGAAGTAAATTCTCTCTCCACTCTCTCTCCAATCAATGTTCACGCAAGTTGCATATTTGCGGCACAAGTTCTACTCGCTTACATCCGTGAAAGCTATTCACCGGTGATGTTTTTTAGAACATCCGTCAATGACATTCGCGGGTACGTTTTTTCAGTGTATTCACCCGTGAATAACATTCTTGCGTAAATATACCTTGATATTTTTCAAAAACGAAGATATTTCAGGAAGAAAAAAAAACTAAAAAGCGGACAAGTCAAATTTAACCCCTGAAATTTAGGAACCAGTTTACCTAGCTTATATAGTTTCGGGTGTAAACTATAGACTTTGATTGATTATTTCTGTAATAGAATTACGGATCTTTTTTCTTATTGAATACATTTGTTTTTACTCATAATTTTTCTGTTAAACAAATTTTATTTTGATCAACTTACTCCAATTATATACGATATTTGATCTTCTTATCTGTTGTCTTCCCATTAAAGTCCATATTTGACTACATCATCGGGACGTCGGTTTCACCATAAGATAACGTTGTTTGAAAAATTAAATGCCAGACTAATATTAAAGTTTATTTTTATGAAAATAGGTTTACACGTAAATTCTATTCGCGGGTAAATCTATTTTCATAATGGTATTTGAAGGAATGAAGTCGTTTTTTTTTTCTATTTCAGTTGGGACAAAAATTAGAGTAGAGATAAACAATCAGGGAGGACAAATATAAGTCTTTAAATGACTAAATTAAAAATTATTATATTTTTTAGAATCATATTTACATAATAAAAAAGTTGAGAAAACAATTAGGTTTGTTCATGAACTGATTGAACCTCGAACCGATTCTAAACTGAACTGAATTGTTTAAAGCAAATCAACATCTTGGCTTACTAAAAAAACTTATCTATTTAACACATAAAAATTTGATTTGGCTAGAACCAGTTCAAATTGGTTTGGTCTGTTTTCTTTATTAAAAAAAGTTTTGATTTCAATTCGGACCAAAAGGATAGACCAGACTGGTCCAAAAGCATAATCAGTCTCGTGTGATTGCATAAGAGGAAATAGTGAAATTAAAATGAGACTTTTTATAATAGTGGGTCAATTAGATGTTAGGTTGGTTCACAAAATATATGAATTTAAAGCGGTTTGATTTGAACTTAAGTATAATCTAGTATCAAAATACAAATCGGTTCGAACCGGTTTATGATTAAATTGAATCCACTTTTTTAACTGACTTACTCTACCCTTAAAAAACTAATTTGATTTTGAAACAAACTAATCATTTCAAACCACTCCAAAATCAAACCAAATTGATTAATTCAGTTAATTGAATTGAGTTTTTTTAACAAGCCTAAGAAACAATTACCCCTCATTGCATGAATATTTCACCAAGCTATACCCCAATTAATAAGCAAATATCAAAATGTTCTCAGTTTACAAATAAATACGAATTTATACCTACCCGTGACTGGTAGTTGCGGGTGGATATTTTAACGCACTACGGGAGAGGAGGCCATCACCGGCTAAAAACACCATTTGTAATGGCTGGAATATCCAGCCGTTATGATGTGACGGCTCAACTGGATTTGAGCCGTTACAGGACGAGTCGGCAGCATTATCACGGCTCAAATCCAGTTGAGCCGTCAATTATCACGGCTCAACTGACACGAGCCGCGATAATTAATTCCGCGGCTCGTTTCAGTTGAGCCGTGATAATTATTTATTTTTTAAAAAAAATAAAAATTAATTAACTCTCTCTCTCTCTCTCCCGCTCTCTCTCTCTCCCGCTCTCTCTCTCTCCGTCGTTTTCGCCGGTCCATATTACAGATACCCAGGAAGAAGATCGACAGAAGAACTACGACATACAGTTTGGTAACACTGGGTACAATTTCCTTGGTTGATTTCTCCGGCTTCCTCCTCTGGAACATCGCCTGAACTCTCGGTTGCGGCTGCCTTTCTTCTCCATCTTTCTCCTCGGAAGCTACGATCTCCGACCATAGCTCTGCATGATTAACGACTGAAAAATGGAGGGATAGGACAATTAATGATCAATCGAACTGGAGAAATATAGAAGCAGAGACAAACATACGATTCTGCAGAGAGAATTTTCTAGCTCTACCTGCTCTTGTGGCCATGGTACGGCAACCAGAAGTTGGCAGCGTCTCTTTCGAATTGCAGGTCGCCGTTCTCTTTCATCCTCGAGAATGGGTGGATAAGTCGGCGTTCTTGGTGAGCGTGATGTTGGCGGAGAAGGAGGCGAGTGCAGCATTCATGAAGGAAGGAAGAAGACGAGTGCAGCATTCGAACATGGTGGATAAGTCTCTGAGGAAGGAAGGTTTTGAATTGGTGGAGAAGAGAGGCGGGAAGTGTACTTGAAAAATATTTGAATGCATTGGAGGCATTAGCAAAGTGACATTGGGCAGTTCAAAAACGTGGAAGGCATTAGCATCGGGCAGTGGGAAAATGGTATATTATCACGGCTCAAATTCAATTTGAGCCGTGATAAATGGACTGAATAAATATCAATTGGGTAGTGTATCACGGCTCAAGCCCAATATGAGCCGTGATAATCAGACCGGCTCATTAAATTGAGCCGTCAAATAAGTCCAGCCACGGCTCAATATCAATTGAGCCGTGATAGTGAAATAAATTTGACTTATCACGGCTCAACACACATTGAGCCGTGACTGTTGGCCGTTATATGGCATCTCTCCCGTAGTGACGTTATCGTCAGTTTCACCCGCGACTCCCAGTCGCGGGTGGGTGAGTAATAATTATGAACCGCGACTCCCAGTCGTGGGCAGGGTTGCTTAAAAACACAGCAGGTCCCGCACCTGTTGTGTTTTTGGTCCCCCATCGGAAGAATCCAGTCGCAGCCTTCCGCATGAGCTCCCCCGCCTCGCTGCTGTTGTTGCACCTTCCGCGTGAGCTCCCCCACCTTCTCGCCACCGTCGCCGCGTCATCTACTTTTCCACCCACTAATGGGAGTCACGTGTTGAGTGGAAATGTAGCTGATAACGACAGTTTCACCTGCGACTGAGAGTCGCAGATAGATATAGATTCGTATTTGTTTGTAAACGGTGACATTTTAATATATTTACTTATTAATTGGGGTATATTTTGGTGAAAAATTCATCGTTGCATCTCATGATTCTCATCTTAATCTAGTATTTCATTAGGTAAACAGTGTTATTTTGAAGAAAAAATAGTAAACTTTAGAATGTCGGCAATGGAGATTACTGCCATCACCCAATTCCCATAAATGAAGTTTGGTGTGATGAACAGCTAACAGTTAAGCAGTACATGAATACGCATGCATGGTAGTATCATAGACTAGAGTATAGATGATGTGGGAATCTAGTAATCTACGATATTCATCTATATATCACCACCTCACGACAAAATTTGGTCAACTACTTTGGGTCCCACCTTCTAAAGACAACGTACAATAATTATATATGGCTATATGCATGGATGATGGAGTACACGTACACATGCATGGACATTTGACTGGACTTATCTAGAAGTAGAACAAAGGGAAATACGTTTCTTTGGTCTAAATGAAATTATGTAACAATTTAATTAGATAGTCGAATTTTAATTAAATGACTTATGTGCAGAATATATAAATATTTCCAATGTCAGTTAGAAATAGGGGTGTCAAAACAAATCATGAGTCGATTCATGGATCGTGTCAGCGACCCGTGTAATAGTATAACTCAGTTTTTGAAATTCAAAACTGACTTGCGAGTTGGTGGGTCAATCCGTAGGTCAGAATGAACCATTATGAATGATAAAAATTGAGTCAAGCTGATTCGTTTGACCCCATGATCCATAGGTATGACGTGTTCGACTCACCCTATCAAAATTTCTGATCCAGTCACTCACGTGTTATGTCAAGATTGTGACACCCTGAAATATATGAAAGCTTCAATTGACCAAAAAGTTTCGAGGGTGTTAGGTGTCGGGCTGATTAGATACCCGAGTCAAAAATTCCAACACGTGTCGGTCTCATTATAAATTATGTTGACTTTCTGTTACACCATCACATCACTTATAAATTAAAATTAAATAATAGTTTATCATGAACTTATCCAGATATAATATTATTATACAAGTTTAGTTGTTTTTTCAACTCGGTATTTTATTTTACCGGAAATCACAACAAACCGTGATAAAGCTCACGGGAGTTTAAACATTACAATGTTTAGCTAATAATAATAAAAGAGGGAGTTAGGGTCAGGTAATACAATAATTTAGATCCACATAATTTATTGTTTGTTTGATTATACAGTCTGTACACTTATTAGCAGCTTTTTGAAATGCATTCCATTCTATTTGGTCGATCTGGTTTACAAGTGTAGTTATGTTCGTAAGAAGCGCAGTAAACCTCCAAGATAATGCGCATTCTCTTATTTGGTTTATAACCACACTTGAATCCGACTCGATTTCCACGTCGTGTCTTCCATGTTCGACAGTGAGTTTCATCCCTTCTAATATTGCTGAAGCCTTTAATACTTCCATTGCGTCACCACGTCATCGACGATTCATTCCACCTACTATTTCCACGTCGTTTTCCTCTCGAATTTCTGGCAATTACTACTATTCCACCCATCCTTGTTTGGATACACCATGAGACATCGTATAATTAGATCTTCAATAAACCTAGACGATTCACATGTGTAGGTTTATTGAAGATCTAATTATTTTAATAAATATAACACATGTATGTTGATATTAGTGACAACTACATTACCAAATGAATACATCATATACTTTTTTTTAAAAAATATTCTGATAAGAAGGCAGTTAATGATATATATAAACACTAAAATACCATTTATGGCATAATGTTTGAATCAAAATTAAGTTTTTCTTTTTAAGCTGTGACTCGTACATACACAAGTGGAAAATAAATAAATTTCAAGTGCATGTTTCTTACATTTCACTAGAGCTAGATAGTACTATAAACTCCATAATAAGAATAAATCTGTAAATATATTATCGATATAATTTACTGCATATTCTTTATAAGATTTGGATTGTCTAAAATGATTTTCCGACCATAATCTAACTTTGAATATATTGAACGAAATGAAAATTCCGCGATTCGATTATTCTTTGACTCCTTTCTACTTTATTATATAGTTGGCAGAAAGATGTTTGATTACAAAAGATAGAGCGCGGTGTTTATCAATGTTCTCTTATTTCCAACTATTGCAGTATTGTATAGCAGTAGGGGTGACAATTTCTGACACGACACGACACGATCTACTTTAAATCGTATATGGATTTGACATTAACGGATCACATGTCTAAACAATTCTTATACTAAACAACTCAGATCTGCGGATATCTGTATAAACACGATTAACTAATCGTGTATAATCATGTCGTGTATACCTGTGACACGAATAAAGACACGATTAACTAATCGTGTCTAATGCCGTGTCTAATCGTGACACATTCAAAAAAAATTATAAAATTAATGTTTTTCGTGTTAATCGTGTCGTGTAACGTGTCGTTTCGTGTTTAATCATGTAAATCTGTATCAATCAGGTCGTTCTTAATCGTGTCGTGTCGTTCTTAATCGTGTTTAATTGATTCGTATTGTGTCGTACCGTACCGTGTCGTGTCGTTATGTTTTTTGTTTTTTAATTTCCAAGAAAGTTAATCGTGTCCCGTGTCGTGTCACGTGTGATCTACTACTTAATCATGTCGTGTTCGTGTCTGATGTTTTGAGACACGTTTAGAAATTATCCGTTTAGACACGAAACATGTTAAGACACGACACGATTAATAACACGATACGATTAGACACGACACGACTCGATTGCCACCCCTATATAGCAGTTTAACAATATGATGTAATCGTTCATCGCTTTAGTCCTTAATTATAATTTTCATATTCAAACTTTAGGAATGAAAATATATTCATGATCAACATGTTACCTCTTACAAGCTATTTTAAATTATTATTTTTATTTCGATCTGAACTAATATCGATATATTTAATTACTGATAATAGTTATGTACAAAAAAATATATAATTAGGAACTCACTTATCTAGGTTTTTAAATCGGTCGAAAATGATATTCTTTTTAAATTATTTGACTTGACCCTCACGCATAAGAATATTAAAGTGACGACCAAGAAACTTGAAATTTCTTGGCAAAATCAGACGAAGACGTTTCTAATTATAATTGTGTTTTTTGGTCATATGTCGTATTTAGTAACATATTAACGGTTGCTGTTGGTGATGACTTGACTCTTCTTGCCTGCTGAATGGGAAGAAAACTAGAAAAGTCAGCGACCAGGAAAAATACATTGTCGAATTATAGCATGATTTGTCTAATATACTTAGTTACAAAGAGAAAAAAAATGGAATAATCATGACTGATAATCGTGACTAGACTGGTCCAAAAAATGTAATAGTTTATAAAATGATTAAATAAAAATTAACAAACTAAATTATTATGTATGAATAGTTCACTAACTGAGAAAAACAGTTGAGCTTATATAACTTTGTAATTTTTAGTTTGATTTATTGTTTTTATGAGTGAGATTTATTTAATTTGGACATTCACATTATTTGTTTAAATGGTGAAATAATACTTTATTAGTTGAATTTTTTGAATATATGAATAATTTGTTAGTTGATTTTTAACTATAGAAGTCGGGTAGCTAAAATTATGATGTAAGAACAGACTTTTCGCTAAATATTTTTCGTGACATTTTTGAAAGACATGAATTAGAAATATATATGCATTTTTCATCCAAAACTAACCATCATGGATGGATGGATCTATTAAGGCGTGATGAGAATCACGAGTAATTTCTCTCCATCATCCAGACCGGTTAAGGCCCAATAATCCGAGTAGTAATAGTGAGATTGATAATTTTTTACAAGACACAATAAAATGACATGTAACTATATGAGTTTAATTTTAGGGTTAAATATCAAGTAACTACTTGAACTTTGGACGTCTTGCAAGCTACCCGAATTTTGAAAATTTAAAACGGGCTAACTCAACTTTGAAGAAAGTGCAAATAGCTATCTCCGTCCAATTTTTCGTCAATTGTCGTTGGAAAGTCGTCCAAAATTGGACGGATGGAGCTATTTGCACCTTCTTCAAAGTTGAGGTAGCCCGTTTTGAATTTTCAAAGTTCGAGTAGCTCATTGCAAAACATCAAAAGTTCAGATAGCTACTTGGTATTTGACCCTTAACTTTAATATATTTCATATCTAAACAACTCTTAACTAGTGTGGGCTCAACGCATTCCGTGTTTAAACAATTATTATATGTTTAGACATAATTAATAATAATGTTTAAATAATTATGATCCGCTTAGAAGAAATCGAAGCCCTCGTCTCATAAGACAGAACCGTGGAAGAGAGTTGGAGAAGGTATGCTCTTCCTTGGCTCACAAGAAAGATTGTAAATGATATTTGAAGGTATGTCCTCTAACCAATCTATCGATCTAATTAGAGGCAATAGTCTAGATTAGACGTGGTTTATCAAACTGGCTATGTATCCGATTACCATAATACTAAACTAGACACTTGTTAATTTCACAGTAGGTTCGGTTTGATCCGCCAGATTTAGGTCATGAGGATAACACTTAAAAGATTCGATTCAGAAACAAGCAGACGCTCCGTTTAACTACTAAACCCTACCCAAATCAACATACCTGACTTTTAATATGATGAGAAAACTGTGCAAAAGCCATTTCTTGGAGATGAAGAAACTGGCACAAGGTTGAAGAATGAACAATCCAACCTTTGTAGGACGCTGCTAGCTTCATGATGAAGTGCTTTTAGAGAACCTATTTTCAAGAAGGCCTGCAACAAATATCGGCTTAATCTTTCATTTCCAGAAAGAGAGGAGAAATTTACTCTTTCTATGATAGGAAATGCAAAATCACCTTATGTTGTCAACCCGGTCGGCTGCTCCACCAATCCATCAAAACAAGTCGATCCACAATAATCTTTCCTAAGCAAAACCTCTAATTCTAAATATATCTGTGTATCATTCACCACATCTGCATCTTCAACCACCACATTATCACCAAGTAGTTGCTCAGTCATATCAGAGAGATTGGTCCTTTGTTCATCAAAGAGCTCAGTGGCGGGGTCAGGGTTGGGGGTGAGAAGCTCCTTCTTGTTGGCTTCACCATCTTCACTGCCTTTCTCTGTCCTCTCCCTTTTCTTGTTCATCAAATGCTGCACACAGTTCAGATATTTAATGGCCTTAGCTAGGTTGAGAAACATCCGTTGGTGCCTGCAGTCTGTGAAGCTTATGCACTCTTCCATGGTGTTGAGTTCGGCCCTAGACACCTCCTGCTGCTGTCTGAGTTTAAGGATTTCGAGCCTCATCGCTTGCTTGTCTCTCTTGAGCATCTCGAGTTCGACCTCAATGTCTAGTGTCTTGTTATCTGAATGAGGTGTGCAGATATGTCCTTGTCGGAGTCGATTGAATGGAGATTTCCTCTTGATGTTCTTCAGCAAGTGCTTATTCCCTCCTTGGAAAGCTTCGTTTGCAAATTCCCATCTATCTGAATCGACCTTCTTGAAACCCTGGATCATAGTGATACCATTTTGTTGTGTTAGTGAATCAAACTTCAGCTAGACCGCTAACACAATTGTTTACTCCAAACACACACAAAAGAATAGTTTACCTAATCAAGATTTAATAGTAATCCAACAATAGACCTCGAAATTTGAAACCACTTAACCAACTATTAGGATTGAGGACTAGAGGATGGCTAACATTTAGCTCTGACCAATAAGTTCCTGAAATAATTCAAATCTTTTGTTCAATAGATAAATGCTTCGATTTCACCAACCGCTACATTCGATTCAACCTCTAATTTGAAATCCAATTCTATGCCCTGAAATCTTAGCAGACCAAGTCATCAACTCGGAAATCATATTTTATGATGATTCCACAAAGCTTAAACAGTTCGAAATTTGAAACAGCATCAACGCAAACAGATTGCACAAAATGAAAGAGACCACCAGTTGAAGCAGCTCTTACGTAAGTGTTAAGTTGCCGAATGAAGCTAGAGAAGTTGCTGTGCTTGAAATACTTGGGGAGCAGATCCTTCGAGAACTCATGCTGATCCCACACGACGAAGCTGTTCCGATTCACGCTCCAGGAAACGACTCCGTCAGTCTCCGGATCTTCCACCATCTCAAACGTCTTCTTTAGGAAAGGCGGCGGTCCGGCTTCGTGCAGCCCTTCCATTTGTCGGAACCACCACTGAACAGGTCGAGGACGACGATCCAGACCGGATGCCACGGTGATAACCGCCGACATCGACTGCCTCCTCCATGCTTGTAACCGTGACATCTTCTTCTCCCTCGAGCCTTTTCTCACATTAATTACAAATTCCACTAGCAGCTGGTATTTAACACAAAATTAAATCCTCTATTAAAGTTAAACAAAACAACTTCTAAAATGATCAAACACTCACAAAGTAGTCATCTCATAAGAAAGAATGCGTTGAACTGCTACGTCATGTTCTATATAATTCCTTATTGTACAACATTGTCACTTGATTATACCTCAAATCCGATCTCACTTCCTCCGTCCATATCAAATCTCCAACAGAAGATTTCGACAACTTGTATTCACTGCTGCAAGTAACTGCAAAAGAGATTTTACCTAGAGTGAGGCAATAGGCAAATCTAACCACCCGAAACCGTGCCAATCAACTTTTTATTATAAAAGAAAAAAAATGCATTTACAGGTTAAATTGGTCAGAAAGCTACATGCCAATGATCGTCTCCAATAATCAATCCATAACAGTAATCTGCAGATAAATGCAACAAAATAGCATATATTCAGTCAAGGATAAGGAAGCAGACCGAATCAGTTAGCAGCTAATTATGCATTCACAATAAATCCACAGTTCAAAGAAAAATAAAAATTGCTCACAGTTTATTCTGGGCGTCAGCTCGAGCTCTATTTGTCAGTTCATCTTTCTTCACTGTCCATAGATATCTCAATGGGGGGCATCAGATAGACCCCTTCGATGCTACTTACACTATACAAGGTGAAATTGCTGCTACCTTTTTCGACCCATGCTAGCCAAGAAATCTAAGATCTTCAATGCCTTATCACTATCATCATCTTCACCACCACCACTACTTTTTCTTTTAATATTGCTTACGGAAGAACTTGTGACCTCATCTGCTCCAGCTGAGATGTTCTTCAGCACTGTCGTTTCCTTTTCCCACCTAGCAGCAAATGCTAGTGTGGAGGACAGCGCCTTCTGAGCCGAGTTTGTAATGTTTTTGTGAGGAAGCAGAGTGCAGCAGGTTGAAGACTGACCAGAAGAAGAAGAAGGAGAAGAAAAACCCAGCACTAACGATTTCAAGCTCAAATTTTCAAGTTTATTGATACACTGATCTCCTTCAACAGATGGAGGAGAAAACAGATTCGTCACGGGTAACTTAGTTTCCATCAGCACTTCAGCTGGTTCTTTTGACTTTCCTTTTTCATCCACAGAACTCAAGAACAAGCTACTTAATTTTGAGCTGCTGTAAGGGCTATTGTTCCGGCCAAAAGAGAGAAAATTTATACCTTTGGGGGCTGATGATGGCTGAATCTTCAAATTTTCAGTCAACTTTTGTGCTGAAGGTGATAACGTCTCGGCTTTTTGATTCACAATTATTCCACCTCCAACCTCTGAATTCCTGCCAAAAAATAGGAAATTTAAGCCTTTCGGTGCTAATGATGGCTGGGTCTTCACATTGTCATCCAACTTTTGAGTTGCGGGCAAGGAAAACTCAGCTGTTTGCTTCACTAATTCAGATTTCACTAGAGAGGAACTTCCGACAGAGGTAGAACTGCTTATTTGAGATTTAACCATATGTGACTGTGCTGTACACTGACCCATAGCCTTGAAAGAAATTCCCAGATTTTTCACCGCGTTATCAGCAGTATTCTTTGAAGAATCCTCTATTTTAGGCTGTTTCTGAGGTTTCAACATATCTGCTGATGATGAAGGCTTTGGTCCTGGTTTAGAAGCATCTGTTCCAATTCCTTGATCTTCCTTTGATACCAGCTGAATAATTTTTTTATCGGAATTAGACATGAAAGATTGGCAGAAGATGAAAAGAAGGCCCAGATGTAGTTTTTTGGATTGAATGCAGTGATTGTTAAGTGCGATAAAGAAATACCGTATGTGAAAACAGACAACTGTCACCTCTGCCGCAAAAACCTTTGGAAGTGTAGTTTGTACAGGGATACTTGGAGAGGTCATGATCAAATGGACAATCATCTCCTTTCATGCAGCACTGGCGTGCAAAATGACCGCATGGCTGCATCATCAGCAAAGTAATTGTTAGAGAGATTATTTTCCTATAATAATGACTGCATTTCCACATTGATTTCACAACATTAGGATATTATAAGTTCTTTATGCCCGACTCTTACATGTGGGGAGGAGATGTTGGAGAAAATGCATAATGGATAGTTGAAATACTTGCAAAGTTAAGCATAAAGTTGGTCTTTTGTCAAAAGGCTAATCCACCATTACCTTAGATTTTGTCAGAGGCACTGCATCATGGGAAAACTTGCATTTTTCTCCCTGTAGAGCACAACAAAAGACATTGACAGATTTAGCTCATTAAAAATAAATGAAAAGCTTGCTGACAGTTTGGGCAATTTATTGCATCATTCTTAAGACTTAACAAGCAACAGCTGCACAAAGTTGGACATGCAATATACTTGACAAACTCATTGCAGACGTTACGTATTCAGTTGGAGTTGGTGGTTTAAGTTCGGGAGCATTGTACAAACAACTAGGGAAACGGACAAAGGTGGACACGATCATAACTAGTATCTGTAGAACCTAATATTCTGTTTGGATACTACTTACTGAAGGAAACGGGGCAAGAAGGAGATATCTGTAGGACGGACAAACCGCTCATCTCTTTATATGGATAAGACTAATGATGACTGATCAAAGCAAATGGAAGGACAAATATCTATGCTAATGTACCATCTCATTACCGTATGGCGTATACCATAGAAAGAAAAAGATGATAAAATTATAGTTCTTTTATAAAGCTATAACACATGATGTTATTTTGTCATTGACTAATAATAGATGAAGCTATAGAGCTCGATATTGTTTTGGAAATGAAATGAATAAGATCATAGTACCTCATAGCATCTTCCGTTGAGATAATGACGGCAAATTACCACCTTTTTTGGCATCACCACTGGCTGCAACTTCAATCTCTTGACCCCAAGCTTTATGTTTTTCTCTGCTCTTCTCTTTCGTTCCTTTTGCTGCAACAATGAAATAATGCAAGGACTTTTTCATGAGAAAAAGAATGCCATATAAACAAGCTAATCATGGATCACAACTGAAATGTATTACACTGTCATTATTATATTCAAAATAAGCAATAGTGCAAGACATCATTGAGGCATGTAAACTTATACCTTTTTCTTGACCTTTTTTTCTTCAGAAATAGGACCACGCTTTTTCTTTATGCCGTTGCCATCCTCCTGCCGCAGAAGAGATGAGGGTCATATCAGTTACGTTCAAGGACACAGTCTACCAATTGTAGAAGTGCTTAAGAAGAAACAAATATGTTGAACCCCGCTATGAGCTAAAATCCCATCACTAATTGGTTTTAGAATGAAACTCCTTTTGTAAAAATGGTTGTTTTTTGTTTGTCCATTGATTTTGGTTCAGTCTGATGTAGAATTTTTTGTATCAAAATTTGGTTCCGATTGACGGTGTTGAGTCGTGTCGTTTCGCGTTGTAGATTGTGTTGTTTCCCATTTACTCAACGTACCAAATTTGTACGGGTTGGGCATGAACATGAGAGTTGAATTGTTTGTTAAAAAAAATAAGTCTCAAACCGTCTGGATTAAAAAGTTATTGATGTCATGCCTTAATCAAAGAGCTCTCACCGTGCGGGGAATGTTGAATCTCATTGTGAGCTACAATTCGAAATCGGTTGGGTTTAGAAAAATTAAGCACCATATAAACAATGGATTACCTCCTCCTATAAAAAATTGGATTTATGATGGAACCTCATTTGTATAAGTGGTTTCTTTTTATTGGTTTTGTCTCAGTCCAATGTAGAGTTTAACAAAAATAAAGGATAAGAGGCAATCTAAATGTTGTATCACTAGTAGCATAAACAGTTCTTTAATGCAATATAGTCAAGTTTAAGAAATACCTTCTTCAAATTAAGTCCTTGCTTGGTACTTCTGCTTTCCTCAATAATATCCCCATAAAATACTACACTATTCGAACGAGGTTGCTGAGATCGATCAACTACATTGGGTTGACATTCAGGTGCTTCATCGGTGTCATCGACTTTCACTTTGTCCTCTCTACCAACATTAGAATCAACAGCCATGGCAAATGAATCAGTGGACTCCAAGTTTCTGATATTAGCTTCATGCACTGTGACTGCATTTATTTCTGTGTCAAGTTTTTCACTTTGCGACCCAATATTTTCTAAATGCAAGGTAGATAACACTTCGGCCTTGATGATATCAGAAACTTCACCCTCCTCAATTTCTCCCGATTCGGTTCTATTTCCTAAATCCGAAGGCTGCATAGAGATCTCTTTACTCAGGGTAATAATTGATTGACAGGCTAATTTATTATCCTTCAATGCAGTGCAAGCATTCATAATATTGTCGTGATCATATGCAGTAACATCATTTACAAGCATTGCTAACTCATCAATCATCATCTTCTCCTGTCTGCAATCATTATTTCGAAAATTAGTTTCTTCATTTTTCCAATATCCTATACTTTCCCTTTTCTTCAATTGATTTTTATTATCTTCAGCATTTAAGATGTTTGATATCTCATCCAATCCCATTCGGGAGTCCATAGACCTGTTTTCATGTGATCCACCCCTTTCAATACTCTCGTCGGACAAAGTTTTCAACTCACCACCGCATCCTGACACACTCTCATTGCGGACTCCAATATCCAAATTACTCTTATCAATAACTACTTCTCTCATTAATGAGACTTCAATAACATCATCTAAAAGGGCTTCTACCTCGTTGATCATCAACCTTTCCTTACCAGAATCATTATTTTGGAAATTAGTTCCTTCATTTACCCTTACCCCATAAGCCAAATTATCCCTTTCCTTTAACAAAACTCCATAATCTTCAGCATTGAAGATGCCCGACTTCTCATCAGATGCTACTTCAGCCTCTCTAGATCTGTGTTTATTACTCTCATCCGCAACTTCTAATGTAACAATCTCAGACACACTGTGATCTGATGAACCAAATTCACCATGATTAAAAACTACCATGTTGGTGTTATCCTCAAGAACATCCAACTTGGATACATCTGATCCACGTGATTCATCGTGGTTACAAAGTCCATTACTCTCATCAACATCCATTGCTTGTGCAAATGATAAACCCTTGTGCTCCAAGACATCTGAATTGTCCAACTCATCATGCTCAGAGACTCTACTCTCTTTAACAACTTCCCCTCTTGTCGATGACAACTCACCATGAATACAAACTCCTTCACCGTCAACAACCTTCTCTCTCGATGAGGACTTCTCTGGCTCCGTAACCTCTGATAAGTGTAACTCACCTTTATTACGAGCTCCCTTTTCAGTACTACTCTCATCAATATCCATTGCTCTTGACGATGAAAACCTCTTTGGCTCAACAACTGATATGCACAATTCACCATGATTAGAAACGCTTTTGTCATCTACACTCTTCAAGCTCTCTGGCTTGGTGAGATCTGGCACTTCCAATTCAGTGTTCCTTACCCTCTTTTCGACATTAGTCAGATCGATAACTTTCTCCCTCCCTATAGACAAACTCTCCGTCTCCAGGACATTTGATCTGTTCAACTCTCCATGATCATTACCTCCTTTATCATTAATTTGCTCCGGCGAACTGAAAATATTCTCATCAAACGAGAGTGTATCTATTGAATGGAAACAAACGACAATCAGCACTAAATAATATTGATAAACCAGCATTTTGGTGTAATTACCATAACCTAAAGCGAAATTAACGATAATACTGTACAGAAGAGATTGAAGCCTTACCTAGACTATGCTTGTATGGGACAAACTTAACGAGGCGACCGGAATGTATCTGGTCTCCGTAGAGGGAGAATATCTGAGCTAAGACTTGGTTGGTCTGGCTCTTGAGCGGCGACCTCCGGTGAGGACGAAGGAACTTCATGGAGAAAATCCGCGAATCCTCCATCACCGTGCAACGTTTTCCAGTGACCACCCCAACTCTCCTTCCAAACAGCAACCGCCACAAGGCACTGCAAAACCGAACGACAGTCGGTCGATGGCTGCGGTTCAAGTTTAAACCGCGAAGACAGTTTTTTCGATTTTCGGCCAACACCGCGAAGCCAGAGTTCACATCACAATCGAAATTTCGATGATGGGTTGGGTTTCGGACTAAATTTCGCATCTTGGACCGGCGGTGCAGAGCGGACGTGTAAACTTTAAAGCGGTAAGGCTACCGTACCAGTGAACGGTTCATCTGGTTCAACCGGGCTCGAACGGACAGATGATCTAGTGATCCATCAATAAAAGGGTTAAATAACAAATTATTAGTTAAAATTATATTTAATGTGCAAATTGTTAACTATTTTTTTTCTTAGTAAAGCTAGTTAAACTTTTAAGTAAGATAATTTTTGTAGCTTCATCAAAATTTTATGAAAAAATAAATTATAAAAATTATAAAGTAACGTTACCATGATAAAATAACCTCAAATTTTATGTTAATCATGTCATCAGGATAAATTTATTATATGTCACAAATATCAAAACTTTTCATTGTGGGTTGAGCCTCGACAATTGTTCTCAATTGAAACATGGCTGTTATTTTTGGATGTGTCCTTATAAATTTAATCTGCTTATCTTATAAGTAAGTGTCTGAATTCGAGTAACTCATTGTACATCTTTTTCACTATAAGATGAATTTCATCTATCCCACTGGATCCTTGCTAAGATCTTTTACAGTCTCACGTCGTCTTTTCTTATTATTCATATGTTTTTGTATTTAACGAACTTCTTTACGTACCTTCTTACAAGACTTAGCATTACCCTTGAGTATATGAATCTCACCCCCATAAGATGGTTTGATATAATGGGCACATTACAATGTTCTTCGTTTTACAGTATTAGTCTCATTCACTATTTTATAATTCCCCCAGGTAGATTAGTTTTTCCTCTAGTGCAGTTCTCATTCACAACGTTCCCTATTGAACCATTTCTATATGCTTGTTGGTAGGGCTGATCATGTATTGTCCGGTCCGCTCTCGGAGGCAGGATTGAGATCAAATTTGTGGTCTTGTCTTCTGTAAGACTGAGACCGAGACCGACTTCAGTCAAAAAAGTATGTCTGAGTCGGTCTTGCTTGATTCAGACCGGTCTTGGTCTTGAATCAATTTTTTTGTCAACCCCCCCATCTCGTTGGGTCCAACGAAAAACTGCTTATGATTCGACATGTTGGTCTTTTTTAATCACCCCTACTTGTTGGTCTTTGGGAAGAACCGAACCATTCGACATGTTGATTCACTATCCGACCGGTTCAATCGACGATCCGGTCTTGATAACATTGGTTGAGAGTGTTTTGAATAACTATAAAACGTATAGGGGTAGAAATTAGAATAACTATTTTGATACGCAAGGGACAAAAATGCAATTTAATCAAACCATGTCTGCCGCTCTGAGGATAAAAGGAGTCGAAGAGAGTGCCTAAGAGAAGCGTCGATTGCGGTTGCTCTATCCCTTCAACTCCCAATACATTCTAGGGTTTCTCCCTGCCGTCTCTCCGCCATGAGCAGCAACAAGGATACCTTCCAGATGGCCGATCTCACTGCTGGTGACTCATAGACTCTAATTTCCAGTGCTTCTTCACTGTTGTAAGCATGTTAATTTGTTTTCTGCTGTGCAGCTTTAAACGAAGGGGATCGAGCTGACCTTGTTACTGCACTAAAGGTCGGTATTTCTCTTGTTTGAATCTACTTAGCAATTACTGTCCTTGAGTCTATGATTGTTTGAGTTGTTTTGGGAACTCGTCTGTTTCAACCAGTTGCGCCTGGGATTCTGCTGTTATTTCTTATACAATTAACTGTTTGGCTTCTTTTGGTCGGAAATGTTTAGGATTATGTGTTAATCGAATGTTGGTTGTATTGGTGTTTTGCAGAATAAGCTTCAGAATTTGGCTGGGCAGCACTCTGATGTGCTGGAGAGCTTAGCACCAAATGTGAGGAAGCGTGTTGAGGTTCTCAGAGAGATCCAGGCAAGTCCACTTGTTTGTTCTGTGTCCATGCTAATTCAATCATGGTCCCTTAAATATTTTAAGATAAAAGCCCCGATTATAGTTGTGTTATACGCGTCCATCCATAGTAGTTGTCCTGTATACATTTAGCAATAACCTATCCATAATATTTTCCGTTGCAAAGAAATTTCAGTTATTTTCATATTTATCATCTTGGAATAAGTTCTACTGTTCTGCCTGAGTAATTTCTCCTGGTTTTGAATCTCTCTCATCATAGTCCAACGTGTTGGATGTTAAGCTTTTGTTTAAGTGCGTGAGCTTTTGTTATAGTTCATACTTGCTTTCTACTTTGATTGGTAGACAGTTTGAAATGCTGATATTGTCTTGATCTAAATTGCAGGGCGAACATGACGAGTTAGAGGCAAAGTTCTTTGAGGAGAGAGCAGCTCTTGAAGCTAAATATCAGAAACTTTACCAACCTCTTTACAACAAGGTATTGTTTTTATTGTTATTCACATGACAAATGGGCTTTTTATCCATCAGAGATCTCTTAGCATTTTCCATGGTTGGTAAACTCTTCCTGTTTGGAATAATTGTAGAGATTTGAGATTGTGAATTGTGTCGTTGAAGTTGAAGGGGTCCCCAAAGAGGCCGAAAAGGATAAAGCTGCTGATGGTATTTTTTTTATTTTTTACTATATGATATGTCAATGCCTAGATAACGTATTTAGTATCTCTCTCCAGTGGTTTATTTATTTATTTAAAAAAATCCTGGCAGAGAAAGGTGTGCCTGACTTTTGGCTTAATGCAATGAAGAATAATGAAGTACTGTCTGAGGAGGTTAGTGTTTTTAGTGATAATAATTCTTCATTTTTGGTGCTACTCTTAGTTTTTTTGTCTGATTTTTATTTTTATTGGTATGAAATTAGATATCTGAGCGTGATGAAGCAGCCTTGAAGTATCTTACAGATATCAAGTGGTCTAGGGTAGATGATCCTAAGGGGTTCAAGCTAGAGTTCTTTTTTGAGACGAATCCCTACTTCAAGAATTCTGTCTTGACTAAGATCTATCACATGGTTGATGAAGATGAGCCAATCCTTGAGAAAGCTATTGGGTAGTTCTTTTTCTTGCTCATCAATTTTGGAGCGGATTTTTAGTGGACCTCTTTAGAACCTTGTGATGTAACATATATTTGGTGTTGTAGGACGGAAATTGAATGGCACCAGGGAAAATGCCTAACTCAGAAGATTCTCAAGAAGAAGCCCAAGAAAGGATCTAAGAGTGCAAAACCCGTCATCAAAACTGAAAACTGTGAAAGCTTTTTCAACTTCTTCAATCCTCCTCAGGTTCCTGATGATGATGAAGATATTGATGAAGACACAGTATGTATTGTAGTAGCTCAATTTTCAATGAATTGCTGATTTTCTTTTAATCCCAGAAATGAAGTGTCAAACCTGTTACTGCAGGCTGAGGAACTCCAGAATCTAATGGAGCAAGATTATGACATCGGGTTAGTCCCCTTTATCTGCAAGTTCAGTATCAATTGTTTGTTTGCTTATTTATGATTTTATATATCATGATTTGGACAGGTCTACAGTTCGGGACAAGATCATACCCCATGCAGTGTCGTGGTTCACAGGAGAGGCAATGCAAGGAGATGATGATGACTTTGGAGAATTACTAGATGATGATGAGGAAGGAGATGATGATGAAGATGAGGATGATGATGAGGACGATGATGAAGAAGAGGATGATGAAGAGGATGACGAGGAAGAAGTGAAGAAATCAAGAAAGAAGGTAGGTTTAAGCTAAAATCATCTCCATTTTTCACCCTTATGTCTCTTGAGCCGATGCTAACATTTTTGTTCAACTTGGGTTGTTGAATGGCAATGCAGACATCATCTGGTCACAAGGTATAGAAAACAAAACTCTACCTGCATTACTGAAATACTGCAAAACTGCGACTTCATTCATTCATTCATGTTATATAAGTGAGGTGAGGTTGTTTATCGCAGAAGGGTGGAAGAGCACCGGCTGTTGAGGGTCAGCAAGGCGAGAGGCCACCTGAATGCAAGCAGCAGTGATAAATGAAATGATATTTTTTCTGTCGTTTCCTGAGTCCCTGTTAGAGGGATGCGATGAAGATCTTTAGTTGTTTCAATTTGTTATTTTGTGGGGTACCTGATTTTGTTGGCGAGCAATGCAATTTTGGGTCTGGATTTGATATTTTTCACATTTCTTGGTTGGTGTTAGCCGGTTTAGGTGTGGCTATTGCCTATTGTCATATAATTAGTCGTTCTGAGACAATTCTTATTATGTTGTAATGTTAGTGAACCGCATGAAAAATATAATTTCATCGAGGTTTTTTAGTGGGAGATCGTATTTGTAAGGGTGAAATGCCAAACCGGTCTGGTTGGATTGTTTTTCATACTGTTAATATCTTTTCATCCGATTCAAATCCAATGTATCAGCTTAAGAAAGAAGTCTCGAACCTAGTAATTGGTATATACTTCTGTGGTAAAAAAAACACACAAAAATTGGTATATACTTCATACTTTCGTTAATATATATATATATATATATATATATATACTTTTACGGTAATTTGGAACTGTGATTTGGACTGTAATTTGAGTTTGTATATTTTGGAATTTTATGGTTTGGACTGTAATTTGGAACTGTTTGTGTGTTGGAACTGTAATGGATTGTGTAACCGAAAAGAAACAGGTTCCTAATAGGATACCCGGAACCGTTTGTACAAACAGGTTCCAAATAGGTTTCAGTTTTAAAATTAAACGAGTATGTTTCGGTTCTAAATTTATATACCTGTATTAAATTGAATAGTTTCCGAAAACCCTTAAATTTATAAGGTACCCAAAACTGATCGCACCTATTTTTTATTGGGCACTGAGCCTAAAATTAAAAATTCACTTTTTTTGTACTTATTTAAAAATTGAAAATGGCCCAAATTTTCTAAATGTAGAAGAAAAGAAACCCTAATCTGTCGACTCTTCGGAAGGCTTTTCTTTTTCCCTCCTTTCCCGTTGGTTTATTCTTGACAACCGTACCTTCTCAACTCCGTTCGTCAGCCTCTGCAGCAGCAAGTTGGTTCGTCAAGGTTCGTCTTCATTCCCTATTCTCGCCAATATCTTCACTAAATTAGTCGTTTGTGTTGTTTCTGCAGCTGTTCT
This sequence comes from Chamaenerion angustifolium, assembly GCA_946814005.1. Classification (NCBI taxonomy): domain Eukaryota; kingdom Viridiplantae; phylum Streptophyta; class Magnoliopsida; order Myrtales; family Onagraceae; genus Chamaenerion; species Chamaenerion angustifolium. The sequence goes on along the minus strand of OX328278.1, from coordinate 266,930 downwards.
ACGAAGCATTTGATGTTATTTTATGGCTAAAATTGCATTTTTTGTCCTTTTCATTCTTCGCTTCTGGTTTTTTCAGCTAGGGCGTCAGAATGCTCGTGCTGTTTGAGACTCCAGCGGGCTTCGCCCTTTTCAAGGTGTTGGATGAGGGCAAACTCTCCAAAGTTGAGGTGAGCAATGGCAACTTTTTTTAAAGTTTCTTCTTGAATAGGTATGGTTTTCGCAGTCGCTTAATTTGAAATGTGAAGAAGACTAACAATGACTTTATCTGAGTAGTTCTGAAATTTAAGAAATCAGTAATCTGTCTCCAAGTTGCCATTTTCTTCTCATTTCTGTCCATCTTTAACTGAAGGGGACTTATCTTATTGATTGTCATTCAAGTTGCTAAAGTCACCTCATGGGTCGTAATTTTTTTCTTGCAGGATTTGTGGAAGGATTTCAACAATGCTGACTCTGCTAGACAGGTCTCTCACATGATTTCCTACCTTACTTTAAAGCCCAACTCTTTATTATGTTGATTGCCGTACTACCTCTCAGCTGATTTTTGACTGGATTCAGGTCTGGTAATGTCATTTTCATTCTCGTGTTCAATCTTGACCTTATTTTCAATTTCTATTGAAGTATAGGTTGTGAAACTTAAAGCTTTCTCAAAGTTTGAGAATACAGCAGAAGCTCTCTCAGCTGCAACTTGTTTGATTGAAAGCAAACCATACAAGGGTCTGCGCAAGTTCTTACGCACTCACTGTGATGGTGAGACATTAGGTGTGGCTGATTCAAAACTTGGAAATGCAATCAAGGAGAAACTGGTATTATTAATTACACTCCATCTCCTCTTAATTGTTACATTCGAAATGCTTTATTAGTTCACAAGCTTGGTGACTAATTTATGTTTCTTATTTTCTTGCAGCAAATTGATTGTGTGCATAATAATGCTGTTATGGAACTGATGCGTGGTGTTCGAAGTCAGCTGACTGATCTCATCTCGGGTCTAGCTGTTCAAGATTTGGCTCCAATGAGCCTTGGTTTATCTCATAGTCTTTCTAGGTATAAGCTGAAGTTCAGTGCCGACAAGGTACATCTTATCTCTTACCCCATTTTCTTAATTCTTTAATTTAATTGTTGCACATTATGCATGTGTTTCGTCATTTCGATCTCTATTAATAATGGTTTGCTTCTTCTTATTCACTAGGTGGATACAATGATTATTCAAGCTATTGGTTTGCTTGATGATCTTGACAAAGAGCTCAACACCTATGCCATGAGGGTACGGGAGTGGTACGGGTGGCATTTTCCCGAACTTGCTAAAATTATACAAGATAACATACTTTACGCCAAGTCTGTGAAGCTGATGGGCGATCGTGTAAATGCTGCAAAGATCGATTTTTCTGATGTATTGCCAGAAGAGGTTGAGGCAGAGTTAAAGGAGGCAGCAATGATCTCCATGGGAACTGAAGTTAGTGACCTTGACTTGCTGAACATCAAGGAGCTTTGTGATCAAGTCTTGTCCCTGTCTGACTACAGAGCTCAACTCTACGATTACTTGAAGAGTAGAATGAACACAATCGCGCCAAACTTGACAGCTATGGTTGGAGAGCTTGTGGGTGCCCGTCTTATTGCACATGGAGGCAGCTTGGTTAACCTTGCAAAGCAGCCTGGGAGCACGATCCAGATCCTTGGTGCAGAGAAGGCCCTCTTCAGGGCACTGAAGACGAAGCATGCCACTCCTAAATATGGCCTTATTTACCATGCATCTTTGATTGGTCAGGCTGCCCCAAAGACTAAAGGGAAGATTTCACGGTCTCTTGCTGCTAAGACTGCCTTGGCCATTCGGTATGATGCCCTTGGTGAAGATAATCATGATAACTCAATGGGTCTGGAGAACCGGGCCAAGGTCTGTGATTCTTTGTATTATTTTGTGTCGTTTTGCTTCCTGGGTTATTAAGAATTTGATTTCAAACCAATTAGTTATTACTTTACACAACAGCTTGAAGCGAGACTGAGAAACCTTGAGGGCAGAGAGTTGAGTAAGTCTGCTGGATCTGCTAGGGGCAAACCTAAGATTGAAGTGTATGACAAAGACCGGAAGAAGGGGGCTTCTGGGGCACTAATAACTCCAGCCAAGGTTTGTATGATATGAACTAGATATTATATTTACGAAATTGGTGTAACGGTAATATCTAAGTAACCATAAATAATATACATTTTAAAAGACCTTAGCAGTTGGTATCCTTGCCTTTGAAATACATATCATGAGTATAAGTTTAAGTTTCGACTTTATTGTAGAACTGAAAATAAGTGTGGAACCTTTATAGGTAGATAGATGTGTATTGTCGAATGATGTGATCCTTATTGCTTGTTTGGTGTAGACATACAATCCTGCAGGTGACTCCACTCTGGGGCAAGCATTAGATACTGCTGCTGGACATGAAGAAGAAACTATGACTAAGAAGAAGAAGAAGAAGAAGAAGAGACATGGAGTAGATGAGCAGAATCTTGCAGTAGAAGAGAAGAAAGAGAAAAAGAAGAAGAAGAAATTGGATGAAGCAGAAGCTGCCATGGCTGTTGCTGAAGATAGTTCTGCTGGTGCAGAGACAGAGGAGATTGTGCAGGATGGTGAGAAGAGCAAGAAGAAGAGAAAGCGCTTCTAAGGAAGAAGATGAAGAAACCGAACTGCAATCTAGCAGCAAGAAGAAAGACAAGAAGAAAAAGAAGAAGAAAGAGTTGTGAGGACAAAACCGTAAACCGTAAACCCCGATATTCACATAACGGTTTTGCTTTAGTCGAGTTGTGTGGTTTTGGTGCTTGAAGCAGCAGCCTCCATTGTATGTAAATTGTCTTCTCAATTTGTTAGGGTTTTAGGTTCACTTGTAGGTTGTGGTGGATCTTTGTTTGTGTTTTTGTAATTTTGATTTTGACTTCGGCTGGATTTGTTAGTGAATTTCAGTATGAAAGCATACTGAGTTTTTCTTCTTTTGATGATGTTGGTGTTATATGGGCTTTTGCCTCATACAAATTTATTAACTTTAAAGTAAGGGTTAAATATCAAGAAGTTACCTAAACTTTGTACGTTTTGTAACTAGCTACCCGAACTTTAAAAATTCAAAACGGACTACTTCAACTTGGGCGAAGGTGCAAATAGCTACCTCCGTCCAATTTACCGTATGTTGACAGAATTTCGATAGAAATTCATCAGAAATTGGACTAAGATAGCTATTTGCACGTTTTTAATATTTTAATTTCGGATAGCTCGTTGAAGTAGGTCTTTGATATTTAACCCTTAAATAATAAATAAATATTTCATAAATATGCTTCCACTTTGTTATAAAATTCACAACTTTAAAAATTAAAACATTGAAATTTACTTCATAAATTTTATAAAAATATTTCATATGTTCAAATTTTTTGAGTTTTATAAGTTTAATTTCATATTTAAACTTGGCTTATCTTTTTTATTTAATGAGATTGTTTTATTATTAACCCGACATTGTATTACTCGGTTTCATTAATCATTTAGACATGCAGACAAAACTGCAGTGACTGACAATAATCAATTTCAGGTCCGAATCTTTTGGTAATGTAATCGCCATTTGCCTCTCCCAATTCCACTCATTTTCAACTCCCAGAGCTTAGGCCTTTCTACTTTCGCAATCGTCGCGCCAAAGAATCCTGTAGATGTCGGAATCTAACCAAATCCCAGGTATTGCGTATCACTCAAAGTTCGATTTTCACAATCTCTGATATTTTCGGCAATTTTTCAGACCCGTGTCTCTGTAATTGACTATGTGGGTAGCGATTCTTGATTGAGGTTGTAGATTACGTTAGACGCTGCTTATAGCGAGCATGTGATTGGATAGATGGATGCTGGTATTTGAATGTAGCTTCTAAATTGGTGAATTAGAGTTAGTTTGTATATTCTTCAAAAATCGATGATGCGTCTGTCGAATCGTATTAAACAACCAATGGTTGATTCTGAAGCTACATGATGATGGACATATGAACTGTGAATTTGACTGGGTTTCCACTTTGTGAAGTGTATGAACAGCAGAAAGTCATTATACCAAACAAGCATGGCGAAAAACTTGTCGGGATATTACATGATACTGGTTCGAAGGAGATTGTCATCTTATGCCACGGCTTCACGTCCAGTAAGGTCAGTAATTTTGCAAATCAAAGCATGCAAATTCATCATCGTTATGATATCAGAGTAAAAATTCATGTTTTGAGCAATGGGTTGATGTCTTTGTCATCTTTCAGGACGATAACACAATACACAACCTTGCAGTTACATTAGAAAATGAAGGAATCAGTGCATTCCGTTTTGATTTTTCGGGTAATGGGTAAGTTAAAGCTGTATACTTTCTCCTGTTCATGTTGTTCTACTGTCATTGTTACCTGATTACATACTTACCCTTTAGAATTGTTTGGTTAGAATTAAAATGTGCCATAGACAATACTTGCAACTGAGAAAAAGCAAGTTCATTTTTGTTGGAAATTGATGTACAAAACACGCAATCGATTAAGGTACAACATAACACATAATTAAGTTACCTCCTGAACGATTGCCTTAGCGGAAGCGGATCTGTCTGAGGTTGGGATCACGGTCTGTCGGACGGGAGGACACGCCACGGTTTGACGGACAATGACCTATAATACCACAGCTACTGACCTCTGTCTAAATTATAGGACGGCAGGGCATCACTGTCATCATCAGGTTTTCCAAATCCTGAGCACCCCTATATATACTGATATATAGAGGGATAGGTTTTAAGACCAGATACACAACTGAGCTTATGTAAATGGACTCCCACTTATGGGCGACCCATTATCCTAAAACCAACAATTTCCTTTATGTTTGATTGGATCGTTTGATTTATTTAAAGAGAAATTACATACAAGTTAGTTTCTGATTTACCGTCACTAGTGATTCGTTTAGACTGTTTGAACCTTCAGTCCTCATATATTCATGAAGTCCCATCTCTGTTGTTGAATTTATGCACTTAAAACTCAAATCTACCAGTTAATAGCATAAGTTATTCGTAAATATCATCAGGCTGCATTACAGATCATTATGCTTCTAAAAGCTGTCTATTGATGTGGTTGTGAATTGAAAGCTTGAAACTTGACAATAAATTCTTCATAAATAGATAAAAAAAATGATGTTTTTGCTTTCCAGGGAGAGTGAGGGCTCCTTTGAATACGGAAACTATTGGAAAGAAGTTGAGGATTTACGCGCTGTTGTTGAGCACTTCAATAGTCTAAATCGCATAACCCTTGCTGTTCTTGGGCACAGCAAAGGTATTTTGGCTTTCATTTCATGATTATAGATTTTTCATATGCCAACTTATTTATTTTTAAAACACGATCTTATCATTCAGGAGGAGGCGTGGTACTTCTATATGCTTCAAAGTATCATGATATAGGCACTGTTGTTAATGCTTCGGGGCGATACGATCTAAAACAAGGCATTGTTGAGAGGTTAGGTGAAGATTACATGGAGAGACTCAAGAAGTACGGTTTTATAGATGTTATGAACAATTCAGGTACGACACAACAAACACATACATTTTTCTCTTATAAAAGATGTTTTGCTTTAAGTTTTAATGTGATAACCTCGTCCCACATCAGATAGAAAGAAGTGATTTAGAACTCATATAAGCAGAGATGTACTACTCAATTCCAATATACCACCGGCAGTTGTGGTCTAGTGGTTGAGAGCGCTGAGTCACAAGTGGTTTGGCTCCAAGGTCACAAGTTCGAATTCCCTCAAGTAATCTTGGGAAATTGTCAACTTGTGTCCAAACTCCAAAGGGCCGGCCTCTCAATTCTAGGCTGTCGATGGGGCTACGTTGACGGGGACAGTGCTTGCGCTGGTTGTTTAAGGGATAAAAACTTCATCGAGGCCCGAACAGGAAACCCTGAACATTACGTAGCGGGATGAGACTAGGGTCGCCACTACTAGCCCATTCCTTTTTATTTGACCAAAAAAAAAAAATCCAATATGAATTCCTCATTTTATGAGCTCAAGTGAGGACAATGAATTTAGTCAGTCTGGATTGGGGCCTTACGACTAAATTTCTAATGAATGAAATAATGTTGTTCGTAGGTGGTGTGAGTTTTCGTGTGACTTTAGAAAGCATGATGGACCGATTGAATATCAACATGCATGAATCATGCCTTAAGATTGACAGAAATTGCAGGTAATCAAATTCATCACCGTTAAAACATGATCATCATATCCCATTGTGAATTCAATGAGTCGTGTTCTTGAATGCTGCAGGGTTCTTACAGTGCACGGTTCTGCCGATGAAGTTATCCCGGTTGGAGATGCAATAAAATTCTCCAAGATATTACCGAATCACACTCTCCATATTGTAGAAGGAGCTGATCACTGCTACAATCATCACCAGAAAGAGTTAGACTCAGCAGTCTTGAGCTTCATCAAGTCTGTTCTGCAGAAGAGCATTACTCTTCAAAAGCATATTCCACCCCCAACTATTTGCTCGGTTGGTACTAACCCTTGAAGAATTTTCGTGTTGCATTTCCTCCCCAGAAAGTTACTTCATAGGTTTTACTGTTCGTCTCAGCTTAGTTGTGTTAGACCACTACCATCAAAGATTTGCTGATAAAGATGCTGTTTTAGATATTATTATTTAATGAAAAATATTATCTAAATTTTATTTGTTGGTATATAAGCAGTGTTATCATAATCGGACCGGCGAGGGGGCGGTTTTCGGTTCGGCCGATCCAACCCAGTTGGACTTGGTTCGACATGCGGTTCACTGTTCACAAGCAAAAAAAAACTGAAAATACAATTACAAACATAATCTCAAACTTCAACAATTTTTGATCCACAGTGGACCTCTCAGTAGGATTCGAACCCAGATGAAGTTCTGACCATCCGTCAGAGAAAAAAGAAAACATACACATTACTCTCAAATACAATATAACACAACATAATTACCTCAAACTTTGAACATACATAACACAATAGTCTAAAAATCAAACACAATAGGTTTAAACTTTAAACATAACTTCTAAACCGAAGAAGTTGTTTCGTTCGAACCGAAGAGAACCAACCAAAAAATTAGACCCGAAAACCGACCGGTTTAAAAAAAACAGACAATTTTTAAAAATCGGACGGTCCAACTTCAGTTCAAACACTGTTCATATGCATTTCGCTCTTTTAGCTTAACCAAACCGAACAGGAGTTCAGTTCTCGATCAGACCGTCAACCCGGTCCGGTCCGATTTTGATAACACTGTATATAAGTCATTTTAAATTTTTAATTGGTCGCTTATCTAATTGGTCCACAATATTATTATGCTATTTTAATTTTCAATTTTTTGTGGAGAATTGTTTATGTATCATCGGATTGATCATTAATTTTTTTTATAAACTTAGAATACTTTATATTAGTTGCATATTTGTTTTTAATAAAAGGTACGACTAGAACGAAATAAGAGATCTAAATATCTAATGACCCACACGGCAGAAGAAGAGGAAGGTCGGCAATAATGGCGTATCTCAGCATGGGAGAGGCTCACAGAAGGATCGCCGACTACCTTAACCGCTTCTCCGACGCCGTTTCATCCCAGGATGCCACCTCTCTCAAATTCCTCCTCTCTCCGTCCTCCAGCTCCCAGTACTTGCTCTCCCTCGCCGACGCCCTCAATCTCTTCCAGGTCTTCTTTCTGCGTTTCCTTTGACAAAAAACAGACACTAGGTTCGACCATATTGTTCAATTGGTAGCATGATTCGTTTGGATTCGTGTGTAGGATGCGAATGGATTGGTCAAGCAATCCGATAAGTTCTTGCAGTTCAGTGAAATTCTATTGCCGTTGTTTCGTTCTATACAGAACCACAGACTCGGCAATTTGGTTGACGCATACAATGCGTTTGAAAAAGCCGCAAAGTACGCTCTTTCTTCGTTTTGTCACTTTCCTTTCCTGAAATTCTTTGCCTGACTGCTGATAGAGAACAGTTTTCGTGCAATCTTCTTGTGGTTTCAGTGCGTTCATTCAGGAGTTCAGGAATTGGGACTCTGCTTGGGCTTTGGAGGCTTTGTATGTTGTTGCTTATGAGATTAGGGTTCTTGCCGAGAGGGTAATTATGCCGTTCTATGTTTCATTCGTACTCGTTGCTTTCGTAGATCGTTTTGGATCACCCTTTTGGTAGCATATATCTCTGAAACACACTTCTCTCTTTCTTATTAGAATTAGACCCTTGAATCTAATGTTGTCATAAGTTGTGCATAGTTGGACCGGATTCTCTAATAATCTAGGAGAATTTGAAAAATAGCAGTATAACCTTAACGTGAAATAGTGTTAATATTTGCCCAATTAATATGAGTGCTGTTAGTATAATGTAGTTGCCGTTTGGGTGTGTCTCGGTCCCGATATTAAAATATAACATGGTATCAGAGTCCGGTTCTGTTTGACGGTGTTGGGTTTGTGGTGTACCGTTTATTCCACGTACCAGAGTTCGGGTCGGGCTTGGACGTGAAAGGAAATTTGTTGAGTCTCAACCCGACCCGCCTGGAGTAAAAGTGTCGGTGCCGTGCCTTAGAACTTTCATGGTGCGGGGGAATGTTGAAGTATTCACCACCATGAAATCTCACATCGGTGGGATTCAAAAATATAGACACCATATATACAACAAGGTTACCTTCTCCTATCACCAATTGGTTTTAGGATGGAACCCAAGTTGTATAATGTGGTTGCCGTTTGGGTATGGCTCGGCCCCGATATTAAAATTTAACATTAGGAGAGTGGTCCTATTTTAAATTTTATCCACATTACTGTTTTTTGGCTTCTAGTAAAGAGAAAGTGTTAAATGTAACAGCATCTTTAGCAAAATGGAGCATGCTTAAGTATGGCACTTCAGTTCTGTTGTTGGATTTTGACTGAGCTGTGTTACGTATAGGCTGATACAGAGTTGGCTTCAAGTGGCAAATCTCCTGAAAAGTTAAAGGGAGCTGGCTCTTTCCTCATGAAAGTATTTGGGGTCCTTGCTGTATGTTTCTCGCCCATAATTGATAATCCTCTTCATCAGTTACCCTCTTTTCCCAACTATATATTCTCCATTACATAAGCATGTTTTGTGCGATAACTATTCTCAATACAGCATATAAAAGAGAGTTTTCGAAATCCTAAGATAGATGCACCTGTGTCCAGGGGAAGGGCCCTAAACGTGTAGGAGCTCTATATGTGACTTGCCAGCTGTTTAAAATTTATTTCAAGGTGATGCCTATGAAATGGCTGCTCTTTGCGTTGAAGATTGTTATTCTTTTTTTCATTAACGAGTATGTTAAATAGTGGTCTCTTATATTGAAATTTAACAAGAGATAAAATGTTGATCTTGCAGCTTGGTACAGTACACCTCTGCCGTAGTGTCATAAGAAGCATTGAGACTGTACGCATATTTGAATTTGAAGAATTCCCCAAGAGAGATAAGGTTAGAGTGACTGAACAATTTCATTATGTTATCAGTAACAGTAATAGCATTTCAATGCATTACTTTACTTTTATATCTGATTGCCTTGCTTCGGAACATTAGGTTACCTACATGTATTACACTGGACGTTTGGAAGTCTTCAATGAAAATTTCATAGCTGTAAGTCCTCAAGTATCCTTTAACATGGAATTCCATTCCTCTAGAGTACCAAGTTTGTTTAGTCGTCAAGTTTTTATTGCTGATTAGCTTCCATTTATTATTTTTATTTAATATATATAGCTGAAGATAATAATTGTAGTTTTTTCAGGGTGATTGCCTATACTTTTATATGTTTTATTATAACAGTGAGCACAAAATTTTGAATGACCCTAAAAAATTATTATGCAAGGTCTGGGCTTTCCTATTGGCTCACATAGTTCGCCCCTTGTTTGATTGCAGGCTGATAGCAAATTATCATATGCCTTAGCACATTGTAACCCTCACAGTGAAGCAAACATAAGGTCAGTTCAAATACAACTGTCTAAAGTCTTTGTATTTCGCAATGGTTGGTGTTAATATGGAAATGAAGGATGGTGTTGTTCTAAGTTTCCACCTAATTGCCATGAATGTGCTAGAGCATTCTACAAAAGTTTGCTTTGTATAAGTATGTGGCCAATTCTTGATGCAATCAGTTCGGTGTTGATTGCTAATGTTTGGTAGATGAGACTTAAAATCTTGAGAAAATAGAAAGCTTAGAGAGAATAAATGGAATCTTGACATCCAAATTGAAAGCCTTTGTATTGTTTGATGGATCAATGTAAATATTAGTCAATTTGCTTGAAAATGACTGTTTCTGCTCTGTTAAGTGCATGGAATATATCACACAATCATGAGCTAACAGACTTGGCTCTTATATAACTCTGGTTTCAATTCAAACAGGATGATATTAAAGTATTTGATACCCGTGAAGCTCTCAATAGGCATTTTACCTAATGACTGGCTCCTACAGAAGCACAATTTGGTTGAGGTATGATTTTCTATGTGCCTAGCATTTATACACAACCACTGCATTTTGCATTCCATAACAAATGTTTTTTTTCTTCACAGTACTGGAACGTTGTCCTCGCATTGAAAAGGGGTGATCTACGTCTTCTTCGAAGAGCTCTAGAAGATCATGAAGACAGGTAACTAACTTTTGCCTTCTGGAAACCAGTGATACAATCAAAATGCTATACTATTTTGTCATCCCGTTATCAAATGTATAGTAGGGGTGATAAAAAAAGACTGTTGGACCGAATTCCCGACGAGACCGGCCCGATTAGGACTGAGACTGAGCGGACGTTTTTTTTTTCTTCAAGGTCGGTCTCAGTCTCGGTTTTTTTTCTTGAAAGCCCGTTTAGGACCGTCCCGGACCGAAGGAATGTGGATTTGGGATTTTCATAATATCACACTGAATGAATGTGGATTTGGTAGGTTTTCTATCTCTATAAAAGCTGTATCCTGATAAATTTACAAACCACGCAGCCATGCGGTGAGCTCATAACGAACTATTCTTTCGCATTTTAGAATACCGTAAGCTCATAGTTTTTTTATTTTTGGGTGCAAATTCGGTACAGGACCGAGACCGGCCCGAGTTAAGAAAGACCGACTCGGGCGGGCTTTTTTGGCCGAGGTCGGTCTCGGTCCTCCAGAAGGCAAGACTGAAATTTCGGTCTCGGTCTTGCCTTCAGGACCGGCCCGGCCCGCCCATGATCAGCCCTAATGTATAGAATCATGCATGTTCTTGAGAACAAATTCTTTTATTGGTCCTCTCATTTCCCAATGAATTTTTCGTTTCTTAATATTCAGGTTCCTAAGATCTGGGGTATACCTCGTTCTTGAGAAACTAGAACTCCAAGTCTATCAAAGATTGCTCAAGAAAATGTAAGTCTGAGGAAGGGAAGCTGATCCTTTAACTGTTCAAACTCAACCCAATATTCATTATTGATTGACTGTTCCGTTTTATTGGCAGTTACATCATTCAAAAGCAGAAAGACCCAAGTAAAGCTCATCAGATGAAGTTGGAAGTGATTATCCGAGCACTGAAATGGCTTGAGATTGACATGGACTTGGATGAGGTACGTACCTACCCTGTTCGCTTTTCATATATAATAATCATAATCATAATGCTATTGATTTGAGTCTCCGAGTGAGTGATAAGTTAGAATATTTTACTGTAGGTTGAATGTATTGTGACAATATTGATCTACAAGAACCTTGTGAAAGGATACTTTGCACACAAAAGTAAGGTGGTGGTTTTGAGCAAACAAGACCCTTTCCCCAGGCTAAATGGAAAGCCTGTAAGCAGTTAAAATAGATTAATAGCCGGGTGGATCAAGTATCTTGAAGGGACGAGGTTGTATTTTGTTTTTGGTAGGAAAGCCTTTTTTTAAGTAGTGTGAATCATCTTTGAAGTAGATGTAATTAGGGGTGACCAAAAAAGATTAACTCGATCGGATTCTCGACAAAACCGGTTTGAGACCTGCCCAAATTGCCCGGCCCGAGTTTAAGACCGAGACCAACGAGCATTCAATTTCATCCTAGTTCTAATTTGCTTTAGTGAGTCTCTCGGTCATTCTTTTGACTATGAGACTCTCATGCCTTCCATTCTGTTTGTTACTCTCTTCCATAGTTTCATTCTGTCTCATTGTTTATGTCGACCATTTCGTCTCCGGTGACCCTATTCTGTCTGCGTCTCAGGCGTCCGTCTTAGCCTCGGCGTTCGTCCGTCTCAGGTAACAGCTGGTTCTTAGACATTACATTTGCTCCATCTTCAGTTGGTCCTGGTTCTTGGTCACGATTCCAAAATTTCAGTCCAAGACCGAGATCAACCCAAATCAAGCAAGACCGATTTAGGCGGATAAGTCAAGATTGAAATTTCGGTCTAGACTGTCTTGCCCAAAATCACCCCTATATGTAATGGAGCTCCAAGAACTTCCTAGATACGGCATAAACTCTAGCAAGAGGGTGGTCTTAGTCTAGGTTAGGTGTGGTTATGTATTGACCAAACAGTCGTCATGTAGTTCTTCATATGAATGTTTAGTTTTGAAATAATTAAAATGTAAAACTACAATTTTTTTTTAGTTTGAATTCAACCATATTATTCACGAGTTTAATTCTTTGGTGTTTGGAATAAAATAAAATTTTAGACAAAATATAATATTCAATTAGAGAATTGGTGCACTAAGTATACTATATAAGTGAAATAATTTGTTAGTTAAGTGATTATTAGTGTTTTTCAAACGATGAAAATATTTAATTTAATTTTTATTTATAATAATAATTAGTTAACAATGAGTTTTATTTTACTAATATTTTGTTGATTTTAATTAGTTTTGAAGTTGATCCCTTACGTACGTCTGCTCCCATGTCAGCCCTGCACGTACGTTTGCAGTGAGACATGATGATGATGTTTTTATCCTATTTTTCGTCTTGTCTGTATTGCTTGCTTCACTTTCGATGTACTCAGTACCTTCCTCGTTATTGTCGCGACAAGAATTAATTGATTATATAAATATAAGAAAGTAATGACACACGTGTGAACTTTATTTCATGCATGTTACAGCCGTATTGTATATATAAATACGAGTTAAAAATATTACCTTATTACTAACTAAATTTAAATTTTGAGAGTTTTAACAATTTATATTAAATAAATTACCAACTTATTTTATATAAAATTATAATTTGATAAATTCAGTTAATTATGATTAGGGCTGTCAAAACGGGTCATGAGTCTTGTCAGTGATTATCTGACCCAAACAGGACCCGTGTACTCTTATGAGTCAGTTTTTGAAATTCAAATCTGACATGCGGATTAATGGGTCAACCCGCGGGTCAGAATGATCTGTCATGAATAGTAAGACTTTGGTTAGATTGACGGATTGATTCGTTAGACATCCATGACCCGCGGATCAGTCTGACCCGTTCAACACAGCAGTACATAAAAAAATAGAAACAAACATACCCATGGGTCAAGACTACCGACCCAAATCTGACCCGTCTTTTCACGGATCATCCATGAGTTGTGTCAAAATAACTCGTGGGCTAAAAAGTCTGACTCAAACACAACTTGTTGCTGGATCACCAATTACTTGGGTACCTCTAATTATGACAAACATACATAGTTGATTTATTTTTTTATTTTTTTTATGCAAATTACTAACTGAAATCTACTTGAAAACTGTTATTGAGTACAATTTAAAATGTGTAATATAAAAATATAAAAAGTTGATATCGTGTTTTACTTGGTGATAAATTTATAAAATTTGAAACGCACTTATTCATTAAATTTCAAACTTTAAAGTAAAGATATTAGATATATTTTTAAGACATTTTAATAAAATTATTGAAAAATTAATATATATATATATATATATTAAGGAAGTAATGATTTTATGGCTACCAAAGTCTATGGCAGGGCAGTGCTATGATTGCTCATGTCACGATATATTTTTTGTATCAATAATTATAATTCTTTTCATGCACGCATGGAGGGATATCATTACAAAACCATCACTAATTACACCTACATTGAAGAGTCACTGTGGATGTTAGGGCAATGGAGACAAACAAACCCTAGAGTACTTTTCGAAATAGAAAAACAGGTTTAAAAATATTATGAATTTATGACTCTTTAATTATCTGATGATTGAAATAAAAAAGTGAATAAATATATTTATAAATAAATAATAATATAATATTATTATGGAAATAAAATAATGTAGTATTTTAAGACATATTTTATCTTTTAAAAACCGTTTATTTTTTTCGCGAAAATTTTATGGAATAGATTTTACGGATTCCGTAAGAAGTTCTTTTCGCATAATTGAAAAATTTCGGCTTATGAAATCCTAGAGGGTCAATCTTAGAGATTCCGAACAAAAGTCAAAGAATTCCTAAAGAGGGCGGGCAATGGATCCGGAATAGGTGTCCAAAGGACTCTTTTGTCCTCATTAACTTTTCATAAGGGTCAAACTACCCTCCTGCTCTTCATAACCGAAGCTCCTCCCCTCCTCTTCATCCCGCGATCCTTTCCTCTCAAGTATATTCATTCCCATTAGGGGTGTCAAAATTTGACCCAACCCGTGGGTGACCCATGGTTGACCCACCTACGGGTCGTGTTTGAGTCAGAGTTTTTGACCCATGAGTCATTTTGACACGACCCATGGATGACCCGTGAAAACACGGGTCAGGTTTGGGTCAGAAGCCTTGACCCACAGGTCAACGCATGACCCGTTCCATTTATACATTTTAGTCTATTTTTTGTTTTTATTGAAATGGTGGGTCGAACGGGTCAGATTGACCCGCGGGTCATGGAGGTCGAACGAATCAGTCTGACCCAACCCTTACTATTACTGACGGGTCAGGTTTGGGTTTAAAACTGACTCATACTATTACACGGGTCGTGTTTGGGTCAGAGGGTCCCTGACACGACCCAAGGTTGACACGACCCATGGGTCGACCCATGACCCGTTTTGACACCCCTAATTCCCATGCTCCTCAATCTCCTTCATTCCCCATTCGAAATCAACACGAAATCAACGATTGTGGGTTCTGTCGGAACCCAGATCATGATTCTGGGTTCCGACATGATTCTGGAACCCAAAAACATGGATTCTAGGTTCGTCTGAACTCAAAATTGTAAATTCGGGTTCAGTATATATGTTGATTATGTTCTTGTTATGTTGTTCTTCCCGTGCAAGTTGTTCTTTTGTTCAAGCTGTAATGAATTATGTTGTTGACTATAGTCCAAGATGTTCTTCCGTCCAAGCTGTTATACTTATTGTGTTTTTGCATTTCCTATGTGTGGTTTTGTTTGCTTTAGCATATAGTTGATGGACTATATCTATTTTCTGAACTGAAAGCTTCATCTCTCGAAGCATATAGATATAGTCGTGATAAGCCGTGATCAATCCCAAAATTCTAACATGTGAAATGCTAATTCAAAGGTTGTTGAGCTCTCAACTCTGGTGGAACTATAATTTAAGAAAAGAAGAAATATAATGGTTATGGTTATATATGTAATGGTTCTCAAAATACTTGTTCTTATACTACAATCATGGGGAGAATGTAATGGTTATATGTAATGAAGTATGATATTTCAGATATTGTAATTAATTATATCATGGTTTGGATAAATATAGTGTCGATGGGTATTAGTAAAAGAATGAATTACTTAATAGAATTTTTGTTTAATACTAATTACTTAATTAAATATTTTTTTTGATTATTAGTTAATTTGATTTAAGTTTTTATTATTATTAATTTTTAAAATTAATTAATACAAATTATATGTATTATATACTATACATATACAAGGAATGACAAATATGTCATTTTGTCACATTCTATTCCCTTTCCATATACAATTCCACCAAACAAACAACAAAATTCTTTATTCCATTCCATTCTATTTCATCAAAGAAACAACTTCATATTATTATCTCTTATTCCTTATTCCTATTCCCTATTTCGTATTCCGAATTATGTGAAAGAAACGTATGTCCCGTTAGTTTTGTTATTCCGATTTCCGAACTCTATTTTATTTGATCGAACGTAAAAATTTGATTAATGTTACATTGTGTCCGACAACTGTAGAGTTTGAAACATTAGGCTGACTGTATGTATGAATTAGGGTTAATAATTTCTAATACGATATGATTAAACGATTTGTAACTATTCGTAGTTATGAGTATATGAGTTTAATAACAATACATTCAATATCTAAACAATTTGTATACGTTTAGACACGATTACTAAGCTAAGTTTAAATATTTTTAATAAGCAAATATACATATAAAGATGATTAAGTATATTTATATAATACATTTTAATTTACTTTTGTACTTAATTATAAAATTAAATTATATAATTTGTTAATTTCATATCATAGTGTTTTGTGTCATATGAAATGATTTATGTCATGCATATATAAATTTTTTTAATTTAAAAAGTTAATCATATATAATAATATGCGTATTATGTTTGATCTATTTTTTTGAAACATAGTTAAAATTTAGGGTTAAATACCAAGGGTCTTTGGACGTTTTGCAACGAGTTATCCGAACTTTGGAAATTCAAAACGGCTACCTCAACTTGGACGAAGGTGCAAATAGCTACCTTCGCCCAATTTCTGACGAATTGCCAACGAAATTCTGTCAACAGTTGACAGTAAATTGGACGGATGTAGCTATTTGCACATTCGTCCAAGTTGATGTAGCCCGTTTTGAATTTTTAAAGTTCGAGTAGCTCGTTGCAAAACGTTCAATCAGGTAAGTACTTGGTATTTAACCCTAAAATTTATCTTAATACACCCATCATAATTAATAATACAAAATGATTAATTACACGTTTGGATTAAATATGATATGCACCGTCAAATCATTGTATTCGATTTGATTTTTGATCCCCATGAAGATCTGCAGTATCTCAAGATAAGACATTCATCAACAGAATCTAACATGATATCATAAGGAAATCAATTATTTTACAGACAATAATGTTTTTTTCCCCCAAAAAGGTTGAATTTTCATACGAAACCAGACAGGTCTTTCCAGTTTGTTAGATTCTATGAAAGAAAATCTCTCTTCATGTTTCTCTGTAGTTAAATCATGTAAGTTGCTCAATCAAGATTCAATGTATTGGACCACAAAATCAAATCCTTATAGATCTGGAACGATAATGGTTGATTGACTGAATAAATGAAATCAGAAATTTAGTTTAATGGGGTTAAAAATTTAGAATAAATGTAAGACTTTAAATGGTTATATTAAAAGTAAATATATATATATATTTTTAAATTTATACAAAGATAAAAGTTAGAAACTCTAAGTGACTCAATTCTTAGTGGCAATTATAATAACTTGAATACCACATGCAAATAATACAAGAAATATGATAGGTATAAGAATGGCTAAAGTAGACTTGTTTAAAAAAAAAAACTAAACTGATTCGAAACTAGTTTTTTTATCAGTTTATACTTAAATTCAAATCAAGTTTTAAAACTCATATGTCTTTTGGACTGGTCTAATCTCTAATTTAACTACTATTACAGATAGTCTCATTTTTATTTCATTCCCTCCCTTTATGCAGTCATGCACTTACTCCCCCATATCAGTTATGCTTTTGGACCAATTTGGTCCAACTTTTGGTTCAGGACTTCGGGTCGAAATCAAATATTTTTTTTGTATAAAAATGCATACCAAATTAAACAAGTTCTAACCAAATCAAATTTTTATGCGTTAAAAAGGCTAGTTCTTTTATTGAGCTAAAAAATACTGATTTATTTAAAATAGTTATAGTTCAGTTTAGAACTTATTCATGGTCGAAACGGTTTATTCGTACATTTTTTTATATTAAGAAACTTTTGATGAATCCAGTTGTAATGTCTATAAATAAATACACTTCCACCAAAATTACAGAATCAATTTTTTATATATAAAAGTTTGAAAAGTCTCGCAGAATCTAGCCCATCAATTAAGTCAAATAATGTTTTTTTGACTTTCAAGTCAATATATAAGATGATAGTGTACATTTGCATGGAACATGCATATGGACGTCAAAAGATTATGTTTGAGATTTTCCATGATATATATATATATATATAATTATGTTTGAGATTTTCCATGATATATATATATATATATATATATATATATATATATATATATATTCATGATATATATATAGACGTATATAAACTGGATTATTTACAGAGAATATACAAATAAGCCGTGTGTATAGGGTTAGGGAACGTATCTAAATCTAAAGGTCTTGGAGATTGTATTGTTTTAGGTTGGAGCACACAATTCTATTTATGTAAAATGATAATACGACGTGAATATAGAAAAAAAAATATTCGTAAAAGTGTATGATAAAACGATAACATGGTGTGATTTTGGTGTAGTGTATATAATTAAGTATCAAAATAAGACATGTACGAAAACACAATAAAGTTGAATTGGTACGTCTGGTTTTAAAGTATTTACTTAAATTGGTCTCGTTTAATAAGTTTTAAAATTTCAGTTGTCAATTTTACGTTAAAAACTCGTGAAATTTGATGTTTGAATTCATATGTCTTATTATGATCAATTCATTATTTTAATATTATATATATATATATATATTGCACGTGTTGAAAAACATGACGCAATAAACTTGTTGTGCATGTTCATGTTTAATAAATCTACCGTGATAAATGTATTAATACACCTTATAATATGCGATTTGCTATACTTATTTTTGACAGATTTATAAGGTAAATTACCAATGTCGACATTCCATGTAATGTGGTCCACTCAATCGCTCTCTTAACTCCTACAAAGTCTTTCACTTAGTGTATACGAACTTTCCTGTTTTAGGATTTTTTTTTTTAAAAAAAACAAAAATACTTTAAAAGAAAAACTTGTTTTTTCAAACTGCAGCGATTAATTTTAGATGTAAAATATTTTTCCTAAAAATAGTTGTGGTAACAAAACGATAATGGTAAATAAATAATTAATTAATGAAAACAACAAATCATATTTAAATAAAAAAATATGAATTCATAAGAACTCTTAATTTAACACCATAATTATTTTTTCATTTAACTTTCATTCTCAATTATATTAAACCAATTTTCTCAAACCCTTAAATCTCTTATCTCAATTTACCCATACTTATTCAAATATGTCACAACATATAATTTTGTATAAAACTAAATACACTTTTATTTTATTTTAATGATTTTTATTTCTTACAATTTTCTATTTACAATTCTTTCTTTCCCATATATTATATTACTATTTTAAAATGAATCGATATTCCTTAATTCCTAACCACACCTTACTAATGTTTGGTATGAACACATGTTATTATGACAATTGCTATGCATGAGACAAGAAGAAGGAAATGTAATTATTATGATTCAATTATAATTTGTTTTTTATAGTCAAAGCGACATGTAAACAAAATCTTTTGGTTGGGAAAAATCTGTGGGTGGGGTCTCACATACAGGGTTCCCATTGAATATTCATTCGTGTCTATTATCTCGTGTTAGTACTCGAATGTGTAATTATATATATATATATATATAGTTAATTATGTCTCCAAACTTTAAACATGAATATGATACAATTAAAAAATATATCACATTTGACACACAATTAACTTTTTTGAACAAAATAAAATTAAACATATACATGATACAAGTGTTACAAAATACAAAATAACATGATTTTTTTCAAACTTTAAACACGAATATGATACAATTAAAAAATATATCACATGTGACACGCACGATTAATTTTTTGAACAAAATAAAATTAAGCATATACCTGATACAAGTCGTGTCATATGATACAAGTGTCACACGACACAAAATAACATAATTGTTTTTTTTTAATCATAATTTAATTGGGATATTATATAAAGGAAATATCTATAATAAAAATAGTAAATTTATGGAGAGTTATTAAATTGTTATGTTTATTAATATGTGATTATTAATTCATAATATTTAGTCAAATATTATGTATAGGTGTACTGTGTACAATAAGTTTTTTCATTTTTTGCAGGGTGTTCTAGAGGAACTCCCATTATGGGAACAACATTCTTAGCATATTTATTACTTCATATTTATAATAATTTTCACTCAAACTGATAATATAGAATCTTAAAGATAAGGTACTGACATAATCTATCATAATTAGCAATATAGAATCTAAATTTATAATTAGTTGTTTGTTAATTAACAAGGACAGGAGTTGACTGACAGTTGACCGAATAGAAAGATCTAAGGACAATGAAACGGTCAAGGACACAAAGATACGCAATGCCATCGAAACAAGGAAAATCTGATCCTGTGGGTGGCTTCATGTGTGGTGGTTTTTAAAGAATAGTTTAAATGATTTTTTTAAATATATATTTACATTTATATCGTTCAAAAATTTGTATATATATATATATTAGAAAATTATGAATTTTGGTTAGTTTTCTTGTATTATAATGTACATTGCCTGGATGATTATATTTAAATTATATATTTACAAAAGATTAATTTTTCAATAGTTTTTGTTTCTTTTTTCATGCCATTATTTTCCAGTTTAACCTCATCTTCCAATAGAATTTAATGTATATGAATTCTAAAATTCATCATAAATAAATAAATTTCCAAGTATTGCAGTCATTCCCCTAATCTTATTTAGAATTCGAACTGAGACCACCAAAGAGTCCTTAATCTGAATTGGAACCGGATACCTCGATCATAGGGGTAGAAAAACCTGACCCAACCGGTGGGGGACCCGCCAACGAGTCGTGTTTGGGTTAGGGTTTTTGACCCAACTCGTAGATGACCCATGGTACAACGGGTCAAGTTTGGGTATGAAGGTTTGACCCATGGGTTAACCCGTGATCCGTAATTTTTTTATATTATATTAAAATAACCGAGTTTTTTGGTATGCGTGGGTCTAACGGGTCAAACTGACCTGCGGATAATAGAGGTCCAACGGGTCAGTCTGATCAACCTCTTTCATTCCTGATGGGTCATTCTGACCCGTGAGTTGACCCACCAATCCGCGGGTTAGGTTTGATTTTGAAAAATTGACCCATACTATTACACGGTCGAGTTTGGATAGGGAGTTCCTGACATGACTCAAGGCCGACACGATCCATGATCCGTTTTACCACCCCTACTCGATCATAGGGTTAAGAAAAAGGTTTGACCAGGAAAATGCGTTGGATTAAAAATGCTTCATGGAAAAGATTTTTATCCATATAGAGAGAGATATAGTATGAAAAGGTTGTATCACTGCTCATGCCTACCATTTTTTAATGCAGTTGAGCCTTATATTTATTATTTACAGCTTGAAATTGACCCTTTATATATAAGTATATTTATTATTTACAGCTTGAAATTGACCCTTTATATATAATTTTTTTTAAAATAACTCTAATCAAACCAATCGACTCTGATGGCCCATCGTAATATAGTGTAACAGTTCAACGCTTCATCTCTTAATCTAAAATCTCGGTTATAGTCTAAACTCTAAGAATTAAAAGATATCCATGATCAGTATCTATCACGGAAAAAAAAAAACAGTCTCAAGCACTCCACGGAGCCATTGAGAAACAACCCTCAACTTTTAAAATTGTGTGACTTTTACTCTAAAAAATATAATAATTTTTAGTTTAATCATTTTAAATCATATATTTATCTCCAATGTATTTTCTTCTTCTAATTATCTGTCATTACTACAATACTTGCCCCAACCGAATAAAATTTCTGACTTAGTCACGGTGGGAGCCCTTATATATATACAGCCTTCTTCCTTCTCTCTTGCTCACAACCAACCAACGTCTCTCTCTCTCTCTCTCTCTCTCTCTCTCTCTCTCTCAGATGTCTAAAAACGGTCCAATGTCAATAATCTACTTGATCATTTTATTCATTATGGTAAGTCTGTTAATATCAACGGTGGGCAAGGCCAAACCCTACTTCACTGCCTCAACCAATCAAAACCCTTCGCCACCAGCTTCCAACCCACTGACATCACTGTCTTCCACTAGTTTCTCTACAAGGCTCTACTCCGACCACCAATCCCTCTCCCTGGCCTCCACCGACTACGGCAACATCGTCCGGCAATACCCTGTCGCCGTCCTCCGACCATCTTCCTCCGACGACATCGTTTCTCTCATCAAATTCTCCTACAACTCCTCATCTCCATTCACTGTAGCCGCCAGAGGCCGCAGCCACTCTGTCCGGGGACAGGCCTTGGCGCCAGGTGGCGTAGTTATCCACATGTCGGCCATGAGGAGGTCCCAGCGAATTTCGGTGTCTCAGAATAATAAGGGTGAATATTACGTGGATGTCGGAGGTGAGGTTCTATGGATCGATGTATTGGAAGAGACCACGACCAAGCATGGGTTAGCCCCGGTGGCTTGGACCGATTACTTGTACCTTACGGTAGGTGGGACCCTTTCCAACGCGGGGATCAGTGGACAGACGTTCCGGCATGGCCCTCAGATAAGCAACGTGTACGAGGTTGACGTGATTACGGGTATGTCATGAATATATATTTATGTATATGTACTAATAAACACAGATAGAAATTAAATAGGGTTTCTTACGGATATAAAAACTATTGTGTTAATTACATTAAAATTACAGTATTTTAATTCTAGAAATTAGAAAATTTAAATAATTGGGTTAATCCTTTTGCATCGAAATGTTCAAAATTTGATTTATAGAAACTTAAATAAAATATAGTCTACTATAACAACTATCAACCCTATTTGAAACCCTAGAATTTGAATGCTAGAAGAGAGTTTTGTTGCACCTTTGTAATCTGAGTAAATTTGTAAATATCATGTAGATTTGTCTAGAAACGAGTAAGCTTCAAAACTTTAGGGACTCGAAGTTTTAACTTATGAATATTCCAAAACAGTAGTGTCGTGACATTAATTAAGGTGGTTGTCATGTTGGATACGTCGTACGCATGTCCCCTTCAAAAATCTTCACACCATTTGTTCTATTGAATCTTAGTGCTTTTTTTGCATGTACGTATATTTGTCTCTTTATTATACATTAATAATGAAAAAAATGTCTTATTTGGATAAATTATTTAACACTACTAAAAAAAATATATAAATTGTGTAAATGTAACATTTTTTAATCTTATTATTCTCTTTTTTTTTTTGTATTATAATAATAATTATATTTAGGGACCGGAGACTTTTTAACTTGTTCGCCGTCAGAAAATTCTGACCTCTTCTACGCTGTACTTGGAGGCCTAGGTCAGTTTGGGATCATAACCAGAGCAAGAATTGCCCTAGAGATTGCACCAAAGAGGGTAATATCATCATCATCTTCATCATCACGATCATCATCATCATCATGACATCATACATATATCCGATGTTATACTTTTGAGTTTCTACTAATTAATGGTATATTTGGTGACTTTGGATTTAGGTTAAGTGTGTGAGGATGCTTTATAATAGCTTGGCCTCCTTCACAAGAGACCAGGAGCATTTGATCTCCATCACGACGGACTCAAACCATGCATTGAATTATTTAGAAGGTTCAGTTTTATTGAACAACGGTCCTCCTGAGAATTGGAGATCTTCGTCGTATCCATCAGATCGGTTCACAGATATCGTGTCCCTCATAACGGAAAATGACATTATCTACTGTCTTGAAGTCGCTAAGTATTACGATGATCACACTCTAGATACGGTTAACAAGGTATGAAAATTAATGGAACAAACCACGTGGTTAATTAATTTAATTTAAAGAAATTTATAAGATTATAGTTAGTTTTATTGGAAAAATCAATATTAAGTTGATTAACAAAGTGACTTATATATAGAGGTGTCAAAACGGGTCATGGCAGAGATCCTCTGACCCAAACCTGACCCGTGTAATAGTATGAGTAAGTTTTTGAAACTCAAACCTGATCCGCGGATGCGGGTCAAATGACCCGTTAGGAATAGTAAGGCTTGAGTCAGACTGACTCGTTCGACCTCAATGATCCACAGTTCAGTCTGACCCGTTCGACCTACCAGTACATAAAAACCCAGAAACAAACTGACCCATGTGTCTAAGACTAATGACCCATGAGTCAGAATTATATATACTTAATATAATATACAATTCGGGACGAGTTAGTAGTCTTGACTCATGAGTCAAGACTACTGACCCAAACATGACCCGTGTTTTCACGGGTCATCCATGGATCATGTCAAAATGACCCGTGAGTCAAAAAGTATGACTCAAGCACGACCCGTGGGTGGATCTCCCACGGGTCACCCACGGGTTGTGTCAATTTGTGACACCCCTACTTATATATATATATGGACCGAGAGTTAGGTTAAAAGAAGAGACAAACTTCATTATTCATAAAGAATTGAAATAAGTGCAAAAATTTAAACTAAAAAATTATGAGAATAAATATAATTTTAAGTTCTTGCCTCAATAAGTGCAATTATCTCTCATCCTCCGTTCTTGCCCATATTTAAAAGCTTATATTTAATCTAAAATTTTAAGTTAATTAGTACTTATTGTCTATTTTATTCTTATATTAATGAACATGTAAGTAAGAAAATATATTTTTTCCAATTGTTTCTCTATACTCTAATTTTTGCTCCCACTGACCTACATTTCTGGATTCGTTTAGGATCTTGAGTTGTTGATCGACGGTTTGGGACATATCCCGGGATTCAAGTTCACGACCGACGCATCGTACATGGACTTTTTGAACCGTGTTCGAACCAAAGAGCTTCAGCTTCAGTCAGAAGGTCTGTGGGATGTTCCACATCCATGGCTGAACCTCTTTGTCCCTAAATCTCGCATTTTCGACTTTGATAATGGCGTTTTCAGAAACATCCTACTCCGAAAAAACATTACTTCCGGGCCTCTGCTTGTTTATCCCATGAACAGGAACAAGTAGGTGTTGGTCAATTCTATATATCGTTAGGGTTTCATATTTACAATCAAATCATAATGCATGAATATTCCATGGTCGAATCTTGTACTTGCAGATGGGATGAGAGGATGTCTGCAGTTATACCCGATGAAGACGTGTTCTATACAGTAGGGTTTCTGCACTCGAGCGGGTTCGATGACTGGAAAATCTTCGATGAACAGAACAAAGCAGTGATCAAGTTCTGTGAGGATGAAGGGATCAAGATCAAGCAGTATCTCCCTAATCACAGGACTCAAGAAGAATGGGTCAACCATTTTGGATCGAAATGGGAGATTTTTCAAGAAAGAAAAGCTCGATTCGATCCGAAAATGATATTGTCTCCTGGACAGAAGATCTTCAATTAGTATAATGATCAGGTTGTTCATGGTTTGATAATGATTCAGAGCTGAGCTTAGTGTGTGTGTAGTAACTAGTAAGTGGTGGTGGGAGTACAGAAGTGTTTTGCCCTAACAGCCTAGGGTTTCAAGAAAGGGGTTCGTAGATGCCGTAATATAATGAGCCAGGGTATGAACCGATCCGGTCCGGGATCACCTTACCTAAATAGTAATAATTAACCCAAAATTAGCATTCAAACTTACATTAAACAACAGAATTCAATTGAATAATGTTAATGATTGAACCGAGCACTACAATCTTTTAAACTCATCCAGCGAACAGAAAATATAAACCAAAATAGAAAAATTTAACCGTAAACTGAACTGTATTATTTTGATTTAGTTAATTTTTTTTATCGGTTTTTGAATCTATCGATTTTTTAGGTTACTTATGGTGCTAAATTTCACCCGTTTGTGAGAATCTCAAAAGTAAACCAAAAGTTGTGTGAAAATTACCAATTCAGTTTCCATCCTACCTTGTTTATCAATGTACGCATATTATTAGCTTGTATGAAAATTACCATAGTAATAATCATAATCATAATCATAATGCTATTGATTTGAGTCTCCGAGTGAGTGATAAGTTAGAATATTTTACTGTAGGTTGAATGTATTGAGGCAATATTGATCTACAAGAACCTTGTGAAAGGATACTTTGCACACAAAAGTAAGGTGGTGGTTTTGAGTAAACAAGACCCTTTCCCCAGGCTAAATGAAAAGCCTGTAAGCAGTTAAAATAGATTAAAAGCCGCCCATGACATCGCAGGTGGATCAAGTATGTTGAAGGGACGAGGTTGTATTTTTTTTTTTTTTTTTTGTAGGAACGCCTTTTTTTAAGGAGTGTGAATCATCCTTGAAGTAGATGTAATTAGGGGTGATCAGAAAATATTAATTGGACCGAATTCTCGACAAAACCGGTCTGAAACCTAACCAAATTGCCCGGCCCGAGTTTAAGACCGAGACTGAACACGTTTTTTTGTTTTTTCTCTTGTAGGTCGGTCTCGGGCTCGTTTCCCCCCTAAAAGCCTGACTAGGATCGACTCAACCCGACTTCAATGAAAACCCTAGTTGTTCTAATTTGCTTTAGTGAGTCTCTCGGTCATTCTCTTGACTCGGAGACTCTCCTGCCTTCCATTCCTTTTGTCACTCTCTTCCATAGTTCCATTCCGTCTCATCGTCTGCGTCTGAGCCATTCTGTCTCTGGCGACTGTGTTCCGTCTGCGTCTCAGACATCCGTCTTGGTCTCAGCGGCTGTCCATCTCAAGTAACAACTGGTTATTAGTCATTCCATTTGCTCCATCTTCAGTTGGTTCTGGTTCTTGGTCACGATTCCAAAATTTCGGTTTAAGATCAAGACCAGACTGAGTTAAGCAAAACCGACTCGGGTGTTTTTTTTGCCGAAGTCGGTCTCAGTCTCGGTCCTCCATAAGTCAGGACCGAAATTTCGATCTCAGTCTTGTCAAAAAGACTGGACCGTCCCACCCAAGATCACCCCTAGATGTAATGCAGCTCTGAGAATTTCCTAGATACGGCATAAACTCGTTCGACCCAAATAGGGTGAACCGAGTGATCTAGCAAAAGGGTGGTTTTAGTCTAGGTTAGGTATGTATTTCAGTCCATCTCAGGTAACATATGATTCTTAGTCATCCCATTTGCTCTATCTTCAGTTGATTCTGGTTTTTGATCATGGTTCCAAAATTTCGGTCCAAGATCGAGATCGACCTGAATCAAGCAAGACCGACTTAGGCGAGTTTTTCTGGCCGAAGTCGGTCTCGATCCTCCAGAAGTCAAGATCAAAATTTCGGTCTCAGTCTTGGCAAAAAGACTGGACCGTCTTGCCCAAAATCACCCCTATATGTAATGGAGCTCCGAGAACTTCCTAGATACGGCATAAACTCGTTCGACCCAAATAGGGTGAACCGAGTGATCTAGCAAGAGGGCAGTCTTAGTCTAGGTTAGGTGTGGTTATGTATTGACCAAACAGTCGTCATGTAGTTCTTCATATGAATGTTTAGTTTTGAAATAATTAAAATGTAAAACTACAATTTATTTTTAGTTTGAATTCAACCATATTATTCACGAGTTTAATTCTTTGGTTGTTGGAATAAAATAAAATTTTAGACAAAATATAATATTCAATTAGAGAGTTGGTGCACTAAGTATATACTATATAAGTACTATACTAGTGGATCTATATTGTGTGAAATAATTTGTTAGTTAAGTGATTATTAGTGTTTTTCAACCGATGAAAATATTTAATTTAATTTTTATTTATAATAATAATTAGTTAACAACGAGTTTTATTTTACTAATATTTTGTTAATTTTAGTTAGTTTTGAAGTTGATCCCTTACGTACGTCTGTTCCCATGTCAGCCCCGCACGCACGTTTGCAGTGAGACATGATGATTATGTTTTTACCATATTTTTCGTTTTGTCTGTATTGCTTGCTTCACTGTTGATGTACCTTCCTCGTGTTATCGTCACGACAAAAATTAATTGATTATATAAATATAAGAAAGTAATGACACACGTGTGAACTTTGTTTCATGCATGGTAGAACCCGTATTGTATATATAAAGACGGGTTAAAAATATTAACTTACCTACTAACTAAATTTTGAGAGTTTAATAATTTATTAAATAAATAGTTAATTAATTTTATATAAAATTATAATTTGATAAATTCATATTGTTTAATATTAATTATGACAAAAAATATTATATATTATTCTATTTATTTTGCAAATTTTAACTGAGATCTACTTGAAAATTGTTAACTACTTCCCTCACTTCACAAAAGGGACATGAACATTAGTCCAATCCGTAAAAAATGTGGTGTTGATTAGGAAAACATGATTCATGTCATGCGAGACTGTGTGATTGCTAGGCAAATATGACTTGATATAGGTACCCCTGTTGGAATTAACTACCATGGGGTACCAATCTCAAATTGGTTGAAATAAAATTGTAAAAATAAAATTGTTGAACTCAGTGGCATATTGTGTTTTTTACTGCGATCTAGCTTATTTGGAAAACCAGAAATTCTATTGTGTTTAATAATAAACTTTTGTATACAAATGTAGGGAAACTAATACTTTTGCACGCAAAAGATGTGGCTTCCACCCTGATAAGAAGCTCAACCAAACCAAATAGAATATCGGTGGAAAGCACCGAAAGTGGGGTGGGCAAAATTAAATATTGATGGGTCAGCCACTGCAAATCTGGGACCGACTGGATGTGCAGGTGTCATACGAAATCACCTTGGTGGATGGCTTAAGGGATTCCAAAGAAAGTTGAGAACTTCAAATAGTTTGGTGGGAGAACCGTGGGGAATTGGAAATGGCTTACCTTTGGTAAAAAGCATGGGGATCAACGACATCCACGTGGAATCGGATGTCAACAAGGCAATATGTATGATAGTAGAAGAAGTGAACAATGATAGACTTTTAATGCTGTTAATTTCCGATTGCAAGAAACTGTTGTTGGAGTTTAAAAGATTCAAAATCATACACATTTATCGGGAAGCAAACAGTGTAGCAGACCATCTTGCCAAGGCAGCGGTCAGACTTGTAGAATATTTTGTGATCTTAAATGATTCTCCGCCATGAGTGTTATCGATTATTAAATCAGACATATTTGACTTGACCAAAACAAGACTTGTATATCCTAACTAAGTGTGTTTTTTGTTTTGTAATATTATTCTTTTTTCTACAAAAAAAAACTACTTTGACTGGATCGTATCTAATGTAACCGAACAATTATTCAGTACAATTTAAAATGTAAATACTATAAAACTAGAAACTTGATATCGTGTTTTGCTTGATTATAAATTTGTAAAATTTAAGATCTACCATATTAACTAAATTTCAAACTTTTGAGTAAAAATATTAGATATGTTAATAAGATGTCTAAATACAGTCTCTTAAAGAGATTTTTACGAAATGACTATCTTGCCTTTTAAGGAGAGTATATATAATTTTTCAGCATTACTATGATTTAAATTTGCATGCTTTGATACATTTATAATTTTTGAGATACCTAATCGTAATAATTTTTGTTTCTGAAGTGCCTATTTATAAAAATATAACTTCTGAGTTATTACATATTACCTAAATGTGCTAATGCACGGTCAAATCATTGAATGCGATTTGATTTTTGATCCCCATGAAGATCTGCAGTATCTCACGATAGCATCCCCATGACCCAGGAATATATGAAGATAAGACATCATCAACAGAATCTAACATGACATCATAAGGAAATCAATTAGTTTACAGTACAATAATGTTTTTTTACCCAAAAAAGGTTGAATTTTCATACCAGTACCAGACAGGTCTTTCCAGTTTCTTAGATTCTATGAAATAATATCTCATCATGTTTCTCTCCAGTTAAATCATGTAAGTTGCTCAATCAAGATTCAATGTATTGGAATTTGGACCACAAAATCAAATCCATATAGATCTGATTGATAATGCTTGATTGACAGTACAAACGAAATCAAAATTTTAGGTCAATCGGGTAAAAAAAGTAGAGTAACAGTGAATAATTGAAAAAAACAATATGTAAAAATTTAAATGATTAAATTAAAAATAAATATATTTTTTTATTTCTAAATATATACAAAATTAAAAGTTGAGGACTCGAAGTTACTCAATCTTGATCGCAATTATAAGAGCTTGAATATCACACACAAATAATATAAGGAATATAATAGTAATAAGAATGACTGAAGTAGGATTGTTTAAAAAAATAATAGTTCGACTGAACTACTTTTAAAATTAAACCAAAATTTTGAAAGCTAAATAAGGGAGTTTAAAAAGTGGGTTCAATTCACTTCTAAACGGATTCGAATCGAGTTATTGTTTTACCAGTTTATATTTAAATTGAAATCAAGCTTTAAAATTTATATATTTTTGGACTGATCTAATTTCTAATTTACCTAATATTATAAATAGTCTCATTTTTATTTCACTCCCTCCCTCTATGCAGTCATGCGCTTACTCTCGCAGATTGATTATGCTTTTGGACCAATCTGGTCTAACTTTTGGTTTGGGTCGAAACCAATTTTTTTTATATATATAAAAATACAGACCAAACTAGTTCTAACCAAATCAAATTTTTATGTGTTAAATAGACTAGTTCTTTTATTGAGCTAAAAAAATGCTGATTTATTTTAAACAGTACTAAATCAGTTTAGAAGTGATTCATGAACACTGATTCGCCAGGTGAAAAAGTTGATCGACGAATGCATGGCAGCCAAGCAAGCCGATGCAGCTTCCTGCAGAACAGCCCTGCAGAATCACCAGACGGAGCCAAGATCAGCGCCACTGCTGGGTGCTGGGTCCGGCCATCCTCCTTTGTGATTAAAGTGAATTGCGATGCTGCCTGGTCAGGTGACTCGAGGAGAGGGGGTATGGCAGCAGTGACCTGTGACTCAGAGGGGATCCTCATCGGGGGAAAGCTCGGTGCTGAACTTGCAGATAGCGCTGGATTCCTTGAGGCAAAAGCGATCATTCTTGGAGTCCAACTAGGGATTGAAAACAACTGGAGTAATGTAGAGATTGAATCTGATGCTTAGGTGGTGATAGATCAACTGAGGGGTGCCCCAAGATCATGGAGAACAAACACGATCATTGGCAATATCCTATCCTTGGCCGAAGTTGTGGCCGTCATTTCATGGAGGTCTATACCTCGTTCAGCTAACCAGTGTGCGGAATGGATTGCGAAGCAAGCCCTTTCGGGGATGAATCATCTTGATTGAGTGTCTACACCTCCATCCCCTTTGTTAGTTTTTCTAAACAATGATGTTGTAACAAACTCGGTTTGCCCGCCTTTGGGCTATCAGTAATTTGAATCGTATTTTGGCAAAAAAAAAAAAACTGATTCATACATTTATTTTATTAAGGATTTTTTGATAAATCAAATTGTAATGTCTATAAATCAATACACTTCCATCAAAATTACAGAATCAAATTTTTATATATAAAAGTTTGAAAAGTCTCACAGAATCTAGCCCCATCAATTAAGTCAAATAATGTTTTATTGACTTTCAAGTCACTATATAAGATGAAGATAAGATGATACTGTCTACATTTGCATGGAACATGCATATGGACGTCAAAGATTATGTTTGATATTTTCCATGATAATATATATATATAAAACGATTAATTACACGTTTGGATTAAATATGCTATACACCGTCAAATCATTGTATTCGATTTGATTTTTGATCCCCATGAAGATCTGTAGTATCTCACGATAAGACATTCATTAACAGAATCTAACATGATATCATAAGGAAATCAATTATTTTACAGACAATAATGTTTTTTCCCCCAAAAAGGTTGAATTTTCATACGAAACCCGACAGGTTTTTCCAAGTTTGTTAGATTCTATGAAAGAAAATCTGTTCATGTTTCTCTGTAGTTAAATCATGTAAGTTGCTCAATCCTGATTCAATCTATTGGACCACAAAATCAAATCCAAATAGATCTGGAAAGATAATGGTTGACTGAATAAATGAAATCAGAAATTTAGTTTAATGGGGTTAAAAATTTAGAATAAATGTAAGAATTTAAATGCTTATATTAAAAGTAAATCTATTTTTTATTTTTAAATTTATACAAAGTTAAAAGTTAGGAACTCTAAGTGACTCAATTCTTAGTCCCAATTATAATAACTTGAATACCACATGCAAATAATACAAGAAATATGATAGGTATAAGAATGACTGAAGTAGATTTATTTTATAAAAAAAACGTTCGACTGAACTAATTTTAAAATTAAATCAATTTTTAAGGCTAAAATAAGGGAGTTTAAAAAGTGGGTTCAATTTACATCTGAACGGATTCGAAACGAGTTTTTTTTTACTAGTTTATAGTTTATAATTAAACTCAAATCAAGCTTTAAATCTCATATATTTTTTTGACTGGTCTAATCTCTAATTTACCTACTATTACAGAGAGTTTCATTTTTATTTCCCTCCCTCCCTCTATGCAGTCATGCACTTATTCACCCAGCTAGATACGTTCTTCTTTAGGACCAATTTGGTCCCGCTTTGGTTCGAACTTAACAACCAAATATATTTTTTTTTATATAAAAATTCAGACCAAATTAAACCATTTCTAACCAGATCAAATTTTTATATGTTAAATGGACTAATTCTTTTCTTGAACTAAAAAATACTGATTTATTTTAAACAGTTCTAGTTCAGTTTAGAACTGATTCATGGTCGAAGACGGTTCATGAACACTCATTCATACCTTTTTTTATTAAGAAACTTTTGATAAATCCAGTTGTAATGTCTATAAATAAATACCCTTCCATCAAAATTACAGAATCAATTTTTTATATATAAAAGTTTGAAAAGTCTCACAGAATCTAGCCCATCAATTAAGTCAAATAATGTTTTATTGACTTTCAAGTCACTTTATAAGATGATACTGGCTACATTTGCATGGAACATGCATATGGACGTCAAAAGATTACGTTTGAGATTTTCCATGATATTGGCAAAAAAAACACAAGATTTTCCATGTAATGTGATTCACTCAATCGCTCTCTTAATTGACTCCGACAAAGTCTTTCACTTACTCTATAAGAACTAGGGGTGATAAAAAAGATTAGGTTGAACCGAATTCACGACAAAACCTGCTCGACTAGTTAGGACCGAGACCGAGCATGCGTTTTTTTTCTCTTCAAGGTCGGGTTCGGTCTCAGGCTTTTTTCACAAAAGCCCGACTAGGACCAGACTGGTACGACCTTGAAGAAAACCCTAAAAATTCATGTCGTAACTCTTGAAACACTAGTAATTTATGACCTTGAAGCATTCAACAACCTTTAGATCAGTTCCATAAGGGAAGTGCGACGGAAGACGAGAAACGAGCAGGTTCAAGATCAAAACTTCAGTGATTTATTTTATCAAATATTTCGGTTCAAGACCGAGACCGACCCGAGTCAAGCAATACCGATTCATGCGTTTTTTTTTACCAAAGTCTGTCTCGATTTCGGTCTTCCAAATGTCAAGACCGAATTATCGGTCTCGGTCCTGCCTCCAAGACTGGTCCGCCCCCATGATCAACCCTAATAAGAACTTTCCTGTTTTAAATCTCTTATCTCAATTTACCCATATTCAAATATGTCACAATATATATTTTTGTATAAAACTAAATATACTTTATTTATTTATTTTTATCATTTTTAGTTCTTACAATTTCCTATTTACAATCCTTTTCCATATATTTATTAATTATTTTAAAATTAATCCATATTACTTAATTTCTAACCACAACTAACTAATGTTTGGTATGAACTTATTTTTTGATAGATTGGTATGAACATGTTATTATTACAATTGCGATGCTTGAGACAAGAAGGGGGAAATGTAATTATTATGATTCCATTACAATATGACTTTTATACATGTAAACAAAATCTTTTGGTTGGGAAAAATCTATGTGGTGGGGGCTCACATACAGGGTTCCTATTGAATATTCATGCTTGCCTATTGTATCTCGTGTTAGTACTCGTATATGTAATTAATCGTGTATATATATATATATATATATGCATAAGTTTTAATAGTGGCTCTAAACGTTAAACTCGAATATAATACAATTGCGGAATGAAAGAGCTGCGACCTGCTATCATAGAGTTTCGGAATGGAAGCTGCGGAACTGAATGGAAGAGAGCTGCGAAATGGAGGAGCGTGACCTAATTAAGGAGCTGCGTGACCCAAATAAGTGAAACTAGGTTTTCATAATTCATATGCATAATTTAGTCGAACCGTGCCAGTCCATTCGAGATTTGGGTGAAAAAAATCGAGTTCGAGCCCGACATTTAGAACGAAAAAACCACCCGTACGATATCAGTCTTAAGCTCGGGCCAGTTTTTTCGGGAATTCGGTCCAACAATTATTTTTGCTCACCCCTACATATGATAAAAGTGTGTCATACAATACAAAATAACATAATTTAATTTTACAATGAAGATTTAAAATTCACAAGTGATTCAAAAATATGTACAAGAATAAAAAGTGATAATAGATATATTTAAGTATATATTTGCACGTATGGATAATTTAGACAAACTTACTAATTGTGTTTAAATGTATAAAAGTTGTTTATATACATAATATATTAAAATCAAATTCATATACACATAAATACAAATTATTTAATCATGTCAACA
This sequence comes from Chamaenerion angustifolium, assembly GCA_946814005.1. Classification (NCBI taxonomy): domain Eukaryota; kingdom Viridiplantae; phylum Streptophyta; class Magnoliopsida; order Myrtales; family Onagraceae; genus Chamaenerion; species Chamaenerion angustifolium. The sequence goes on along the minus strand of OX328278.1, from coordinate 232,435 downwards.
AATATTGTTACACATAATATCAAGTATCAATTTTTGTTATAGGTGTAATTGGGATATTATATAAAGGAGAGATTTATCATAAAAATAGTAAATTTATGGAGAGTTATTAAATGTTTACGTTTATTAATATATGATTATTAATTCATAATATTTAGTCAAATATTATGTATAGTAGTCAAATATTATGTATAGGTGTACAATAAATTTTTTAGTTTTTAGTTTTTCGTCGGGTGTTTTAGAGGGACTCCCATGAAGGGAACAACATTTTTAACATATTTACTTCATATTTATAATAATTTTCACTCAAACTATAATTAGCAATATAGAATCTAAATTGTTAATTAATTGTTTGTTAATTAAAGGACAGGAGTTGACTGATAGTTGACCGAATGGAAGGATCTAAGGACTATGAAATGGTCAAGACACGCATGCAGCCAGCCATCGAATCAAAGAAAATCTGATACTAACCTATTTGTTTAATAATATCAAACCTTGGAAAATACTTTTAAGATATTCCACTTACACTATATATTGGACAGACTCATCTTCGTGTACACATTGAGTAAACGAGAAAATTTGCTCACTCAGATAAGTATAAGTATTAGAATAATGATAAATAATTGAATTAGAAAAATATCAATGTGTATAAATGTATAATTTAAAATGGTTAAATTATAAATTATTTCATTAATACACTGCATTGATCGGAATGGAGATAGTAAATTTGCGTTCATTTTGATTTTGCGGTATGAATGTTATTTATTAATTTATTAACACATAAACTCATGTACTTATATAATTTGTATAAACTCATGTACTTATATAATTTGTGAATTTTATATAATATTTTATTGAACTAATCTACGGATTGATCCTATCAATTGAGAGGTACGATTAAATACAATTCATTTTTCGCGTACCGGTTAACCAACAAAATCACGACCATAAGCAATTCATCTACGAGTTTGTATCCAAAAGTGACACCCCTATCAAAACCAACAAAAGATTTCACCCTATTTTCATGCCATTATTTTCCAATTTAACCTCATCATCCTATAGAATTTGTCATTCTAAAATTCATCATAAATAAATAAATTTCCAAGTATTGCAACCATTCTCCTAATCTTATTTAGAATTCGAATTGAGACCACCAAAGAGTCCTTAGTCTGAATTAGAACGGGATACCCCGATCATAGGGTTAAGAAAAAGGTATATCAAGGAAAATGCGTTGGATTAAAAATGGTTCATGGATTTTTTTTTATCCACATATATATATATATAGTATGAAAAGGTTGTATCACTGCTCATACCTAACATTTTTAATACAATTGAGCCTTACATTTATATTTTACTTGAAATTGACCCTTAATAAAAATATATTTTTAAAACAACTCTAATCAAACCTCTAGACTCTGAAGCCCGATCGTAATATAGTGTAACAGTTCAGCACTTCATCATCTCTTAATCAAATTTCTCAGTTAGAGTATAAACCCTAAGAATGAAAAGAGATATTCATGTCAGTCACAAGAATGTTCATCAACACCGACGAAAATAAGTTGTCATCACTAAGGTTTTGACAGTAAAATATTAGTTGCGACATTATATTTTGTAACTGTATAATGTATTTAGTTATGGAGAATTTACCAACACTAAACCAAGTGTTTAACGTGTACTTTTGCCGCAACAATCTTGTAAACTTTAAGAAATTTCAGTATCAAATACATATGCGATAGTAATATATACAATTAGTTATCGAAGACGACGTTATTGCAAAAACCACTATTTAGTGTCTCAATATATTGATGCAATATCATGATTAACAGCGTCAACGTAATGACGTAACTCTTACTGTATTTGTCGTCACTTTTCAATATTATTGTTTTGTTATTAAAGTTAGAATGGTAAAACAAATGTTTAGTGTCTCTATAGATTAGCAGTGTCATCGTTATGCCGTAGCTGTTACGGTATTTGTCGTCACTGTTCAAATGCATTATTCCGTTATTAAAGTTAGAATGGTTTTCTCTTTGGGGCGCTCGGCCACGCCTTGCCTAGTGTTGCATCGGATGCTGCATAATTTCATAGTAAAGATGCTGCTTAATTTCACCAAAAGGGTGATCTTCGGTTATTAGTTTCACTTTTTATATACAATATTAAAATATATACCAAAGTTATGCACTATAAAATAATATACAAGCAATGTATGATAAACAATAAACAATATACAACATAATATATATTGTATATTTACACGATTTTTTAATATAAAATACAACATATAATATAATATATAATTTAGTATCCATCACAAAGTTTAATATACATTACAATAAAAATGTATAATGTAACATACAACATATTAATATAGTATAATATATAGTAATGTTGTTTTTCTAATAGTAATATTCCCCACTAAACTACCTTATTTACTAATAAAGTTAAATCACACTCGCTAAACCATCTAAACCACTTCTAAACCGATTATACCACTATTAATTACTAATAAAATCTACCTAAAATCCCTAACACTTTATCCTTAATCGTTTTTTTAGTTCTCCCTTTTAGTTATGTCCCAACCCTAAACAACAGGTTCCTCCTACACAAGCTAAAGATGCACAACTTCTTCTTCCTTATGAGCAGCTTCTTCCTCTGCAGCATTAAGCTCGCACACTACCAGAATGTTGCTCTATAACATCAATGTTAAATAGCCCCTAAAGGGGCATTTGCCGTCACTAAAGTCTCGTCGGGGTAGGTCTCAGAGTTTTTCCAATATCCTTCACAATGACCTGAATAAGTGCAGATTCGTTCCTACAAACAAACACAAATCGATTAGAAAGATTTCTTCAAGCATTTTACATACTTATCAAATGAAGGTGAAGATATCTATCTATGTACCCGTCGTTTGTCAAGTGCCAACCGATGATATTACTCAGAAGGATAAGACATGTCTTCCACCGTGTAACCTTGTCGGAGTTTCTTCCATACTTCTCTCCGTGGAGAGCCAAGTATTGACCCGTTCTGCCTCTCAAATGCCTGAGCTCTGACGGATCAACCTTGTAAAAGATAGGGAAGATGAGATGACGACCACACTGCCCTACTTTCTCCTCCTTCAATCTGAAACTCTCAACAACTTCATCCAAGCACCAACCAGAAGCAGCAAAATCTTTGGAGATGACAACTATTGTGCTCTTGGACCCTTGAATACCACCAATGAGTGCATCGGACATGGCTTCTCCTCTTGGAAGCAGCTCGTCAGTGAAAACCCTAAAACCTGTCTGCTTTAATTCCTTGACAAGGTGACTCGTGAATCCACCACGAGTCTTTCCAGTGAAGCACACAAAGACATCAAACTCCTCTTCCTTTTCATATCCAAAGGAGGTAAATAATCTGCTGTCTTTGGATTTGGCAATAGAGGAAGAAGAAGAAGCAAGAAAGTCGGACATGGATGGAGTTGTTAATTGGAAAATGCATATTCGTATGCTTATATATATTAGAGAAACATAGGTTGTTATTATCTTACCTCTTACATACACATCAGGCAAAAATAAAATAAAAAATCTCAACCAACCAACATCTCTCTCTATAAAGCCTTCTTCCTTCTCTCTTGCTTTTCTCTCTTGCTCACAACCAACCAACATCTCTCTCTCAGATGTCTAAAAACGGTCCAATGTCAATAATCTACTTGATCATTTTATTCATTATGGTAAGTCTGTTAATATCAACGGTGGACAAGGCCAAACCCTACTTCACTGCCTCAACCAATCAAAACTCTTCGCCACCAGCTTCCAACCTACTGACATCACTGTCTTCCACTAGTTTCTCTACAAGGCTCTACTCCGACCACCAATCCCTCTCTCTGGCCTCCACCGACTACGGCAACATCGTCCGACAATACCCTGTCGCCGTTCTCCGACCATCTTCCTCCGACGACATCGTTTCCCTCATCAAATTCTCCTACAACTCCTCATCTCCATTCACTGTAGCCGCCAGAGGCCGCAGCCACTCTGTCCGGGGACAGGCCTTGGCGCCAGATGGCGTAGTTATCCACATGTCGGCCATGAGCAGGTCCCAGCGAATCTCGGTGTCTCAGAATAATAAGGGTGAGTATTACGTGGATGTCGGAGGTGAGGTTCTATGGATCGATGTATTGGGAGAGACCACGACCAAGCATGGGTTAGCCCCGGTGGCTTGGACCGATTACTTGTACCTTACGGTAGGTGGGACACTCTCCAACGCGGGGATCAGTGGACAGACGTTCCGACATGGCCCTCAGATAAGCAACGTGTACGAGGTTGACGTGATTACGGGTATGTCATTAATTAATATATATTTATGTATATGTACGAATAAATACAGATAGAAAATTAAATAGGATTTCTTACGGATATAAAATTAATTACAGTAAAATTACAGTGTTTTAATTCAACCCTACTTGAAACCCTAGATTTTCAAACCTAGAAGAGAGTTTTTGTTGCACCTTTTTAATCTGAGTAAATTTGTAAATATCATGTAGATTTGTCTAGAAACGAGTAAGCTTCGAAACTTTAGGGACTCGAAGTTTTAACTTATGAATATACCAAAACAGTAGTGTCGTGACATTAATTAAGGTGGGTGTCATCTTGGATTCGTCGTACGCATGTCCCCTTCAAAAATCTTCACACCATGTGTTCTATTGAATCTTAGTACTCTTTTTGCATGTACGTATATTTGTCTCTTTATTATACATTAATAATGAAATAATGTCTTATTTGGATAAATTATTTAACAACACTAAAAAAATATATAAATTGTGTAAATGTAACATTTTTTAATCTTATTATTCTCTTTCTTTTTGTATTATAATAATAATTATATTTAGGGACCGGAGACTTTTTAACTTGTTCGCCGTCAGAAAACTCTGACCTCTTCTACGCTGTACTTGGAGGCCTAGGTCAGTTTGGGATCATAACCAGAGCAAGAATTGCCCTAGAGATTGCGCCAAAGAGGGTAATATCATCATCATCATCATCACGATCATCATCATCATCATCATGGATTCATCATCATCATCATCATACATATATCGGACGTTATACTTTTGAGTTTCTACTAATTAATGGTATATATATGTGGTGACTTTGAATTTAGGTTAAGTGTGTGAGGATGCTTTATAATAACTTGGTTGCCTTCACCAGAGACCAGGAGCATTTGATCTCCATCACGACGGACTCAAACCATGCATTGAATTATTTAGAAGGTTCGGTTTTATTGAACAACGGTCCTCCTGACAATTGGAGATCTTCGTCGTATCCATCAGATCGGTTCACAGATATCGTGTCCCTCATAACGGAAAATGACATTATCTATTGTCTTGAAGTCGCTAAGTATTACGATGATCACACTCTAGATACAGTTAACAAGGTATGGAAATTAATGGAACAAACCACGTGCTTAATTAATTTAATTTAATTCAATGAAATTTATAAGATTATAGTTAGTTTTATTAGAAAAATCAATATTAAGTTGATTTATCTACTCACCGTAATTTTTTTGATTTGTTTTGAGTAATTACATAATTAAATTTATCACCTAATGCATTTAATTATTTCGGTCAAATTATAAAACAAACGATGTTAGGCTACAAAATCACTGTATTTCTAATAAAAAATTTACTCTACGTAGATAATTGAATTACAATATAAATGACGTTAACCGTGGTGAGTTGGACTTACATGGTCTAAGTTATAATTTTTTAAGTCAAATGTTCATATCTCAACTTACGGCAGAGCGTACAGTCAATCCGTAAATCCAAATTTAATATTTTTTTGCATCATTTGAATCGCAATTAAAATATCTACTTACTATAATTTTTTTAATAGATACATAATTTTATTTTTAATTAAACATCGAGTCGTCATTATCTAACAAAATATTTACAAAAAAAACGTGCGCGTTTTTCCAATACGCGCTACCCGAAGATGCGTGTATACCTATTTTTCGAATTTATTTTTTGTATACTTACTTTTCTAAAAAAAATGTCTACTTTTTCAAAAAAAACTCGAAAACTCGATATGAAGTTGATTAATGAAGTGACTTATATAGAGGGGTGTCAAAACGGGTCATGGGTCGGCCTATGAGTCGTGTCGGTATTGGGTCGTGTCAGAGACCTTCTGACTCAAACCTGACTCGTGCAATAGTATGAGTCAGTTTTTGAAACTCAAACGTGACTCGCGGGTTCCTCAATACTCTAATTTTTGCTCCCACTGACCTACATTTCTGGATTCGTTTAGGATCTTGAGTTGTTGATCCAAGATTTGGGACATATCCCGGGATTCAAGTTCACGACCGACGCATCGTACATGGACTTTTTGAACCGTGTTCGAACCAAAGAGCTTCAGCTTCAGTCAGAAGGTCTGTGGGATGTTCCACATCCATGGCTGAACCTCTTTATCCCTAAATCTCGCATTTTCGACTTTGATAATGGCGTTTTCAGAAACATCCTACTCCGAAAGAACATTACTTCCGGGCCTCTGCTTGTTTATCCCATGAATAGGAACAAGTAGGTGTTGGTAAATTCTATATATCGTTAGGGTTTCATATTTACAATCAAATCATAATGCATGAATATTCCATGGTCGAATCTTGTACTTGCAGATGGGATGAGAGGATGTCTGCAGTTATACCCGATGAAGACGTGTTCTATACAGTAGGGTTTCTGCACTCCAGCGGGTTCGATGACTGGAAAATCTTCGATGAACAGAACAAAGCAGTGATCAAGTTCTGTGAGGATGAAGGGATCAAGATCAAGCAGTATCTCCCTAATCACAGGACTCAAGAAGAATGGGTCAACCATTTTGGATCGAAATGGGAGATTTTTCAGAAAAGAAAAGCTCGATTCGATCCGAAAATGATATTGTCTCCTGGACAAAAGATCTTCAATTAGGGTTCAATATAATGAGATTGTTCATGGTTTGATAATGATTCAGAGCTGAGCTTAGTGTGTGTAGTAAGTGGTGGTGGGAGTACAGAAGTGTTTTGCCCTAACAGCCTAGGGTTTCAAGAAAGGGGTTATTTTGTGTACGTAGATGCCGTAATACAAGGAAGTGATAAATAACAAGTACCTACCTGAACTTTGACCATTTTGCAACGAGTTATCCGAACTTTGAAAATTCAAAAAGTACTACCTCAACTTTGAAGAAGATGCAAATAGCTAATTCCGTCCAATTTTCCGTCAACTTTCGTCGGAAGTTCGTTGGAATGTCGTCGGAAATTCATCAGAAATTGGACGGAGATAGCTATTTGCACCTTCTTCAAAGTTAAGGTAGCTTGTTTTGAATTTTCAAAATTTGGGTAGCTCGTTGCAAAACGTCTAAAGTTCAGGTAACTACTTGATATTTAACCCTATAATGAAAGTCAGGCATGAACCGGTCCGGTCCGAGATTACCTTACCTAAATAGTAGTAATAAACCCAAAATTAGCATTCAAACTTACATTAAACAATAAAATTCAATTAGATAATGTTAACATAGTTTTCTACTAATGCCGATTGAACGGAGCACTACAATCTTTTAAACTCATACAGCGAACAGAAAATCTAAACCAAAATAGAAAAATTTAACGATAAACTGAACTGTATTATTTCGATTTAGTTAATTTTTTTATCGGTTTTTTAGGTTACTTATGGGATTAATTTTTACCTGTTTGTGAGAATCTTAAAAGTAAGCCAAAACTTGTGTGAAATTTACCAATTCATTTTCCATCCTACCTTGTTTATCAATGTACGCATATTATTAAATGGTACGAAAATTACCAATTCATTTAACATTCTCCCGTCTCCAACATTTTGCAACGCTAAACGTAACTGTTCTTGTAATAACTCAACCCAAAAAAACATGTAATTTTCGACACCTCTGATCTACAAAAGAAGAGGATTATGTCTAAAGCTCGGATTTTCCCTTGTTCTTACTCGAGCTCGCTCCTCGCCACCATTGCCGTACCCGATTAGACACCTTGTTTGCATGTCTTTTTAACACCTCTGTGCTTGTCTTCGCCACCTTCAGTACCTTCTCCTTCAAGTCATCCGATCGGCTCTCCTTCTCTCTCAAGACTTTACCCTAATATAAAGATTGGTGACACAGAAAAAATCACTGCATAATTAGTAGAGAAATTTTTACTTTTTCAGGAGTCTATAATCACTTAATCTTCACTTTCTCATAGAAATCTATTTACCATTTTGTTAGAATTTCCTTTGCCTGTGAACTCAAGTATGATTCAAAAGAAATTTCTTATCAAATTCGGGTTAAGAAATGATATTTGTACCAGGTTTGAGGGGAAGTTGGAGACATCTTCATCCTCATCGTCTTCATCATCGCCATCTTCATCCAAGTTCTTCCCTTTCATCAACTCATCCCTCGAGTACATCTTCATGTTTGGTGCTCCAGGCATACCCTGATTTGAAAAAGTAATCAACCATGAAAAAATATTAATTGCAGTAACCTAACCTTTAGTCATTCAGAGGACAAAATAGATACCTCCATAGATCTCAAGATCTTCTCCATTTCAGCATCTTTAGCGGGTTTTGGCATAAAAGCTTCCCCAGGAGTCCTACCCTATTTATACAAAAAAAAGGCTAACTAATTAGAACTCCATTGCCTGAACCACAAGAGCACTGGATACACATCTATACAGATGGGATTTACCTTTGGAAGAGGTGGCGGTTTCCTGTTGCATGCCCCAGTGATATCTTTACACAGAAAATCAATCAAGGAAGCAACTTGAGGCTTGGATTTAAACAAGTACTCTGCCACATCAGTATCTGAATATCCCATGACCTATAGAGTTTTCAAGAAATGTAATCCTGAGGTTAGTTCTAAACAGCACTAAATCCATATATAAGTAGGCATCCACTTCAGTTGTGTTGGACCAAACACTGGAAATAAAAGGAGAGCAGCCCAAAAAAGGACGACAATACAGTTATTTATCGAAACTTCCTTTATATAATAACCCCGCGCAATGCAGAAAATGCATGATTGATTGCACAAGATAGTAAGGCGAAAGCGTACCTCCTGGCAAGCCCTTTCAATTGTCTTGCACTCGGAATTGCATATTCCTTCCGCATCTTGCTCGACCAGCTGAATTTTTCAGAAACAGATGCTTTAGAATCAAAGTACCTCAGTTAGATGCGTTATTGATGAAGCTATGCTAGTGACCACGCTAAGAGCACCTAGTGAAGTCCGTTGAAAAATAAATCTTTGCAGTTAACTTAGATCTTCTCTATAGCATGGCACTCATACATATTGAACTAAACTCAATATGGATACCAACTATCAGAGTCTACAAGATATAATCTTGAAGAGATCATAACATGGACATTTTAGCCAAGGGCAGTACACAGAAGAAAAAACAATTTCATATGGAAAAAATAAAACATTAACCATTAAAATTAGTCGGTTCATCAAGAGAATGTATTATGGAAAAAGTGAGGAAGTGGCTGCATTATTGATATCATGAAATACGAGAAGTTTAGAAGATTTATCATATTGTCTGCCCCACGATGTGAAAATAAGACAGACCGCTCAGCCCCACAAGAGCTCAAAGCCTCAAACTTTTGGATGAAGGCATGGTTTGTCGTTAGAACTTCAACAGGCAATGCCGCCACTAATCTACTACGTCAGTTCAAGATCGAGAGGACTAAACCCTGATGAATTTATCAGCAAACATACGCAGTGAACGAAAATTCATAATGCTCTTACCTCTAATCTATCGCCTTTTTCCACAATATCAATCTTCAAGATCCAATCAGCCTCTTCTTTCTTCAGATTACATACATTCTCAGCAATCTCAATGATTTCATACTCCGAGAGCTATCACAGAAACAGAAAATTAAGGGGGGGGGGGGGGGGGGGGGGGGGGGCAAATCAAATTCCTTCCAACAATTTGCAAACGGTCGTGAATATGCAAATTACAGAAAGAAAAACAAACAAATTAATGAAGACGATGAACCTTTTTGGGAGAGATCTGAACTTGTTTCGCCTGCACTTGATGGTGTAGCTGAGCCGCGAGTTTCTCGCAAACTTGGCATTTGATGAAGGGTACATCTTCTTTTCTTGCCTCAGTGATTGGCTTCTTGGCTGAGTGAGAGATTGCAAACAGTGAGGAGACCAATACGAGTGACAGTACCAGAGGAGGAAGATGAAACCGTCGACCCATCATCGTCGTAGCTCTTATCAGAGATAGAAACTGAGACCCGATCGATTTTCGCGCGACCAAGGAAGAAGAGAGACGGAGGAACGAAGACTCGAAGAGTGAGCGTTGTGAGGAGATGCTTACGTGGTTAGTTCAACGTGTTTGTAGAGAGATGATTGGCTGGACTAAATCATCTGACACATGGCTCTTCTTTAGCCAATGAGATTTGAGAGAACACGTAGTCACACCCTTAAATTAGGTGAACTTTATATACTTTACCACCTATTCAGTATATAAAAAATAAATAGAGTAGGATAATAATACAAAATGATAATTTTCATTATAATTTAATAATAAATTAGATAGAATTAGCAATGTATTTATATAAAGTTTTTGACAAAAAAAAATATATTTATATAAAGTCATTTAGTAATTTGTTTAGAAAAAAATTAATAATTTAATATTTAATCTAAAATTAAATAACATATTTACATATGGGACATGCAAAGCAATACTAATTATTATTATAGAATTGTTTATTAATTCATTAGAACAAATATAGGAATCAAAGATTGAAACGATCTTGCATAATCATTTTAATTAGAAACTATATGAACTTTGAACGTTTTGCAACGAGTTACTCGAACTTTAAAAAGTCAAAATGGGTTTACCTCAACTTTGGACGAAGGTGCAACGAGCTACCTCCGTCCAATTTCTGACGAATTTATGTCAACAATCGACGGTAATTGGACGGAGGTAGCTCGTTGCACCTTCGCCAAAGTTGAGATAGCCCGTTTTGATTTTTTAAAGTTCGTGTAGCTCGTTGTAAAACGTCCAAATTTCATGTAGCTCATTGGTTTGGTAGTTAACCCTTTCAATTAAGTATCAATTGTAAAACACAATTCAAATTATATGAAAATTATTGCACTTTTATTTCTAATAATTATAATTAATTTGATTTAATTTTTTAAACCTTGTATTTTTTAATTTTATTTACTTCAATTATTTATTTAGTCTAATTCTTACCTATAATAAAAACTTCGTCTCATGCTATTAGACCGGACCGGCTCTCGACCGATTGAAAACATCTGAGCGGGGAAATCCGACGTAACAGAGATTCTCCTCCTCTGCTGTTTCCCCACACCGCCACACCACACTGAGACCAGACCGTGTCGCCGGCGGCAATGAGCTTACTAAGATTACGGCAGCGCCACCCTCACTTTCTCCCCTATTCGCGCCAGTGCTTCACTAGACTTCTCTCTTGTGTACTCCCTCTCCCTTTTCTCTCTGTGCAGCGTCTATTTGTGTAATCAGAAATTGATTTTGTTTAAACAGATGTTTCAGAGGAGAAAGCTGATTCAAGCTTCATCCACCCAGAAGCATCTATCCACCGTAACGACCATATTGGTCAGGTCAGGACATCACCTGTTGCAGTTTTGAGTATGCTACTTTCGCTGATCACTTGCTCGATAAATTTCGCACATCTCATCATGATTGGGTATTTGATACGCCCTAGTCTGAAAACAATCAGAGCCTCCAAATGATAAACAGTAGAAAGAAATGGTAGCTTCACAATTATATATTGAATGTATGCTGCTGTTAGTATGTTAGGCTAATGTACACAACACTAGTTGGTTTATTTTTGTTAAAGAGGGAACTTAGCTTCGCTAAGCAAACCCCGGGCCAAATTGCTACTAAACTCCAAGAATTTGTTAGTTTGGTGAGTGACCAAACACATGATTGTTTGCATTTCTTATTTCTGGTAGAATTCGAACCCCTGTCGGAAATTTCTCACACCAAGACTCGATCCTTAGAATATTTCTTTTGTTCTGAAATCATGAATCTCCAGTTTGGTTGATCTATTCTTTTTCTTTACAAGTACCAAAGCAGCTTTTTCTTACTGTAGGATGTGTCTATTGGTCCTTTCTGCACAGTTGGACCTTCTGTAAAAGTTGGCAATGGATGTAAACTACACCCAGGAAGCCACATCTTCAGAAATACCGTTTTGGGTGATTTTTGCACACTTTATGACATGAGTAACATCTTCGCAAATCATACCCTTATTGCCGGTGCCGGTCATGTGGTGGAAGTAAGATATCAAAATCATTGAAAATTGTTTAGTTTCTTGAAAAATATGATCTTGGCAGAAACCGATTCTAGTTCTTTAAAACGCAGGATTATGCTCACACTGCTGGGGCAACAGTTATTCATCAGTTTTGTCACGATGGCTCGTTTTCTTTCATTAGTGGAGGTTCAGTGGTAAGTTCATTTCCCACCCATATCTCATTATCCGACTATACCTAATATTAGGCTGCACATGAGACATTAGACAATTTGTGATTTGTACGAATCTAGTCTGTTCTTGCATCATGTCTGTAGATTTCACAAGATGTCCCTAAATACGTAATGGTGCCCGGTGAGAGATCTGAACTGTGGGTTTGAATATTGAGGGTCTTCGGCGTCGTGGATTCACAGCTACAGAGGTTCGCATTGAATCAAAGTTTGTACTTAGTCCAGCAGTCCTTTGAAAATGCATCTGAATAACTTTTTTTCTCGTAATGTTTAAGAATGATATTCTGAGTTTGGCTTCATGATTTATGGGGAAGAATCCAGATGAAAATATTCATGTCGTCTGATGCTAGTTTTGAAGAACAACTCACCAAAGTGGTACTACTCACTTACACAATCTTCTTCTTTTCAGAACTAGAAGTATCACTTTTTTCAAAAAAAAAATTGCACCTTTTCTAAAAGATGGTTATAATAATGCATAGTAACCCACTGATATTGCAGGAGCAAGACGAGAGATTGACCCATGTTCCCATTATAAACTCAATGGTGCAGTCCATTCGCAATTCCTTTGTTGGAAATCGCCGTGGGATATGCAAGTTCAGGTGAACTCTTTCTCTACTTAAATCACAAAATTTTGCTGAAATTTTGAAAATCATCATGATTGACCGTGTTCCTTCCAAACGTTATAGCTTAAAGAGGAATAGAGGATTCATTCCTCAACTTCCCTTGGTTTAGTTGACTTTAGGATTTCATTGGACAAAGTTAATGAAACATATATTCAAGTTAACTAGTACAACTAGGGAGGACTGATAATACTGCGGATATAGCAAATACCACTATCGTATTATAATTCTCTACTATATATGTAACCATAAATATAATAAATACAAATTTTAATATTATGATTGTATTTATAACTTTATTTATTAATTCAAGACCAAAAGGAAAATAGCGGAGGAAATTAAAAGAAAAATACCTCGATGGCAATCACCCGAGGTAGTCTTGGAATGTTCCTGCTCAGGCTTGCACTTAGTCGTGCGCCTTGCGAGAGGAGTAGGAGGACTCAAGTTGACCTTGGGTCGTGCATCATGGGTCGACCCATGAGTCGTGTTGACCTTGGGTCGTGTCAGGGATCCTCTTACTCAAACACGACCCGTGTAATAGTATGAGTAAGTTTTTGAAACTCAAACCTGACCCGTGGGTTGGTGGGTCAACCTGTGGGTCATAATGATCTGTCAGGAATGGTAAGTGTTGAGTCAGACTGACTCGTTCGATCTCCATAACCCGCGAGTCAGTCTGAATCATTCGACCCACCATTTCAATAAAAACAAAAAAGATACTGAAATATATAAATGAGACAGATCATGGGTTGACCCGTGGGTCAAAGATTATGACCCAAATTTGACCCGTGTTTTGACGGGTCATCCATGAGTCGTGTCAAATGACCTTTGAGTCAAAAATTCTGACTCAAACACAAACCAATCACCATGGATTATCCATTAGGAGTGAGCTCGAGCGGGACGGGCCAGTCTTTTTGGCAAGACCGAGCCTGAGCCCGAAATTTTGGTCCTCACTTTTGGAGGACCGAGATCGAGATCGATTTTGGGGGGAAAACCCCGTCCGAGTCGATCTTGCTTGACTCAGGCCGGTCTCGAGACCGAAATTACACAGGAACAAGAACCATCCAATACCAGCAATCTCAAATTTTGGACCAAAATCTGGCTGCGAACCAATAATCATTCAAGCAACATCTCAAATGCCAAAAAGTTCACTAATCATTGAGACTCTGTCTCTAATAGCTCCATTGAGACTTGAATTCGAAGAGCGGAGATGGAGTCCACCGTCCACGGACTGATAGGTTACCTTCTTCTTGGGCTGCCCTGCGCCGTTGAGAGCTGCCATTAAGAGTTGCTCTGTTGAGAGCTGCCCTGCACCGTGACCTAGACGGAACCGTGGAATAGCTGCCCTGCGTCGTGGAATAGCTGCCCTGCCTGAACGTGGTAGGGGAGGACAGGGAGGGGCGGAGGCGTAGGTTCGACAGAAGAGTTGGGCGCGAAGGAGCTCTGCATCGGCCCACTCGGTGAGGGAGGTAGACGAGGAGAGGAGGAGCTTGACGCTCGAGCTTTGTAGATTGAGATTCTACTATGTGAAGAAAGAAGAAAGAAAAAGGTGAATAAAGAAGAAAGAAGAAAGAGGAAAGAGTGAAGCTTCTACAGCAGGCGAGTAAGAAGAAAGATTCGGTCTAGGCCGATCTTAATCAGACTTTTAGAAGAAAAAAAAGTCTGAGACAAAGGTGAACAAATAATAAAGAAGAAAGAGTGAAGCTGAGTTAGAAGAAGGTGAATAAAGAGGAAAGAGTGAAGCTACGACGCTCGACTAAGAAGAAGGTGAATAAAGAGGAAAGCTTCTTAAGCACGCGAGTAAGAAGAAAGATTTGGTATGAGCCTATCTTAATCAGACTTTTAGAAAAAAAAGTTCAAGACCGAGATCGAGCCCGATCTTGAAGAAAAAAGGCCGTCCGTTCGGTCTCGGTCTTAGTCGGGTCGGTTTCAAGTCAATTTTGTCGGAATTTCGATCCGGGTAATCTTTTTTTCTTATCCCTATTATCCATGGGTTGGGTCCTAATTGAAAAAAACAGAAATCAGAATCCATCAAATCCACTATAAATACTTCTTCCTCAATCATTTTCTACTTCCCCCTCTCTCTTTTCCTCCTCAATTATGGATCCACCCAAGTTCGTGATCGAACCCTCGGAGTCCGAATCAATGCAGAAGCAGTTGGGTCTCCCCAGCATCCTCCACCTCCTGGCCGCCCTCGTCCAGCCCGCACAATCCCTCTCCCGCCCTCCTATCTCCAAATACCCCGTCGCCGCCGTCGGCCTCGGCTCCTCCGGTCGCATCTTCCTCGGAGTCAACCTCGAATTTCCTGGCCTCCCTCTACACCAGTCCGTCCACGCCGAGCAGTTCCTCCTCACCAATCTATCCCTATATTCCGAGCCCTCACTCCTCTATCTCGCCGTCTCCGCCGCACCCTGCGGCCACTGCCGACAGTTCTTCCAGGAGATCCGCTCAGGGCCCGATATCCGTGTCCTCATCACCTCCAAGTCCGATCCAAATTTGCCTCTCGATTCCTCCTTCATCCCGCTCTCTCACCTCCTCCCTGACAGATTCGGCCCCCCAGACCTCTTGCCTGAATCGGCCTCCCTCTTTCTCGAACCCATCGAAAACGGCCTCTCCTTGGTCCCGGAAATCCAGAACGGGTTACACAAAAGTCGAGATTTGATCTCAGATGCACTCGCCGCCGCCAACAAGTCTCACGCGCCGTACAGTAACTGCCCCTCGGGGGTAGCGCTGCTGGACCGTGACGGGAACGTGTACAGAGGCTCCTATACGGAGTCAGCGGCATTCAACCCAAGCTTTGGGCCGGTACAGGCAGCACTGGCGGCGTACGTCTCCAGCGGCGGAGGCGGGTACGACAGAATTACGGTGGCTGTTCTGGTGGAGAAGAAGGGCGCGGCGGTGCAACAGGAATCCGTGGCCCGGCTGCTGGTCGGATTGATATCGCCGGACTGTGAGTTCAGAGTCGCCCACTGTAGTTAATGATTGTAAAAGGCCCAAATCAGAAATTGAAGCGATGCATTTTCCGGTCAAATCAAGCTCCAGATTCCCGATACATGATTTATGCATGTGTTCTTGCTGTAATAATTGTTCATTGCATAAACATTGACCGACCAAAAATGTTCCATTTTCATGCAACCCATCAATAATTGAATTTCGAACTTGTATTGGTTACTAACCTAGACCGATTCTTCAAACCTTTGAACATCATGTTCATCATGATCAAGAACACGTATCGATTTTTCTGGGTTTTTTCTTGATTCATCAAAACTCATAAAAAGAATTAACTTTGTTCGAAAGTTAGGTAAAGTGAGTTTTTCTGGAGTTGTGTCGGTTTTCGCTGTCGAAATTATGTACCTTGCAGTTGTGTAGCCTTTTCAAATATATGTGATTTGAATTCATTCTCAAAGCAGCAAACACATCCGTATTGGCATCAAGTTGTTTACTTGGCATTATCCACATATCCAGTAAGAATTGACTTTTGCAGTAAGTGGTGGTGTGAAGTAATTGCTGCGTTGGATTCCAGCACTTTGGAGACCAACTTCTGACGGCACTTTCATTGACTTGGATTGTCGTGTCGACTTCAACCACCACTTACTCTACAGATTCATAATCTGTGTTCCATTTAAAACTATTTTGATATAAACCCCACCTAGGCTTACACAACTTCATGTTTCAATGGTCAAGAATCATATCTATGTAATGCAGGAAATCCAACAAACAAGGATTAAGTTTAAGCATCACACTTCATATATAAGAGCACATGAAATTCTATTACTGTCTGTGTTCCAGAGTTTAGAGATCATTCTACAATACATAGCAGAAAGTACAAAGAATGGAATTCCTGAACATTTCGAGGCCAACCCGAGTTTGTTTTACAGCAGATATTATACAGAAGACAGCAATAACTAACGAGGCAGTATCCATTCATTCATCAGATGATATGTATATGTTTGGTGGTGAATGGGTTGATTTATTTTAATTCAGAGGCAGGCTCGAGATTGAGATCCCCGACTCCTTTGGGTGGACCGATGCTGCATCGGTCTGTACTGTGCTGTTTGATGGCATCCTTGATCTTCTGAAACTGTAAATCAAAAGGGGAGAAAGAGAGATTCATGTCAAGTCATAATCTGCAGCAGAATCTAATACATCTGTTTTTTGTTTTGCCATGGAAATCAAACAGATAATAGAATTGATGATAAAGATTCAATTTTTTTCTCTACAATTTATCATTTAAGGTTTCCTTTGATTCATCGATAACCATCCCAAATCAGCTGATGAAGTTACTAACCTTAGCAAGGGAACATGAAAAGGATTCCAGTTGACCATCAGCACCCCGATAGAAATGGAAATAAGGAAGCACCTTCACATTCAAGTTCTTGCACATGGGCTTATTCTCATCAAAGTTGACCTTCAGGAATAAGATTTCAGGGTGTTCTTCAGCTGTCCGGCAGAGCTGGCAGCACAAGGAAAATGTATATATTAAATAATAAGCACGTTTTCAGAACTAGAGGGATATTCCATTGAGCAAGCTAGTACAATATAGCAGCATAATCTTTAGCAATAACTCAAACTGCAGATAATACTCAAATGCCTGATAAATATCTATCTATAAACTTGTTCATGCCAAAAAAATGAAGCCTAAGACATCTCTGAGTTCAAAGACAGAACATCACATACAAATTACAATACGATAAAGGATATAGTTTTTAGTTACACCAAAAAGAAGCTTAAAGTTCAAATAGTAATAAAGATAAAAGGATAGAGTAGACAGAGAGACTACCAATTACCTTGGGAAATAATGCTCTACAAGAGGCACACCAGGTTCCGTAGAACTCAACAATAACTAACCTATCGCCAGCTTGACTTAAAGCACCCAAAAATTCCTGTGTTGAATGAATATCAATCATATTTGGCCCACATTCTCTTTCCCACCATTTTGGCTGTCCCGATTCAGCAACAACTGCCTGTGCCTGAATGAAGTGATGCATGCCACAAACGAAATATCAGGCAAGATAAATCTTTTTCTTCTTATTGAGAAATAAGAATAATACAAGTGAATAATGTCTGTCTTGAGTAAATATAATATAGCCAAAAGAAAAGGAAGAGAAATAATGATTTTGTGTTCTAGGCTCTCTAACCAGTGAACACCTTCAAACTCTGACGAAAAGTTTGCACTTCTGGAAAGAAAAGCATTTATTTCTGTTACAATATCACAAAACATACTGTTTGAAACTATTAAGAAAATGAAGTAGCAAGATCTTCAATCAAATTTGTGTTCTAGGCTCTCTAATCAGTAAACACCTTCAAACTCTGATGAAAAGTTTGCACTTCTGGAAAGAAAAGCAATTATTTCTGTTACAATATCACAAAACATACTGTTTGAAACTATTAAGAAAATGAAGTAGCAAGATCTTCAATCAAATGCATCCATTTCTATGATTTAAGCCTTTAACATGGGATCTAGACAGGCATAATTGAGTGACACCTGAGCAGCAATTGATGCTTTAGAAGTGCTGGTATGGTGGTGACTGGTGAGTAACGGTTTTTACACGTCTTTATTGACACTTTAACATTGTCTTGCACTACATTGGTGCCTCACTTATGATATTAGCACCTTTATCCTTCAAAAGAGAAGTAAAATATGATTCTTTACAAACTCTTAGTCTTACCATTCACACCACCAAACCAAGCACGGTTCTCTACATAGCATTGGGATGTGAATTTGTAAACTGCATCGTGTTGCAAATCAATAGGTTGAAGAGTGCAGAATCTTCATTCATACTAATAATGGATGGGAAGTATAGTCTATGCTTCTTTAAGCATAAGACGATTGAAAATCCAGAAAAATGAAAAATAAAGTAACTACAACCCATACAAAGAAGAAGCAAAAAAGTAGAAAACTATGCTTCATTTTTTTACTTTTAGGAAGAGTTAAGAAAATATGACAACTAAACCGTGTTAAAACCTACAAAGGTCATAAATAAAGATAGAAATTTGCTGCTGAAACTAGCGTATAAAATTTGAAGCATAGATAATGTAAACTGGAACCATTGCTATAAGCTTTAACTCTAAGTAATTAAGAAAGGATATATCTACCTGAAGCACCTGTTTTATTCTATGGCATTACGGTTCAATATTGAGAGGCTTAAGAAGAACATAAGTTTCATCAGTGCTTCACGCTTTAAAATGCTCTGCTGCTCGCCTCATAAAATAACATCACAATAAATTGAAACAAAAAGGTAAATATTAACCAAATTTATTCCTACTTTGATTTTTCTTTAGTCTTCCACTCGCTGATAAAATGATACGAATATCATCCTATAATTGAATGTAGAGAAACTGTAATGTTTTATCTGATGAGGAAATGGATGATTCCATACAGATGAACAAACTTTACCTAGAATGCAAGAAAGTGAAGCAATAATGATCCTGTAGGTACAAAACACCTGCCTTCCAGTGATAACTAGCACAAGAACGATTTATCTATATGTGACAGACCTGTTCTCAAAAGGCTACAGTGAGCTTGCGAATGAGCACATGATCAAATTGTAGTCCCCTCTAACTTCACTCTTTATAACTTTTTGTGTCGATTCAGAAGATAGATTACATTCAACAATGAAATGATGACCCAATTGTAATTAAAGAGTTACTACAAAGCAATAATCCAACATCAAATTTTAACCCTGAAAAGAGAAAATTTGCACTACTGAAATAAAAAGGCATGAATGCATGCATACCTTGAAAGAATTGAATAGCTTTCTTGGCTTGAAGGAGATTCCAGCTACCGAAGGAGAATAAACCCTCCTATCAGACTGAGGAGAAATCAAGGTGGAAGAAGCTAAAGGGGTGGGCAGAGAAGTTGAGCAACGCTGCGCGTAGAGGTGTAAAGGTAGCCGACGAATAGCATCTGCCATCTACGGATAGAGAAAGATGGACGATTGGCAATCGAATCAAATCCGGGAAGAAAGAGACGCAGATACGGCAATTGAAGAATCTGAATTGGCGGATAGAATTGAACTAGAGGAGGATACCCAGGTCAAAGCAGCTATAACGAACGAACATAGGTATCGGATTAGTGAGAAGAGAATCGCAAGTATTTGATTGCAGGTGAAAGGTAGAGTTTTTGTTGGTAAGGACGGTAACAGCGATCAATGCTGTTTTGGAATTTACGAAAATCGAATTAGGCCAGAACATAATGCATATGTAAGTTAACTATTCGGATAAGCCGTTACGGATCTGACTGAGTTTGGGATCACGGTCTGCCGGACGTATACTATGTCTAGCTAAATTACTCATTATGGGTATGCTATTCTACGAGTTAGTAGTATCATCCATTGATTAATTTATAATAGGGTTAATTACTTAATTGATTACACATGTTTCACCATTGTGCAGAATGGTTACACATGTTTTAAAATGAGATTTTGATATGTGACTAATTGTTTTTTTTACTATTCACCGTTAAAAATTACAGTTAAGTCACTATTTAAATATGTAAAATGACGTAATTACCATTTTCATCAATCAAGCTGTGTTCTTCATCAACCAAGTTGTTCTTCATCAGTTAAGCTGTTCTTCATCAACCAGAATCAAATTTTTGGGATTTCTGAGTTCTGTTCGAACCCAGAACGCGATTCTGGGTTCTTCAATTCGATTATGAGTTCTTCAATTCGATTATGAGTTCTTCAATACCACTAATGGCATAATAGTCATTTCACAATTCAATAATATGTTAAAAAAAATAATTAACGGTTTACTAACGGAATAACCAATTAATCACATTGAGAAAAACATGTGTAACCAATTAGTCACATAGCAAAACCAATTAATCACATTTTGAAACATGTGTAACCATTTTGCACAATTGTGAAACATGTGTAACCAATTAAGTAATTAACCCTTTATAATATGCATGCAATTTTTTTATCTATGTTTTATCTCTCTTCGATTATGGGTTCTTCAATTCGATTATGAGTTCTTCAATTCGATTATGGGTTCTTCAATACCACTAATGGCATAATAGTCATTTCATAATTCAATAATATGTTAAAAAAATTAATTAACGGTAAAATTAACGGTTTACTAACGGAATAACCAATTAATCACATTGAGAAAAACATGTGTAACCAATTAGTCACATAGCGCAAAACCAATTAATCACATTTTGAAACATGTGTAACCATTCTGCACAATTGTGAAACATGTGTAACCAATTAAGTAATTAACCCTTTATAATATGCATGCAATTTTTTTATCTATGTTTTATCTCTCTAGTATTTTTATCTCTGTACATGAAGAAAATGAAGTCTATTCACCTAAGATTCACGGAGTAGTCGTAAGCCTGGGTAACTGGAAAGATCCAAATCCAAAAAGTTTCACTAGCACAAGAGTCGAGTCTTACTCAGAAGGCATAGTAAGACCTAAGAATGCAAACAGTGTGAGTGTGGTGATGATAAAAGATATGAAAGTTAGCCAGTACTTTCAGAACTCTTGTGAAGAGAAGGTTAGGACGGACGAGAGGACACGCCACGGATAATGACCTATAAAACTACTTATCCCTGTTTAAACTGTAGGGTGACTGTGTTTTGTCTACTACTTCAGCAGTTTTTTCCTAACACTGAGCACCCCTATACATAATGATAAAAGATTGATAGATTTTAAGGTCAGACACACAAGTTGGTTTATGTGAATGGACTCCCAATAATGAGTGACTCATTATCCTTAAACCAACATGCTACTTCCGTCGTTAACGTTTGGTTTGACGGTGACAACTCTTACTACTTACTAGAGTGTCAATTGAATTGGGCACCCCACCGTTACTGTTACCACGAGGTGCACCACTCGTTAATTTAGGAATGTCATTTTGGATACAATATATGGGTGACCCGTTTATAAGTTATGTTTGAGTCAAATATTATAGATTTGTAGTCGTTTTGATACGATCTGTTTACTTCACACGAATAGTGAGTCGTGTTTTGGTCATACATTTTGACTCGTGGGTCAATACGTAGATTCATATAATTAAATATATTGTATATAAAAGTTTATGGGTAACACAAGTCGTATAGGTCATATGAGTCACGTGGGTCACATGAGGTTCATGCTACTGTGAATCATATGGGTTGTACGAGTTGAGGGGTAGACCCAGAAAATTCATACCGTCTGAAATGAAATGACACGGACTGTACAGGTTGACCCATGAACCTGAAAGTCGTGTTTAGTTTTTTATAATTGACCAATTATTAATCAAGTGTCGTGTTTGAGTCGAGTCTATTTTAACACGACTCATACTTAACATGATCCATAGTTGACCGTCAACATAAATCAACACTTCTACGTAAATTGCAGCGTAGTTAAGTGTGATACGGGACCTATCAGATTTTATTTTACTATTTCGATCGGATTTCTAATGATTGAGCTGTTGTACTGCAAATGCAATTATTTTGTTCTATTATAGTGCGCAGGATCATATGCACTTAATTATCTAAATTAACAAATAACAATTCAAATGAATTATAAATGCTTACATAGTTCAACAATTGGAAATTTTGGATCTTTATTCCAAATATAAGAACCCAATGTTCATCAAAATCCTAATCTTCAAGAACT
This sequence comes from Chamaenerion angustifolium, assembly GCA_946814005.1. Lineage (NCBI taxonomy): Eukaryota > Viridiplantae > Streptophyta > Magnoliopsida > Myrtales > Onagraceae > Chamaenerion > Chamaenerion angustifolium. The sequence goes on along the minus strand of OX328278.1, from coordinate 209,756 downwards.
CAATCCCAGCAAACTTTCATGAAAATCCAACAGCTTTTACTAACCCAGAATTCGCAACTTAGAACCTGATCTCCAAGAACACGGCAAGAGAACGGATGGTGGAAATGATGCAGAGCCATTATTATCAGCACCCTTTATCTTCAGAATGGAAGTGATCAAGTTATAGATCTGCACATTCTCAAATGAAGGCACTTTCTTCCCTCTACCAAACTGAGGACCGTGGCCGATAAAAATAGTTCTCATTGAGAAAAAAGAGTTGTCATATCCGTGGTCTCCTCCACACTCTTGACGGTTCGATCTCTTCTGCTCCACTTTGAACCCTTCTTCAACTAACCCGATTATTGGGGGGATTCGATCACTTGCTTCGTAGTGAAGCCTGCTTGGAAGATCTTCCTTCAGATAGACTCTCAAGTTCTTGCCATTCTTGACTTTGCTCAGGCCTTCATTGATCTTAGTGACAATATCTGATGGATTAGAATCTGCAGGAGGGCGAATGGAAAGCACAGGAGTGTATGAATGTACCCAAGTTGAAGGGATTTCGATCGATGGTGCCAAGTCATCGAGGAAGATCAATTTCCCATCACATGTACCGACCATTCCGTGATCACCAACCATGATAATGTGGACATCCTCAAAAATACCTCTTTTCTCCAAACCTTGAATCAACTTACCAATCATGGAGTCAATTCTAGAGACTGCTGCAGTGATCTGAGAATCGTCAGGACCAACTTGGTGACCCTGATGATCTGGGTCCTCGAAATACAGAGTCATGAATGCAGGGATTTCACTGCTTGGCAAATCAAAGTAGCTCAAGATTGTATCTACTCTATCCTCAAAAGGAACAGAACCATTGTATCTTTGGCAGTACTTTTCAGGGCAAGACCACATGCCCTTATGGACCTCGGACCCGGGCCAGAAGTAGGTTGCAGCTTTCAAGCCGTGTTTGGTCACGGTCTCCCACAGAGGCTCACCCAGCCACCACTTGGGCTCGTGACTTGACATGGTGAATGTATCACCACTATAAGGATCGATAAAATGGTTGTTGATGATTCCGTGGTAAGGAGGGTACAAGCCAGTGACAATAGAGTAGTGATTAGGGAAAGTTAGGGTTGGAAAAACTGGGATTAAACCCGTCTCAGCCTCGGTTCCGGTTGAAATCAAGCGGGCAATGTTGGGCAAGTTGGTCTTGTATTGATACCTGAGAAAAACCAACCATCAAAATACAAAATTTGAATCAATTCAACTTTACTGCAGAAATTTTACAAGCTTGCATCAAAAAGGTTCATCTTTATAATTGATTTCATGTTAACGTCTACAACAATAAGTGCTATTGATAGTTACTAATCAATCAAACTAGCATATTCTGCAATGGTCTTCTTCATCCAATCAAACTAGCTGAACCAATCAAACTGTCGTAAAAGTTCGAACTCATAATTCAAATGGAGGAAGATTACCCGAACCGAAACCCATCTGAGGAAATCAAGATGACGACCGGTTTCTGCAGCTTCGTGGTGGCGGAGATACCAACGCAGGTGAAAAAGAGAATAAACGCGATGGAGATGATGGTGATCGTTGGCACTGGAGCTGAATCAGTTGTTCTCCTCGGCTTAGCAGCATCCATGGTGGAGAAAAAACGGATTTCTTTTCCGTGAAATTCAGATTCCGGGACTGTAGAAAGCGATAAGGGTCGATCGGGATGAAGGAAAGATGGTAAAATCAGTGAGAAATGAGAGCTTAGGCTTCTTCAGTGCGGAGTGAAGTCAGAAGTGGGATTATTTTAGGAAAATTGCACTGCGGACCTCTATTTTATTTTTTTGTCTTACTCAAACTTACGCTAAAAAAATGAAATTAGCAACGAATACATATGTGATAGCATGCCGATAACTTAAAATTTATTTAAAATTAATTTATATTTAATTATAAATAAAAATTTAAGAAGATATAAAATACGACATTGTCCCTTAAAATTTATATCGATTTTAAGTTTTCTCTTTAAATTTTAAATTTTAGTCATAATGTTTTAACCATATTAAAAATACTCCATGTTCGTTACTTGACCGTTTATTACGGATGGAATCTTGGTTATGTGTCAAACACGTGCTGTTTTAATTTTTCTAAATGGCAAAACTGTCATCGTCCTCTTCATGTTACCTGACTTCATTTCCTTCGCACCGAGAAAGATAAAAACTTAGAAATCTCTGATCGAGACGAAATCTTCAAGTGCCAATAGAGATCTGAAGTAGCATTTCTTGAAAACTTGATTTCTTTGCAATATTCGTTTTTCACCTTTTCATTGAGAATGCAACATCATAGTCATTTGTTCATATACACACGTAGTACATGGTGGGTGTTTGGTCTTCAGAAAAGACAAAAAAAAAAACTTTGGAAGTCAAATAAAATCTTCTACAATTGCTATTTCTGATCCGACACGACGCTGAGGCCAAAATCCGACACCTTCAAGTCGTCGTTCTCATCAAGAACAAGGTTCTCCAGCTTGAGATCATGGTGGAAGACGCCGCGAGCGTGGCAGAAGGCGACGACGGATATGAGTGGTTGGATGTACTTCATCGGACTTGACGACCTTGTTGGCGACCTTGTTGAAAAGCCAACGTAGGACTTGATGTTGCGTGCATAATAGACCTTGGCGAAGGATCCGCTCCCTAGTAGCTTCCCGGTCTCGTATCTACCCATTAGAAGCGATTGAGTATCTTTTTTGGCGGTTGACATGTCTAATACTCTGGTTCGACTGGGGTCAAGGCCGTCGATGGGCGCTTCTGCGGTAGTATCCACCATCGATAGAGCTGAGTTCAGGAAGGGGAGACTGGAGAGGATTAAACGGAGAAAGGAAGATCTTTTCCACACAGGGGCAATTTCGTCACTTTCATCTTCAAAATAGCACGTATCATGTGCATGACCAAGATTTTGTCCGTAATAAATGACGAAAAGGGAAAAAATTTCATCCGATCCAAACATTATGATCAATATTTAAAATTTTAACAGATTTTGTCCGTAATAAATGACCAATTTTATGGAAAAATTTTCATCCGATCCAAACATTATGATCAATATTTAAAATTTTAAACTTTAAAGGGAAAATTTAAAATCAGTGTAAACTTTAGGAGACAATGTCGTATTTTACCCTAGTTTATATATTAATACAAGATTAAAATTATATAACTGTTTTGAAAACTTAATTTAAATCCAAATTTAACAACTTTGATTTTTATAATTTGTTTTATTTATTAAGTCTATTTTTTTTTCATTTTTTTAGAGATAAAAAAAATGATATTTTTAAAATAGAGGGTTTTAAGGTACCCCAAATAACATTTTTCCCAAATAACATTTTTGAAAGTAAGATGTTTTCAAATATCCATAGAAAAAATATATTAAGATCAATACATAAATAAAATATAAATATAACATAAAAAAATGTATTTATTTAAACAGATATAAAAAAAATGTACACTCTAACCCACTACTAACACACGGATAGAGTTCAATTTAACGACAGTTAGTACTTTCGTGCAACCTGTAACTGTCAGTCACAGATAGAAATTAACTTAACTATTAGTCGTGACTGCCAGTAGGAGCAAACGTTTTTACCCGTGACTAATAGTCAATTATAGGATTAAAGTTAAATTATACTCACAAGTATGATTATGTTGCTTAATGTTTGTGTTAAAATTGAATTTTCCCTTTAAAAATTTCGTTATTTCATATTTGGTTGTTAGTTGAGTTTACCATTTTGTTAGATTTTTTATCCAAATTTAACAAAATACGTTTTAAAATTTGTAAAAATAATAGAACACTTGTAAGAATATCACATTGTAACCCTTCAAAACTTTATATGTTACAATTAAATTACGATTCGATTGGGCCCCAATTGAAAGAGCTAAAATTCTGATACAAACCAACTACCACCCAATAAAGACTTGGTTTGATTCAAGACTCTGACCCTGACCTTTTTGATTAAGGTTAATCGAACCCCAATTCGACCGGGACTCTTTTGATCCCCGATCGAAGGGGTTAAAGTTTGGGTATTGACACAAGCCAACTCGTCTATGGGTGGAGGTTAGTTTGGGTCAAGACCTAGCCTCTAGCTCCCGATCAAATCAAAACTTAATTGTAATATAGATACAAAAAATCGAAGGGTTAAATTGTGACATTATTACAAATATTTTGTTAATTTTCAAATTATATTAAATTATGATGGAAAAAATTGACGAACTCGGAAATTTTGACTCATAACCAACATGAAAAAATACTTTAAAAAAAACTAATTTAAGAAGAAATACACAATTTTTTAATCTAAACATCATATATAATTCCTAAGCAGAATTCATAAATTTAATCTAATAATTAAGATTATATCCCTATATTTTAAACTTACTATCAATTTCAAAATCACTTATATTTAATGTTGTGAACTTATGAGAACTTGCCCACTTACGTACCATAGTTCAAAAGTTGTTGGTCTGAAAAAAAAACATATCTAAACATGACGTCTGAATGTGGTGCAAATCGAGCATGCATCTTATCTTGTTTGTATATAATGATATGTCTATATGTATATAATATACAATTGATGTATGATACTTTAAGTAGTGAAAGCAAGCTGGAGCTCGAGGAGCATGATCAGCTAACATATATGTCTATTTCTATATATACTATTTAAAAAATAAGCTGCATTTCCATGTCACACATATACTTTGCCATTTATTAAAAATGGTTAATTACCTAATTAATCATTTATATTTACTCATGTTATTGTTTAATTTTTTTTTATATTGTTAAATAGTTACCTATATTTCAAAATATGACTAATTGACCACTTTGTTAATTAATTAATTAGTTTTTTTTATTTTGTGTATTTTTATTGCATAATTTACATATGCTTTGATTTTAAAAGATATCATTTTGGTAATTTTACAAGCTCATTAATCCAACTGTGCTAGTCTTGTGGGATTAGACTATTCCAAAATGCTATTTTTAGATTAAAAAAATATATATATAAAGAATTTTTGTTATTTAATTAATGAATCATTGGATTAATGTATCCCTAATAAGATAATGTGTCGGACAAGCGGTTTATTTCCATCTTTAATTAGAACATCAAAAGGACAAAATTCCAAAAACAAGAAACAAATTAGATCTTAGACAAGATCTTTGTGTTACGTACATAATGTCGAAACCCACGTCGGCGATTGAATTCGAATCATATTCTCTATCGTTCGTTCATTTCATAATTTCCAGATTTTTTTATATAATTTAATTTGATAGAGGGAAGTTGTTGAAATCAGCAGATCCACATAATCATTTACGATCGAACAACAAGATTTAAGATAAACTGAATATTCAAGAAGGTAGAGGGAATGAAATTTGTATAAACTTAATTATGGAACAAAATCAAGTTTATTAAGTTAAACTCAAACTTCCTTTGTAAATGTTATTAATGTCACACGACTGAAAATACCTGTTTTAGCCACTAAAATTTAATTTCGTGGTAAAAGTGATAACTACAGACGAAAATACAATTTTGTCGGTAAAACATATTTTGTCAGGTTTCAGTTCCGAACTAATCTGCATTAAGTTAAACTAGAAGTAGTTTCGTATATTTTTAGTTGTCAGAAATGTTATTTACAAATCATTAAATCCTTTTTATAATGAAAAAACACTAGTTAATTAAATGCAGTGTCGCTAAATTCAAAACACAAATACAACATGATTATTACACATATCATACACGACATGTACAATTAATTTTTTGGAAAAAAAACTTTATATATACATGACACAAGTCGTATCACATAAGATTTGGGAAAGAAATCTGGTTCGACTGAACCAAACCACATGCAATTCGCACCTCTTCTGCAGAAAACAAATGATGTTTTCGATAAAATATGGAACGGTTCGGACAGATCATTAAAAAAAGAGTTCAAAAGTGATACCGTATTCCGTTTTAAGAATCGTGTATTTTTTTTTAATCTAGTATCACAACTGATCTAACCCTAAATCACTAAATCAGTCTTTTAATGTTACAATCATGTTTTAAAATTTACAAGTGATTCAAAAACAAATTAAAAAGGTAAGACAATAAGTGGGGTCAGTAGATGTTCGAAGGTGTTCTTGCTTTGTCTCCCTTTGGTTTGCAAATCAGAATCTTGATCTCTAGGGTTAATTTCGATATCTTTGGACGGTCTCCATGTCTCAAGCTTTAACTACTCTTAGATATCTCCTTGCTAAACAAATATATATATATGTGGATGGATGCCCAACTTAACGTTCTCTTTGGGAGGGTTTTGATTCCATGGACAACAATCATTCCCATTATTCTAATGGTTTGATTAGTCCTATGTTAGGTTAGAAGTGAGGATTAGTGAAGATAATTGTGATTATATATATGAACATTCTTGAAGTTCTTGATGTTTGATAGTAAATGAAAATCCACGATTAGAATAGTTAAAGACAATTAGTTTTTGATTTTGGTTTGTTGTTGTTTCTCATTTACCAAAAATATATATATATATATATATATGAACATTAAAAAAAAAAAAAGAGAGTATCCCTTTGTTATATATATCATATGTCTTGTTAAATCAATTGGTGCAAACTGATGAATCGAGTTGCAATTTCAAAACACACGAACTGAATCTAATTCTATTGAAGTGAATAAACTTTAGCATTCAAAATCCAAAATCTGATTAAAGGGTAGTTTTCGAATTTGGCCAATCACTAAAATCTCCACTAGTCAAACATATTTGTGTAAGATACAATAAAAAAAAAAACCCATATAGAAGTATACTCTTATAAAAGTTGTGATTGAAATTGAAGTATATAAGAGTGTCAAAAATTGACCTAACTCGTGGTGGGTGACCTGCTCACGGGTCGGGTTTGAGTCAGTAGTTTTAACTTACGTGTCAACATGTGACCCGTCCCAAATTATATATTATATTAAATACATGTAATTCTGACCCATGTGTCAGTAGTCTTGACCTATGAATCAGTCTATTTCTAGTTTTTATGTACAGGTGGGGCGAACGGGTCAGACTGACCCACGAGTCATGGAGGTCGAATGTGTCAGTTTGACCCAAGCTTTATTATTCATAATGGGTCATTCTAACTCGCGGGTCAGGTTTGAGTTTCAAAAACTGACATATACGAGTACACGGGTCGTATCTAGATCAAACAGTCTCTGACACGACTCAAGGTTGACAAAACCCGTTTTGAATTTAGTTATTGTATTTACATGATATATGAGTAGTGTAAAACATTCTTATCTTGTTGAGTGTCTGATATTGTATCATTATTCCATAAAATGTGGGTCTGATGAAGGAGATATTGTGAGAAAATGATAAGAAAGCTTGTGGAAGAAATTATGGAGAGGCAGAACACAGTTGTCACCTTGACTGATTATAGAACTATAGAGAAGAGAGAAGGTCTGCAAATATATATAAAGAATCAAATCAATGATTGGTTTTGTTATTATTATTTTTCTATAACTTGAGTGTGAGTTGAGTTTGCCTTTGCCATCACTCTCCCTCTTCAACTATATATAGAGAGGGAGACTTATAAAGTTTTCCATTATTCAACATCTCCCATCTCCATCTTCTTCAATCTGCAACAGAAATCTGTACAAGTCCCTGCAGACTCTACTGAATCTTGCTTGTGTTCTTGAGAGATGGCGATTGAAATCGATTTTGCCCAGACAGTCGAGCTCTCTAAAGTCGCTGAATCCGAGCAGCACGGAGAGAATTCACCATACTTTGCTGGGTGGAAAGCTTATGATGAAAACCCTTACGATGAGATCACTAATCCCTCAGGTGTTATCCAAATGGGCCTTGCTGAAAATCAAGTAAGTTTCGATATCCGACACCCCCATAAATGAGTGTACGATGTTTCTGACATGGGTTTCGTTGTTTAGGTCTCATTTGACTTGCTTGAAGATTACTTGGAAAAACATTCAGAAGCATCTGTTTGGAGCAAAGGAGCACCTGGGTTTAGAGAGAATGCGTTGTTCCAGGACTACCATGGTCTCCAAAGCTTCAGAAAGGTATGTTTTTTTATTAAAGGGGCTAATTATATATCAAGAAAATGGAAAATTAGGGTTAAAATTCATCAAAGTTTTGAAATTTATGCAGGCAATGGCGAGTTTCATGGAGCAAATAAGAGGGGGAAGAGCCAAATTCGACCCAGAAAGGATCGTTGTAACTGCGGGTGCAACCGCTGCAAACGAGCTATTGACCTTCATATTAGCCGATCCTGGAGATGCTTTGCTCGTCCCAACTCCATACTATCCAGGGTACGAACAACTTTTCTTCAGTCGATCATCAATGTTTTTTTTTTTTAAGATTTAACTGCTCACCAAACATGTTTGGTGGGCCGGTTCCTAAGAGACTTCCCATTTCTTACGTTGTTTTTTGTTTTTCCACTTACATTGGTTACTCATGTTATGTTTCTTTCTTTCTTTCTTTTTTCCAACAGATTTGATAGGGATTTGAGATGGAGAACTGGAGTTAAGATTGTTCCAATCATCTGCAACAGTTCAAACAACTTCCAGATCACCCCACAAGCTCTCCAGGCAGCGTACGAGGATGCTGAATCGATGAACCTTAGGGTTCGAGGAGTCCTCATCACGAACCCTTCGAACCCACTCGGCGCCACTATCCAACGATCTGTCCTCGACAATCTCCTTGACTTTGTCACGAAAAAGAACATACACCTGGTGTCCGATGAGATCTATTCAGGCTCGGTTTTTTCCTCCTCGGAGTTCGTCAGCGTTGCGGAGATCCTCGCAAACCGCAATTACAAAGATTCTGAGCGGGTCCACATCGTGTATAGCCTCTCGAAGGACCTTGGGCTTCCGGGCTTTCGGGTTGGTACTATATACTCGTACAACGACAAGGTTGTCACGACAGCCCGACGCATGTCCAGCTTCACCTTAATCTCTTCACAGACACAACATCTCTTGGCCTTGATGTTGTCCGATGTGGAGTTCACGTCTCGATATATCAAAACGAACCGTGACAGGCTTAATAAGAGGTATGGTATGCTCGTCGACGGGCTCAAACGGGCTGGAATCGAGTGTCTCAGAGGGAATGCTGGTCTTTTCTGCTGGATGAATATGAGCCCGATGCTTGAGAAGCCCGACCGAGCCGGCGAACTCGATCTTTGGAAGACTCTTCTCTATGAGCTGAAGCTGAATATATCTCCGGGCTCGTCTTGCCACTGCTCCGAGCCCGGTTGGTTTAGGGTTTGTTTCGCAAATATGAGCGAAGAAACCCTAGAACTTGCACTCAACAGAATTCATGACTTCATGGAAAGAAGAAACAGGTGAAAATACATGCCTAAATTTTACCTTCATCAGCGGTTATTAGGGTTTTACGCCGAATTAGGGTTTCCATTTTTTTGATGGTGAAAACCATTGTCAATTTTTCTTCTTCTGCAGAATCAACTGTGAATATCAACAAATGTTATTCTCTTCATCATCTGTTTGCTTGCTTGTGAAAGAGCAAGTTCTATAGGGTTTAGTGTCATTATTCCATCCTTAATTAATAATAATTATAATACTAGCTGATTAATGCAGTGATTATTATACTCAATTATATATAATAGATACAGTTTTTGTATCTCTTTGCTTGATTCATTACACCTTTGACTGTATCTATTATGATTAGCTTATTCATAATCAGAGATTAAGAAGTAAATATATATAATTAATTATAAATTTGATTCTATATATCTTTCAGTATCTCCTAATTTGGACTCGGGACCATAGATGTTATTGTAGTAATACATTATATCGAGGCATTAAAACGCCCCTAACTTACAATATTATTTTAATTAGTCATTTAATCGACACATTTTCCAAAAATAGCTTTAAAACTATATATTAAATAAATATAGGTCTTATTTTTTAATTTTATAATATACAATATCATATTTTGTTAAAAATATCTATTTTTACATGTACAAAAAAAACATTTTATAAATCAAAATCACCATAAAAAGTTATAATATTCAAAATTAGAGAATATTATAATAACGAAAAGTAAACAAATATACTATTAACATAACATAATAAATATGTATATTTCAATGAATAAACAATTATATGATTTGAACTTAAATATTTTACAATCGTGCAAAACTTAACTAATATTTACAAATAACAAATTATATGATTTGAATCAATAATTTTTATTTATCTAATGTCCCACTTAAAAAAATATATCTAATGTCCCACTTAAAAATATAAATAATCTACATTATATAACAATACTTTACTATATATTCAGAATAATTGTCACATAAAATATCGTCAAAACTCAAAATTATTAATTATAAAGGGAATTGTTATGAAATTTGTACTAATGTTTGTGCAGACGGTCCACGCCATGCCACAGAAGATGTATTAATTGAATCCCACAAGGAAGACGTTGATGTGACATTGCCTCCACTGTGTCTTTTTAAACTCTTCATGAAAATATGAACACAAAAGGGAATCAGTTGACTTTGACTTCATTTTTGCAATTGCACGTATAGATACATGTATAGATAGATCATAGATGGGTGGCTGCTTTACGTCTCACATTATTTACTTTTAATTGTATTCGGCAAATGGATATAACTTGCAATTTGTGTGTTTTGTATATACTCGAATTATTTTATTATTAAGAAATTATTTTATATGATATATTTATAAAATAATTATTGATCATATATTAAATTTTTAAAAGGTGTAAATGGGTAGATGGAGTTTTACTTTTTTGTTTAAGGCTAAATGAATATTTTGTTTCGATAAATACAATACTATATGTACTAACTATAATTGTAATGGTCGTACGTAAAGAACTCTAATAGAATCTTATTAAAGTGTAAATATTAGTTAACGGGTGGCAAACATAAAATCTAACTTGTTGACAACATATTTGATTTTAATGACACTTTTTGAAACGACAAATTAATGTATGTAATTACACAAACTCCTGTATTTTTCTTGTTATGTTATCGGACCTAAATTTGATTTATAATTATATTTGAAATCACAGAAAATTTGAAGTCGATGCTAATTAATTCAAAACTTTGATTATCTAGTAAAAATAAATTAAACACCGATAGTTTTGAATCGGTCTACATTCAAAGATTTAAAGTTCAAGAGTTCTATAGTTGAATGAAGATATGATGTTAAAATTTATACTACTATTACCCGCGGGTCAGTCAGTCTGACCCGTTAGTAATAATACTAACAAAAGCATGAGTCAGACTTACCCGTTCAACCCACCATCAGTTAAAAACTCAGAAACATCGGCAAGCTTGACCCAAACGAGAAATAGTTGTAATACTTTATTTAATAATATATATAAAATAATTCAATGGGTCACGAGTTGACCTATGAATCAAGATCATTCACCCATACCTGACCCGTGTCAAAATGATAAACTAAATCATTTCTCAGCATTTTAAAATTATATATAATTTAAATAAAAAAGGTTTCTAATATCATTTCAATCACGTACTATATTTGCTTTTGATATCATACCAATGTAATACCATTTTTATTGTAGTTTTTAATTTCATTTTTATTGTATTTCCAATACGTTTCTAACATTTTATCTAATAATAATTTCATCTAATATTGTTTCTAATACCTTCTGCAGTTATATTTAGATTTAAAACATATTTGCAATATTATTTAGTCGTCTTACAAAATTTACATTTAAATATTTCGTAACTGTGTGTTACTAAATAAATGGTCTTGGTATCCTATTGGGCCTTACTTATAAATGGGCCACACTACAGAGGTATTGACCCAAAATTTAAATGGGCTCAACCAGCCCACTCAAAAAAATAATAATAATTAAAGATAAATGAGCCTCAGACGGAGGACAAAGATTAAGACACTGATCCTCCAACGCGATTACCTTCTCTCCAGTCACAGTACCCGACCTGAGCAGCGGCGAGAGAAAAAAAATCCACTTTTTTTTTCGCATTCGAATCGAGGAGTTGAAGGTAATCTTCTTCATGAATATACGGCGATGAAATTCGTCATATCATGGCTTTTCTGTCCTAGATTCTTCGTGTTGGTAGCAGTATGGTCTCTATATTGACCATCTAGCTCAGATCTCGCGTCTTTTCTTGATCTACTGTTGATTGATATGGTTCTAATACTAGGCTCGTGTGTTGATGCGATCTGAGTTTTTCTTGTTCCGTATTTGGCGATTCTGGAGGCAGCTTTTGCGCCAATTGCAAATTATACGCATTTCTCGAGCTCTTTAGTAGTTTAGGGCTCTTCACAGTTAAATTGTCTGAGTGAGAATGCGTAACGGTGTATGTATAGGACGCTTCTGATTCAGTGCGTGGCGTATTCTGATGACCTAACATGTATTCATTTAGCTCTGTAAACTAAGAAAGGTTTGTTTGAATCCAGTTAAGTTTCAAGCAAGCTGATAGTGCGTAAATGGTATTTCCCTTTATGCAAAATGATCAATTTTGTGCAATGTTTTGCATTTATATAATTCATAAAATTTTGTCGCTGACTTTCAGAGCTGATGGCTTCAAAGCTGCAACAACTTTCCTCAAAGGCATGCCAAGCATCACAATTTGTTTCCAAGCATGGATCTGTTTACTATAAGCAGTTGCTGGAACAGAATAAGCAATATATCCAGGACCCACCAACTGTCGAGACATGTAATACGTTGGCAAAGCAACTTTTTTACACTCGCCTTGCAAGGTAAATGTTCTCGATATCATCCCTGCCTACCTCTTTGATGGGTCCGTCAAACTTGATCCTGAAAATTGTAGAAAGCTTAGGAGTCAGTGCTCACTAGGTTACTCCTCTCTGAATTTGCATCTTTTCACGCTTATAGTTTCTTAAATTATATATCATGAAATTAGTGTTCTGAGTCTCTGGGACTTGCTTAGTCTTCCGCCCTTTGGGTTTCTAATAAGAAACAGAAATGTGTGTCCATTGATACAAAAAATGTAAGCTTTAGATATATAAAGATCACAAGATTAGTGTAGCAAACTCAAACGTCTGACTGGTATCAGAGTCTGACTTCAATGCCTAAGGCCCTAAATTGTAAAACTTGATATATCTTGTAGCATAGGGTTGCTACTCATCTTACCCAGAGCCTAGTTGACTAAACTAGAGCTACTCCCATTAATTTGTAAGTCCTTCATGTTTTGTCTCCTTTGAATTTCTTTGAAGCAGGAGTTCCTTGAATGAAGTTCGTTCGTCTGCTTTCCTTGTTATAATGTTTAGTACAGCTTGGCTGCTGCATAACATTCATAAATCATAACAGTTCAGACATCTGTTACCTTTTCTCAGTAAGTGAACTTTTTTAATTATTCTAAAAAAAAGTCTGCATATTTAATGTTACTGTACAGTATCCCTGGCCGTGCTGAATCATTCTGGAAGGAGTATGATGCTGTGAAGAACTTATGGAAGAACAGGAAGGAACTCAAAGTTGAAGATGCAGGTATTGCAGCACTGTTTGGGCTTGAATGCTTCGCATGGTTCTGTGCAGGTGAAATTGTGGGAAGGGGATTCACCTTCACTGGTTACTACGTCTAAAAATCTTCATTCGGTTATGGAATTCCACCACAATTAGTGTTTTCTCGATGGAATTTTTCATAAGAGTTTTGTAGCGGGAGATATCAATGCTTTGACTTTGATGATTCCTCCTAATAATTCATGTACCGAATGGCCATAACAGTGTGCTCTTCTGTCATGTCTTGTTGGAAGAGTTACTGCTTATCTTTGTCTATGTGCTGCCATAACTTCACTGCTTTACTCCTAAGCAATTTCATTGTAACTCAGATCCATGGACCGAATTGGATTGTTCGGTTTCATGTGTTCGTCCTATTGTCGGCTATTTCTCTGATGCGGTTTCAGTCCGAGAATTTCGGCTATTGCCCAACTGCTAAGGAGTAGGCTTGTTCACAAACCGGTACACCCTGAATTAATTTCCTGTTTTGATAAAATAATTTAGTTTTCGAATCAGTACAAAATTGGGCTGTTTAAAGAAAAAAATTGATTTGGTTTTATCAATTTTTTTTTTACAACTGAAAAATTTAATAATTATCCAACATCTAAATGTAGTATTCTGTTCTCAAGCGGCAACTACACAATTTGTGCAAAACAAAAGATATTAGATCTACACCAAATAAAACTTAAATCAGTCGAAAATTACGATTTGAATAATTTATGTATATATATTTTTACAGAAAATATGTAATTTATGTTCACAGAAAATATGTAATTTATGATTTTAACATTATTATGTATATATATTTTTACTATGAATGTGAATAAAATTGATTTAATCGTGAATGAATGCGAACAAATTTGATTTAGACGAAATTGAAGATATGAGTGATGAAATATCGAAAAATCTATGAATTCGGTTTGAGATTTGGGGTCAAAATTTATAAATGTTATTAACTTTATTTCGATGATGTATGTTGAGTACGAATACGTATAAAATTGAATTCTAAGAAAAGGGAGTTATGAATCATAAGTAATTGAAAATCTATTAATTCATACAAAATTAAAGAGTCACCATCACTAAAAAATGTGATTAGGCATTCAGTTAAGTAATGATTTTAAAATCACTACATACATATATATTAACTCTAAATGTGATTTTGTCAAGAATAAAACCGAACAAAGCTGAATTCGATAAAAACAAAGCTCTTAATGACAAGATATCGAAATTCTACGAAATCGGTGGAAACGCAAAATGGTACAATCACAGAAACAAATGAGATTAGGGGTCAAAATTTATAAACTCTCTTAACATTACAACAATAATGTATGCCGAGTACAAATGCGTATAAAAATGAATAAGAAGAAAACGGAGATCTGAATTATAACTAATTGAAAATCTATGAATTCAAACAAAATTAAAGAGGTACTATCACTGAAAAATGTGGTTAGGCATTCAGTTAAGTAATGATTTTAAAATAATCACATGCGTATATATTTACTGTAAAAGTGAATAAATTTTTTTTTGTCGAGAAAAAATGCAAACAAAGCTAGATTCGACAAAAAGAAAGTTCTTAGTGACAAGAAATCGAAATTCTACGAAATCGGTCGAAACACAAAGGGGTACCATCACAGAAAAAAATAGATTTGTGGTCAAAAACTTTAAATGCTCTTAACGTTACTATTGTGATGTATTTCGAGTATGAAAGCGTATAATTATTACATTCTTATACATCCAGTAAGAATGCAAATGAAATTAATTTCATCGAAAATGAAGTTCCGAGTGAGGAGATATTGAAAATCTAATAAGTCGGTTGAAACTCAAAGGGTCACCATCACAGAAAATAGATGTTTTGGGGTCCAAATATAGTTATTACCGGAACATTACTACGTTCTTATACATCCAGTAAGAATGCAAATGAAATTAATTTAATCGAAAATTAAGTTCCGAGTATGGAGATATTGAAAATCTAGCAAATCATTTGAAACTAAAAGGGGTACAATCACAGAAAATAGGAGTTTTGGGGTCCAAAAATAGTTTTGACCAGAAAAATTACTAATATCTTATACATCCAGTAAAAAGGCAAATGAAATTAATTTCATCGAAAATGAAGTTCTCAGTGAGGAGATATCGAAAACTTAACAAATCCGTTGAAACTCAAAAGGGTACCATCACAGAAAATAGGTGTTTTGGGGTCCAAAAATAGTTATCACAGGAACATTACTACGTTCTTATACGTAGAGTAAGAATGCGACTGAAATTTATTTCATCGAAAATGAAGTTCTGAGTGTGGAGATATTAAAAATCTAGCAAATCGGTCGAAACTTAAAGGGGTACCATCACAGAAAATAGGTGTTTTGGGGTCCAAAAAAAGTTATGACCGGAACATTACTACGTTCTTATACGTAGGGTAAGAATGCGAATGAAATTACTTTAATCGAAAATGAAGTTTCGAGTGTGGAGATATTAAAAATTTAGCAAATCGGTCGAAACTCAAAGGGGTACCATCACAGAAAATAGGTGTTTTGTGGTCCAAAAAGAGTTATGACCGTAACATTACTACGTTCCTATACGTAAAGTAAGAATGCGAATTATACTAATTTCATCGAAAATGAAGTTCCGAGTGAGGGGATATTGAAAATCTAACAAGTCGGTCGAAACTGAAAGGGGTACCATCACAGAAAATGTGTTTTGGGGTCCAAAAATAGTTATGACCGGAACATTACTACATTCTTATACATCGAGTAAGAATGCGAATGAAATTAATTTCATCGAAAATGAAGTTTTGAGTGTGGAGATATTAAAAATCTAGCAAACCGATCGAAACTTAAAGGGGTACATTCATAGAAAATATGTGTTTTGGGGTCCAAAAATAGTTATTACCGAAACATTACTACGTTCTTATACATCCAGTAAGAATACAAATGAAATTAATTTCATCGAAAATGAAGTTCCGAGTTAGAAGATATTGAAAATCTAGCAAATCAATTGAAACTCAAAGGGGTACCATCACATAAAATAGGTGTTTTGTAGTCCAAAAATAGTTATAACCGAAACATTACTACATTCTTATACCTAAAGTACGAATGTGACTGAAATTTATTTAATCGAAAATGAAGTTACGAGTGAGGAGATATTGAAAATCTAGCAAATTGGTCGAAACTCAAAGGGGTACCATCACAGAAAATATGTGTTTTGGGGTCCAAAAATAGTTATGACAGGAACATTACTACGTTCTTATACGTCGAGTAATAATGCGAATTATACTAATTTCATCTAAAATGAAGTTTCGAATGAGGAGATATTGAAAATCTAGAAAATCGGTTGAAACTCAAAGGGGTACCATCACAGAATATAGGTGTTTTGGGGTCGAAAAATAGTTATGACCGGAAGATTACTAAGATCTGATACGTAGAGTAAGAATGCGACTTATACTAATTTCATCGAAAATGAAGTTCCGAGTGAGGAGATATTGAAAATCTACCAAATCGGTCGAAACTCAAAGGGGTACCATCACAGAAAATATGTGTTTTGGGGTCCAAAAAATAGTTATTACCGGAACATTACTACGTTCTTATACATCCAGTAAGAATGCAATTGAAATTAATTTCATTGAAAATGAAGTTCCGAGTCAGGAGATATTGAAAATCTAGCAAATCAATTGAAACTCAAAGGGGTACCATCACAGAAAATAGGTGTTTTGGGGTCCAAAAATAGTTATAACCGAAACATTACTACATTCTTATACGTAGAGTAAGAATGTGACTGAAATTTATTTAATCGAAAATGAATATCCGAGTGAGGAGATATTGAAAATCTAGCAAATTGGTCGAAACTCAAAGGGGTACCATCACAGAAAATATGTGTTTTGGGGTCCAAAAATAGTTATGACCGTAACATTACTACTTTCTTATACGTCGAGTAAGAATGCAAATTATACTAATTTCATTGAAAATGAAGTTTCGAGTGAGGAGATATTGAAAATCTAGCAAATCGGTTGAAACTCAAAGGGGTACCATCAAAGACTATTGGTGTTTAGGGGTCCAAAAATAGTTATGACCGGAAGATTACTACAATCTGATACGTAGAGTAAGAATGCGACTTATATTAATTTCATCGAAAATGAAGTTCCGAGTGAGGAGATATTGAAAATCTACCAAATCGGTCGAAACTCAAAAGGGTACATTCAAAGAAAATATGTATTTTGGGGTCCAAAAATAATTATTACCGGAACATTAGTACGTTCCTATACATCCAGTAAGAATGCAAATGAAATTAATTTCATTGAAAATGAAGTTCCGAGTGAGGAGATATTGAAAATCTAGCAAATCAGTTGAACCATCACAGAAAATAGGTGTTGTGGGGTCCAAAAATAGTTATAACCGGAAAAATACTACGTTCTTTTACGTAGAATAAGAATGTGACTTAAATTTATTTAATCGAAAATGAATTTCCGAGTGAGGAGATATTGAAAATCTAGCAAATCGATTGAAATTCAAAGGGGTACCATCAAAGAAAATATGTGTTTTGGGGTCCAAAAATAGTTATGACCGGAACATTACTACGTTCTTATACGTCAAGTAAGAATGTTAATTATACTAATTTCATATAAAATGAAGTTCCGAGTGAGGAGATATTGAAAATCTAGCAAATTGGTCGAAACTCAAAGGGGTACCATCACATAAAATATGTGTTTGGGGGTCCAAAAATAGTTATTACCGGAACATTACTACGTTCTTATACGTCGAGTAAGAATGCGAATTATTCTAATTTCATATAAAATGAAGTTCCCAATTAGGAGATTTTGAAAATCTACAAAATTGGCCGAAACTCAAAGGGGTACCATCACAGAAAAAGGTGTTTTGGGGTCCAAAAATAGTTATGTCCTGAACATTACTACGTTCTTATACGTAGAGTAAGAATGTGAATTATATTAATTTCATCGAAAGTGATGTTCCGAGTGAGGAGATATTGAAAATCTAACAAATAGCTCGAAACTCAAAGGGGTACCATCACAAAAAATATGTGTTTTGGGGTCCAAAAATAGTTATGACTGCAACGTTACTACGTTCTTATACGTCGAGTAAGGATGCAAATGAAATTTATTTCATCGAAAATGAAGTTCCGAGTGTGGAGATATTAAAAATCTAACAAATCGGTCGAAACTCAAAGGGGTACCATCACAAAAAATAGTTGTTTTGGGGCCCAAAAATAATTATCATGTCACAGGAACATTACTACGTTCTTATACATAGAGTAAGAATGAGACTGAAATTTATTTCATCGAAAATGAAGTTCCGAGTGTGGAGTTATTAAAAATCTAGCAAATCGGTCGAAACTTAAAGGGGTACCATCACAGAAAATAGGTGTTTTGGGGTCCAAAAATAGTTATGACCGAAACATTATGACGTTCTTATACGTAGAGTAAGAATACGAATTATACAAATTTCATCAAAAATGAAATTCCGAGTGTGGAGATGAGATATTGAAAATTTAGCAAATCGGTGGAATCTCAAAGGGGTACCATCACATAAAATATGTGTTTTGGGATCAAAATAGATATGATCGGAACATTACTACATTCTTATACATCCAGTAAAAAGGCAAATGAAATTAATTTCATTGAAAATAAAGTTCTGAGTGAGGAGATATCGAAAACTTAACAAATCCCTTGAAACTCAAAAGGGTACCATCACAGAAAATAGGTGTTTTGTGGTCCAAAAATAGTTATGACCGGAACATTATGACGTTCTGATACGTAGGGTAAGAATACGAATTATACAAATTTCATCAAAATTGAAGTTCCGAGTGTGGAGATATTGAAAATCTAGCAAATCGGTCGAAACTTAAAGGGGTACCATCACAGAAAAAGGTCTTTTGGGGTCGAAAAATAGTTATGTCCTGAACATTACTACGTTCTTATACGTAGAGTAAGAATGTGAATTATACTAATTTCATCGAAAGTGATGTTCCGAGTGAGGAGATATTGAAAATCTAACAAATCGGTTGAAACTCAAATGGGTACCATCACAGAAAATATGTATTTTGGGTTCAAAAAATAGTTATGACCGGAACATTACAACGTTCTTATACATCCAGTAAGAATTTGAATTAGACTAATTTCATCGAAAATGATGTTCCGAGTGAGGAGATATTGAAAATCTAACAAATAGCTCGAAACTCAAAGGGGTACCATCACAAAAAATATGTGTTTTGGGGTCCAAAAATAGTTATGACTGCAACGTTACTACGTTCTTATACGTCGAGTAAGGATGCAAATGAAATTTATTTCATCGAAAATGAAGTTCCGAGTGTGGAGATATTAAAAATCTAGCAAATCAGTCGAAACTTAAAGGGGTACCATCACAGAAAATAGATGTTTTAAGGTCCAACAATAGTTATGACCGGAACATTACGACGTTCTTATAAGTAGAGTAAGAATGTGAATTATACTAATTTCATCGAAAATGAAGTTCTGAGTGAGGAGATATTGAAAATCTAACAAATCGGTCGAAACTCAAAGGGGTACCATCACAGAAAATGTGTTTTGGGGTCCAAAAATAGTTATGACCGGAACATTACTACGTTCTTATACGTCGAGTAAGAATTCGAATGAAATTAATTTCATCGAAAATGAAGTTCCGAGAGAGGAGATATTGAAAATTTAGCAAATTGGTTGAAACTCAAAGGGGTGTACCATCACAGAATATAAGTGTTTTGGGGTCCAAAAATAGTTATGAGCGGAAGATTACTACGATCTTATACGTAGAGTAAGAATGCGACTTATACTAATTTCATCGAAAATGAAGGTCAGAGTGAGGAGATGAAAATCTAGGCTTGTTCATGAACCGGTTCAGGGTCGAACCGGTTCTGAACTGTACTGGTCTGTTTTGAAAAAAATCAGTACATTTTTCTGTTTCTAAAAAAACTGGTATGGTTTAAGGAAAAAAGAACTGGTCTGGTTCGAACCGATTCAGAACCGGTTCAAACTGTTCTGGTCTGTTTTTTTAAATAACAAATTTGGTTCGGAAATAATCTAGTTCAAACCTAATCTAAACTGGTTGAAAATTCTGTCCAATACACTGAACCGTCTGAAAAAATATTGAACCAATTGAAAAACACTGAACCGGCTGAAAAAACACTGAACCGACTGAAAAATAGACTGAACCGACCGAAAAATACACTGAACCGATTGAAAATTTGTTCACAACTGACTAAAATCCTGACCAACATCAACATACGAGAGTCCAATATATCTCTAGGTTTGGTTTATTGAAGACATCTCTAGGTTTGGTTTAATTTTAGACTGGTTTAGTTGATTTAGCTTCAAACCGGTTCTAAAATTATATAGGTTTAAAGTGGTTTGATTTAAATTATAGTATAAACCAGTATCAAAAAACGAGTCGAGTCGAACCGATTCGAACTGGATTTTTGGTACTATTTTGAACTGTTCTATTTGAAGGCTAAAAACACTGGTCTGGTTTTGGAACTAGTTCGATCGAACCGGTTTGAACCAAACCAGTACAGTTCGTCCGAACCGGTTCATTTGGACAAGCCTATGAAAATCTAACAAATCGGTCGAAACTCAAAGGGGTACATTCATAGAAAATATGTGTTTTGGGGTCAAAAAATAGTTATTACCGGAACATTAGTACGTTCTTATACATCCAGTAAGAATGCAAATGTAATTAATTTCATCGAAAATGAAGTTCCGAGTGAAGAGATATTGAAAATCTAACAAGTCGGTTGAAACTCAAAGGGGTACCATCACAGAAAATAGGTGTTTTGGGGTCCAAATATAGTTATAACCGTAACATTACTACGTTCTTGTACGTAGAGTAAGAATGCGAATGAAATTTATTTCATCAAAAATGAAGTTCCGAGTGTGGAGATATTAAAAGTCTAGCAAATTGGTCGAAACTCAAAGGGGTACCATCACAGAAAATAGGTGTTTTGGGGTCCAAAAATAGTTATGACCGGAACATTACAACGTTCTTATACGTAGAGTAAGAATGTGAATTATACTAATTTCATCGAAAATGATGTTCCGAGTGAGGAGATATTGAAAATCTAATAAATCGATCGAAACTCAAAGGGGTACCATCAAATAAATTATGTGTTTTGGGGTCCAAAAATTGTTATTACCGGATCATTACTATTTTTATACATCCAGTAAGAATGCAAATGAAATTAATTTCATCGAAAATGAAGTTCCGAGTGAAGAGATATTGAAAATCTAACAAGTCGGTTTAAACACAAAGGGGTACCATCACAGAATATAGGTGTTTTGGGGTCCAAAAATAGTTATGACCGGAACATTACTACGTTCTTATACGTAGAGCAAGAATGTGAATTATACTAATTTCATCGAAAGTGATGTTCCGAGTGAAGAGATATTGAAAATATAATAAATCGGTTGAAACTCAAAGGGGTACTACCATCACAGAAAATATGTGTGTTTGGGTTAAAAAAATAGTTATGACCGGAACATTACTACGTTCTTATACATCCAGTAAGAATGTGAATTAGACTAATTTCATCGAAAATGATGTTCCGAGTTAGGAGATATTGAAAATCTAACAAATCGCCCGAAACTCAAAGGGGTACCATCACAAACAATATGTGTTTTGGGGTCCAAAAATAGTTATGACTGCAACATTACTACACTCATATACGTCGAGTAAGGATGCAAATGAAATTTATTTCATCGAAAATGAAGTTCCGAGTGTGGAGATATTAAAAATCTAACAAATCGGTCGAAACTCAAAGGGGTACCGTCACAGAAAATAGTTGTTTTGGGGCCCAAAAATAATTATCATGTCACAGGAACATTACTACGTTCTTATACATAGAGTAAGAATGCGACTGAAATTTATTTCATCGAAAATGAAGTTCCGAGTGTGGAGATATTAAAAATCTAGCAAATCGGTCGAAACTTAAAGGGGTACCATCACAGAAAATAGGTGTTTTGGGGTCCAAAAATAGTTATGACCGGAACATTATGACGTTCTTATACGTAGAGTAAGAATACGAATTATACATATTTCATCAAAAATGAAATTCCGAGTGTGGAGATATTGAAAATTTAGCAAATCGGTGGAATCTCAAAGGAGTACCATCACATAAAATATGTGTTTTGGGATCAAAATAGATATGATCGGAACATTACTACATTCTTATACATCCAGTAAAAAGGCAAATGAAATTAATTTCATCGAAAATGAAGTTCTGAGTGAGGAGATATCGAAAACTTAACAAATCCCTTGAAACTCAATAGGGTACCATCACAGAAAATAGGTGTTTTGGGGTCCAAAAATAGTTATCACGGGAACATTACTACGTTCTTATACGTAGAGTAAGAATGCGGATTATACTAATTTCATCGAAAATGAGGTTCCGAGTGTGGAGATATTGAAAATCTAGCAAATCGGTCGAAACTTAAAGGGGTACCATCACAGAAAAAGGTCTTTTGGGGTCCAAAAATAGTTATGTCCGGAACATTACTACGTTCTTATACGTTGAGTATGAATGTGAATTATACTAATTTCATCGAAAGTGATGTTCCGAGTGAGGAGATATTGAAAATATAACAAATCGGTAGAAACTCAAAGGGGTACCATCACAGAAAATATGTGTTTTGGGTTCAAATAATAGTTATGACCAGAACATTACTACGTTCTTATACATCCAGTAAGAATGTGAATTATACTAATTTCATCGAAAATGATATTCCGAGTGAGGAGATACTGAAAATCTAACAAATCGCTCGAAACTCAAAGTGGTACCATCACAAACAATATGTGTTTTGGGGTCCAAAAATAGTTATGACTGCAACGTTACTATGTTCTTATACGTCGAGTAAGGATGCAAATGAAATTTATTTCATCGAAAATGAAGTTCCGAGTGTGGAGATATTAAAAATCTAATAAATCGGTCGAAACTCAAAGGGGTACCATCACAGAAAATAGTTGTTTTGGGGTCCAAAAATAATAATCATGTCACAGGAACATTACTACGTTCTTATACATAGAGTAAGAATGCGACTGAAATTTATTTTATCGAAAATGAAGTTCCGAGTGTGGAGATATTAAAAATCTAGCAATTCGGTCAAAACTTAAAGGGGTAGCATCACAGAAAATAGGTGTTTTGGGGTCCAAAAATAATAATCATGTCACAGGAACATTACTACGTTCTTATACATAGAGTAAGAATGCGACTGAAATTTATTTTATCGAAAATGAAGTTCCGAGTGTGGAGATATTAAAAATCTAGCAAATCGGTCAAAACTTAAAGGGGTACCATCATAGAAAATAGGTGTTTTGGGGTCCAAAAATAGTTATGACCGGAACATTATGACGTTCTTATACGTAGAGTAAGAATACGAATTATACAAATTTCATCAAAAATGAAATTCCGAGTGTGGAGATGAGATATTGAAAATTTAGCAAATCGGTGGAATCTCAAAGGGGTACCATCACATAAAATATGTGTTTTGGGATCAAAATAGATATGATCGGAACATTACTACATTCTTATACATCCAGTAAAAAGGCAAATGAAATTAATTTCATCGAAAATAAAGTTCCGAGTGAAGAAATATTGAAAATTTAACAGGTCGGTTGAAACTCAAACGGGTACCATCGCAGAAAATAGGTGTTTTGGGGTCCAAATATATTTATAACCGTAACATTACTACGTTCTTATACGTAGAGTAAGAATGCGACTGGAATTTATTTCATCGAAAATGAAGTTCTAAGTGGAGATATTGAAAATCTAACAAATCGGTCGAAACTCAAAGGGGTACCATCCCAGAAAATATGTGTTTTGGGGTCCAAAAATAGTTATGACTGCAACATTACTACGTTCTTATACGTCGAGTAAGGATGCAAATGAAATTTATTTCATCGAAAATGAAGTTCCGAGTGTGGAGATATTAAAAATCTAGCAAATCGGTCGAAACTCAAAGGGGTACCATCACAGAAAATAGGTGTTTTGGGGTCCAAAAATAATTATCATGTCACAGGAACATTACTACGCTCTTATACGTAGAGTAAGAATGCGAATGAAATTTATTTCATCGAAAATGAAGTTCCGAGTGTGGAGATATTAAAAATCTAGCAAATCGGTCGAAACTTAAAGGGGTACCATCACAGAAAATAGGTGTTTTGGGGTCCAAAAATAGTTATGACCGGAACATTATGACGTTCTTATACGTAGAGTAAGAATACGAATTATACATATTTCATCAAAAATGAAATTCCGAGTGTGGAGATATTGAAAATTTAGCAAATCGGTGGAATCTCAAAGGAGTACCATCACATAAAATATGTGTTTTGGGATCAAAATAGATATGATCGGAACATTACTACATTCTTATACATCCAGTAAAAAGGCAAATGAAATTAATTTCATCGAAAATGAAGTTCTGAGTGAGGAGATATCGAAAACTTAACAAATCCCTTGAAACTCAATAGGGTACCATCACAGAAAATAGGTGTTTTGGGGTCCAAAAATAGTTATCACGGGAACATTACTACGTTCTTATACGTAGAGTAAGAATGCGGATTATACTAATTTCATCGAAAATGAGGTTCCGAGTGTGGAGATATTGAAAATCTAGCAAATCGGTCGAAACTTAAAGGGGTACCATCACAGAAAAAGGTCTTTTGGGGTCCAAAAATAGTTATGTCCGGAACATTACTACGTTCTTATACGTTGAGTATGAATGTGAATTACACTAATTTCATCGAAAGTGATGTTCCGAGTGAGGAGATATTGAAAATATAACAAATCGGTAGAAACTCAAAGGGGTACCATCACAGAAAATATGTGTTTTGGGTTCAAAAAATAGTTATGACCAGAACATTACTACGTTCTTATACATCCAGTAAGAATGTGAATTATACTAATTTCATCGAAAATGATATTCCGAGTGAGGAGATACTGAAAATCTAACAAATCGCTCGAAACTCAAAGTGGTACCATCACAAACAATATGTGTTTTGGGGTCCAAAAATAGTTATGACTGCAACGTTACTATGTTCTTATACGTCGAGTAAGGATGCAAATGAAATTTATTTCATCGAAAATGAAGTTCCGAGTGTGGAGATATTAAAAATCTAATAAATCGGTCGAAACTCAAAGGGGTACCATCACAGAAAATAGTTGTTTTGGGGTCCAAAAATAATAATCATGTCACAGGAACATTACTACGTTCTTATACATAGAGTAAGAATGCGACTGAAATTTATTTTATCGAAAATGAAGTTCCGAGTGTGGAGATATTAAAAATCTAGCAATTCGGTCAAAACTTAAAGGGGTAGCATCACAGAAAATAGGTGTTTTGGGGTCCAAAAATAATAATCATGTCACAGGAACATTACTACGTTCTTATACATAGAGTAAGAATGCGACTGAAATTTATTTTATCGAAAATGAAGTTCCGAGTGTGGAGATATTAAAAATCTAGCAAATCGGTCAAAACTTAAAGGGGTACCATCATAGAAAATAGGTGTTTTGGGGTCCAAAAATAGTTATGACCGGAACATTATGACGTTCTTATACGTAGAGTAAGAATACGAATTATACAAATTTCATCAAAAATGAAATTCCGAGTGTGGAGATGAGATATTGAAAATTTAGCAAATCGGTGGAATCTCAAAGGGGTACCATCACATAAAATATGTGTTTTGGGATCAAAATAGATATGATCGGAACATTACTACATTCTTATACATCCAGTAAAAAGGCAAATGAAATTAATTTCATCGAAAATAAAGTTCCGAGTGAAGAAATATTGAAAATTTAACAGGTCGGTTGAAACTCAAACGGGTACCATCGCAGAAAATAGGTGTTTTGGGGTCCAAATATATTTATAACCGTAACATTACTACGTTCTTATACGTAGAGTAAGAATGCGACTGGAATTTATTTCATCGAAAATGAAGTTCTAAGTGGAGATATTGAAAATCTAACAAATCGGTCGAAACTCAAAGGGGTACCATCCCATAAAATATGTGTTTTGGGGTCCAAAAATAGTTATGACTGCAACATTACTACGTTCTTATACGTCGAGTAAGGATGCAAATGAAATTTATTTCATCGAAAATGAAGTTCCGAGTGTGGAGATATTAAAAATCTAGCAAATCGGTCGAAACTCAAAGGGGTACCATCACAGAAAATAGGTGTTTTGGGGTCCAAAAATAATTATCATGTCACAGGAACATTACTACGCTCTTATACGTAGAGTAAGAATGCGAATGAAATTTATTTCATCGAAAATGAAGTTCCGAGTGTGGAGATATTAAAAATCTAACAAATCGGTCGAAACTCAAAGGGGTACCATCACAGAAAATATGTGTTTTGGGGTCCAAAAATAGTTATGACTGCAACATTACTACGTTCTTATACGTCGAGTAAGGATGCAAATGAAATTTATTTCATCGAAAATGAAGTTCCGAGTGTGGAGATATTAAAAATCTAGCAAATCGGTCGAAACTCAAAGGGGTACCATCACAGAAAATAGATGTTTTGGGGTCCAAAAATAATTATCATGTCACATGAACATTACTACTTTCTTATACGTAGAGTAAGAATGCGAATGAAATTTATTTCATCGAAAATGAAGTTCCGAGTGAAGAAATATTGAAAATTTAACAAGTCAGTTGAAAATCAAAGGGGTACCATCACAGAAAATAGGTGTTTTGGGGTCCAAATATAGTTATAACCAGAACATTACTACGTTCTTATACGTAGAGTAAGAAAAGTGACTGAAATTTATTTCTTCGAAAATGAAGTTCTGAGTGAAGAGATATTGAAAATCTAACAAATCGGTCGAAACTCAAAGGGGTACCATCACAGAAAATATGTGTTTTGGGGTCCAAAAATAGTTATGATTGCAACATTACTACGTTCTTATACGTCGAGTAAGGATGCAAATGAAATTTATTTCATCGAAAATGAAGTTCCGAATGTGGAGATATTAAAAATCTAGCAAATCGGTCGAAACTCAAAGGGGTACCATCACAGAAATTAGGTGTTTTGGGGTCCAAAAATAATTATCATGTCACAGGAACATTACTACGTTCTTATACGTAGAGTAAGAATGCGAATGAATTTTATGTCATCGAAAATGAAGTACCGAGTGTGAAGGTATTAAAAATCTAACAAATCGGTCGAAACTCAAAGGGGTACCATCACAGAAAATAAGTGTTTTGGGGTCCAAAAATAGTTATGTCTGGAACGTTACTACGTTCTTATACGTAGAGTAAGAATGTGTATTATAATAATTTCATCGAAAATGATGTTCTGAGTCAGGATTTAGTGAAAATCTAACAAATCGGGCGAAACTCAAAGGGGTGCCATCACAGAAAATGTGTTTTGGGATCCAAAAATACTTATGACCGGAACATTACTACGTTCTTATACGTGGAGTAAGAATGTGAATTATACTAATTTAATCGAAAATGATGTTTCGAGTGAGTAGATATTGAAAATCTAACAAATCGGTCAAAACTCAAAGGGGTACCATCACAGAAAATGTGTTTTGGGGTCCAAAAATAGTTATGACCGGAACATTACTACGTTCTTATACATGGAGTAAGAATGTGAATTATACTAATTTAATCGAAAATGATGTTCCGAGTGAGGATTTATTGAAAATCTAACAAATCGGTTGAAACTCAAAGGGGTACCATCACAAAAAATGTGTTTTGGGGTCCAAAAATAGTGATTACCAGAACATTACTACGTTCTTATATATCAAGTAAGAATGCAAATGTAATTAATTTTTTTGAAAATGAAGTTCTGAGTGAAGAAATATTGAAAATCTAACAAGTCGGTTGAAAGTCAAAGGGGTACCATCAAAGGAACATTACTACGTTCTTATACGTAGAGTAAGAATGCGTCTGAAATTTATTTCATCGAAAATGAAGTTCTGAGTGAAGAGATATTGAAAATCTAACAAATCGGTCAAACTCAAAGGGGTACCATCACAGAAAATATGTGTTTTGGGGTCCAAAAATAGTTATGACTACAACATTACTACGTTCTTATACGTCGAGTAAGGATGCAAATGAAATTTATTTCATCGAAAATGAAGTTCCGAGTGTGGAGATATTAAAAATCTAGCAAATCGGTCGAAACTCAAAGGGGTACCATCACAGAAAATAGGTGGTTTGGGGTCCAAAAATAATTATCATGTCACAGGAACATTACTACGTTCTTATACGTAGAGTAAGAATGCGACTTAAAATTATTTCATCGAAAATGAAGTTCTGAGTGTGGAGATATTAAAAATCTAGCAAATCGGTCTAAACTCAAAGGGGTACCATCATAGAATATAAGTGTTTTGGGGTCCAAAAATAGTTATGACTGGAACATTACTACGTTCTTATACGTAGAGTAAGAATGTGAATTATACTAATTTCATCGACAATGATGTTCCGAGTCAGGATTTATTGAAAATCTAACAAATCGGGCGAAACTCAAAGGGGTACCATCCCAGAAAATATGTGTTTTGGTGTCCAAAATTAGTTATGACTGGAGCGTTACTACGTTCTTATACGTGGAGTAAGAATGTGAATTTTACTAATTTTATCGAAAATGAAGTTCCGAGTGAAGAGATATTGAAAATCTAACAAGTAGGTTGAAACTCAAAGGGGTACCATCACAGAATATAGGTGTTTTGGGGTCCAAAAATAGTTATGACCGGAACATTACTACGTTTTTATACATAGAGTAAGTGTCGGACGTCGAATCCGACTTTCCTGACCCGTTTTGGAAAATATTTTTAAATTTTCGTTTTTGAAAATGCTGGGTCTTGGCGAGCGACGGGTCCGGTCGAGCGGGGTCATCAACCGGACCGAAAAAATTGAAAGAGTCGCCACCGATTAAGTGAAGGCTAATCGGAATCCTAAAATTGCCTAGGGTACATGAAATTAACATCCTAGGGCTTAGAAAGGTCTACGTCCAGAGAATCGAGTTCGGGAGCTTGATTACGTCTTAAGGGCTCGCGAGCCCATAATCCGCCCTTTCGGTACTTTAGTTTGCTTTTGAATTTATATTTTTTTCAACTTGCTCGATTTATCCAAATTGTCCAATTTGATCATGCTTGGCTAAAGAGATGACATACATTTTTTTTAATTAACAATATATAAGCATTTTTTTTTGTTAATTTAAATAAATAAACAAGAAATAATGAACTTAATTGTACTAAAAAAAAAGTGGTTTAACTTTGGGGTCATTTTAAGTCGTGTCAAACGTATACAAATGATTTTGAAAATATGAAGCATATTATACTAATTTGTGACACCTTGAGAAGTAATGGTATGTCCAAAAAAGTTTAGGGACCAAAATGAAATTATTTACAATTTCGAGCTGATTTGGAAAAAAAATTTGAAAATTGCACAAATGACCCAAAACTTTTCTGGTTTGGTTTATAACACCCGGTAAAGTTCCAAAATGACCCGAGAGTCCAAAGACCGATTTGTAACTTTAATCAAAGTTTGGGAATGACCTAAGTCATTTTCGAAAATATTTTTTTTTACTGAAACAACCCCCATAACTTTCACAAATGTCTAAAATGACCCCAAAGTTATACCAAACTTAAAACCGAATACGATTCTTATTCACATTAGGAAATACACATACATTATTGAATATGAAAGAGGTATACCTAACTTATTCAGAGTTTAGATACCGCACGAAGAACCGAGACCGATAATCACCGATATATCACTCAACTTCTCTCAAAACAATTTCACTCAATCACTCAATCTCCCTTTCTCCCTTTGTTGCTGTGGCTTTTGGCTCTTGATATTGTGTTATTGTCAAGGTTTTCTCCTCACCTAAACCTTTCTATTCTTCATCTCCTCCTCCTCCTTTTCAATTGCCGTGTCTTGCTTCTTTGTATTGGTGTGTGAGCTATCATTTGGTGGGAGATATCTTTATGAAAGTTGGCAAAGTAGCTTGTAAAGAGAAGTGTGGGTGGAAAATGAGTGTGTTGGAGTAAGTGGAGTATGATCATGAAAGGTTTTAGCAAGTGGAGAAAATAGAATAAGTGAAGCATGATGTGGATTTGTGGACGGTTCGGTTCGATTCAGTTCGGTTTGATTTTTCTCGGTTAGGTTCCTCGCGTACAATATTTTTGACCCCGAGCCAAAATCAGGTGTTTACAGTAAGAATGTGAATAATACTAGTTTCATCAAAAATGAAGTTCCGAGTGAGGAGTTATTGAAAATCTAACAAATCGGTCGAAACTCAAAGGGGTACCATAACAGAAAATGTGTTTTGGGGTCCAAAAATAGTTATGACCGGAACATTACTACGTTCTTATACGTACAGTAAGAATGCGAATGAAATTTATTTCATCGAAAATGAAGTTCCGAGTGTGGAGATATTAAAAATCTAACAAATCGGTCGAAACTCAAAGAGGTACCATCACAGAAAATATGTGTTTTGGGGTCCAAAAATAGTTATGATCGTAACATTACTACGTTCTTGTACATTGAGTTAGATTGCAAATGAAATTAATTTCATTGAAAATGAAGTTCTAAGTGAGGAGATATCAAAAATCTAATAAATCTGTTGAAACTCAAAGGGGTACCATCACAGAAAATAGGTGTGTTGGGGTCCAAAAATAGTTATCATGTCATAGGAACATTACTACGTTCTTATACGTAGAGTAAGAATGCGACTGAAATTTATTTCATCGAAAATGAAGTTCCGAGTGTGGAGATATTAAAAATTTAGCAAATCGGTCGAAACTGAAAGGGGTACCATCACAGAAAATAGATGTTTTGGGGTCCAAAAATAGTTATGACCAGAAGATTACTACGATCTGATACGTTGAGTTAGAATGCAAATGAAATTAGTTTCATCAAAAATTAAGTTATGAGTTAGGAGATATTGAAAATCTAGCAAATCGGTTTAAACTCAAATGGGTACCATCACAGAAAATATGTGTTTGGGGATCAAACTAGTTATGACCGGAACATTACTACATTCTTATACATCCAGTAAAAATGCAAATGAAATTAATTTCATCGAAAATGAAGTTCTAAGTAAGGAGATATTGAAAATCTAACAAATCGGTCGAAACTCAAAGGGGTACCATCACAGAAAATATGTGTTTTGGGGTCCAAAAATAGTTATGATTGCAACATTACTACGTTCTTATACGTCGAGTAAGGATGCAAATGAAATTTATTTCATCGAAAATGAAGTTCCGAGTGTGGAGATATTAAAAATCTAGCAAATCGGTCGAAACTCAAAGGGGTACCATCACAGAAATTAGGTGTTTTGGGGTCCAAAAATAATTATCATGTCACAGGAACATTACTACGTTCTTATACGTAGAGTAAGAATGCGAATGAAATTTATGTCATCGAAAATGAAGTACCGAGTGTGAAGGTATTAAAAATCTAACAAATCGGTCGAAACTCAAAGGGGTACCATCACAGAAAATAGGTGTTTTGGGGTCCAAAAATAGTTATGACTGAAACGTTACTACGTTCTTATACGTAGAGTAAGAATGTGTATTATAATAATTTCATCGAAAATGATGTTCTGAGTTAGGATTTAGTGAAAATCTAACAAATCGGGCGAAACTCAAAGGGGTGCCATCACAGAAAATGTGTTTTGGGGTCCAAAAATAGTTATGACCGGAACATTACTACGTTCTTATACGTAGAGTAAGAATGCGAATGAAATTTATTTCATCGAAAATGAAGTTCAGAGTGAATAAATATTGAAAATTTAACAAGTCGGTTGAAAATCAAAGGGGTAGCATCACAGAAAATAGGTGTTTTGGGGTCCAAATATAGTTATAACCGGAACATTACTACGTTCTTATACGTAGAGTAAGAATGCAACTGAAATTTATTTCATCGAAAATGAAGTTCTGAGTGAAGAGATATTGAAAATCTACCAAATCGGTCGAAACTCAAAGGGGTACCATCACAGAAAATATGTGTTTTGGGGTCCAAAAATAGTTATGATTGCAACATTACTACGTTCTTATACGTCGAGTAAGGATGCAAATGAAATTTATTTCATCGAAAATGAAGTTCCGAGTGTGGAGATATTAAAAATCTAGCAATTCGGTCGAAACTCAAAGGGGTACCATCACAGAAATTAGGTGTTTTGGGGTCCAAAAATAATTATCATGTCACAGGAACATTACTACGTTCTTATACGTAGAGTAAGAATGCGAATGAAATTTATGTCATCGAAAATGAAGTACCGAGTGTGAAGGTATTAAAAATCTAACAAATCGGTCGAAACTCAAAGGGGTACCATCACAGAAAATAGGTGTTTGGGGGTCCAAAAATAGTTATGACTGGAACGTTACTAAGTTCTTATATGTAGAGTAAGAATATGTATTATAATAATTTCATCGAAAATGATGTTCAGAGTCAGGATTTAGTGAAAATCTAACAAATCGGGCGAAACTCAAAGGGGTGCCATCACAGAAAATGTGTTTTGGGGTCCAAAAATAGTTATGACCGGAACATTACTACGTTCTTATACATTGAGTAAGAATGTGAATTATACTAATTTAATCGAAAATGATGTTCTGAGTCAGGATTTATTGATAATCTAACAAATCGGTCGAAACTCAAAGGGGTACCATAACATAAAATATGTGTTTTGGGGTCCAAAAATAGTTATGACCAGAACATTACTACGTTCTTATACGTTGAGTTAGAATGCAAATGAAATTAATTTCATCGAAAATAGAGTTCTCAGTGAGTAGATATCGACAATCTAAAAAATCCGTTGAAACTCAAAGGGGTACCATTACAGAAAATAGGTGTTTTGGGGTCCAAAAATAGTTATCATCTCACGGGAACATTACTACGTTCTTATACATCGAGTAAGAATGCGATTGAAATTTATTTCATCGAAAAGGAAGTTCCGAGTTTGGAAATATTAAAAATATAGCAAATCGGTCGAAACTTAAAGGGGTACCATCACAGAAAATAGGTGTTTTGGGGTCCAAAAATAGTTATGACTTGAAAATTATGACGTTCTTATACGTAGAGTAAGAATACGAATTATACATATTTCATCAAAAATGAAGTTCCGAGTGTGGAGATATTGAAAATTTAGCAAATCGGTGGAAACTCAAAGGGGTACCATCACATAAAATAGGTGTTTTGGGGTCCAAAAATAGTTATCACGGGAACATTACTACGTTTTTATACATCGAGTAAGGATGCAAATGAAATTTATTTCATCGAAAATGAAGTTCCGAGTATGGAGATATTAAAAATCTAGCAAATCGGTCGAAATTCATAGGGGTACCATCACAGAAAATAGATGTTTTGGGGTCCACAAATAGTTATGACCGGAAGATTACTACGATCTAATGCGTAGAGAAAGAATGTGAATTATACTAAATTCATCGAAAATGAAGTTCCGAGTGAAGAAATATTGAAAATTTGACAAGTCGGTTGAAACTCAAATGGGTACCAGCACAGAAAATAGGTGTTTTGGGGTCCAAATATAGTTATAACCGGAACGTTACTATGTTCTTATACGTAGAGTAAGAATGCGACTGAAATTTATTTCATCGAAAATGAAGTTCTGAGTGAAGATATATTGAAAATCTAACAAATCGGTCGAAACTCAAAGGGGTACCATCACAGAAAATATGTGTTTTAGGGTCCAAAAATAGTTATGACTGCAACATTACTACGTTCTTATACATCGAGTAAGAATGCAAATGAAATTTATTTCATCGAAAATGACTCCGAGTGTGGAGATATTAAAAATCTAGCAAATCGGTCGAAACTGAAAGGGGTACCATCACAGAAAATAGATGTTTTGGGGTCCAAAAATAGTTATGACCAGAAGATTACTACGATCTGATACGTTGAGTTAGAATGCAAATGAAATTAGTTTCATCAAAAATTAAGTTATGAGTTAGGAGATATTGAAAATCTAGCAAATCGGTTTAAACTCAAATGGGTACCATCACAGAAAATATGTGTTTGGGGATCAAACTAGTTATGACCGGAACATTACTATATTCTTATACATCCAGTAAAAATGCAAATGAAATTAATTTCATCGAAAATGAAGTTCTAAGTAAGGAGATATTGAAAATCTAACAAATCGGTCGAAACTCAAAGGGGTACCATCACAGAAAATATGTGTTTTGGGGTCCAAAAATAGTTATGATTGCAACATTACTACGTTCTTATACGTCGAGTAAGGATGCAAATGAAATTTATTTCATCGAAAATGAAGTTCCGAGTGTGGAGATATTAAAAATCTAGCAAATCGGTCGAAACTCAAAGGGGTACCATCACAGAAATTAGGTGTTTTGGGGTCCAAGAATAATGATCATGTCACAGGAACATTACTACGTTCTTATACGTAGAGTAAGAATGCGAATGAAATTTATGTCATCGAAAATGAAGTACCGAGTGTGGAGGTATTAAAAATCTAACAAATCGGTCGAAACTCAAAGGGGTACCATCACAGAAAATAGGTGTTTTGGGGTCCAAAAATAGTTATGACTGAAACGTTACTACGTTCTTATACGTAGAGTAAGAATGTGAATTATACTAATTTAATCGAAAATGATGTTCTGAGTCAGGATTTATTGATAATCTAACAAATCGGTCGAAACTCAAAGGGGTACCATAACATAAAATATGTGTTTTGGGGTCCAAAAATAGTTATGACCAGAACATTACTACGTTCTTATACGTTGAGTTAGAATGCAAATGAAATTAATTTCATCGAAAATAAAGTTCAGAGTGAAGAAATATTGAAAATTTAACAAGTCGGTTGAAAATCAAAGGGGTAGCATCACAGAAAATAGGTGTTTTGGGGTCCAAATATAGTTATAACCGGAACATTACTACGTTCTTATACGTAGAGTAAGAATGCAACTGAAATTTATTTCATCGAAAATGAAGTTCTGAGTGAAGAGATATTGAAAATCTAACAAATCGGTCGAAACTCAAAGGGGTACCATCACAGAAAATATGTGTTTTGGGGTCCAAAAATAGTTATGATTGCAACATTACTACGTTCTTATACGTCGAGTAAGGATGCAAATGAAATTTATTTCATCGAAAATGAAGTTCCGAGTGTGGAGATATTAAAAATCTAGCAATTCGGTCGAAACTCAAAGGGGTACCATCACAAAAATTAGGTGTTTTGGGGTCCAAAAATAATTATCATGTCACAGGAACATTACTACGTTCTTATACGTAGAGTAAGAATGCGAATGAAATTTATGTCATCGAAAATGAAGTACCGAGTGTGAAGGTATTAAAAATCTAACAAATCGGTCGAAACTCAAAGGGGTACCATCACAGAAAATAGGTGTTTGGGGGTCCAAAAATAGTTATGACTGGAACGTTACTAAGTTCTTATATGTAGAGTAAGAATATGTATTATAATAATTTCATCGAAAATGATGTTCAGAGTCAGGATTTAGTGAAAATCTAACAAATCGGGCGAAACTCAAAGGGGTGCCATCACAGAAAATGTGTTTTGGGGTCCAAAAATAGTTATGACCGGAACATTACTACGTTCTTATACATTGAGTAAGAATGTGAATTATACTAATTTAATCGAAAATGATGTTCTGAGTCAGGATTTATTGATAATCTAACAAATCGGTCGAAACTCAAAGGGGTACCATAACATAAAATATGTGTTTTGGGGTCCAAAAATAGTTATGACCAGAACATTACTACGTTCTTATACGTTGAGTTAGAATGCAAATGAAATTAATTTCATCGAAAATAGAGTTCTCAGTGAGTAGATATCGACAATCTAAAAAATCCGTTGAAACTCAAAGGGGTACCATTACAGAAAATAGGTGTTTTGGGGTCCAAAAATAGTTATCATCTCACGGGAACATTACTACGTTCTTATACATCGAGTAAGAATGCGATTGAAATTTATTTCATCGAAAAGGAAGTTCCGAGTTTGGAAATATTAAAAATATAGCAAATCGGTCGAAACTTAAAGGGGTACCATCACAGAAAATAGGTGTTTTGGGGTCCAAAAATAGTTATGACTTGAAAATTATGACGTTCTTATACGTAGAGTAAGAATACGAATTATACATATTTCATCAAAAATGAAGTTCCGAGTGTGGAGATATTGAAAATTTAGCAAATCGGTGGAAACTCAAAGGGGTACCATCACATAAAATAGGTGTTTTGGGGTCCAAAAATAGTTATCACGGGAACATTACTACGTTTTTATACATCGAGTAAGGATGCAAATGAAATTTATTTCATCGAAAATAAAATTCCGAGTGTGGAGATATTAAAAATCTAGCAAATCGGTCGAAATTCATAGGGGTACCATCACAGAAAATAGATATTTTGGGGTCCACAAATAGTTATGACCGGAAGATTACTACGATCTAATGCGTAGAGAAAGAATGTGAATTATACTAAATTCATCGAAAATGAAGTTCCGAGTGAAGAAATATTGAAAATTTAACAATTCGGTTGAAACTCAAATGGGTACCAGCACAGAAAATAGGTGTTTTGGGGTCCAAATATAGTTATAACCGGAACGTTACTATGTTCTTATACGTAGAGTAAGAATGCGACTGGAATTTATTTCATCGAAAATGAAGTTCTGAGTGAAGATATATTGAAAATCTAACAAATCAGTCGAAACTCAAAGGGGTACCATCACAGAAAATATGTGTTTTAGGGTCCAAAAATAGTTATGACTGCAACATTACTACGTTCTTATACATCGAGTAAGGATGCAAATGAAATTTATTTCATCGAAAATGACTCCGAGTGTGGAGATATTAAAAATTTAGCAAATCGGTCGAAACTCAAAGGGGTACCATCACAGAAAATAGGTGTTTTGGGGTCCAAAAATAATTAGCATGTCACAGGAACATTACTACGTTCTTATACGTAGAGTAAGAATGCGAATGGAATTTATTTCATCGAAATTGAAGTTCCG
This sequence comes from Chamaenerion angustifolium, assembly GCA_946814005.1. Classification (NCBI taxonomy): domain Eukaryota; kingdom Viridiplantae; phylum Streptophyta; class Magnoliopsida; order Myrtales; family Onagraceae; genus Chamaenerion; species Chamaenerion angustifolium. The sequence continues at coordinate 172,305 of OX328278.1, read as the reverse complement.
AGTGTGGAGATATTAAAAATCTAACAAATCGGTCGAAACTCAAAGGGGTACGTACCATCACAGAAAATATGTGTTTTGGGGTCCAAAAATAGTTATGACTGCAACATTACTACTTTCTTATACGTCGAGTAAGGATGCAAATGAAATTTATTTCATCGAAAATGAAATTCCAAGTGTGGAGATATTAAAAATTTAGCAAATCGGTCGAAACTCAAAGGGGTACCATCATAGAAAATAGGTGTTTTGGGGTCCAAAAATAATTATCATGTCACAGGAACATTACTACATTCTTATACGTAGAGTAAGAATGCGAATGAAATTTATTTCATCGAAAATGAAGTACCGAGTGTGGAGGTATTAAAAATCTAGCAAATCGGTCAAAACTTAAAGGGTACCATCACAGAAAATAGGTGTTTGGGGGTCCAAAAAATGTTATGACTGGACATTACTATGTTCTTATACGTAGAATAAGAATGTGAATTATACTAATTTCATCGAAAATGATGTTCCGAGTCAGGATTTATTGAAAATCTAACAAATCGGGCGAAACTCAAATGGGTACCATCACAGAATATGTGTTTTGGGGTCCAAAAATAGTTATGACTGGAACATTACTACGTTCTTATACGTTGAGTTAGAATGCAAATGAAATTAATTTCATCAAAAATAGAGTTCTGAGTGAGGTGATATCGAAAATTTAAAAAATCCGTTGAAACTCAATGGGGTACCATAACAGAAAATAGGTGTTTTGGGGTCCAAAAAATGTTATCATGTCACAGGAACATTACTACGTTCTTATACGTCGAGTAAGAATGCGACTGAAATTTATTTCATCGAAAAGGAAGTTCCGAGTTTGGAGCTATTAAAAATCTAGCAAATCGGTTGAAACTTAAAGGGGTACCATCACAGAAAAAGGTGTCTTGGGGTCCAAAAATAGTTATAACCGGAACATTATTACGTTTTTATACATAGAATAAGAATGTGAATTATACTAGTTTCATCAAAAATGAAGTTCCGAGTGAGTAGATATTGAAAATCTAACAAATCGGTCGAAACTCAAAGGGGTACCATCACAGAAAATGTGTTTTGGGGTCCAAAAATAGTTATGGCCGGAACATTACTACGTTCTTATACGTTGAGTTAGAATGCAAATGAAATTAATTTCATCGAAAATAGAGTTCTGAGTGAGGAGATATCGAAAATCTAAAAAATCTGTTGAAACTAAAAGGGGTACCATCACAGAAAATAGGTGTTTTGGGGTCCAAAAATAGTTATGACCGGAACATTACTACGTTCTTATACGTAGAGTAAGAATGTGTATTATACTAATTTCATCGAAAATGATGTTCTGAGTCAAGATTTATTGAAAATCTAACAAATCGGGCGAAACTCAAAGGGGTGCCATCACAGAAAATGTGTTTTGGGGTCCAAAAATAGTTATGACCGGAACATTACTACGTTCTTATACATGGAGTAAGAATGTGAATTATACTAATTTAATCGAAAATGATGTTCTGAGTCAGGATTTATTGAAAATTTAACAAATCGGTCGAAACTCAAAGGGGTACCATCACATAAAATATGTGTTTTGGGGTCCAAAAATAGTTATGACCAGAATATTACTACGTTCTTATACGTTGAGTTAGAATGCAAATGAATTTAATTTCATCGAAAATAGAGTTCTCAGTGAGTAGATATCGAAAATCTAAAAAATCTGTTGAAACTCAAAGGGGTACCATTACAGAAAATAGGTGTTTTGGGGTCCAAAAATAGTTATGACCAGAACATTACTACGTTCTTATACGTTGAGTTCGAATGCAAATGAATTTAATTTCACCGAAAATAGAGTTCTCAATGAGTAGATATCGAAAATCTAAAAAATCCGTTGAAACTCAAAGGGGTACCATTACAGAAAATAGGTGTTTTGGGGTCCAAAAATAGTTATCATGTCACGGGAACATTACTACGTTCTTATACGTCGAATAAGAATGTGAATGAAATTAATTTTATCGAAAATGAAGTTCCGAGTGAGGAGCTATTGAAAATTTAGCAAATCGGTAAAAACTTAATGGGGTACCATCATATAATATAGGTGTTTTGGGGTCCAAAAATAGTTATGACTAGAACATTACTACGTTTTTATACGTAGAGTACGAATGTGAATTATACGAATTTCATCGAAAATGAATTTCCGAGTGAGGATTTATTGAAAATCTAACAAATCGGTTGAAACTCAAAGGGGTACCATCACAAAAAATGTGTTTTGGGGTCCAAAAATAGTGATTACCAGAACATTACTACGTTCTTATATATCAAGTAAGAACGCAAATGTAATTAATTTCATTGAAAATGAAGTTCTGAGTGAAGAAATATTGAAAATCTAACAAGTCGGTTGAAAGTCAAAGGGGTACCATCACAGGAACATTACTACGTTCTTATACGTAGAGTAAGAATGCGTCTGAATTTTATTTCATCGAAAATGAAGTTCCGGTTGTGGAGATATTAAAAATCTAGCAAATCGGTCGAAACTTAAAGGGGTATCATCACAGAAAATAGATGTTTTGGGGTCCAAAAATAGTTATGACCGGAAGATTACTACGATCTAATGCGTAGAGAAAGAATGTGAATTATACTAATTTCATCGAAAATGAAGTTCCGAGTAAGTAGATATTGAAAATCTAACAAATCGGTCGAAACTCAAAGGGGTACATTCATAGAAAATATGTGTTTTGGGGTCCAAATTAGTTATTACCGGAACATTACTACGTTCTTATACATCCAGTAAGAATGCAAATGTAATTAAATTCATCGAAAATGAAGTTCCGAGTGAAGAAATATTGAAAATTTAACAAGTCGGTTGAAACTCAAAGGGGTACCATCGCAGAAAATAAGTGTTTTGGGGTCCAAATATAGTTATTACCGGAACATTACTACGTTCTTATACGTAGAGTAAGAATGCGACTTAAATTTATTTAATCGAAAATGAAGTTCTGAGTGAAGAGATATTGAAAATCTAACAAATCGGTCAAACTCAAAGGTGTACCGTCACAGAAAATATGTGTTTTGGGGTCCAAAAATAGTTATGACTGCAACATTACTACGTTCTTATACGTCGAGTAAGGATGCAAATGAAATTTATTTCATCGAAAATGAAGTTCCGAGTGTGGAGATATTAAAAATCTAGCAAATCGGTCGAAACTCAAAGGGGTACCATCACAGAAAATAGGTGTTTTGGGGTCCAAAAATAATTATCATGTCACAGGAACATTACTACGTTCTTATACGTAGAGTAAGAATGCAACTTAAAATTATTTCATCGAAAATGAAGTTCTGAGTGTGGAGATATTAAAAATCTAGCAAATCGGTCTAAACTCAAAGGGGTACCATCACAGAATATAAGTGTTTTGGGGTCCAAAAATAGTTATCACTGGAACATTACTACGTTCTTATACGTAGAGTAAGAATGTGAATTATACTAATTTCATCGACAATGATGTTCCGACTCAGGATTTATTGAAAATCTAACAAATCGGGCGAAACTCAAAGGGGTACCATCACAGAAAATGTATTTTAAGGTCCAAAAATAGTGATTACCATAACATTACTACGTTCTTATATATCAAGTAAGAATGCAAATGTAATTAATTTCATTGAAAATGAAGTTCTGAGTGAAGAAATATTGAAAATCTAACAAGTCGGTTGAAAGTCAAAGGGGTACCATCACAGGAACATTACTACGTTCTTATACGTAGAGTAAGAATGCGTCTGAAATTTATTTAATCGAAAATGAAGTTCCGGTTGTGGAGATATTAAAAATCTAGCAAATCGGTCGAAACTTAAAGGGGTACCATCACAGAAAATAGATGTTTTGGGGTACAAAAATAGTTATGACCGGAAGATTACTACGATCTAATGCGTAGAGAAAGAATGTGAATTATACTAATTTCATCGAAAATGAAGTTCCGAGTAAGTAGATATTGAAAATCTAACAAATCGGTCGAAACTCAAAGGGGTACATTCATAGAAAATATGTGTTTTGGGGTCCAAATTAGTTATTACCGGAACATTACTACGTTCTTATACATCCAGTAAGAATGCAAATGTAATGAAATTCATCGGAAATGAAGTTCCGAGTGAAGAAATATTCAAAATTTAACAAGTCGGTTGAAACTCAAAGGGGTACCATCGCAGAAAATAGGTGTTTGGGGGTCCAAATATAGTTATAACCGGAACATTACTACGTTCTTATACGTAGAGTAAGAATGCGACTTAAATTTATTTCATCGAAAATGAAGTTCTGAGTGAAGAGATATTGAAAATCTAACAAATCGGTCAAACTCAAAGGTGTACCGTCACAGAAAATATGTGTATTGGGGTCCAAAAATAGTTATGACTGCAACATTACTACGTTCTTATACGTCGAGTAAGGATGCAAATTAAATTTATTTCATCGAAAATGAAGTTCCGAGTGTGGAGATATTAAAAATCTAGCAAATCGGTCGAAACTCAAAGGGGTACCATCATAGAAAATAGGTGTTTTGGGGTCTAAAAATAATTATCATGTCATAGGAACATTACTACGTTCTTATACGTAGAGTAAGAATGCAACTTAAAATTATTTCATCGAAAATGAAGTTCTGAGTGTGGAGATATTAAATATCTAGCAAATCGGTCCAAACTCAAAGGGGTACCATCACAGAATATAAGTGTTTTGGGGTCCAAAAATAGTTATGACTGGAACATTACTACGTTCTTATACGTAGAGTAAGAATGTGAATTATACTAATTTCATCGACAATGATGTTCCGACTCAGGATTTATTGAAAATCTAACAAATCGGGCGAAACTCAAAGGGGTACCATCACAGAAAATAGATGTTTTGGGGGTCCAAAAATAGTTATGACCGGAAGATTACTACGATCTAATGCGTAGAGAAAGAATGTGAATTATACTAATTTCATCGAAAATGAAGTTCCGAGTAAGTAGATATTGAAAATCTAACAAATCGGTCGAAACTCAAAGGGGTACATTCATAGAAAATATGTGTTTTGGGGTCCAAATTAGTAATTACCGGAACATTACTACGTTCTTATACATCCAGTAAGAATGCAAATGTAATTAAATTCATCGAAAATGAAGTTCCGAGTGAAGAAATATTCAAAATTTAACAAGTCGGTTGAAACTCAAAGGGGTACCATCGCAGAAAATAGGTGTTTTGGGGTCCAAATATAGTTATTACCGGAACATTACTACGTTCTTATACGTAGAGTAAGAATGCGACTTCAATTTATTTCATCGAAAATGAAGTTCTGAGTGAAGAGATATTGAAAATCTAACAAATCGGTCAAACTCAAAGGTGTACCGTCACAGAAAATATGTGTTTTGGGGTCCAAAAATAGTTATGACTGCAACATTACTACGTTCTTATACGTCGAGTAAGGATGCAAATGAAATTTATTTCATCGAAAATGAAGTTCCGAGTGTGGAGATATTAAAAATCTAGCAAATCGGTCGAAACTCAAAGGGGTACCATCACAGAAAATAGGTGTTTTGGGGTCCAAAAATAATTATCATGTCACAGGAACATTACTATGTTCTTATACGTAGAGTAAGAATGCAACTTAAAATTATTTCATCGAAAATGAAGTTCTAAGTGTGGAGATATTAAAAATCTAGCAAATCGGTCTAAACTCAAAGGGGTACCATCACAGAATATAAGTGTTTTGGGGTCCAAAAATAGTTATGACTGGAACATTACTACGTTCTTATACGTAGAGTAAGAATGTGAATTATACTAATTTCATCGACAATGATGTTCCGACTCAGGATTTATTGAAAATCTAACAAATCGGGCGAAACTCAAAGGGGTACCATCACAGAAAATGTATTTTAAGGTCCAAAAATAGCTATGACCGGAGCGTTACTACGTTCTTATACGTGGAGTAAGAATGTGAATTTTACTAATTTAATCGAAAATGATGTTCCGAGTGAATAGATATTGAAAATCTAACAAATCGGTCGAAACTCAAAGGGGGTACCATCACAGAAAATATGTGCTTTCGGGTCCAAAAATAGTTATGACGGGAACATTACTACGTTCTTATACGTTGAGTTAGAATGCAAATGAAATTAATTTCATCGAAAATTGAGTTCTGAGTGAGGAGATATCGAAAATCTAAAAACTCCGTTGAAACTCAAAGGGGTACCATCACAGAAAATAGGTATTTTGGGGTCCAACAAAAGTTATCATGTCACAGGAACATTACTACGTTCTTATACGTTGAGTAAGAGTGCTACTGGAATTTATTTCATCCAAAAGAAAGTTCCGAGTTTGGAGATATTAAAAATCTAGCAAATCTGTCGAAACTTAAAGGAGTATCATCATAGAAAATAGGTGTTTTGGGGTCCAAAAATAGTTATGACCGGAACATTGCTACGTTTTTATACATAGAGTAAGAATGTGAATAATACTAGTTTCATCAAAAATGAAGTTCCGAGTGAGGAGTTATTGAAAATCTAACAAATCGGTCGAAACTCAAAGGGGTACCATAACAGAAAATGTGTTTTGGGGTCCAGAAATAGTTACGATCGGAACATTACTACGTTATTATACGTCGAGTAAGAATGTGCATGAAATTAATTTTATCGAAAATGAAATTCCGAGTGAGGGGATATTGAAAATCTAGCAAATCGATAAAAACTCAAAGGGGTACCATCACAGAATATAGGTGTTTTGGGGTCCAAAAATAGTTATGACCGGAACATTACTACGTTCTTATACATACAGTAAGAATGTGAATTATACTAATTTCATCGAAAATGATGTTCCGAGTGAGGAGATATTGAAAATCTAACAAATCGGTCGAAACTAAAAGGGGTACATTCATAGAAAATATGTGTTTTGGGGTCCAAATTAGTAATTACCGGAACATTACTACGTTCTTATACATCCAGTAAGAATGCAAATGTAATTAAATTCATCGAAAATGAAGTTCCGAGTGAAGAAATATTGAAAATTTAACAAGTCGGTTGAAACTCAAATGGGTACCAGCACAGAAAATAGGTGTTTTGGGGTCCAAATATAGTTATAACCGGAACATTACTACGTTCTTATACGTAGAGTAAGAATGCGACTGAAATTTATTTCATCGAAAATGAAGTTCTGAGTGAAGATATATTGAAAATCTAACAAATCGGTCGAAACTCAAAGGGGTACCATCACAGAAAATATGTGTTTTATGGTCCAAAAATAGTTATGACTGCAACATTACTACGTTCTTATACATCGAGTAAGGATGCAAATGAAATTTATTTCATCGAAAATGAAGTTCCGAGTGTGGAGATATTAAAAATTTAGCAAATCAGTCGAAACTCAAAGGGGTACCATCACAGAAAATAGGTGTTTTGGGGTCCAAAAATAATTATCATGTCACAGGAACATTACTACGTTCTTATACGTAGAGTAAGAATGCGAATGGAATTTATTTCATCGAAATTGAAGTTCCGAGTGTGGAGATATTAAAAATCTAACAAATCGGTCGAAACTCAAAGGGGTACGTACCATCACAGAAAATATGTGTTTTGGGGTCCAAAAATAGTTATGACTGCAACATTACTACTTTCTTATACGTCGAGTAAGGATGCAAATGAAATTTATGCAAATGAAGTTCTAAGTGTGGAGATATTAAAAATCTAGCAAATCGGTCTAAACTCAAAGGGGTACCATCACAGAATATAAGTGTTTTGGGGTCCAAAAATAGTTATGACTGGAACATTACTACGTTCTTATACGTAGAGTAAGAATGTGAATTATACTAATTTCATCGACAATGATGTTCCGACTCAGGATTTATTGAAAATCTAACAAATCGGGCGAAACTCAAAGGGGTACCATCACAGAAAATGTATTTTAAGGTCCAAAAATAGTGATTACCATAACATTACTACGTTCTTATATATCAAGTAAGAATGCAAATGTAATTAATTTCATTGAAAATGAAGTTCCGAGTGTGGAGATATTAAAAATCTAACAAATCGGTCGAAACTCAAAGGGGTACGTACCATCACAGAAAATATGTGTTTTGGGGTCCAAAAATAGTTATGACTGGAACATTACTACGTTCTTATACGTAGAGTAAGAATGTGAATTATACTAATTTCATCGACAATGATGTTCCGACTCAGGATTTATTGAAAATCTAACAAATCGGGCGAAACTCAAAGGGGTACCATCACAGAAAATGTATTTTAAGGTCCAAAAATAGCTATGACCGGAGCGTTACTACGTTCTTATACGTAGAGTAAGAATGCGAATGGAATTTATTTCATCGAAATTGAAGTTCCGAGTGTGGAGATATTAAAAATCTAACAAATCGGTCGAAACTCAAAGGGGTACGTACCATCACAGAAAATAAGTGTTTTGGGGTCCAAAAATAGTTATGACTGCAACATTACTACTTTCTTATACGTCGAGTAAGGATGCAAATGAAATTTATTTCATCGAAAATGAAATTCCAAGTGTGGAGATATTAAAAATCTAGCAAATCGGTCGAAACTCAAAGGGGTACCATCACAGAAAATAGGTGTTTTGGGGTCCAAAAATAATTATCATGTCACAGGAACATTACTACGTTCTTATACGTAGAGTAAGAATGCAACTTAAAATTATTTCATCGAAAATGAAGTTCTGAGTGTGGAGATATTAAAAATCTAGCAAATCGGTCTAAACTCAAAGGGGTACCATCACAGAATATAAGTGTTTTGGGGTCCAAAAATAGTTATGACTGGAACATTACTACGTTCTTATACGTAGAGTAAGAATGTGAATTATACTAATTTCATCGACAATGATGTTCCGACTCAGGATTTATTGAAAATCTAACAAATCGGGCGAAACTCAAAGGGGTACCATCACAGAAAATGTATTTTAAGGTCCAAAAATAGTGATTACCATAACATTACTACGTTCTTATATATCAAGTAAGAATGCAAATGTAATTAATTTCATTGAAAATGAAGTTCTGAGTGAAGAAATATTGAAAATCTAACAAGTCGGTTGAAAGTCAAAGGGGTACCATCACAGGAACATTACTACGTTCTTATACGTAGAGTAAGAATGCGTCTGAAATTTATTTAATCGAAAATGAAGTTCCGGTTGTGGAGATATTAAAAATCTAGCAAATCGGTCGAAACTTAAAGGGGTACCATCACAGAAAATAGATGTTTTGGGGTACAAAAATAGTTATGACCGGAAGATTACTACGATCTAATGCGTAGAGAAAGAATGTGAATTATACTAATTTCATCGAAAATGAAGTTCCGAGTAAGTAGATATTGAAAATCTAACAAATCGGTCGAAACTCAAAGGGGTACATTCATAGAAAATATGTGTTTTGGGGTCCAAATTAGTTATTACCGGAACATTACTACGTTCTTATACATCCAGTAAGAATGCAAATGTAATGAAATTCATCGGAAATGAAGTTCCGAGTGAAGAAATATTCAAAATTTAACAAGTCGGTTGAAACTCAAAGGGGTACCATCGCAGAAAATAGGTGTTTGGGGGTCCAAATATAGTTATAACCGGAACATTACTACGTTCTTATACGTAGAGTAAGAATGCGACTTAAATTTATTTCATCGAAAATGAAGTTCTGAGTGAAGAGATATTGAAAATCTAACAAATCGGTCAAACTCAAAGGTGTACCGTCACAGAAAATATGTGTATTGGGGTCCAAAAATAGTTATGACTGCAACATTACTACGTTCTTATACGTCGAGTAAGGATGCAAATTAAATTTATTTCATCGAAAATGAAGTTCCGAGTGTGGAGATATTAAAAATCTAGCAAATCGGTCGAAACTCAAAGGGGTACCATCATAGAAAATAGGTGTTTTGGGGTCTAAAAATAATTATCATGTCACAGGAACATTACTACGTTCTTATACGTAGAGTAAGAATGCAACTTAAAATTATTTCATCGAAAATGAAGTTCTGAGTGTGGAGATATTAAATATCTAGCAAATCGGTCCAAACTCAAAGGGGTACCATCACAGAATATAAGTGTTTTGGGGTCCAAAAATAGTTATGACTGGAACATTACTACGTTCTTATACGTAGAGTAAGAATGTGAATTATACTAATTTCATCGACAATGATGTTCCGACTCAGGATTTATTGAAAATCTAACAAATCGGGCGAAACTCAAAGGGGTACCATCACAGAAAATAGATGTTTTGGGGGTCCAAAAATAGTTATGACCGGAAGATTACTACGATCTAATGCGTAGAGAAAGAATGTGAATTATACTAATTTCATCGAAAATGAAGTTCCGAGTAAGTAGATATTGAAAATCTAACAAATCGGTCGAAACTCAAAGGGGTACATTCATAGAAAATATGTGTTTTGGGGTCCAAATTAGTAATTACCGGAACATTACTACGTTCTTATACATCCAGTAAGAATGCAAATGTAATTAAATTCATCGAAAATGAAGTTCCGAGTGAAGAAATATTCAAAATTTAACAAGTCGGTTGAAACTCAAATGGGTACCAGCACAGAAAATAGGTGTTTTGGGGTCCAAATATAGTTATTACCGGAACATTACTACGTTCTTATACGTAGAGTAAGAATGCGACTTCAATTTATTTAATCGAAAATGAAGTTCTGAGTGAAGAGATATTGAAAATCTAACAAATCGGTCAAACTCAAAGGTGTACCGTCACAGAAAATATGTGTTTTGGGGTCCAAAAATAGTTATGACTGCAACATTACTACGTTCTTATACGTCGAGTAAGGATGCAAATGAAATTTATTTCATCGAAAATGAAGTTCCGAGTGTGGAGATATTAAAAATCTAGCAAATCGGTCGAAACTCAAAGGGGTACCATCACAGAAAATAGGTGTTTTGGGGTCCAAAAATAATTATCATGTCACAGGAACATTACTATGTTCTTATACGTAGAGTAAGAATGCAACTTAAAATTATTTCATCGAAAATGAAGTTCTAAGTGTGGAGATATTAAAAATCTAGCAAATCGGTCTAAACTCAAAGGGGTACCATCACAGAATATAAGTGTTTTGGGGTCCAAAAATAGTTATGACTGGAACATTACTACGTTCTTATACGTAGAGTAAGAATGTGAATTATACTAATTTCATCGACAATGATGTTCCGACTCAGGATTTATTGAAAATCTAACAAATCGGGCGAAACTCAAAGGGGTACCATCACAGAAAATGTATTTTAAGGTCCAAAAATAGCTATGACCGGAGCGTTACTACGTTCTTATACGTGGAGTAAGAATGTGAATTTTACTTATTTAATCGAAAATGATGTTCCGAGTGAATAGATATTGAAAATCTAACAAATCGGTCGAAACTCAAAGGGGTACCATCACAGAAAATATGTGCTTTCGGGTCCAAAAATAGTTATGACGGGAACATTACTACGTTCTTATACGTTGAGTTAGAATGCAAATGAAATTAATTTCATCGAAAATTGAGTTCTGAGTGAGGAGATATCGAAAATCTAAAAACTCCGTTGAAACTCAAAGGGGTACCATCACAGAAAATAGGTATTTTGGGGTCCAACAAAAGTTATCATGTCACAGGAACATTACTACGTTCTTATACGTCGAGTAAGAGTGCTACTGAAATTTATTTCATCCAAAATAAAGTTCCGAGTTTGGAGATATTAAAAATCTAGCAAATCTGTCGAAACTTAAAGGAGTATTATCATAGAAAATAGGTGTTTTGGGTTCCAAAAATAGTTATGACCGGAACATTGCTACGTTTTTATACATAGAGTAAGAATGTGAATAATACTAGTTTCATCAAAAATGAAGTTCCGAGTGAGGAGTTATTGAAAATCTAACAAATCGGTCGAAACTCAAAGGGGTACCATAACAGAAAATGTGTTTTGGGGTCCATAAATAGTTACGATCGGAACATTACTACGTTATTATACGTCGAGTAAGAATGTGCATGAAATTAATTTTATCGAAAATGAAATTCCGAGTGAGGGGATATTGAAAATCTAGCAAATCGATAAAAACTCAAAGGGGTACCATCACAGAATATAGGTGTTTTGGGGTCCAAAAATAGTTATGACCGGAACATTACTACGTTCTTATACATACAGTAAGAATGTGAATTATACTAATTTCATCGAAAATGATGTTCCGAGTGAGGAGATATTGAAAATCTAACAAATCGGTCGAAACTAAAAGGGGTACATTCATAGAAAATATGTGTTTTGGGGTCCAAATTAGTAATTACCGGAACATTACTACGTTCTTATACATCCAGTAAGAATGCAAATGTAATTAAATTCATCGAAAATGAAGTTCCGAGTGAAGAAATATTGAAAATTTAACAAGTCGGTTGAAACTCAAATGGGTACCAGCACAGAAAATAGGTGTTTGGGGGTCCAAATATAGTTATAACCGGAACATTACTACGTTCTTATACGTAGAGTAAGAATGCGACTGAAATTTATTTCATCGAAAATGAAGTTCTGAGTGAAGATATATTGAAAATCTAACAAATCGGTCGAAACTCAAAGGGGTACCATCACAGAAAATATGTGTTTTAGGGTCCAAAAATAGTTATGACTGCAACATTACTACGTTCTTATACATCGAGTAAGGATGCAAATGAAATTTATTTCATCGAAAATGAAGTTCCGAGTGTGGAGATATTAAAAATTTAGCAAATCGGTCGAAACTCAAAGGGGTACCATCACAGAAAATAGGTGTTTTGGGGTCCAAAAATAATTATCATGTCACAGGAACATTACTACGTTCTTATACGTAGAGTAAGAATGCGAATGGAATTTATTTCATCGAAATTGAAGTTCCGAGTGTGGAGATATTAAAAATCTAACAAATCGGTCGAAACTCAAAGGGGTACGTACCATCACAGAAAATATGTGTTTTGGGGTCCAAAAATAGTTATGACTGCAACATTACTACTTTCTTATACGTCGAGTAAGGATGCAAATGAAATTTATTTCATCGAAAATGAAATTCCAAGTGTGGAGATATTAAAAATCTAGCAAATCGGTCGAAACTCAAAGGGGTACCATCATAGAAAATAGGTGTTTTGGGGTCCAAAAATAATTATCATGTCACAGGAACATTACTACATTCTTATACGTAGAGTAAGAATGCGAATGAAATTTATTTCATCGAAAATGAAGTACCGAGTGTGGAGGTATTAAAAATCTAGCAAATCGGTCAAAACTTAAAGGGTACCATCACAGAAAACAGGTATTTGGGGGTCCAAAAATAGTTATGACTGGACATTACTATGTTCTTATACGTAGAATAAGAATGTGAATTATACTAATTTCATCGAAAATGATGTTCCGAGTCAGGATTTATTGAAAATCTAACAAATCGGGCGAAACTCAAATGGGTACCATCACAGAATATGTGTTTTGGGGACCAAAAATAGTTATGACCGGAACATTACTACGTTCTTATACGTTGAGTTAGAATGCAAATGAAATTAATTTCATCGAAAATAGAGTTCTGAGTGAGGTGATATCGAAAATTTAAAAAATCCGTTGAAACTCAAAGGGGTACCATCACAGAAAATAGGTGTTTTGGGGTCCAAAAATTGTTATGACCGGAACATTACTACATTCTTATACGTCGAGTAAGGATGCGAATGAAATTTATTTCATCGAAAATGAAGTAATGAGTGTGGAGGTATTAAAAATCTAGCAAATCGGTCGAAATTAAAGGGTACCATCACAGAAAACAGGTGTTTGGGGGTCCAAAAATAGTTATGACTAGACATTACAATGTTCTTATACGTAGAGTAAGAATGTGAATTATACTAATTTCATCGAAAATGATGTTCTGAGTCAGGATTTATTGAAAATCTAACAAATCGGGCGAAACTCAAAGGGGTACCATCACAGAAAATGTGTTTTGGGGTCCAAAAATAGTTATGACCGGAACATTACTACGTTCTTATACGTGGAGTAAGAATGTGAATTATACTAATTTAATCGAAAATGATGTTCCGTGTGAGTAGATATTGAAAATTTAACAAATCGGTCGAAACTCAAAGGGGTACCCATCACAGAAAATGTGTTTTGGGGCTCAATAATAGTTATGACCGGAACATTACTACGTTCTTATACGTAGAGTAAGAATGCGACTGAAAATTATTTCATCGAAAATGAAGTTCCGAGTGCAGAGATATTAAAAATCTAGCAAATCGATCGAAACTCAAAGGGGTACCATCATAGAAAATGTGTTTTGGGGTCCAAAAATAATTATGACCGGAACATTACTACGTTCTTATACGTGGAGTAAGAATGTGAATTATACTAATTTAATCGAAAATGATGTTCCGAGTGAATAGATATTGAAAATCTAACAAATCGGTCGAAACTCAAAGGGGTACCATCACAGAAAATGTGTTTTGGGGTCCAAAAATAGTTATGACCGGAACATTACTACGTTCTTATACGTTGAGTTAGAATGCAAATGATATTAATTTCATCGAAAATAGAGTTCAGAGTGAGGAGATATCGAAAATCTAAAAAATCCGTTGAAACTCAAAGGGGTACCGTAACAGAAAATAGGTGTTTTGGGGTCCAAAAAATGTTATCATGTCACAGGAACATTACTACGTTCTTATACGTCGAGTAAGAATGTGAATGAAATGAATTTTATTGAAAATGAAGTTCCGAGTATTTAGCTATTCAAAATTTAGCAAATCGGTAGAAACTCAAAGGGGTACCATCACAGAATATAGGTGTTTTGGGGTCCAAAAATAGTTATGACCGAAACATTACTACGTTCTTATACGTAGAGTACGAATGTGAATTATACTAATTTCATCGAAAATGATGTTCTGAGTCAGGATTTATTGAAAATCTAACAAATCGGGCGAAACTCAAAGGGGTACCATCACAGAAAATGTGTTTTGGGGTCCAAAAATAGTTATGACTGGAACATTACTACGTTCTTATACGTGGAGTAAGAATGTGAATTATACTAATTTAATCAAAAATAATGTTCCGAGTGAGTAGATATTGAAAATCTAACAAATCGGTCGAAACTCAAAGAGGTACCATCACAGAAAATATGTTTTGGGGTCCAAAAATAGTTATGACCGGAACATTACTACGTTCTTATACGTCGAATAAGAATGTAAATGAAATTAATTTTATCAAAAATGAAGTTCTGAGTGAGGAGCTATTGAAAATTTAGCAAATCGGTAAAAACTCAATGGGGTACCATCATATAATATAGGTGTTTTGGGGTCCCAAAATAGTTATGACCGGAACATTACTACGTTCTTATACGTAGAGTAAGAATGTGAATTATACTAATTTCATCGAAAATGATGTTCTGAGTCAGGATTTATTGAAAATATAACAAATCGGGCGAAACTCAAAGGGGTACCATCACAGAAAATGTGTTTTGGGGTCCAAAAATAGTTATGACCGGAACATTACTACGTTCTTATACGTGGAGTAAGAATGTGAATTATACTAATTTAATCGAAAATGATGTTCCGTGTGAGTAGATATTGAAAATTTAACAAATCGGTCGAAACTCAAAGGGGTACCCATCACAGAAAATGTGTTTTGGGGCTCAATAATAGTTATGACTGGAACATTACTACGTTCTTATACGTAGAGTAAGAATGCGACTGAAAATTATTTCATCGAAAATGAAGTTCCGAGTGCAGAGATATTAAAAATCTAGCAAATCGATCGAAACTCAAAGGGGTCATCACAGAAAATGTGTTTTGGGGTCCAAAAATAATTATGACCGGAACATTACTACGTTCTTATACGTAGAGTAAGAATGTGAATTATACTAATTTCATCGAAAATGATGTTCTGAGTCAGGATTTATTGAAAATCTAACAAATCGGGTGAAACTCAAAGGGGTACCATCACAGAAAATGTGTTTTGGGGTCCAAAAATAGTTATGACCGAAACATTACTACGTTCTTATACGTGGAGTAAGAATGTGAATTATACTAATTTAATCGAAAATGATGTTCCGTGTGAGTAGATATTGAAAATCTAACAAATCGGTCGAAACTTAAAGGGGTACCCATCACAGAAAATGTGTTTTGGGGCTCAATAATAGTTATGACCGGAACATTACTACGTTCTTATACGTAGAGTAAGAATGCGACTAAAAATTATTTCATCGAAAATGAAGTTCCGAGTGCAGAGATATTAAAAATCTAGCAAATCGATCGAAACTCAAAGGGGTCTACCATCACAGAAAATGTGTTTTGGGGTCCAAAAATAATTATGACCGGAACATTACTACGTTCTTATACGTAGAGTAAGAATGTGAATTATACTAATTTCATCGAAAATGATGTTCTGAGTCAGGATTTATTGAAAATCTAACAAATCGGGTGAAACTCAAAGGGGTACCATCACAGAAAATGTGTTTTGGGGTCCAAAAATAGTTATGACCGAAACATTACTACGTTCTTATACGTGGAGTAAGAATGTGAATTATACTAATTTAATCGAAAATGATGTTCCGTGTGAGTAGATATTGAAAATCTAACAAATCGGTCGAAACTCAAAGGGGTACCCATCACAGAAAATGTGTTTTGGGGCTCAATAATAGTTATGACCGGAACATTACTACGTTCTTATACGTAGAGTAAGAATGCGACTGAAAATTATTTCATCGAAAATGAAGTTCCGAGTGCAGAGATATTAAAAATCTAGCAAATCGATCGAAACTCAAAGGGGTACCATCATAGAAAATGTGTTTTGGGGTCCAAAAATAATTATGACCGGAACATTACTACGTTCTTATACGTGGAGTAAGAATGTGAATTATACTAATTTAATCGAAAATGATGTTCCGAGTGAATAGATATTGAAAATCTAACAAATCGGTCGAAACTCAAAGGGGTACCATCACAGAAAATGTGTTTTGGGGTCCAAAAATAGTTATGACCGGAACATTACTACGTTCTTATACGTTGAGTTAGAATGCAAATGATATTAATTTCATCGAAAATAGAGTTCAGAGTGAGGAGATATCGAAAATCTAAAAAATCCGTTGAAACTCAAAGGGGTACCGTAACAGAAAATAGGTGTTTTGGGGTCCAAAAAATGTTATCATGTCACAGGAACATTACTACGTTCTTATACGTCGAGTAAGAATGTGAATGAAATGAATTTTATTGAAAATGAAGTTCCGAGTATTTAGCTATTCAAAATTTAGCAAATCGGTAGAAACTCAAAGGGGTACCATCACAGAATATAGGTGTTTTGGGGTCCAAAAATAGTTATGACCGAAACATTACTACGTTCTTATACGTAGAGTACGAATGTGAATTATACTAATTTCATCGAAAATGATGTTCTGAGTCAGGATTTATTGAAAATCTAACAAATCGGGCGAAACTCAAAGGGGTACCATCACAGAAAATGTGTTTTGGGGTCCAAAAATAGTTATGACTGGAACATTACTACGTTCTTATACGTGGAGTAAGAATGTGAATTATACTAATTTAATCAAAAATAATGTTCCGAGTGAGTAGATATTGAAAATCTAACAAATCGGTCGAAACTCAAAGAGGTACCATCACAGAAAATATGTTTTGGGGTCCAAAAATAGTTATGACCGGAACATTACTACGTTCTTATACGTCGAATAAGAATGTAAATGAAATTAATTTTATCAAAAATGAAGTTCTGAGTGAGGAGCTATTGAAAATTTAGCAAATCGGTAAAAACTCAATGGGGTACCATCATATAATATAGGTGTTTTGGGGTCCCAAAATAGTTATGACCGGAACATTACTACGTTCTTATACGTAGAGTAAGAATGTGAATTATACTAATTTCATCGAAAATGATGTTCTGAGTCAGGATTTATTGAAAATCTAACAAATCGGGCGAAACTCAAAGGGGTACCATCACAGAAAATGTGTTTTGGGGTCCAAAAATAGTTATGACCGGAACATTACTACGTTCTTATACGTGGAGTAAGAATGTGAATTATACTAATTTAATCGAAAATGATGTTCCGTGTGAGTAGATATTGAAAATTTAACAAATCGGTCGAAACTCAAAGGGGTACCCATCACAGAAAATGTGTTTTGGGGCTCAATAATAGTTATGACTGGAACATTACTACGTTCTTATACGTAGAGTAAGAATGCGACTGAAAATTATTTCATCGAAAATGAAGTTCCGAGTGCAGAGATATTAAAAATCTAGCAAATCGATCGAAACTCAAAGGGGTCATCACAGAAAATGTGTTTTGGGGTCCAAAAATAATTATGACCGGAACATTACTACGTTCTTATACGTAGAGTAAGAATGTGAATTATACTAATTTCATCGAAAATGATGTTCTGAGTCAGGATTTATTGAAAATCTAACAAATCGGGTGAAACTCAAAGGGGTACCATCACAGAAAATGTGTTTTGGGGTCCAAAAATAGTTATGACCGAAACATTACTACGTTCTTATACGTGGAGTAAGAATGTGAATTATACTAATTTAATCGAAAATGATGTTCCGTGTGAGTAGATATTGAAAATCTAACAAATCGGTCGAAACTTAAAGGGGTACCCATCACAGAAAATGTGTTTTGGGGCTCAATAATAGTTATGACCGGAACATTACTACGTTCTTATACGTAGAGTAAGAATGCGACTAAAAATTATTTCATCGAAAATGAAGTTCCGAGTGCAGAGATATTAAAAATCTAGCAAATCGATCGAAACTCAAAGGGGTCTACCATCACAGAAAATGTGTTTTGGGGTCCAAAAATAATTATGACCGGAACATTACTACGTTCTTATACGTAGAGTAAGAATGTGAATTATACTAATTTCATCGAAAATGATGTTCTGAGTCAGGATTTATTGAAAATCTAACAAATCGGGTGAAACTCAAAGGGGTACCATCACAGAAAATGTGTTTTGGGGTCCAAAAATAGTTATGACCGAAACATTACTACGTTCTTATACGTGGAGTAAGAATGTGAATTATACTAATTTAATCGAAAATGATGTTCCGTGTGAGTAGATATTGAAAATCTAACAAATCGGTCGAAACTTAAAGGGGTACCCATCACAGAAAATGTGTTTTGGGGCTCAATAATAGTTATGACCGGAACATTACTACGTTCTTATACGTAGAGTAAGAATGCGACTGAAAATTATTTCATCGAAAATGAAGTTCCGAGTGCAGAGATATTAAACATCTAGCAAATCGATCGAAACTCAAAGGGGTACCATCACAGAAAATGTGTTTTGGGGTCCAAAAATAAATATGACCGGAACATTACTACGTTCTTATACGTGGAGTAAGAATGTGAATTATACTAATTTAATCAAAAATGATGTTCTGAGTAAGTAGATATTGAAAATCTAACAAATCAGTCGAAACTCAAAGGGGTACCATCACAGAAAATGTGTTTTCGGGTCCAAAAATAATTATGCCCGGAAAATTACTACGTTCTTATACGTGGAGTAGGAATGTGAATTATACAAATTTAATCGAAAATGATGTTCCGAGTGAGTAGATATTGAAAATCTAAAAAATCGGTCGAAACTCAAAGGGGTACCATCACAGAAAATGTATTTTGGGGTCCAAAAATAGTTATGACCGGAACATTACTACGTTCTTATACGTTGAGTTAGAATGCAAATGAAATTAATTTCATCGAAAATAGAGTTCTGAGTGAGGAGATATCGAAAATCTAAAAAATCCGTTGAAACTCAAAGGGGTACCATAACAGAAAATAGGTGTTTTGGGGTCCAAAAAATGTTATCATGTCACAGGAACATTACTACGTTCTTATACGTCGAGTAAGAATGCGACTGAAATTTATTTCATCGAAAAGGAAGTTCCGAGTTTGGAGATATTAAAAATCTAGCAAATCGGTCTAAACTCAAAGGGGTACCATCACAGAATATAAGTGTTTTGGGGTCCAAAAATAGTTATAACCGGAACATTATTACGTTTTTATACATAGAGTAAGAATGTGAATTATACTAGTTTCATCGAAAATGAAGTTCCGAGTGAGGATTTATTGAAAATCTAACAAATCGGTTGAAACTCAAAGGGGTACCATCACAAAAAATGTATTTTGGGGTCCAAAAATAGTTATGACCGGAACATTACTACGTTCTTATACGTCGAGTAAGAATGTGAAGGAAATGAATTTTATTGAAAATTAAGTTCCGATTGAGGAGCTATTGAAAATTTAGCAAATCGGTAGAAACTCTAAGGGGTACCATCACAGAATATAGGTGTTTTGGGGTCCAAAAATAGTTATGACCGGAACATTACTACGTTCTTATACGTAGAGTAAGAATGTGAATTATACTAATTTCATCGAAAATGATGTTCTGAGTCAGGATTTATTGAAAATCTAACAAATCGGGCGAAACTCAAAGGGGTACCATCACAGAAAATGTGTTTTGGGATCCAAAAATACTTATGACCGGAACATTACTACGTTCTTATACGTGGAGTAAGAATGTGAATTATACTAATTTAATCGAAAATGATGTTCCGAGTGAGTAGATATTGAAAATCTAACAAATCGGTCGAAACTCAAAGGGGTACCATCACAGAAAATGTGTTTTGGGGTCCAAAAATAGTTATGACCGGAACATTACTACGTTCTTATACGTTGAGTTAGAATGCAAATGAAATTAATTTCATCGAAAATAGAGTTCTGAGTGAGGAGATATCGAAAATCTAAAAAATCTGTTGAAACTAAAAGGGGTACCATCACAGAAAATAGGTGTTTTGGGGTCCAAAAATAGTTATGACCGGAACATTACTACGTTCTTATACGTAGAGTAAGAATGTGTATTATACTAATTTCATCGAAAATGATGTTCTGAGTCAAGATTTATTGAAAATCTAACAAATCGGGCGAAACTCAAAGGGGTGCCATCACAGAAAATGTGTTTTGGGGTCCAAAAATAGTTATGACCGGAACATTACTACGTTCTTATACATGGAGTAAGAATGTGAATTATACTAATTTAATCGAAAATGATGTTCTGAGTCAGGATTTATTGAAAATTTAACAAATCGGTCGAAACTCAAAGGGGTACCATCACAGAAAATATGTGTTTTGGGGTCCAAAAATAGTTATGACCAGAATATTACTACGTTCTTATACGTTGAGTTAGAATGCAAATGAATTTAATTTCATCGAAAATAGAGTTCTCAGTGAGTAGATATCGAAAATCTAAAAAATCTGTTGAAACTCAAAGGGGTACCATTACAGAAAATAGGTGTTTTGGGGTCCAAAAATAGTTATGACCAGAACATTACTACGTTCTTATACGTTGAGTTCGAATGCAAATGAATTTAATTTCACCGAAAATAGAGTTCTCAATGAGTAGATATCGAAAATCTAAAAAATCCGTTGAAACTCAAAGGGGTACCATTACAGAAAATAGGTGTTTTGGGGTCCAAAAATAGTTATCATGTCACGGGAACATTACTACGTTCTTATACGTCGAATAAGAATGTGAATGAAATTAATTTTATCGAAAATGAAGTTCTGAGTGAGGAGCTATTGAAAATTAGCAAATCGGTAAAAACTTAATGGGGTACCATCATATAATATAGGTGTTTTGGGGTCCAAAAATAGTTATGACTAGAACATTACTACGTTTTTATACGTAGAGTACGAATGTGAATTATACGAATTTCATCGAAAATGAATTTCCGAGTGAGGATTTATTGAAAATCTAACAAATCGGTTGAAACTCAAAGGGGTACCATCACAAAAAATGTGTTTTGGGGTCCAAAAATAGTGATTACTAGAACATTACTACGTTCTTATATATCAAGTAAGAATGCAAATGTAATTAATTTCATTGAAAATGAAGTTCTGAGTGAAGAAATATTGAAAATCTAACAAGTCGGTTGAAAGTCAAAGGGGTACCATCACAGGAACATTACTACGTTCTTATACGTAGAGTAAGAATGCGTCTGAATTTTATTTCATCGAAAATGAAGTTCCGGTTGTGGAGATATTAAAAATCTAGCAAATCGGTCGAAACTTAAAGGGGTATCATCACAGAAAATAGATGTTTTGGGGTCCAAAAATAGTTATGACCGGAAGATTACTACGATCTAATGCGTAGAGAAAGAATGTGAATTATACTAATTTCATCGAAAATGAAGTTCCGAGTAAGTAGATATTGAAAATCTAACAAATCGGTCGAAACTCAAAGGGATACATTCATAGAAAATATGTGTTTTGGGGTCCAAATTAGTTATTACCGGAACATTACTACGTTCTTATACATCCAGTAAGAATGCAAATGTAATTAAATTCATCGAAACTGAAGTTCCGAGTGAAGAAATATTGAAAATTTAACAAGTCGGTTGAAACTCAAAGGGGTACCATCGCAGAAAATAGGTGTTTTGGGGTCCAAATATAGTTATTACCGGAACATTACTACGTTCTTATACGTAGAGTAAGAATGCGACTTAAATTTATTTAATCGAAAATGAAGTTCTGAGTGAAGAGATATTGAAAATCTAACAAATCGGTCGAAACTCAAAGGGGTACCATCACAGAAAATATGTGTTTTAGGGTCCAAAAATAGTTATGACTGCAACATTACTACGTTCTTATACATCGAGTAAGGATGCAAATGAAATTTATTTCATCGAAAATGAAGTTCCGAGTGTGGAGATATTAAAAATTTAGCAAATCGGTCGAAACTCAAAGGGGTACCATCACAGAAAATAGGTGTTTTGGGGTCCAAAAATAATTATCATGTCACAGGAACATTACTACGTTCTTATACGTAGAGTAAGAATGCGAATGGAATTTATTTCACCGAAATTGAAGTTCCGAGTGTGGAGATATTAAAAATCTAACAAATCGGTCGAAACTCAAAGGGGTACGTACCATCACAGAAAATATGTGTTTTGGGGTCCAAAAATAGTTATGACTGCAACATTACTACTTTCTTATACGTCGAGTAAGGATGCAAATGAAATTTATTTCATCGAAAATGAAATTCCAAGTGTGGAGATATTAAAAATCTAGCAAATCGGTCGAAACTCAAAGGGGTACCATCATAGAAAATAGGTGTTTTGGGGTCCAAAAATAATTATCATGTCACAGGAACATTACTACATTCTTATACGTAGAGTAAGAATGCGAATGAAATTTATTTCATCGAAAATGAAGTACCGAGTGTGGAGGTATTAAAAATCTAGCAAATCGGTCAAAACTTAAAGGGTACCATCACAGAAAACAGGTATTTGGGGGTCCAAAAATAGTTATGACTGGACATTACTATGTTCTTATACGTAGAATAAGAATGTGAATTATACTAATTTCATCGAAAATGATGTTCCGAGTCAGGATTTATTGAAAATCTAACAAATCGGGCGAAACTCAAATGGGTACCATCACAGAATATGTGTTTTGGGGACCAAAAATAGTTATGACCGGAACATTACTACGTTCTTATACGTTGAGTTAGAATGCAAATGAAATTAATTTCATTGAAAATTGAGTTCTGAGTGAGGAGATATCGAAAATCTAAAAACTCCGTTGAAACTCAAAGGGGTACCATCACAGAAAATAGGTATTTTGGGGTCCAACAAAAGTTATCATGTCACAGGAACATTACTACGTTCTTATACGTCGAGTAAGAGTGCGACTGAAATTTATTTCATCCAAAAGAAAGTTCCGAGTTTGGAGATATTAAAAATCTAGCAAATCGGTCGAAACTTAAAGGAGTATCATCATAGAAAATAGGTGTTTTGGGGTCCAAAAATAGTTATGACCGGAACATTACTACGTTTTTATACATAGAGTAAGAATGTGAATAATACTAGTTTCATCAAAAATGAAGTTCCGAGTGAGGAGTTATTGAAAATCTAACAAATCGGTCGAAACTCAAAGGGGTCATAACAGAAAATGTGTTTTAGGGTCCAGAAATAGTTACGATCGGAACATTACTACGTTATTATACGTCGAGTAAGAATGTGAATGAAATTAATTTTATCGAAAATGAAATTCCGAGTGAGGGGATATTGAAAATCTAGCAAATCGATAAAAACTCAAAGGGGTACCATCACAGAATATAGGTGTTTTGGGGTCCAAAAATAGTTATGACCGGAACATTACTACGTTCTTATACGTACAGTAAGAATGTGAATTATACTAATTTCATCGAAAATGATGTTCCGATTGAGGAGATATTGAAAATCTAACAAATCGGTCGAAACTCAAAGGGGGTACCAACACAGAAAATATGTGTTTTGGGGTCCAAAAATAGTTATGATCGGAACATCACTACGTTCTTGTACATTGAGTTAGAATTCAAATGAAATTAATTTCATCGAAAATGAAGTTCTAAGTGATGAGATATCAAAAATCTAATAAATCTGTTGAAACTCAAAGGGGTACCATCACAGAAAATAGGTGTGTTGGGGTCCAAAAATAGTTATCATGTCATAGGAACATTACTACGTTCTTATACGTAGAGTAAGAATGCGACTGAAATTTGTTTCATCGAAAATGAAGTTCCGAGTGTGGAGATATTAAAAATCTAGCAAATCGGTCGAAACTGAAAGGGGTACCATCACAGAAAATAGATGTTTTGGGGTCCAAAAATAGTTATGACCGGAAGATTACTACGATCTAATGCGTAGAGAAAGAATGTGAATTATACTAATTTCATCGAAAATGAAGTTCCGAGTAAGGAGATATTGAAAATCTAACAAATCGGTCGAAACTCAAAGGGGTACATTCATAGAAAATATGTGTTTTGGGGTCCAAATTAGTTATTAACGGAACATTACTACGTTCTTATACATCCAGTAAGAATGCAAATGTAATTAAATTCATCGAAAATGAAGTTCCGAGTGAAGAAATATTGAAAATTTAACAAGTCGGTTGAAACTCAAATGGGTACCAGCACAGAAAATAGGTGTTTTGGGGTCCAAATATAGTTATAACCGGAACATTACTACATTCTTATACGTAGAGTAAGAATGCGACTGAAATTTATTTCATCGAAAATGAAGTTCTGAGTGAAGATATATTGAAAATCTAACAAATCGGTCGAAACTCAAAGGGGTACCATCACAGAAAATATGTGTTTTAGGGTCCAAAAATAGTTATGACTGCAACATTACTACGTTCTTATACATCGAGTAAGGATGCAAATGAAATTTATTTCATCGAAAATGAAGTTCCGAGTGTGGAGATATTAAAAATTTAGCAAATCGGTCGAAACTCAAAGGGGTACCATCACAGAAAATAGGTGTTTTGGGGTCCAAAAATAATTATCATGTCACGGAACATTACTACGTTCTTATACGTAGAGTAAGAATGCGAATGGAATTTATTTCATCGAAATTGAAGTTCCGAGTGTGGAGATATTAAAAATCTAACAAATCGGTCGAAACTGAAAGGGGTACGTACCATCACAGAAAATATGTGTTTTGGGGTCCAAAAATAGTTATGACTGCAACATTACTACTTTCTTATACGTCGAGTAAGGATGCAAATGAAATTTATTTCATCGAAAATGAAATTCCAAGTGTGGAGATATTAAAAATCTAGCAAATCGGTCGAAACTCAAAGGGGTACCATCATAGAAAATAGGTGTTTTGGGGTCCAAAAATAATTATCATGTCACAGGAACATTACTACATTCTTATACGTAGAGTAAGAATGCGAATGAAATTTATTTCATCGAAAATGAAGTACCGAGTGTGGAGGTATTAAAAATCTAGCAAATCGGTCAAAACTTAAAGGGTACCATCACAGAAAACAAGTATTTGGGGGTCCAAAAATAGTTATGACTGGACATTACTATGTTCTTATACGTAGAATAAGAATGTGAATTATACTAATTTCATCGAAAATGATGTTCCGAGTCAGGATTTATTGAAAATCTAACAAATCGGGCGAAACTCAAATGGGTACCATCACAGAATATGTGTTTTGGGGTCCAAAAATAGTTATGACCGGAACATTACTACGTTCTTATACGTTGAGTTAGAATGCAAATGAAATTAATTTCATCGAAAATAGAGTTCTGAGTGAGGTGATATCGAAAATTTAAAAAATCCGTTGAAACTCAATGGGGTACCATAACAGAAAATAGGTGTTTTGGGGTCCAAAAAATGTTATCATGTCACAGGAACATTACTACGTCCTTATACGTCGAGTAAGAATGCGACTGAAATTTATTTCATCGAAAAGGAAGTTCCGAGTTTGGAGATATTAAAAATCTAGCAAATCGGTCGAAACTTAAAGGGGTACCATCACAGAAAATAGGTGTTTTGGGGTCCAAAAATAGTTATAACCGGAACATTACTACGTTTTTATACATAGAGTAAGAATGTGAATTATACTAGTTTCATCGAAAATGAAGTTCCGAGTGAGGATTTATTGAAAATCTAACAAATCGGCCGAAACTAAAAGGGGTACCATCACAGAAAATGTGTTTTGGGGTCCAAAAATAGTTATGATCGGAACATTACTACGTTATTATACGTCGAGTAAGAATGTGAATGAAATTAATTTTATCGAAAATGAAATTCCGAGTGAGGAGATATTGAAAATCAGGCAAATCTGTAAAAACTCAAAGGGGTACCATCACAGAATATAGGTGTTTTGGGGTCCAAAAATAGTTATGACCGGAACATTACTACGCTCTTATACGTAGAGTAAGAATGTGAATTATACTAATTTCATCGAAAATGATGTTCCGAGTGAGGAGATATTGAAAATCTAACAAATCGGTCGAAACTCAAAGGGGGTACCAACACAGATAATATGTGTTTTGGGGTCCAAAAATAGTTATGATCGAAACATTACTACGTTCTTGCACATTGAGATAGAATGCAAATGAAATTAATTTCATCGAAAATGAAGTTCTAAGTGAGGAGATATAAAAAATCTATTAAATCCGTTGAAACTCAAAGGGGTACCATCACAGAAAATAGGTGTGTTGGGGTCCATAAATAGTTATCATGTCATAGGAACATTACTATGTTCTTATACGTAGAGTAAGAATGCGACTGAAATTTATTTCATCGAAAATGAAGTTCCGAGTGTAGAGATATTAAAAATCTAGCAAATCGGTCGAAACTCAAAGGGGTACCATCACAGAAAATAGATGTTTTGGGGTCCAAAAATAGTTATGACCAGAAGATTACTACGATCTGATACGTTGAGTTAGAATGCAAATGAAATTAATTTCATCAAAAATTAAGTTCTGAGTTAGGAGATATTGAAAATCTAGCAAATCGGTTTAAACTCAAATGGGTACCATCACAGAAAATATGTGTTTGGGGATCAAACTAGTTATGACCGGAACATTACTACATTCTTATACATCCAGTAAAAATTCAAATGAAATTAATTTCATCGAAAATGAAGTTCTAAGTAAGGAGATGTCGAAAATATATCAAATCTGTTGAAACTCAAAGGGGTACCATCACAGAAAATAGGTGTTTTGGGGCCCAAAAATAGTTATGACCGGAACATTACTACGTTCTTATACG
Source organism: Chamaenerion angustifolium (assembly GCA_946814005.1). NCBI lineage: Eukaryota > Viridiplantae > Streptophyta > Magnoliopsida > Myrtales > Onagraceae > Chamaenerion > Chamaenerion angustifolium. The sequence continues at coordinate 144,755 of OX328278.1, read as the reverse complement.
TCGAGTAAGGTTGCGAATGAAATTTATTTCATCGAAAATGAAGTACCGAGTGTGGAGGTATTAAAAATCTAGAAAATCGGTCGAAACTTAAAGGGTACCATCACAGAAAACAGGTGTTTGGGGGTCCAAAAATAGTTATGACCGGACATTACTATGTTCTTATACGTAACTTAAGAATGCTAATGAAATTAATTTCATCGAAAATGAAGTTCTGAGTGAAGAGATATTAAAAATCTAGTAAATCGGTCGAAACTCAAAGGGGTACCATCACAGAAAATAGATTTTTTGGGTCCAAATATAGTTATGACCGGAATATTACTACGTTCTTATACGTCGAGTAAGAATGCGAATTAAATTAATTTCATTGAAAATGAAATTCCGAGTGAGGAGATAAAGAAAATCTACTAAATGAGTCGAAACTCAAAGGGGTACCATCACAGAAAATATGTGTTTTGAGGTCCAAATATAGTTATGACCGTAACGTTAATAAATTCTTATACATCCAGTAAGAATGAAAATGAAATTAATTTCATCGAAAATGAAGTTTCGAGTGAGGAGATATCGAAAATCTAACAAATCCGTTGAAACTCTAAGGGTACCATCACAGAAAATAGATGTTTTGGGGTCCAAATATAGTTATTACCGAAACATTACTACGTTCTTATACATCCAGTAAGAATGCAAATGAGATTAATTTCATAGAAAATGAAGTTCTGAGTGAGGAGATATCAAAAATCTAACAAATGTGTTTAAACTCAAAAGGGTACCATCACATAAAATTGGTGTTTTGGGATCCAAAAATAGTTATGACCGGAACATTACTACGTTCTTATACGTCGAGTAAGAATGAGAATGAAATTAATTTGATCGAAAATGAAGTTCTGAGTAGGGAGATATTGAAAACTTAGCAAATTAGTCGAAACTCAAAAAGGTGCCATCATAGAAAATAGGTGTTTGGGGGTCCAAAAATAGTTATGAATGGAACATTACTACGTTCTTATACGTAGAGTAAGAATGTGAAATATACTAATTTCATCGAAAATGAAGTTTCGAGTGAGGAGATATTGAAAATCTAACAAATCGGTCGACACTCAAAGGGGTACCATCACAGAAAATGTGTTTTGGGGTCCAAAAATAGTTATGACCGGAACATTACTACGTTCTTATACGTTGAGTTAGAATGCAAATGAAATTAATTTCATCGAAAATAGATTTCTAAGTGAGGAGATATCGAAAATCTAAAAAATCCGTTGAAACTCAAAGGGGTACCATCACAGAAAATAGGTGTTTGGGGGTCCAAAAATAGTTATGAATGGAACATTACTACGTTCTTATACGTAGAGTAAGAATGTGAAATATACTAATTTCATCGAAAATGAAGTTTCGAATGAGGAGATATTAAAACTCTAACAAATCGGTCGAAACTCAAAGGGGTACCATCACAGAAAATGTGTTTTGGGGTCCAAAAATAGTTATGACCGGAACATTGCTACGTTTTTATACGTCGAGTAAGAATGCGACTGAAATTTATTTAATCGAAAATGAAGTTCCGAGTGAGGAGATATTGAAAATCTAGCAAATCGGTCGAAACTCAAAGAGGTACCATCACAGAATATAAGTGTTTTGGGGTCCAAAATTAGTTATGACTGGAGCATTACTATGTTTTTATACGTCGAGTAAGAATGTGAATTATACTAATTTCATTGAAAATGAAATTCCGAGTGAGGAGATAATGAAAATCTACTAAATCAGTTGAAACTCAAAGGGGTACTACCATCACGGAAAATATGTGCTTTGGGATCCAAAAATAGTTATGACTGGATCATTACTACATTATTATACTTCCAGTAAGAATGCAAATGAAATTAATTTCATCGAAAAAGAAGTTCTGAGTGAGGAGATATTGAAAATATAACAAATCGGTTGAAACTCAAAGGGGTACCATCACGGAAAATAGGTGTTTTGAGGTCGAAATATAGTTACGACTGGAACATTCCTACGTTATTATACATCCATTAAGAATGAAAATGAAATTAATTTCATCGAAAATGAAGTTTCGAGTGTGGAGATATTAAAAATTTAGCAAATCGGTCGAAACTCAAAGCGGTACCATCACATAAAAAAGGTGATTTGGGGTCAAAATTTATAAGTGCTCTTAACATTACTACTTGGAATTTATAAGTGTTTAAACAGTAACTTTACTATGCAAAACACTATTTGGAAGTTTTTGTATCGTATGTAGAGTTTTTTACGTACCGTATTATATAGTCAGACTAAAAGTCAAAAATTAACGCCTAGTTAGCGTCATTTAATTCGTAATTAAATTATCTATGCACTGTAATGTTTTTTATTTTTTTTTAGTAAGTACATAATTAAATTTATCACCTAATGCATTGAATTATTTCGGTCAAATTATGGTGTGAACGATGTTAGGTTACAAAATCACTGTATTTCCAATCAAAAACATTACCCTAGATAGATAATTGAATTACCACATAAATGACGTTAACCGTGTTGAGATTGGACTTACATGGTCCGAGTTATAATTTTTTAAGTACAATTTTCATATCTCAACTTACGGCATGCCGTACAGTCAATCCGTAAATCCAAATTTAATATTTTTTGCATCATTTGAATCGCAATTAAAATATCTACTTATTATAATTTTTTTAAAATGTTTTTAATAGATACATAATTTTATTTTTAATTAAACATCGAGTCATCATTATAAAAAAAAATGATTTATAAGCGCTACCTCGGGGTGCGCGTATACCTATTTTTCTAAAAAGAAAATTTACATACTTACTTTTCTAAATAAAAAAATCAAAATACTTAGTTTTCAAAAAAATTCTTTTTTTACCACTTGAGATGTGAACTTGCTATATACCCATCTCAGATTCTCTATTGCAATTAAGTATTCAAGGTTTAAATGTAGTTGAAATTTCCAGGGAATTATTATTATGCTGCGGAAATAATCCATTAATTTTGATCAGGTCATTTATCATGTTGTCACTCTTAAACAGTCTACCCTACATATTATATGATTAATGGAAACAAACTTCATATTCTATGTTTATGCTGAATTGCTGATGAAGAAGGAAACTTCACCTAATTAAGAAACAAACTGAACTTAATCTGTATAATAATTTAAATACGTAATTACGTGTAGAGGGTTGACAAAACCCTGATTGACAAGGTCCGACACTCATTAACAACTTTAATCTGTGGAAGTTTCCATGTGATTTCTTGAACAACAAGGTATCTTACGCATGGATGATGGCTTTGAGATGCATATTATCTCCTTACAAACTGAAAATGGCAACTTTTTCATTATAGCTCTATTCAAGTTAGGGAACAGAAACCCAACACTTGTCGTCTGTTGTCTACTGCAGTTTAGAAAGATCAGCAGGAGATACGATGTTTAAGGGAAAATTACTCGGGAAGAGCTTTGATCCGGAGAAATGGTTAGGTTCTTCTTTGAGTAAATAGTAGGGGTGCATCTACATATTTACCTCATGAGCTTATTTGCACTAACATATTTTTTTTGTATAATTTAGTGTATTTGTATGTTTACTTAATGTTGTTATTTGTATCATTTTTAGTCTTCTGTCAATTTTTCCGTATTAAACATTAATGTTTCTTGTCAAAATGACGATTTTGTCCTCCTGTTCATATTTTCTTCAATACAAAATCACGAATCAAAACAAAAAAAATAGACTTGGTATAAATTTGAACCCAAAAATACAATTATAGGTTGAATTCGAACCCAAAACTGCATTTTTGCAATCATTCTCAAATCAAAAACTGCATTTTGGGGTTGAAATCGTACCCAAAACTGCATTTTTGTGTTAGAATTCAACTTAGATTGCAGTTGTTGGTTGAAATCAAATCAAAACTATATTTTGGTGTCTGATTTAGTGTTAAAAACTAATAAAAATGAATATGAACACAAAAGAAATATTTTGGCATATTTAACAGCAAAATAGATAAAATAGTAATATGTTCAAATATATGAGTACAAATAACTGGATGAGTGGTGTAAATAACAACATAAACAAATATGTAGGTGCGACCCTTTTTTCTTTTTTTGATTTTCTGAATTATGAACTGCATATACATGCTGATATCTTGATTTTTATTCATAGCAAATTGCAGTTGAAGCTTGCGATTGCACGGATAAAGCTATTACGAAGCAAAAGAGGAGCACTAGTGAATCAGTTGAGAAGCGATATTGCGCACCTGCTAGAATTGGGTCACAACCAGACAGCTGTTTTACAGGTACTCCCTCCATTCATTTTGATTTTCCCTTCTGCAATTCTTGATCTGTCAACTGTTTCTTGCATTGGTCGAACAGTCGTGAAATCCCAGTGGTGAAGAAAGAATCCCTTTTGTGTGTTTCAAGTTACTTTAGGGTTTGTGTGTTTCAGGTCGAAGATGTCATCAAGGAAGAAAAGGCTGTGGCAGCATACGATATCCTTCGTGTTTTCTGCGAGCATATCGTTCCGAACATGCACATCATCGTATCTCAGAGGTAAGTTTCTCACAATCTCATAGATTTTAAAACCATGTACTGAATTTATTTGCTTCTGTAACATTCCCAGGAACTGCTCCACCGACTTGAAGGATGCGATCGCGAGCATAATATTCGCTTCCGGAAAGTGCAGAGACATTCCGGAACTCCAAAATGTCTGCAAATGTTTCGAGGCAAAATATGGAAGAAAGTTTGTCACTAGTGCTAGTGAATTGCACCCCAACTGTGGCGTCTATCTGACTGTAAGCTCCTCAGTTTAGTTTAGGGTTTTAATTTCTTGGGTATGAAGCTTCGAAAATTTGCATACACTGAATGTTGTGATGTTAGTTGATTGAGAAATTATCGACACGGACACCTGAAGGGAAGATCAAACTTAGAACATTGATCGATATTGCTAAGGAACACGATGTCAAATGGAACCCTAAATCGTACGACGAAGATCTCGACCCTCTTGGAGACATCCTAGTAATTAATTCTCGACCCTATTCAGAGTATTCTTCCTTCCACTTACACGATTTGATGATTCAAATATTTTGACATCAGGATGGATATGGACACAGCGATGTTGAGGCGAGTCGTAATAAAGCGGAGTTTCACATCAAGCATGACGGGATACCGAACCAAGTCGTTAGGGTTTGTGTTGAGAGTGATGATAAACATCGTGAGCTCAATATTTCCGTTACTCTTCCGAATCGAAAATCTTCAGGTGAGTTATACGTGCTAATATGTTTTAAGTTCAATTAGGGTTTTGATGCAATACAGCAAAAACATTTGATTTCTTGCTAAACAAGCAATCTCTCTACTAACTAATAGGAATGGAACTTAAGCAAGTACCCTCTGGAGATGGAAAAATCGATGTGAAAGGCATACAGAACCAAGATATGGAGTTTAAGGATGCCACATCAGCAGCTCAGGCAGCTGCAGAGGCGGCTGAACGTGCCAGTAAGGCTGCCCGACAAGCTGTGGAGCTTTCTATAAGAGGAAAGTTTAGGGAGGAGATTGCACCAGATATATCCAATGAATTGAATGTGAAGCAACAAAACAAGTGTTCCTATGATTATGATGTAGTCAGTACCAACAGCTATACTCCGACAGAAGGTGATTCCAATGTTGATTTGGCAAATGAGGGTTCTGCTGTTTTTGATGAGTCCACCTCCCAAGAAGATAGAGCAGAAGAAGAAACAATGTTAGATGATGAGTTGTATGATCCGGACAAACAAGGAAAGAACGAATCAGAAGTTCAGTCCGACGAAACCAATCCCGACATCAAATACCATGATCTTACTAGGAAACATGTCTGGGGTTCTGCTGTTTCTCAGAGGACCAAGAAGTGATCTCTCAAAGGCTTTAGAACATTGTTCCTCGTACATGATCTCGACCAGGAATCCTCTGTCATTAATGTTACCGTTGGTGATTTATGTATGGCTTGTTTATCAACAGAAGCTTTATCAGTTTTGTTGTGTGGACTTCAGAGATCTGCTCTTCCTGGGTACCGAGGAAACGGAGTAACATCTCTAATGTTGTCGATACCAGTTGCAAACAGAATCATTCGCTCAAATCCTAAACCGAATCCACTGTGCTTTACAGTACCGAATCGTCTCAGATCAAGGTACCACTCATATGGCTCCAGAGGCAGACCCATTTCCAATATCCTGCAACAAAAAGAATACGCATTTACAATTAAACATTACTAGTACCATTTCAATGATCTAAGATAACAAGAGTTCCTTAGAAATTACCTATCTCTTATGTTCTCATATCGCTCTTCTCTTTGGCTTCCACCAATCAATTCTCCTACCTATAGACAGACACAAAGAAAGATCCAAAGTTATTAGGGTTACCAATAATTTAAATTTAGTATGCAAAACTATAAATAAAGATAGAAGGCTCTGTATGCTTATGCCAAGAGACACATGTGTGATATATGTAATGAAGAAACCAACCTTGGGTACAAGGACATCCATAGCTGCCACTGTTTTTCCATCATCATTGAGCCTCATATAGAATGCTTTAATTCCTTTCGGATAATTGTACACAATGACGGGTTTTTGGAATTTAACCTCTGTCAAGTATCTGTATTGTTCAAAGAAGAATCCATCAGTGCCCATTTATAACCAAACAGGATTAGCTTGAATATATATACATATATAGTTCAGATATACAGGCACCTTTCGTGTTCTGAAGCCAAATCAATACCCCATTCCACCTCATTCTCAAACTTTTTACCACCCTTCACAGCCTCTTCCAGAATTACCACTGCTTCTGTGTAAGAGACACGCTCAAATGGAATCGAACCAACCATTCTGAGACGGTCGATGCAAGTTTTGTCGAAACTCTTGGCCATGAATTCCATATCATCAAGACAGTTGTCAAGTAACCAATTGCATAGGAATTTCACGTATGCCTCTGCACAGTTCATGTCATCCTGTAAAGATATATGTCTGAAATTAATATCTCCAGACAAGAACAGTAGATACCAAGTACCAAGACACTGTACTAATCCTCTATAGTTTAGCTACTCATTTACCAAAAAAAAAAAATATCAACATATAGTACACACGTCAGCATGAAAAAGGAAGTAACTAGAGTGTCAACAGACACAAAGCAAACTATCTCCTATTGATTAACAGCAATTTCCTATAAACTTTAAGATTTGAGGCTTTCATTAATGTAATAGTAAATAGAATTTCCTACACTCAGCCATCGCAATATGGTATCATTAAGGACCTATCAACCTTGAGATATGATTCACACATAAGAATAATACACAACATTTCTCAAAAAATTAACAGTCAGAAAATTAACAGACAAAAATTTGTTATCGTCTGATTAATCTAAACATCAAATTGGTAAACTAAGAGACATATCAGGATTTGCAATCCAATTTTACCTTCAGATCAGCAAATGCAATTTCAGGCTCCACCATCCAGAATTCTGCTAAATGCCTCGATGTGTGAGAGTTCTCAGCACGAAAAGTGGGGCCGAATGTGTACACACTACTAACAGCACATGCAAAAGTTTCCACTTGGAGTTGGCCTGACACAGTCAAAAAGGCTTGACGTGAAAAGAAATCTTGGGTGTAATCAATCTTTCCGTCCTTTTGGGGGATACCAGGTTTAAGATTAGCCCTCTCTTCGAGCTTTAAGAGGCTCTCCTTTGCTTTGTTCAGCTCAGCTACAGCAGCAACAATCTCAGGTTTACCAGCCTTGGAAGATTTCAGTTGTTTAACTGCCTCCCCTTTCTCATTTGCTACAAGCTTAGCAGCTTCTATGTCAGCTTCAGAAGGAGGAGGATTGTTGATGAGCTCCTTCTCCACTCTCTCGGCTTCATTAATTAGAGTTGTCACTTGAAACATCTCACCAGCACCCTCACAGTCACTGGTTGTAATAATTGGGGTATGAATATAGAGAAACCCATGCTTCTGGAAGAATGTGTGTGTAGCATAAGCCAAAGCATTACGTATCCGAGCCACTGAAGCAATCTGAAACAATTGATTTTGGTCAAAAGTAATGAAAGGATGCTCTTTTTTATCCCAAGACAGAGTGAAACTAAGAGTAAGTTAAAGATATTTTACAATTCCAAAGCAAAATTCAATTGTAGACCTTACTCATACTTTTTTAATTAGCACCCTTATGCTCAGGATTTAATCAGCTTATAAGATGAGACAGCAGTAATGTCTATCCACTAGTGACAATCGACCATACTTACATAAGGCATCATCTCACCAGGTCAATAATCACAGTATATTCCCATACTTCAGTACAATGTAGGAACATAAGCTTCATACACTCAAAGATGGACAACGAAGCAGCAGGTGAAAGTGTTACAAAGAACAAGAGACGATAACAACGTATGCACACAAACATTTACCCATTTTGCTGATTATCAAAGAACTGGAGTTAATCCATCGGTTCTTCAGATATTCCATTTCCGTTTTAAATCAACAGGTCGGCTACGAAAACTGATAGACGGAAATGATTTCAGTGAAGTCAATCTAACACTGATATCATCCAACTGGTGAAATCAACACTGACTTCCTGAAACATATAGCACCACCAAACTTTCAAAGAAGACACGCAATTGTGTTTGCAGTAATGCATACCGTGTTAGTTCGAGAACGGAGATGAACAAAATCTCTGAGAAACTCTAGAGTGAGCTTGGTCTTCGGTAACGGATACTTGGCTGGGTCAACTGGCCCGACATGAACCACCACCTCCACTCGCAACTCAATCTTCTGCCTAGTACCCTCAGGAGGCACCTTCAAAACGCCTTCAAGGGCGACACAGGTGCCGGTCGGAACGAGTTGCCCGAGATCCACTACGGCGGCATCCACCATAACCTGCAAGTTTGCAGGACAAGAGCCATCGTTCACTTCGAGGAACGCAAACGAGCCCCCACCTTGCTTCCGTCCAGTCTTCACCCATCCGCCTATCCTGACACGCTGGCCGGCGAGCCCGGCACCGCCATCCGCCCGGGAGAGGATCGATTTGATCGGAACGCGATCGGAGAAGTCGTGTTTGGCCACGGTGTCAGTGAGCGTGACAGACGCGAGCTGGTCCGTCACTGGCGGCGCTTGATCTTCCATTGTTTCTGTGGTGTCCGTTACGACAGAGATGGCAGACACCAGACAGGGGTATTTATTCTTCCTAGTAAACCCTAACCTCGGTAGTTACATGGTTAAATGGTTGTTACGTGGATGTGTATGTTTGGAACTTGGAAGTGTTATAATTTGATATTATTTATGTCCGTTATATTCTAAAATTAGATTAAATTTCCATTATAATACCATCTTCTTTAATATTAATATACTCTCCTTCAGTTTTCACAATTCACTCATCTTAACATATTCTCTTCATGACTCCTTTGTTTTGTTTCCGCAACCATGTTGATGAGGTCTCTAAAACGAATAGGTATCCTCTTCAGCAAAACCATGATCGATGTTGAACCAACCACTAGCAACGTTCACTTCTCCATCCACAGGAACACGTGATTTCTTTTCAACATTCACTCTTAGCTTCTTCACTCTGATCGTGGACTTGTTGTTTGTATCACTAACATCTTCATTCATACTATCACATACATATTCATTCATCGGCATCCATTTTTTGTCTGAATCTCATCAACTTTCCCTTTGATCATGTCTTTTACTAAATTTTCGGTCATTTTATATTTTACTTTAACTACGCCTTCTATTTTTTTTATAACATTCTTTTTCGACTGCCTAGTACCTTCCTGTGTATTCTGGAAACTAACAATTAGCTCATCATCTAAAGCAATGCTCAGTGTTGGTTGAACATTAACACCTTATGTTTTCTTCCTAAGTTGATCAATAAATGGATCCTTATAGCAAAGTTGTCGAACAAATGGCTCCATGACAAATAACTTGATGATTCTTGAACGATGACTTTTCAGTTTTGCTAAAATTGCTTGAGTAAAAGCTTCGCATCTAAATACTTTAAGGTCAAATGTGGGATTTTCCCTGGGTGGTAACTTAAAAATCGATTCATCCCTTATGAAGACACTATACCACAGACCATGGACTGATTCTTAATACAAGCTCGTATCATTCATCTTTAGTACTTCAACTTTCACTTGGTACTCCATTCGTTGATTAAGTCATTTAACCCACTTTCATTATACTTGATCGATGGTTAAAAACAAAATATCCTCGTGATCTTTGTCCATTCCTAAAACAATAAATTTACACAAATTCAAGGAGCCAACTAGCTAATCGAACGAAGCATGCACCAACAATTCTGCATTGCTATAGATGGCGATAGCAAAGTGTTACCGTTCTGTGAGATTATTTTTTTGAGAGTCGATATACTTCATAATCAAAATTTCTTCACCTTTTTCTGAACGATTCAGGACCAAGGCTTTCAATTCGCCACTTTCGGAGCAATTCTGAAACTCTGATACAACAGTTAGCATCACATTCGAGTATGGAGACCAACAACTACGGAGTCGTCGGCAAGACTCCGCGTCGACTATGGTGAATCACCTACTGCTTGCGATGATGGCTAAGGGTTTCAGACAAGACAAGAGAAGTGACAGGTTGGAGAAAAGGAACCGTTTATGCACAGGTGATTCAAAAATTCATTTTAATTTAACACGTGACAATCATGTGAATTTAACTGAAAAATGTGAGAGAATTTAACAATATCTTCAAACTTAATAGCTCATGTAAGGTGGAATAACAATTTTAAAAATGTTTGTGCATTTAGCAACAACAGTCAAACATTTGATATATTAAGACTATTTACCTTTATGAGTATTGCTTCGTTTGAAGCTAAAAATAATTAGTCTAAACACGACTCGTGACCGGATACCCACGGATTGAGTACAAAATTTACACCCCTATTCGTTACTAAACTGAATTCATCTAAGAGGTCAGCGACCAAAAGTTAATTAGTCCTAGGACTCCTAAATAAATAAATATTAAATATAACCATCGCACAATATATATATATATATATATATATAAAGATAAAGAAAACAACAAGAAGAACAACAGGACGTTAGAGAAGGGGGCTGTAGAGAGATCAATACAACACGCCTAAGCAAACGAATCCCCAATCACTTCTTCCTCCACCTCTAAATCCCACATCTCTGTAGATATTCCCACCAGAACCTCATTTCTCCTCGATTCATCACTCTCGTTCTGATTCCGAAGTCAAAACTCAGGTTTGTGATAATGGAAGCTTCTGTATTTTGAGATTCCGCTCATTGTTTGGATCACTTTCGCGATTATGCAATCGGATCTTTCAGTTGATTGTTTCTTTGTATCGATTGCAGGAGATTGAGGATCTTATAGTTGTCGATTCACCATGTTTAGCCGAATTTTTGGGAAACCTAAGCAGGAGGCCAGTGCCCTGGCCACGCTAGATAAGTTGAACGAGGTATAGCTGTGTTCCCAATGCTGATTTCTTCTTCTGGGTGCTTTAATTTGTCTGGGTTTCATCGTAGTTATGATTCTGGGAATTATTCGGTTCATGTTGAACAGTAGAAGAGTTGAAGTAGAGCTTGTTTGATGACTAAAAAATGCTTTATTTCTTCCTGATTCAGTCTAAGGAATGGATTTTGTAATGAGTAATCGTTTTTTTTAATTAGAAAAGCATTCTCTTTTTCCTTGTTGTGTAGTATAAGCTTGTAGAGTTAATGATTTAACATTCAGTTGCACCTTTTACAAGTGAGTTGGGCAGACTGATTAATATCTTGAAGACTTCTTTGTTCTTTACAAAGTATGCAGTGTTACTTATAACCAAGTGCTAAATATTGATCTGAACGGTGACCTTATCTAATTAGCGTCTACTTAATCATAGTTGCAATTTGCAAGAGAAGTTCGTTTGGTGTCAGTGGGAGTCTATTTAAGATTTATCGGTATATATCAATACAGTCAATGTTCTATGTTTCATATTTGGTGCCACATTATGCAGTTGTTAGTGATTCAACTGAACTTTCTTTGAATTGTCGGGCAGACCCTGGAGATGCTGGAGAAGAAGGAGAAGGTCCTCATAAAGAAGGCTGCACAAGAGGTTGAGAGGGCCAGAGAGTTCACTAGGGCCAAGAACAAAAGGGGTACAGTTTTCAAGGCCTATGTTCTAAAAAATGACCTGCTTTTGAAGTAGTTAATATTACACAGTTGTTTTTTCCTCTGAAATTAGAAAGTATATACATACAATGTGTAATATACAGAAGGCAGTTCATTCTCATGAAATTTATGATTATGGCATCTATGGAGTCTACTATGATGTTCATAATGTGATTCTTGCCCCTTAACAATGCAGCCGCTATACAATGCTTGAAGAGGAAGCGGCAGTACGAACAACAAATTGAAACCCTTGGCAATTTTCAGCTTCGCATTCATGATCAGGTGAAACAGTATTGATAATCCATTATCTATTGAAGAATTTGTCTTGGTGAGATATATCTCTAAAATTTGTCTTATTGGTGAGTTTTGCAGATGATCATGCTTGAAGGAGCAAAAGCAACAACAGAGACTGTTGATGCTCTAAGAACCGGAGCATCAGCAATGAAGGCTATGCAGAAAGCAACGTAAGTCAATTTGTTATTCCAGTTCTCCATTCTTAGTGAAGTTCATAAAAACTCTTATACCATTTGATTATGGTTTTTCAGAAACATTGATGATGTTGACAAGACAATGGATGAAATCAATGAGCAGACAGAGAATATGAAGCAGATCCAAGAAGCATTATCAGCCCCTATTGGGGCCTCTGATTTTGATGAGGTTATCTCTTGTACCCTTTTATGTTGTCTTCACCATTCCATAAAGTGTTTTGAGTTCTGTAAACACGGATTTATCTTTCTTTTTAGGATGAATTGGAAGCAGAGCTCGAAGAACTGGAAGGAGCTGAGCTTGAAGAACAGCTTCTACAGCCTGCAACCACAGCTCCTGCAGCTCCAGTCTATGTCCCAGCTGGTCCACGGCCAGCACGTGCTCAGAAGCAAACCGAGGAGGATGAGGAACTTGCTGCTTTACAGGCCGAGTTGGCTCTTTAAACAAGTTGATTCCTACCCTATCTTTATGAGAACTTCCCATATCTATCTTTATCTGAATATCTTAAAAGGAGGTTCTTTGATGAACTGTGCTGCTGATTGGAACCTCATTTTCTTTTATGAATACGATGGTGTTGATTGAAGTTGGTTGAACATGTGCAGGCATTTACATTATTTATTGTGACTTGGGGCATGTAAAGAAGAGCTTGATGAATTGTATTTGTGGAGATTTCTACTGCTGCCTGCAATGTCATGTCGTATGTAGCTATCTAATCTACGGATGATCGATAATGTTGGTGTGTGTGTTTGTCTTTGTTGTCAGAATGGTTGAGGTGATAGATGTTAATACTCCTTCCTCTCCCTCTTCTCTTTGTTCTTCACTTACATTTTATCAATCGTGCTGAATTTTGTGCATCAAAATTCAACTTCCACGCGACTCGCAAGAGGCTCACCTTAACTCTGACTTGGACTTTTCTCTCTCTGGATAATGGAAATAAACACTAATTCATGATAAAAAAAATACTTTTTATTTATAAAAGTTTGATGGGCATCTCAAATATCAATCCGTCAATCGATCTTTAAGAATATAAACGTATGAAAAATCCCTATAGTTTGACAAATAGTCTATAAAGAAAAAAATAATTGATTTTTTGAATATATTACTTTATTGAAAGTATGAGAAAAAAAAATGCAAAATATATGTAAAAATGTATTTTATTCGACAAAATAATTTTATTTAAAACATGAAATAAAAAATGCTTCACTGTTAAATGAAAAAAAAAAAACTTTATAGTATCTCACATGTAATGATATTAGAAATAGAGGAATTACTTATGGTTACAATATCTTTTAGATGATTATATCGAGGGTAAATAGTTCCATGTAACTGAATATTTAAATGTTGTTAAATGCACAAGATGTTTGAGAGTATTATTTCATGCACTTTAAGTTATAAGAAGTTATTAAATGTATAACTTATTAATTATTCATCCATTTTTCTGGTAAATATGTCAATAATAATTTTACCCTCCCATTTATCTTCAACTCCAAAATATAGATTTGAGTTCAGTTTGAATTCAAATCTGCATTTTTTTTTTGAATTTGAGTCCAAATCTCCATTTTTAATTTGATTTGGTATTGAAAATGATATCAAGATGAACAAGAGGGTAAAATTATCATTTTGTATTTTGACATATTTAACAGAAAAAATGAAGAAAAGTTAACAAATCATATATTTAACATGTTGCATTGGAGCAAATAACTATATAGCTAATACAAATAACAATATGAACAAATATATATATGCATTTATGTTATTTATCCTTATATTAAATGTCTTATCTTTATTTGTTGCAAAAAAAAATTCGAAAATAATAAAATTAAATAATAAATAAATAAAAATGTTAAATACAATTATTTAAAAATTATGTAATAAATAAAAATGAAGTACATAAATAGGTGTCAAAACGAGTTCATGGGTTGACTTATGGGTCATGTCAGCATTGGGTCGTATCAGGAATTCTCTGACTCAAACACGATTCGTGTACTCGTATGAGTCCGTTTTTGAAACTCAAAACTGACCCGTCAAGAATAGTAATGTTTGGGTCAGACTGATCTGTTCGACCTGCATGACCTGCGGGTCAGTCTGACCCGTTCGACCCAATATTTCATAAAAATCAGAAACAACAAGGCTACTAACATATTCAATCAAGGCTAAGCTGAGCTAAGGAGATTAAGTGAGCAATTGCTAGGTTATCGGCTTCTTGCAATCTATGAACTTTTGCTGTCAAGTTGTACCCGCGAACTTTGGTCGTTAATAGACAGCACTACTGTACTATTTTAGTCGTAGGATTGGATCTTTTCAGTGTTTTCACATATAATATAATAGATTATTCACCTATGAGCTGGCTACACGAAATGTCAACTTTTGACTTTTCTTGATTCCTCTCGAGCAAGTAGCAGTAGCTGCTCTGTTTTGACAATTTACGTGGGGACCTTCTTAGGGTGCTTCTTTTCTTCTTCTTCTTCTTCGTGGTGAATATCCAGTTTTTATTATTGTTCATCAAGACAGGCCTCTACCCAGAAAAAAATTCAGTCAAGCAGATAAAAAGATTCAGCTAGCACGAAACAGGCATAGACTTCATTGCTGATCCTTTGATCATGGGGAAGCTGTTATTTAGATTCACACAGCTCATCTTCCTCGTCGTAACCACCGCGGTTCCAGTCCACGGCCAACTCCAAACAGGTCAGCAGATTAAAGTAAGTAATGATTGATTGTGTAGTTCAGATATAACCACTCACTCTATACTTTTAGGGTTCATAAGCATTGATTGTGGAGGTCCTGTCAACTTCAACTACGTAGACATGGATACCGGGATCAGCTACTCCACAGATGGATCGTATACCGAATCAGGAACAAACCGCAACATCTCGTCGGAGTACGCGTACCCCCAAACCCCCAACTTGCCACAACCACTCTCCGATCTTCGAAGCTTTCCTCAAGGAGACAAGAATTGTTACAACCTAAGACCCGCTGCCGGATCCGGAAGCCTAAACTTGATTAGAGCAACTTTCTTCTACGCAAATTACGACGGAACCAACCGCCCCCCGCAGTTCGATCTCTACCTTGATGTCAACCTCTGGTCCACCGTGATGTTTCGGAACTCATCCGATGTTGTTGTTACAGAGATCGTAAGTGTGGCACAGTCCGAGGTTGTTTATGTTTGTCTGATGAATACCGGCAATGGAGTCCCTTTTATATCGGCATTAGAGCTCAGGCCGTTGAACAAGTCCATCTACGGCTCTGGGTATGGAAAATCAGCATCATTAGTCCTTTTCCGACGATGGAATATCGGATCATCGAATAGCAGTGCTCGATTTGCAGATGATGTTTATGATAGAATGTGGGATTCCTATGTTGCCTCTTCTTGGGATGCCATCAACACCTCAGTTGCCATTGACACGGATGCAAATGGGTACAAACTACCATTTCAAGTTCTTCGCACGGCTGCTACACCAAAAAACAACAATGATTCTTTGGAGCTACATTGGACATCGAGCGAGGCAAACGATGAATTCCAGGTGTTCTTGCATTTTGCAGAGGTTGAGGTGGTTGGAAGAAACCAGACAAGGAGATTCAATGTGTTTTCCGACGGTTCTCAACTCTTTGGTCCGTTTAGTCCGAGGTACTTGTATGCAGAAACCTTATCAAATTCAAGGCCTCTGGTCGGAAAAGATCATCGGATCTCCATCTACAAGACTTCCGATTCTACCCTTCCACCAATCCTCAATGCTATCGAGATTTACAAAGTGCAGAAGATAGAAGAATTGGTGACCAACGACCAAGATGGTATATGCTTATTTATTGGACTTGTTACAGATATGCAGCATGTTCATGTTATACCGAATTTGACTCGATCCGTTCTTGGTGCTACATACAGTTGATGCAATCAATGGTGTCAAATCAAGTTACGGAATACGCAAAAACTGGATTGCTGATCCGTGTGGCCCGAAGAACTTTTCATGGGAAGGTGTTATCTGCAACTACACGGAGTTACTTGCTCCGCAAGTTATATCTCTGTGAGTATTTTCTGCAAACTCGATCTTCTCTACTACACAACTTACTAAGACAAGTTGCATCTCTGATCATGGTTAGGAACTTGAGCTCAACTGGGTTGACTGGGTCTATAGTTTCTGCCATTGCAAAGCTCTCATCATTGGAATCCTTGTAAGTACGTTGCCGATAATCGGAAGGGAGGCCTTCAGCAGTTGAGTCTAACAGTATAATACATAACCTTATTGATTGCAGGGACTTGTCAAATAACAGCTTAAGCGGACCCGTGCCGGAATTCATGGAAAAACTACAACTACTAAAGTACTTGTAAGTGCTCTATAAAAGAGAAAATGAAATTGAAATATGGTGTATAACCCGAATCATGATCTCTCAAATGTAATTTCTTTGAACGATTAGGAACCTAAAAGGAAACCAACTCCAAGGAACCGTTCCTTCGGATCTTCTCAAAAGATCGAAAAATGGGTTACTCACTTTAAGGTTGTCTCTTCTTCATCATCAAAATCCTATTTTTTTTTTGTTTTTGAAGTTTCTCTCTTACGTTTTCCTGTCGATGATTATGCAGTGTAGATGATCGTAATCTCTGTAGCTCCGGTTCGTGCAAGAAGAAGAAGAAAATTTCAGTAGCTATAATTGCAGCAGTGTTATCAGCTGCACTAGCAGTAGTGGTTTCTTTAGTCATCGTGTTGATCGTTCGGAGGAAAAGAAGATTACGTAATGAAAACTTGCATAAGATAGCTTATGTACTTGTGTGTGTTGATATACGTACTTTCTGCAAATAAAACTGTTGATTTATGGTTTCAGGTACGATTCCTTCCAGCAAAGGAGGAAGATACTTGGCTTCTAAGAAAAGACATTTTCGATATGAGGAGGTTGTCAATATCACCAACAACTTTGATACCATAATCGGGAAGGGAGGGTTTGGAAACGTCTACCTCGGGCATTTGAAAGATGGTGTCAAAGTTGCAGTGAAGATGCTCTCTCAGACTTCATCTCAAGGCTCTAGAGAATTTGAAGCAGAGGTTAGTTTATATCATTCACAACCCATGAACCCAAGAATACACTCCATTGTTTGATCCTTGTGTTTGTGTATCTTCAGGCTGAACTGCTGTTGACGGTTCATCACAGGAATTTGGTATCTTTCGTTGGGTATTGCGATGAGTGTAACACCATGTGTCTTATTTACGAGTTTATGTCTAATGGGAATCTGAAGAGTTACTTATCAGGTAAGTAATTGCGCCTCCTATACATACGTAAACAACCATACATTGATATGAGGAATTGATAGGAGGAAGATGAAGTTGCAGATAAAAGCTCTTCTGTGTTGAGCTGGGAATCGAGGGTTCATGTTGCAATCGATGCTGCACAAGGTTCATCCATTTGCTCTACTTATTTACTTACTTACTTACTTACTATGTACAAAGCAAAGCAAAGAACGTCTACTTACTTACTTACTTACTTACTTACTTCCAGGACTTGAATATTTACACTATGGATGCAAACCGACGATAGTACACAGAGATGTGAAGACTGCAAACATTCTTCTAAACGACAAGATGGATGCAAAAATAGCGGATTTTGGTCTCTCAAAGATGATGCAAACAGACTACAACAACACGGAGACAAAGACGGCAGTTATGGGCACAACCGGATATTTAGACCCAGAGTAAGTAAATGAAGAGGGATTATAGTAATCTATGATACGAGGATATCATAAATATTAGAATTTTTTGAAGTATTACGGTGACTCAAGTATTAGAGTAAGGGTAAATAGTTGAACTAAAAAAAATTAGTTGGGGCAAATATATATATGATTTTAAAGGGCTAAATTCAAAATTATTGCATTTTTATGGTCAAATTTACACAAAATCAGAAGTTGAAAGGGTAATTGCCCCCTCATTCTTTGGTGGCTCTGTCTCGGGTTTTAGTTGTATACTCATATATGATATATTCATATTTTATTATAGTTCTTGTAAAATAGATTTTGAACTTTTTAGTTGTACGAAAATAACTTAACTTTTAAAATATTTTAATTTCAACACAATTGATTTAAGTTCTTTTATATATATATATATGTACGGTTATGATTATAATCATGATTATGAATCAAATACAATAATCATTACGGGGTAGAGAATTCATTACCATAACTCACATAATTTACCATATAAAAATATGGTGTGAAAAACTATAGTTTATGAATTTTTACTGCACTTTTGTTGGATCTAAAGCCTTTTTTTTATCCATGCAGGTACTATGTTACCCAAACTTTAAATGAGAAGAGTGATGTGTATAGCTTTGGTATCGTTTTACTCGAGCTTATCACGGGTCAATCCGCGATCGTGAAAGGTGCGGATCGGGTCCACCTACTCGAGTGGATCAGTCCATTTGTTGAGACCCGAGATATACAGGGTCTAGTTGACCCGCGATTGCAAGGCGATTTTGATATGGTTTGTGTATGTAAAGCATTGGATATAGCCATGACATGCACTGCATCCACGTCCCGGCAGAGACCCACTATGAGCGAAGTGTTATCGGAGCTAAAGAATTGTTCGGAGATGGAAGTATCGAATGAGAGGAGGGAAAGAACGGAAATGTGGAGGAAGCAGAGCGATACGATTGTTTATGACTCGACGGAAGTTTACTCCATGGATTTTAGTTCTGTAACAGCGAGGTAGTTGCGAGATGCACTCGCATTTTTAAAATAGTTGGTTGGTTCGGGTTTATTATGCAATTTGGTATTTTGAGAGGACTAGACAGGCAGTATCACCGATTCATAGTCCTTTTGATTTGGTTCGATTCTGATAATACTAATTATGTAATACTTATGTACGTATATTGTGAGATCGTGCATATGTATATATTTAACTTGGTGGGCTCATTTTTGTTTACATATTTCACTAGACTTTATGGTATTGTTTTATATTTGGTTTGGATATGATAAATAGTGTAATCACCCTATATTTTTTTTTACATAAAATCATGATGAATTCATATTACGTATAATGTTGTTACCACGAATGACGATTCTTTTTTTTTTCTTTTCCAAGAATGACGATTCGTTTTAGTTTCGGCAAAAGGGTGTACCATGCATGGGCACGCACGCACGACAAGATTGACCCAAAGGGCCAAAGCATATAATAGAGTCTGGTGTCGGATTTTGTTGCCAGAAATGGGCAATCTTGTCTGGTTGGGTCAACACAACCTAACAGTCCAGTCCACACAACAAAAGGTTATGAGTTATGACAGGACATCAACCCACTCCCAAATTTCAAGGAACGAAGAAAAAATATAATATTTTAAAGAATTAAATACCAAATAGTTAGCTGAACTTCAGACATTATGAAACAAATTCAAAACGGATTATCTCAACTTTTAAGAATGTGCAAATAACTATCTCCGTCTTTCAATTTCTAACGAATTTTCAATGACTTTCCGACGACAATTGACGAAAAATTGAACGAAGATATCTATTTGCACATTAAAATTTAGGTAGCCCATTTTGAATTTTCAAAATTCGGTTAGCTGGTTACTACTTGGTATTTAACCCTATTTTAAATCGTCTATTTTAAATTGTACTTGGTATTTAACCCTATTTTAAATCGTCTATTTTAAATTGAAAGGATGTAACATAAAAATAATAAATAATTGGGATCGTCTATTTTAAATTGAAAGGATGTAACATAAAAATAATAAATAATTGGGATGGCTAGTAAATCTTTAAATAATATCCTATCCTAGGGCTAAAAGATGTTACAAGACATAGTCATAAATTTAAAAAAAAAAAAAAAAATTTACTCCGATTTATTGGGAAAAAATAAATAAATCCAATATGTATAATTTTTTTACTAGATCATAAGATAGCTTTGCCATGTATGGCTCCTACTGATAGCCTAGCTACCATGTTTTATTGCATAGCACAGATGGTAAAAATTATTTTTAAGTTTGTATTGGGCTCACGTGAATGATACTTTAATTAATTCAACTACACAAAGCAACTGCAAACAAAATACATTTCATTTAATTAAGAGGATGTAGTTGCAATATTGCATCAGAACTGAGAGCCCTCCAAGCTCAATATTCATATACATAGTAGATATATATATTCCATATAGCTTATAGCCTTATACAAAATACAGCATCCTTAAGCTTGTCACTAAATACCAGGAATCAGCCGCCATTGTAAACCCTATGCAAAAAGCTTGGACCTTCTTCTTCCTACAAATGTTCTTGATAGGTAGTTATAAGGTTTCTATATACAGCAAAGTCAACTCCATCCATTCACTTCAATAGATCAGAAACCCACCCGACATCAAGGCTGCAACCAAGAGGACCGGGTTCAGGTGCACCAGCAGCAGACACAGAGTTCTCCCTACTCAGCTTCTCAAACATCCGAGACCTCAACCTTCTACCGGACTCAACACGCTCCATTAAGGGCTCGTTATGAGACACCGTCTCCCATACGATCTTTTTCCCGGTGGGAGAGACGGTGGGAGTTGTGGGAAGGCTGAGGAACTCAGTTTGAACCACGGGTCCTCGGGGGGATACGTACCCGGACCCAGATAGGCACGAGGCAGGAAGAGATTTTACCTTATTGAGACGAAGATTTCTAAAGGACAGCGCCACGTCACTGCTAGGAGACATCGGCGGCGACTCCTCCGGAGAGATGTTGCTTGGGGATGCCAAAAGCGGCAGCGCTTTCATGCATGTTCCCTCACTGATGGTGCCCCTAGGACTCTGATGGGAAATCAGTCGGAGCTGTTCCGGCGAGTGGGCGAAGAAGCACACGCGACGCATGCACCCCATCCCATCCTTACACGGCTGAGTCCGATATCTTTCAGAAGAGGAAAGAAATAATACTTTATAATTACATTTAAAACAAAAGGTTCGAAATTCTAACCTTCCAACCAGATGTGGCCAAAATTTGACATTGAACGTAGAACAGAAACATGCATGAACCTATGACGACGGATTACAAATGGAAAAATTACATGCATGGGGGTGTTTCATCACCCTGCTTGGACTTATTCAGTATATGTTGATTACAGGAGAGGGTTGTCAAAATATTAAGAACGGGACCAAAGAGTCAGTACGAGGTTGTTCCACAGATCGGCCATGCAACTAGATAACACGATTCTTACCGAGAAGGATGGAGCCAACACTCGAAGACCCCATGAGCGAACAAACAGGAGTCTCCTTTCCTGCAAAATCCTTTCCTGAAATCAGGGCACGCCGTGCCGGAGTAGAGGTGCCTCCTCGGGTCGCGCCGCCGCGCCTTCTCTCCAGGGTGGGCGTACGGGCATTCCGTCCAGTCGTGCGAACTGCCACGCGCGCAAGGACGCACCTTGAACTCATACATCCTGAACTCGTCGCACGAGCACTCATCGGAGACGTCTTGGTCGCTCTCCACCACCTGTTGGCCATGCGAGAAGTAGAGCTTCAGGGCCTCCATGATGTCTTGGAGGTGCTGGTGGCGGTTGGCGTTCCAGAGATCGACGGAAGAGTCCAAAGCAGAATCTTGGAGGAACTTCCACGTATTGACGTGGACTGCCGTGTCCGGCGGGAGAAGAGGTTCTCCTAGCATCATAGTATATATTCACCGGTAAAAGGGATCAGTGAAATGATGGTGATAGTGGGGGACGACTGGTATATAAATTATAAACTGGCGGTGGAGTGGGGTGTTTAACTATGGTTGAGTATATTTTTAACCGTGGTATTGATGATGCAGCATGGTGGTATATTAATTTTGATGTTTAGGGCATTATAAAAACAGGTTACATCTTTTTTTACGTATATATATATATATATATACAACTGAAAATTATTTTACATATGAAATAAGTATACTAATTTTTTTTTTCAAAATACATAAATAATTGCAGTTTGTAGCTCTATGTAATAACAAAATAAAAGAAGCAATATATTTATTTACAAAAATGACAAATTTTAAGGATGACGGTATATTGGGGAGGTACTGGGTAAGATCAATATTGAGTAAGGAATCGCCACAGCATTAAATGGCATGCGACGCGTGTCAATCAGCTAGCTTACCTTTCACATAACCGGTCCCACTAGCTCCAGTTTGCGATCTCGCATCCTTTAATTGAAAGCGACAGTTGTACGGATGACTGTACACGTATCCCAGCTTTGCCGGTTGACCGTACACGTGTATTCGTCGTTTTTTCGGAGGACGACAAAGCTGGCCCACATACCTGCCCCAGCGATGCTGGCACCACGTGTTGGATTCTTCATATTCAATCCCATTTTTCCTGACCACACAAATTTTGGCCCCCAAAAAACAATTCAACGATTATTTTTCCAAATGATATTACAAAATAATAGATACTAAATTATTTTTTCATTTTTTTGTCATCTTAAATATCGCTCGATTAAAAGACAGAAATAGTTAGCAACTACGTTATTTATTTATCATAAAAAAAACCTACGTTATTTATTTTTCTCACGTTTTTTTATTCCATAATACTGAAATAGTGAAATTTAGTGCTATATTTTTTTGAATTATTACTATACTTGTTTTTGAATTATTTAATAATTGTAAAATTATATTAATTATTTTGTTGTTTTATGTCGTACTGTTATACGATTTATGTGTATATTAAAAAAATTGTTCAAAAATGAATCGTGTTATTTTTGTGTTTGGATATACGTTTAAAACATAACACATGAATTACCACTTCTAATCAAGTGTGTATAAGACCTCAAGTATATAATAATGGTAAAAAAAATCTTTAAAAAATCTAATTACAAAAAATTATTTAAGAATTTCAAATTAAATAATATAATTTGAATTCTAATTTGACGGACAAATAAAAGTGTTAAGAGCAAGCAGCACATATACGTGTTACCCATTTAGATTTATGGAAATTAGTTTAATAATAATATTTAAGTAACTAATAAATATGGTATAACATATAAACATACTTTACATTTTAATATGTAGTACGCTTTTTTTCTTCCAAAAATAAATAAACTTATATAAGTACAATTTATCAGTTTTATATATACAATTACAAACGAAATTTCTAAAAAAAAAATATTAAAGTAATAAATTATTTATCGTAAGAATAAGTATGAGTCTATGACATCAGCTTTTACAATTTATAATTGAAAAACTCAAAAGAAAACAATTAGTTTAAACAAACTAACCACCTTTCTTGATTACGAAATGTAGTAGTTGTGAAAGTTTTGTTTTTTTGAAGCTATAGTTTATCCAACACCAACAGGTATGAATATGAAGAGAATGGAGGACAAGAATACATTCCTGCAACAGAGGTTCCGTTGTCTCCTCCTCTCCTCATGATGTCTTATCCATGAGCTGAATCGGCGCCAAGATATTGGATTTGCTCGTCTCAACAATGCAGCCGTTCATCACCATTTCCTCCAGCATGAAATGCGCCTTCTCCAAGTGAAACATTATATCAAGCTCACACTGAATGCAGAATCAAGAACACAAACACTTGTTTTGAGTCGATTTGGTTTGGTAAGAGAAGTTAAGTAGATGCTGCTGCACGTACCACATTGCCAAAGTGACGGTCCATGGTTTCAACTAGGAGATGTATAAATTCCAAAATAGAGAGCTCATTCTGCAGTGCAAAAATTCTCAAATCATTTCTTATACATAATGGAGGGCAAAAGGATAAAAAGTTTACCTCCTCATTATCGACTCCAACCAAGAAAAAGAGAGAAGCATAGCGCCTGTAAACAATTTTGTAGTTTCGATGCTCCACAAATGAGCACTGTAACACAAATGCCCCATACAATCAGATGGATTCAACCAAAGCTTGAAGACAGAATGAAGTCAAATCTATTCCACACCTATTTTTCATGACCAACACCCATTTTCTTAATGTAAGCTACAAAACACAAAACAGAGACTAATGAAGAACGATTTTCTTAATGCACTTGATTCAACATATCAAACGGCAGGGTGAATAATCTGATCCTGAAAATCATAGCTTGAATCTCTATGGGGATCCCTTTGGTGATTATCCTCTATCCCTTCAAAGCAACCACATAGATCTGTTAGACTAATGAATCTTAGGATCGATTTAAACATGTTAAGAAACTGAATAAACACATTTAAATCAAATAGCGGAAGCTTGAATCGAATTCGTGAATTTACCTCCAGCCATTGCTAAACCGAGTTTGTGATTCGTTTGGAGCTTCTAAACCCTTACTCTTCACAGTAGATGGTGTCTTCTGAGCTGAATTGAAGAAGAGTGGTCTCTAGGGACCAAAACCGAGTATGCTCTATATAATGCTCTATCCATCAAAGAGCATAAATGAAAGCATTGAATGGCTGCTTGTATGGACGAATGATTGCTTAACTTGTGGACCAATTTCTGTTGTTGATTGGCCATAGAAGAAGAGAAAACAAACTGAATTTCTCTTTAGTAAGTGCATGCACAAATTGAGCAAATGATTTGCACAAAGTGGGCAACTAATTTGCACAGAGTGGACAACTAATTTACACTAAGTGGGCTGCTGTAATATTTTATACAACATTCTCCCACTTGGTCCACATTTATATTCCATCATTCACCTTAATGAGAAAAATGAAATATATGAATCATGGCGATATGTCCTCTTATATTGAGTATTATCTTCCATGTATTACAATATATATCAAGTTTCTCAACAATAGCCCATAAAACTTAATGAATAAACCTTATGTTCATTCAAGGTCCAAACTTTAGTAATGTTTTCTCAAATTAACAAACATATTTGTGCACAAAACCAAATGAGATAACATCAACTGAATAAGAGTATCAAAATATAAAAATGAATACTTACATCATGGAACCAAGTCCCATTCTTTCTACATGATCCTTGAATTTCTTTGGTGGCATGCCTTTAGTCAAAGGATCAGCAATCATCAACTCAGTGCTAACGTGCTCAATGACCACTTTCTTTTCCTTAACACGTTCTCTGATGGCCAAGTATTTAATGTCGATGTGTTTACTTCGACTACCGCTTTTATTGTTCTTAGCCATAAACACAGCAGCTGAGTTGTCACAATACAATCTTAATGGCCTAGAAATAGAGTCAACTACTCTAAGCCCAGAAATGAAACTCTTTAACCATACACCATGTGATGTAGCCTCAAAACATGATACGAACTCGGCTTCCATGGTGGAAGTAGCAGTCAAGGTTTGCTTTGCACTCCTCCAAGACACGGCTCCACCAGCAAGCATGAAAATGTAACCTGATGTTGATTTACGTGAATCAACACAGCCAGCGAAATCCGCATCGGAGTAGCCAATTACCTCTAAATTATCGGTCCGTCTATACATGAGCATGTAATCTTTTGTTCCTTGAAGGTATCTTATCACCTTCTTTGCAGCTCTCCAGTGGTCAATTCCTGGGTTACTCTGATATCTCCCAAGCACTCCAACAACAAATGCAATGTCAGGTCTAGTACAGACCTGAGCATACATCAGGCTTCCAACAGCTGAAGCATATGGAATGTTTTTCATTTGTTCCCTCTCAAGCTCATTTTTAGGACATTGGATTAGACTAAATTTATCACCCTTAACAATGGGTGCTATACTTGGCGAACAATCTTTCATCCGAAATCTCTCTAAAACTTTGTTGATATAGGTCTCTTGAGACAAACCCAAAATGCCTCGAGATCTTTCCCTATGGATCTTAATGCCAATGACATAAGATGCTTCACCCATATCCTTCATATCAAAGTTCTTCGAGAGAAATTGTTTCACCTCATATAACAAACCCTTATCATTGGTTGCAAGCAAAATATCATCCACATATAGTACCAAAAAACAAGTCTTGCTCCCACTGACCTTCTGGTATATACATTGATCCATGACGTTCTCTTCAAAACCAAATGAAGTGATGACATTATGGAATTTAAAATACCATTGTCGGGAAGCTTGTTTTAATCCATATATTGATTTATTAAGCTTACATACCAAGTGCTCACCATTAACAGAGGAGAATCCTTCAGGTTGTTTCATATAAACCTCTTCCTCTAGATCACCATTAAGGAAAGCCGTTTTCACATCCATTTGATGCAAATCCAAATCAAAGTGGGCAACCAATACCATGATCACACGAAGTGAATCTTTCTTAGATACAGGAGAAAATGTTTCCGTGTAGTCAATTCCCTCCCTTTGAGTGAATCCTTTGGCAACGAGTCTTGCCTTATATCTCTCAATGTTGCCTTGTGAGTCTTTCTTTGTTTTGAAGACCCATTTACTTCCAATGGCTTTTACACCATCAGACAACTTGACGAGATCCCAAACTCGGTTAGATGCCATAGAATCCATCTCTTCTTTCATGGCATTGTGCCATAAGTTCGAAACCTCAGAACTCATGGCCTGTGAAAACGTCTCAGGATCATTTTCGGCTCCAACATTGTAGTCACATTCTTGTAGATACACAATATAGTCACTAGGAATCGCTGATTTTCTTACTCTAGTAGATCTTCTTAATGCTGAATTAACAATCTCCTGAGTTGTAGGATCATGTTGATCAGCAGGTTCTTCAACAGTTTCAGGCATTTGTTGAACTTCAATATCTACTAGATCAGGATCAACAGTTTGTGGTACTTCCATGACTGGTTCTTCAACACGCATTTGAACTTGAGGCGCGTTGTTAACAACAATGATCAGTCCATTACTTGAAGTGGCATACTGAGCATCTAAATGATCTTTCTCAGGACCTACGCCCTGGGATTGATCGCTCCCACTTATAAAGTCATTCTCAAGAAATTTTGCATTTCTTGATTCCACAAACCTAGTGCTATGATTTGGACAATAAAATCTATATCCCTTAGACCTTTCAGCATATCCAACGAAATACCCACTTATGGTCCTCGGGTCCAACTTCTTTTCTTGTGGATTGTAGACTCTTACTTCAGACAGACAGCCCCAAACGCGTACATGTCGCAAACTTGGTTTCCAACCTTTGAATAACTCAAAAGGTGTCTTTGGGACAACCTTGGTTGGAACTCGGTTTAATATGTACACGGCCGTTTTAAGAGCCTCATTCCACAAGGATTTAGGAAGTTTGGTTCTAGCAAGCATGCTTCGCACCATGTCCAATAATGTTCGGTTTCTCCTTTCAGCTACTCCATTTTGATCCGGAGAGCCAGGCAAGCTGTATTGGGCAACAATCCCATTCTCTTGAAGAAACTTCGCAAATGGACCATTCGCTTGTCCACTTTCAGTGTATCTACCATAGTACTCTCCACCTCTATCGGATCTCACGATCTTAATTTGTTTACCACATTGTTTCTCTACTTCAGCTTTAAACACCTTAAAAGCATCTAGTGCTTCATTCTTATTATTAAGCAAGTAGAGATACATGTATCGTGAATAATCATCTATGAAGGAGATAAAGTACTTATTTCGGTATGCATCCATGTCTGGACTACAAATATCTGTATGTATGATTTCCAATAACTCAGAGCTCCTTTTGGCACCTTTCTTAGATTTGTTAGTCTGCTTACCCTTAATGCAGCTTATACAAGTCTCAAAGTCAGTAAAATCCAGAGCACCAAGTACCCCATCATTCACTAATCTTTTAATTCTTTCAATGGAGATATGTCCTAATCTCCGATGCCACAGTATAGAAGACTCTTCATTCATAACACATCGTTTAGTACCAACATTTTCGTGAACATGCATAGAAGTATGGTTATCATTATTTTGCAGATTAAGAAGAAAAAGACCATCAGACAAAATACCATATCCAATAACATCAGACTTATAAAATAAATTAAATCCAGAGTCTGAAAAGTTAAAGGAGTAACCATCTGATACAAGTCTGGAAACTGAAATTAAATTCCTAGAAAAACTAGGAATATAAAATGTCTTCTTCAAATTTAAAATGAAACCACTACTTAAAACCAATAAGCACGTCCCAATGGCCTCTACATGTGAGGGCATCTTATTTCCTGAATAGACACTGCGCTCACTTCCCATCGGTTTCTGCAGGTCTTGTAAATCCTGCAATGAATTGGTAACATGGATTGTAGAACCAGAATCAATCCACCATGTATTATGATTAACATCAGTCATATTGGATTCATAACAAACAAAAGAAAGTTGAGTACCTTTCTTATCAAGCCAATTCATGAACTTAGAGCATTGTTTCTTAACGTGCCCCTTCTTTTTGCAGAAGAAACACACAATCTCCTTCTTAATGTCCTTCTGAATAGGAATTTTCCCCTTTCCCTTGTCCTTAGCTTGATCCTTCTTCTTGTTCTTCCCAGGGGTCGTTAAATTCACATTTTCTTTTTCCCTTCCCTTTTCCTCCATGATCAGTCTACCCTCTTCCTGAACACACATGGTCAACAACTCATTGATCGACCATTTATCCTTATGTGTGTTATAGGATATCTTAAATGGGCCATACTGTTGAGGTAAGGTACAAAGGATGTAGTGAACTAAGAAGGATTCCGACATCTCAACCTCCAATGTTTTCAATTGGGCCGTTATATCCCTCATGCGCATGATATAATCACGCACACCCTTAATGCTGGTGAGCTTCAGGGACGAAAACTGTATGATGAGGGTGCTCGCCATTGCTTTATCTGAAGTGGCGAATTGCTCATCAATAGCCTTTAGTAATTCTCGGACTTTGTGATACTGATCGACGGAGCCCCTAATACCAACAGATATTTTTGTCTTTATGAACATAACGGAGAGACGATTAGATCGCTCCCACTTATCATAAAGAACAACTGCATCAGGAGAGCTGGTTTCAGTTACTGCAGGGGGCTCCTCCTTCCTAATAGCATAATCTATGTCCATCCAACCCAAATGAAGGAGAATTCTTTCCTTCCATACTTTATAGTTGTCCCCTTTGAGTTCGGGAACATCATATCTCATATCAGTGTAATTAACAGGTTGAATTGCTGCAATAAAATTAAATATTCATGCTCATGTTACTAAATTTGAAGCTATAAAAATATGACATATCCTACCAATGTAGAATTATGTTAAATTATGAATCTAGTGACATAAAACTTGCCTGTGGGCTAAAGTTCTAATTCAATTAGATTCATGTTAACTTTATAATAAAACTATCAAATTATGTTCCTTTTCCTAATTCCTGTGGGTAAATTAGAAAATATAATTTGATATTTTATTCTAATTAATTATACAAATATAATAAAAATTCCTGTGGGATAAAATTTTATTATATTACGTATGATTAATCACAATTAATGTTTATTTATAAATGTGATTCTAAATAAACTTTAATATATAGTTTCAATTAATTAAGAATGCTGTGGCTACTTCCTAATTAATTTAAACTATATGAATCACATAAACATTAATTTAATAATTTGGCTTGATTATTGCATAAACATATAAGCAATATTTTATAAATTTAATTCCAAATTTAATATATATATATATATATATATATATATATATTATCTTAAATTTGCATGTATAATTTAAAATAATGATGAATTATACAAGCAAATAAAAGTACAAAAATACTTATAATTAAATTTATAACCATGTAGAATTAATTTACCAAAAGTATATATAAAATCACTATTTATAATCGGTACTATTCATAATCAGTACTATTCATAATCAGTACTATTCATAATCAGTACTATTCATAATCAGTACTATTCATGGTTTTTACTATTCGGTTCATGCACTATTCATAACCGGTTACTGTTCCTGACCGGTTCACTATTCATTAAACTGTTCATCGGTTACTGTTCATCTACTGTTCAATGAACAGTTATCTTCTCCAACAGACGAAGGAACAGTAGAAACAACACAGAAAAACAGAGTACACATACAAAAAACAGAGCATGATCAAAAGTGCAAGGCAGAGGCAAAATTAACGAAGCTCTGATACCAAATGTTAGACTAATGAATCTTAGGATCGATTTAAACATGTTAAGAAACTGAATAAACACATTTAAATCAAATAGCGGAAGCTTGAATCGAATTCGTGAATTTACCTCCAGCCATTGCTAAACCGAGTTTGTGATTCGTTTGGAGCTTCTAAACCCTTACTCTTCACAGTAGATGGTGTCTTCTGAGCTGAATTGAAGAAGAGTGGTCTCTAGGGACCAAAACCGAGTATGCTCTATATAATGCTCTATCCATCAAAGAGCATAAATGAAAGCATTGAATGGCTGCTTGTATGGACGAATGATTGCTTAACTTGTGGACCAATTTCTGTTGTTGATTGGCCATAGAAGAAGAGAAAACAAACTGAATTTCTCTTTAGTAAGTGCATGCACAAATTGAGCAAATGATTTGCACAAAGTGGGCAACTAATTTGCACAGAGTGGACAACTAATTTACACTAAGTGGGCTGCTGTAATATTTTATACAACAAGATCTAGTCCTAGGATTACGAGCATTAAAATCTACGCCACCAATTTGTGCAATCCATACACTCCAACCTACCCAACAGAATCTATGTATGGAATGAAGGCCACATTGCTAAAAATATCTTAGTCATGATGCTACCATAAAAAATGGTAGTCACAAGTTTGAGGATCTAAGCAAGAATAATTCTTAATAGCAGAATTGATCGGCCATAAGAGGGCGAATAGAGATGGACATTGACAAGCTACATTAGCTCAAAATCAATCAAAAAACATCTTTTACAAGCTGATAATAACAATTAAGCACAAAAAATATCGAATGAGTAGCGGAAATCTTCGATTAGAACAGAAATGAATACAGAGACGTCAAATTACAATTACAACAGCTAAGAAAGGGACGAACCTGCTGCTCGTTTCGGGCGAGGCACTTGCGGACGATTTCACCTTCGAGAGCTCTCCGTTCTTCTAGGGTTAGGTATTCGTAGTACTGTGCAAGGCGGGTTTGCCCTTGCTTGTTCACCATCAGTATGAATCTGATCCCCATTGCCGCACAACAGCGAAGCGATCGAAAGAGCGATAGATAGAGACGGGGAAGAGAAAGAAACAGGAGGAAACTTCAGAACGACAAACCATTATTACGAAACGCTACCACACAGAACTCTCACGTGCCTTGCTTCCAAGACGCACGTGACACTCTCGCAACTAATCAAATCCCCCACAGCGAAGTGACGGAACTGATACTCCTTCCTTCTTCCTCCCCCTCCTGCAAATCGAAGGGCCTCCACTGCGCTAGAATTGCTTCCCCTCGGTCTGTTTCTTTGGTAATTAACACTTGATTATATAAATTAATCCAAAAACATAAAATAAACCCTTCCTACTGAAATAAAATTAATTTTATTTTAAATATTTTTAAAAAATTGTTCAACCATTCGGGAGTAACTTTAGTTCTTGCTCTCGGATGTTCAAACAATTTCTTAAACATATTTTTTAAAAAAATTATTTCCTTATGTTAGGTAATTTAAGTTTAGTTTTACAATTCTAATAATATTTTTTATCACGTGTTTAATTCTTATACTATCTTAAGAATTGAGTCGATTATGTCCTCTTAGCACCTCACAACAAACGACGACGACAACATAGCGCGTACCGAAGTTTAGTTTATAGAAGGGTAGAGCAAGACACCGGAGAGGTCTAGACAAGTGGCTAATTTCCCAGTAATAATTGTGCTCTGTAAACCCTAACAAAGTAAAAACAAACAAGACAGAAGACTGCATGCAGCTTCTTTATTTTGTCAGATCTTCGTACGTTGTATTATTGTGTGTAAAAAAAAACTTTTTCCGTCTACCCTCAGTAATATATTCAAAAATGACTCCCTGCACTGCATCTGCAATTTTGCATGTACGTATGTATATATTGGTGTATACTGATGAATCATCGAGAAACAACCAAGCTACACTATGACTCTCTGTTGCTTAGCTGCATTAGCTAGGGTTTTCATGAGGAGGAAGCAACTCAGACAACACGTGAAAATAAATAAACTAATTAAATGGTAGAAGCATGAATTGATTTACCAGAATCTAAATTCATATTTATGTAAATATTATGTTAACAGATGATTTTCAAAAATTCAGATACCAAATCAAAAATAAATCCTTATGAATAACACAAACCCAAAAAGGATGACATAAATTTGTACCATGTTGTCTGCCCCCTGTTTTATTTCATCATCAATGTCCAACAACAAAACAAACATATTAACCAAAACAGAACTCAAATCCCGATTATTTTTTTCGGTAGGTCATCGTCGTGTTCCTTGCTTGCTTACTTACAGAGGAAGAAGCATGGAAGAAGACGCACAACCCTCGAATTTTATTACTCTCTACAATTCCTTTCCATACAAGCAACTGATTCCATTGCTATTGGATGGACTCCGGGTCGTCACAACATGAATCAAAGCCAATCCATACTACCATTGGGTTGTGTGTGAGACACACACCATCTACGGGTCATCCTCAGCATCGATCCAAGTGCTGCTGCAAACTCCACAGTGCAGCCAAGGTGGGGAGGAGTTGGCTTCAACAGGCCTGTGCCTCAGGCACAGGGAGTTGGTCAGGCCTACAACCACTGGAAACTCTTAGGGAAGCAAAGAGGTAAGATAACTTAGCAATCATGGGGGGAAAACTGCTGCTCGGCGCTTTAGGGATAATCACCATCTGCTGACTCTCTTTGTCTTCTTCTTCACAACAACTGTTGTAGCCTTCAAGATCTGCTTTTGTGATCAACACCGCATCCACCGACGAACTACTGCTTGTGCAAGTGGATACAGTGGCTTGGTGTCGACTGCTGTAGTCTTTAACAGCCTAAATAAACAATTGAAGAACAAAAATCCAGTTTGTGAGATAGATCGATAAGTATGTATACCACCAAATAACTGTAATGTCAAAAGCAATTGCACAGAAACATGAGAGATGATGATGAATGAAGTCTTTTAAATCATATCAACAACAGCTAATTTTCTTAAAACATGAGGCACGTCATGTGCAGGGGCAGGCATTGAGATGCTAAAAGTGTTAAGGCGTAAGGAAGGAAGTACTCGGACTCGGATTCGGTTACCTTCCATTGTGAAGGGTGTAGAAGCACTCGTGGCCTTCTTGACCGCACATGCTCGAGAGCATCAGAAGGTGTCATCTCCTTGTGTTCCACCTAAAAAAGAACAAAAATAAAGAAGAACAGAGCAAACTATGCAGGCAGCAAACTAAGGTTGAGTGCAGTAATAACTGACCAAATAGCACAATACAATTGTAGTGCTCCTTCCTCGTCCTGCTTTGCAATGCACATAAGTTGTTTGTCCCGAACATGAATTTCCTAGAGAAAGAAAATAGAATAAAACGAAAGATAGAAGTACTAAAAGGCTAAAGGGAAAGTCGAGCCAAGAATCATAAGGAACGCTGTCTACTTACTGTGAATGAATTCTACCGCTCTGCTGATGTCGGAATGAGAGGGAGCAAAGAGATAGTCTCTTGTCGGGATCACCAAGTGATCGATTCCATGATCCTAAAAACCATTCCAATAGACTTAAGATGTTGGGATATCAGAAGAGAAAATCACATTTTAAATTGACAAGAGTTTTGATTTACCAGATATAATGATGAGGGAACCAAAGTTTCGTAAGGTTCATTTAGAGTGATAACCCCACAAACACCCAGCTGCTTCAGCCTTGGAACATCCTTTGGGAATGGAACTGCTCCTAGCAGAAGGAACTGGAAACAATGACAATAACCAACTCTAATTAACTAATCATCACGCAAGTCACAAAGACGATATAATCAATAGCTTTTATCAGGTTTGGTCAATAAACGTAAAAACAACTAAACTTATCTAAATCAGACTCCCTTGGACTACTAAGTCAAACATAAACAAGCAAAAGATGAAAAAAGAAAGGCTTGTGTATCAAACTCAAAGTTTCGAGTGGTTCGAGTTTGGAAGAGTCAATTATATTTTAACACCAATTTGCTTCCCAACAACCATTCCAAAGCCCAACTCCAGCAGAATCCGTCTGAGATAAACAGCTATACCAAGCGCTAAAGAACAATCACCCATATCTATTTTGACCCTATATAAATAAAATACTACTTCAAAATCACTGGCTAGGTCAAATCCTAGGTGATAAATCTAGTTAATTGAGGATCTTGAACACTTCAACAAGCCCGAACAATATCCATGTTCCATGATGCTATCGACAACTTATGAAAACTGTCAAGAACACAGATTGCAAAGCTGAAAAGCAAATTGCAAAACAAGCACACAAATTTCACGAACAGGAACACAAATTGCAAACAAGAATATAAACTGTAAATTTGAGGGGCAATAAACCTGATCGACTTCGTCCCACCATCTAAACTCGGCCTGAATCTTGTTCCTGAACACATTGTACAAAAGGGTCGGGTAAAAAAGGATCCGAGCGCCCGCCCCGACTAAGGTTCGCTTGGCATCGACGCTCACAATCAACCTCCCCTGAACAACACCCTCATCTTTGTCTGCCTCAACATCATCGAACTCCTGGATCTTCATCGCTCGAAACAGCAACGCAATAACTCGCTCGTTCGTTCGGACAACCTTCAAATGCTCTAAACTGCGGGAGATTCCTTCATTTTGCGGAATCAATGGAAAGGTGGATTCTTTGTCGCGTGTTAGAATATAGAGAGGATCGAATACGATCGAATATCCATGTAGAGATAAAGGAGGAAACAGAGAATCAATCAAAAATAGAAGACACTGGGCACTGGAATTTTGATTGAGAAAAAAATAATAGGAAACTGAAATGAACAGTCCATTGAAAAGTTGGAAAAGGTCTGAACTTGCCCTTCTGAGTAGCTTTATTTACGGTATTTGCCATTCACCCGTGAAGAAATTTGGATAACAACGTTCAGTCAAAAGTCAAACAAACGTCCCAAATCAATTTTTTTCCCTTTAATTATTATTATCTGTTTTCAACTTTCATTTTTGATTGATTTTGACCATCTTTAATTTAGATTTTTAGAAGATAATAATATATTAATTTCTGATTTATTGTATCCCGTTATTCCATAATCATAAAAGTTCAATTCTTTCTAATTAACAATGGTAGGATTATTTGTCAATCTCGTTGACCTGAACTTTCTTTACATTAAAATTTAACAATAATTTTGCTAAGAGAGATGAAAATGGAACAACTGAATGCATAAGCTACTAAATACAAATTGGCCCGATCGAACAATTGTTGTCTGTGTTTACGAAACAGTGTACATTTGTGGGATCCTGAACACTTCAGGGCGCCATTTTGAATTGAATAGATCTACTACGCGATATAATACATTGGATTAGGAAGCTTGAAGGATCTTCTGGCTACCGCAAATCCCACCAAATCACTCCATTGATCTCCAGAGCTGCCATGGATCCTGTATCCTTCCTCTTCGAGCTTGGATCTCCTCTCAGACTTGTAGGTTGCTGCGGATTTGCCTTGATCGGATTTGGTTCTGAACATAAAAATGAGATACAAGCTTAAAAACTATCAAATATGAAGTATTATCACACTCACTGAATGTTTTCACAGTCTATTATATATATGCGTACCTCAAAATTAAATGTTCCCAGTTGGTGTAACCTTGTTGGAGGAGGTTTTTTTCTGTGACATTTCTTTGATATTCACTTCGTCCCGTTAGGAGGAAAATCGTGAAACCCAACTGCTGAAGTTCCTTGTAGAGGCTCAAGCTTGCTGGCAATGCAGGCGCAGAAGCCAAATCAACCCAAGCATCGAAAGAGACCTCATCAAATTCTTCAGACCTGTGTTCATGACAAAAGGCATGCAATCAGTCACTTCTGGATAAAAAACAAAAGCTTTGTTTTGATCATCTCTTTGAAATATATGATAAAAAGGGCAAAATTCTGTTGTTGCTTTGTCAATCAGAATGCAAAATTTGTCAACAAGTATATCTGTTCCTCCAAGGCAAGACACTTCACAATAATTGCACAGAAAACCGATTTAACTGACATTGGCAGGCGAAAAGCAAGAATCAAACATGTCTACAAACTTAATGGAATTGTATTCTCACCAAGTTATCATCCATGGGCATATCTTCATAAGATTATGTTTGTTTTGTTCTGTTTTCAAACTGTTCCAATAATAAATGCAAGAACAAGCACTTACCTCTCATCTGCTTAATCCGTTGGTTTTTGCCAGAGATATCGTGTTTGAGTCTCTATTGACAATTAACATACTGTACCTCCTCCATCATGGATTGCTAATCTTAAATGCAGGAGCAAAAGCCATCTTCTATAATTGAAGGAATACTAAAAGTTGGCATTTTAACTATGTAACCAATTATTCAATAGATCTGAAAAAACTGCATTTCTACTTGACGGATACCAAAGTATTTTTTGGGCTCCCAATTTGTTTGGAATTTAAGGAACTAACTGAATTTAATCTATTAAGGTTAAGGGCAGTATTATGTTCAAGATTGAGAGAACATCAAATTTCAGGCAGCAATTGGAAAGCAATACGACTATTGGGTAAAGACGAACCAATTCAAGACTTAGATTCATTTATTGTTGATGTTAGATGCAAATTTAAGCACTAATTGATGAAGGATGAACCAGTGATGATGCTTCAATACGAATCTACGTTACGTGTCCCCAGCTAATTGTCCAACCCAAGTCCCAACCAAGATAATGGTCAAATAAGAAAACCCAATCAATCACAGATCATGACAATGGCTATAATCAACAAATCAGGAGGCCAGTAAATTGCCAACGCTTACCCAAAACCATGCGCCTCATAATAAGGCACATTGGAGAGGAGAGTCTCGTCGATATCGAATACCCATGCGTCCTTCCCGTCACCATCGATCTTGACGCTCTTCGCGAGCTCCGACGAGAACTCGGCGACGACCAACGAATCCGAGAGATACCTCTCTCCGGTCATGTAATCCTGGAAGAGTTTCTGGCACTTTGAAGGGATGGTACTCCATGATCCGGCATCGTTGGTTTCGACGGAGAAGCGCCAGCTCTCGCAGTACAGGCTGTCGTCACGGAGGAACTTCCGGTCTCCGTAGAGCTGGATAATGGATTGGGAGGTTGAAGAGGCGGCTAGGGTAAGGATGAGGATGGAGAAGAAGAGATATCGGTAAGACTCCATTGAAGAATGTTGGTTGGAGGTCTCTTCTCTTCTTCCCGCAGGAGAAGTTGGGTTTGTGGTGATGGTGGGGAAGAATGGGAAACGGGAAGGAAGTCGATTTGTGATCGCGAATTAAACAGTCCGTCTGTCATCTTAAAGGCGACGTCGTTTTGTGATCTGTCCATTAGATAAACATCTCACCTCTTAAATTCCAGTATTCTCTCTCCCTATATATATATAGTATATTAGTATAGGGTTAAATATCAATCAAATTGAATTTTCTTTTAATATTTAAAAATAAAATATTTAGTTTTTAATGTTCCAAAATTATTGAGTTTTCTATGTTGGTTTAATTTTTCATAAAAACTTAATAGAATGTATTTTAAAAATTGTAAAAATAATATAATATTTTTTTAAAATATTAAAATTTAACAATTTCAATTTTTTTTTATTACAATTGAGTCATGTTCTATCAGGATTCGATTAAGCACGAATCGAATGGCTAGGTGGTGAGTTTTTACCCAAACCTCGCTAATGGGTTGAGGTTGGTATGGATCAAGACTCTAATCCCCTCGATTTATGTTGAACTGATCCTAAAACCTAAACATATTAGGTTAAGTTTTGATTAAAAAAATGATATAAGATAGAGACTGAACCTCCAATCAAACATTAAGAACTAAACTATTTTTAAACATAGAGAAAAACTCGATTTTAACTCAAACAATCATTAGGAAGTAAAATAGTATTTTACCCAACAATTTCTCAAGCCAATCAATCGAGTCTACCACCGACAGTTGTGGTCTAGTGGTTGAGAGCGCTGACTCCCAAGTG
This sequence comes from Chamaenerion angustifolium, assembly GCA_946814005.1. Lineage (NCBI taxonomy): Eukaryota > Viridiplantae > Streptophyta > Magnoliopsida > Myrtales > Onagraceae > Chamaenerion > Chamaenerion angustifolium. The sequence continues at coordinate 106,297 of OX328278.1, read as the reverse complement.
GTTTGACTCCAAGGTCACGAGTTTGAATCCCCACAAAACTCCACACTGTCGGTGGGGCTACGTTGACTAAGTTAGTGCAAAGCGACTGTTTGTTCTCAAATGTGATAGAGGACTATAGAACTCACAAATGACAACGGGAAAGCTCAGACATTATGTAGCGGAATGAGCTAAACCATAACTCATTTATATCTGTATGCATATTAAATTATAAATTTGCTCATATAATATGTATAATATAACCATAATACATGAGTTAAATTTTGTTGCCATCAAAGATTTGTTGGTTCAAATAGTAAGTTGTGATACCACGAGCAAATGAGGTTCAAATTATACTAGATATGCTACAATTAAAAAGAATTTTAATTTTATTAGTATAACATACCGTGATTAGTCGTGAAACTCATCAAGAGTTGATATGGTTATGATCGATCTTAACCGTCGCAAATTGATATGAACACTTGCAAAAATGAATAAGTTGATGTGTTAAATGTAAATTTAATAGTTGGTATTAAAAAAACTCGAAACTTTTAGATGATTTTTTCAGTTTTATCCGGTTTTTAAACTTTAAAATCGTGAAGGCTAACAATCTTATTTTACTATATATAATATAATTTATATATTAACTTTTATTAATTAATAATATATTTAGTTAGTTAGTTATGATAAACTCTTAAAAAAAGCATATTTCGGCGTTTTCACGCTATTATGACGAATGAATGAATATGCTGTCTAACGGAAAGAAGTGCAATTAAAGAAATTTAAAATTCACATTTCTTGGCTGCGCTGCTCTCATAAAGACTCGGTAGCCAGATCTTCCTTCTCTGCTCAACTGAAGATCCATCTTCTCCAATTTCAACCCTCGTCAGAGAATACCTCAGATCAAAGAGTTTCTTCAAGTAGAAGAAGATGTCGTGGCAGACATATGTGGATGAGCACTTGATGTGCGACATTGAAGGCAATCAGCTTACCTCAGCCGCCATCATCGGCCAAGACGGCAGTGTTTGGGCACAGAGCTCCGATTTTCCGGCGGTATCGTCGCCTTCTATGCTCAAAATTCGTTCCTGATAATGCAAGTTCGAATTTTTTATCGTTGATTCATGAAATTTTAGATCTGGCTCCGATTACCTGTTACGTGCTTGATTCTACTGCGTTGACCTCAATTCGGGTGTGAATCTGCTAGTATCACGTATGATTTGAATTTGCAGGGAATCATTTCTTCTACTTTTATGCGATTTAATGAGTAAATCTAATGGATTGATATCGTTTGGCTTATATATATATTTATTTGTGCGAATCTGGTGTTTAGAGTGATTTTTTTATCTGTTTAATCTTATGCAAAATCATTCCTTAGTCAAATCGAGTGGTACTTTGCAGTAAATGATCTGTTAGATGGATTAGCTTTGCACTGCAGATAAAAGTATGTAATTTGAGTGCTGTAGAATTGATATTAGGAACGTGGATCAAGAAAAGGTGTTACAGATATATTTGGATGGATTCATCTGTAAATGAGGTCAAAATTTGCTTCTTTCATGGAGAATATTTTAATTTCAAGATTGCTGTGAAGTCTCATTACATATCAACAACTAATGAAATTACTGGACCGATTGACCAAGTGTAGTCCGTTCATTTTAATTACCTCTTTTACATTCTTTTGGTTTTGCATTAGAAGATGCACTAATTGCTTTTGTTTGTAATGTATTATTAGTTCAAGCCTGAGGAAATCAGTGCGATAGTGAAAGATTTTGATGAACCCGGATCCCTTGCTCCAACTGGTCTCCACCTTGGTGGTACAAAATACATGGTTATCCAAGGCGAGAATGGAGTTGTTATTCGTGGGAAAAAGGTTGATATTGATAGCTTAATCCCTTTCATTCATTAATTTCTATTAAATTGGACTTCTGCTATGCTAATGACGGAATCTTTTAATGACTTCTTTGTTTGGTGTTGCATCTTGCAATAGGGGTCTGGAGGGGTAACCGTGAAGAAGACTACACTGGCCTTGATAATTGGAATTTATGATGAGCCCATGACTCCAGGTCAATGCAACATGATTGTTGAGAGGCTCGGTGATTATCTCATTGAGCAGGGTCTGTAGATCCACTCCGATTGGTAAAGTTCTCTTACCTTATAACAATCATGTCTCAGTTCATTCCGCTAATCATTTTATTTCCCTCAGACTAAGAAGTTTGAATTGTATGCTCACTAATATGCTTTTCTTGCCGTGGATTGCTGCAGTGTTCTGATGATATTTGAAGTCATGGCATTTACATGTTTGGTGTTTGAGAGAAGTGATGAATTTGGTTGATGATGCATACTGCATGATTTTGTGTACACTGTTTAGGACAAAATCATAAACTTGCCATGTTCAGATATTATATAGATTTCAAAGTCTATTGTCATGCATGGATTTATGAATCAGATTATCAAACCTTGAAATGTATCTTTGTTCTGTTCCTTTTATTGGAAGGGATTCTTTTTTCCAGGTTTGATGATTCTTTTGACAAATTGTACCTGAACTTTGGACATTTTGCAACTAGCTACCTGAACTTTGAAAATTCAAAATAGTCTCCTCAACTTTGAAGAATGTGAAAATGACTATCTTCGTCCAATTTTTGACGAATTTCTGATGACTTTCCAACGAATTTCCGACTACACTTGACGGAAAATTGTACGGAGGTACCTATTTTCACATTTTTCAAAGTTGAGGTAACCCATTTTGAATTTTCAAAGTTCGGGTAGCTAGTTACAAAATGTCCAAAGTTCATATAGCTACTTGGTATTTAACCCTAAAATAAATTGCATGTTTTGTGAGAACTCAAAACTGATGGATGCTGAATTCATTATTTTTTTCAATGTTCGATATTTCTTTTCAGTTTCTTGTTTGCACAAATTATAAGGCAGAAATGCACACTGATTTAAGTCATGGGGTTGTGTTCAATTCTATTAATTAAAAGGCTGACATTATTAATTTATCTTAATATATTTCATCAATATGAAATGTATATTATGTTTTTTTATCTACTTATTAACAAATAATAATAATAATAATAATAACCATTAAAGTAATAGAATGTAAAATCCATGTCCTTAATCCTAACTGCCATTTATTATATCAGTGAAAGATGAATGAATTTGGTACTTGACTCGAGGGTGGAGTAAAAATGACCAATCAACCGAAAAATAAAATATATACAAATTATTCTGAGATCGTTTCCTTTTTGAAGTTCGAGCTTGGTGTTGCCAACATAATCATATTTTCTTTTTAAGAAATAGATTTAAAATTCACTCTTATTTTAATTAAGGTTTTGGGTTAAATATCAAGGAATTGTCTGAACTTTAGAGGTTTTGCAACGACTTACTCGAATTTTAAAAATTTAAAACGGACTACCTCAACTTGGATGAATGTGCAAATAGCTACCCGTGTAAAGGGTCCAGTACACTCTTATAGCATGTTATTCTTTTCTTTTTAAATAATTCTTTTAATTAATTTTCATCCTAGTTGATTAATATCGGTGACTTTCTTAATAATTGTAGATTTTTTCCTATTTTCCAAAAATTTAGTCTTTCTTATTTTTTTTTAAATTTATTTTATACTTAATTCTTATTTTGATTTTCTTTTCAGATGTTTTTCCAAGTTTTAAAAAAGGGTTAATAGTCAAAGTGCCCCCTAATGTTTGGACGAAATTTAGGATTGCTCCTTAAAGTCTAAAATTTTAAATATTAGTCCTAAAGTTTGGACGATTTCAAAAATCGCCCATTTCCGTCCTCTGTCCGTTAATTTGGAACGGAAAACGGTCATGTGCTTGACACGTGACTTCAATTACAATTTAAAGACAAAAATGCCCTCAACCCCAACCACTCTCTCCTCCGTTCAATCTTCTTCTTCTTCTCCATCTGGGTGTCTCAGAAACTCAAGCTAAGTTTCCATGGCTGCTGCCGCCAAAGACAAGGAGTCTCGCGTGGGATCAGATTTAGACGACCTTGTCTAACTAGATTGCGCGTACACTGGGTTTCGTCTAACTGCAACCTCGATTTATTCTTTCGATGTTTGTTGAAGTAATTATCCGATTAGGTTGATAACGCGAGAAACTTCGAAAACCTCCTTGAAAGAATGTTTCAAACCGCAGACAACGAATTGACCCAAAAAAGCACAGCAGACAAAGAGAGATTCCTTGCACTACTCTACCTCCTCTTTTGAAAATTCAAACTTGGAACTAATCTTAATCTTTAACTAGAAAAACATTTCTCTATATATGGATCATATATATGTATTTATAATCGTCGTCAAACGTAAAAAGAAACCAAAATGGGAAAAATCAAGTTCTGTTCCTTCAAGTTAATACTCTTCCTCTGCATCTTCTCCTTCCTTGGCTCGGTTTCACGGTGTCAGACACTGACGGACACCATCAAGCCCGGGGATTCCTTAGGTCCGACCAGTGTTCTGACATCGTCTAATGGTAGGTTCACTCTCAAGTTCTTCAACATCTCGTCTAATGGGTACATAGGGATATGGATTAACAGTGATAAGGCTGTGTGGGTCGCAAATGGGTCTGTACCGCTGGTTCCGAATATGGGTAACCTGATCATGGATGCTGATGGCGTACTAACGGTCAGCGATGATGGAGGGAACTTATTTTCGCTGAATTCTGGATTTTCGTCGCCGAGTTCTAGCGCGGTGTATATATTACATAACGAATGCTATTCTCATCCCAACTTACTCCATTGTTGGATCATTGTAGATTCTATGGCAGAGTTTCGACTATCCAACTGACACCCTCCTTCCAGGCATGAAGCTCGACATCAACCATCGAACAGGTCATACCTGGAACCTTACTTCCTGGCTCACCGACGAACGCCCGGCAGCCGGAGGTGGATTTTCCGTAGACTGGAACTCCACCGGTACCAACGAGATCGTTGTTCGACGGCTAGACCAAGTTTACTGGACCAGCGGCACCGTAACCGCTCAGGACCTAAAAAACGTGGTCTCCCTGAGCAGCAGCTGGTATCGCTACAATTTCACCATCATCTCGAACACCGAGGAGAGTTCCTTCACCGAATCCACTGAACTCAACATGGCAATCTTCCTCCCTGAAGACGCTTGCAATGTAGCCGGGAATTCCAACCCTTTTCCTGGGTGTGCAAAGCAGGAGTCTACCAGCTGTCGAAGCGATGACGAGGCGTTAGTGAAGAAAGCGGAAGTGTCTTATAATTATACGAAGAGGACATTTTTGTCTTTAAATTGTACGTGAACTCATGTGTCAAGCACATGGTCGTTTTCCGTCCCAAATTAACAGACAGAGGACGGAAAGGGACAATTTTTGAAATCGTCCAAACTTTAGGACTAATATTTAAAATTTTAGACTTTAAGGGGCAATCCTAAATTTCGATCAAACATTAGGGGGCACTTTGACTATTAACCCATACAAAATAATTATTTATTTTATACATAATTTTGAATTTTCGCAAGCAGATGGCCCTACGTGTGATAATCCCACATGCAAGTGGGCCCTGCAGTTGATCCAAAAAAAAAGGTGGGCCCTGCATATTATGTTAATTTAACATTTTAAAATGATATTTAAAAAAAAATATATTTCAAGATATAATATTAAACTAAAAAAACAAGTATATTATTTGCCTCAATAATTTTTAACGATAAGAACAAATTATATTAAATTAAAAATATTGCTAATGAGTTTTTCAAATAATAACAAATACAATTAAGTTTCCACATGCAAAATGATTATATGTTTTGTATTAAGTTGAGATTTAAAAATTGTATTAAAAATAACTTCAGTCAATGATTTCATTCTATAATATTTTATTTGTCACGTGTTTGAAATGTGTATAATTATGTAATAATATATGCATTAGTGCATGGATAATACACCAATATGCACTGCAAAGTGAGCTTATATATATATATATATGCACGAAGGTTAGCGAAACATTGTTTTTCTTCAAGAGGAATCAAGGAGGACTGCCATGTGTCAGCCAAAGGAAGAATGGTGGGTACACACACATGTACTTTCTACGACAACAGATCGAACATGTCTGAATATCTCAGACAGGTTGGAGAAAATGAAAATAATCAAATATTACGAATTATATTAGAGATTATAATCTACGTGTCATTTATCTTGATTTAATCTTCAAAATTACGTGTTTGCAAATGGAAAAATATGTAACACTTCAGAAAATAAGGGAATACAATTTTTGCATAGAACTTACAAAATGTAAAGAGAGTAAAAAAAAACATATTTTCCACCGATAAGATGACCCCATAATATAAATATCTGAAATAATTAAATTCAACCAAAAATATTAAGTGGAAAAAATATAAAAATAAAAAGATTAACTACATCAACAGACAACAAGCGTCTCTCCTAAGTTTCTTTTGGTCCCTACGATCAAATCAGCAAGGAGTGACCACAATGTGAATCAACGGCTGCTGTTCGTTGCTCTCCACCTTACATGACAGCTGTTTTCTATGTCCAATGACCGTGCTACACATCAGCGTGCGGGCCCTAGCAGCCTGGAGATTCCAATCTGTAGTCCCCACAACATACAGCATGAGACCTGCACAGCACCCTTGGGCTGCTAAAAGACCAACCCAAAGCCCACGGAAACCCACACCGAGCCAGAACCCAAGCCCAATAGCTACAGGCATCCCTACTAGGTAGAAGGCGCCGAGGTTAACGTTAGCCGCCGTGGACGGCCGTGCGGTGCCTCGGAGGACTCCGCACCCCACCGTCTGAGGGCAGTTTCCTAGTTCGCACAGACCAAGAATCGGCAGAGCCGCCGAAGTAAGACGCAGAATCTCCTCCTCGTAAGTGAACATCCGTCCCCACTTATCTCTCATCGACGTGGCGAACATGGTGGCGGAGAGGCCCATCATTGCTGCGAGGAAAACGGACACTACCGCGGAGAGCTTAGCCTTTCCCGGTCGGTTCGCCCCGAGCTCATTCCCGACTCGTGCGGACACGGCGAACCCGAGCGACGACGGGAAAACGTACAGCAACGAGGTTGTCTGAATCAGAATCCCCATGGAGGCAACCGTGAACTTGGGATGGATCAGCAGACCGCAGAGGACGATCATGATCTCGTACCACCACCATTCGAGGCAGACGGAAACGCAGCTCGGCGCGGCCAGCCGTAGCAGCGGCTTCCAGCCGGTGAGGCATTCCCTCGTCGGCGTCGTCCACGTCGGCTTGTGAATCCCGCACAACCATATGTACGTGACAAGTGAAATGAGGACGAAGAGGTTCGACGCGGCCGCTGCGGCGGCAACGCCGGATAAGCCGAGGCGAAGGTGGGAGACGAGGAGGAAGTTGGCGGGTAAGTGGAAAAGAGTGCCAAGCAGTGACGCTACCGTCATTGGGTGTGTGATCCCCTGTGCGCGGAGGTAAATGCGGATTGGATGGAGGAGTGAGTTGGTCAGTAGATCGAGGAGGGAGAAAAGGAGATAAGTGTGGGCCATGCGGGTGATGATTGGGTCCTGGTGAAGGTGTAGGAGAATACGAGATATATTGATCCAGAGGACCCCAATCGGGAGGGAGCAGAAGAGCAGAAAAATCACGGAACGGTGAAGCGTGAGGGAGAGCAGCTTTGGCCGTTGAGCACCGAAAGCTTGTGAGCAGAGCGGCTCCATCCCCAAGGCCAGACCCGACAGAACGGAGTATCCGGTGATGTTTGCGAAGGCGATTGCCAGAGACCCCGCCGCCAGCTCCAGGTCTCCCAGCCGCCCCAAGAACAGCATGGAAACAATGGAGCGCGCGTAGATAATGAGCGCTGTCATAGCGATCGGCGTGGAAAGGGCTAACAGTGATTTGGCTTCCCCCGTGATCTCTGCCAGCGTCGGAGAAAATGCTTCCGGATTATGTTTCTGGTCCTGCTTCTCTCCTGAGATGGGAAAGGAGTAGAGGCTGATGAAGGTTGGCCGCGATGGTGGAGACTCATCTTCATCGGCGGCAACTGTGGCTGGATGAATGGTGTTTGGGTTGCACATGATAATTGCGACGGAATGTTTTGGTCTGGCCTTGTTTTTTCTAATGCTGCTTCAGAATGTGAAGGAGATACTCTCATGAAGAGCACTCCACTGCTTTCTCTCTCTCTCTCTCTGATCTCTCTGTATTATCTGAGTTTCAGACTCCTCAGAGTGTTGTTGGTGGGTATGCTGGTAAGATGAAGATGAAGAGAGAAGGTTGGTTTGGTATGCAGCGGAGGAGATTTGGTTTTTGGCGGAGAAGAGACGTCTTAAATAGATGGGTTTGGGGAGGTCATGCTTACTATATTTAATATTCGATCTTCCTTACAAATAATAATAGTTGTATTGTAATAATAATATCGGAACTTATTAGTATTTTTTTTGCTAAAAATTATGTTGAATTTACTCAAGCACTAATGAATTTGTTTTTAATTAATACAAAAGCCGACATTTCATACTAGGTTACCGTACTCCACGATGAATTCTCTCTTTATTCTTTTTTCATCATTAATTCTCTCTTATATATATATATATATGTGTGTGTGTGTTTTAGTTAGTAAGTAAGGTAGGGAAGCTAATGCAATTAAGATTCATTTTAGAATCATACCTTCCAGAGTTTGCAATGTGTTGTTATCTTAGAACTGGAGTTCCGTTACGAAATATATTAGCATGTAGAAGGAATGTACTCTTAAGCTACGTAAGGTTATAAATAAAAATTGAATATCCTTATAAAATAATGTCCTGTAAAGCTGTGCAAATTAGCTAGTGACTGCAATTCATTCATTTGTACACAATATTCTCTGTCACCGTTGGCATCGTAAATGAATATAATATATACATACATTAATAAATAAAAGTATGTGTATAAAAGTAGAATATATATTTAGAGCAAGATCTCCATGATACCCTTTCCATTTAAGGCAACATCGTCCGTTGTTGGACTGGAAGAGGCGAAAGGACCTGTCGCATGCATGCAATGTCTCCTCTCCTCTCCTTTCCTCGAATATTATTATTATTATTATTGTTATTTATATAATATTGTATAAATGTATATTCTTATTGGGCACTTTGTGGATCCCATGAAGCGCATATTTCTTTTCGTGTCAAATAATTTTGATTGGATGGCATTTAATTTAATTGTTAGGGCATGGGCATGGACAGTTTGAAGAAGCACATGTTATGGTGAGTTGTTCATGGACTGTATGTGCCCAAAAACTTTCTGGATTATATTTATTGTTAAATATGTGTACAAAGGACGTACCACATGAAATATATATGGGCACTACCACTACTACATTACTCTTCTTTATCTTATTCTAACATGTTCAAACAAGCATTAATTTGGAAGATTAGCAAATACACTAATGGATGAAGAGTGTTGAATACTTGGTCACACACTAGTACTTGGTCACACCAACAAATAGTTAGGTTGGAAACCTTGGTACCCAAATTATATTTAAAAAAGCACTTTAAGTATATAAAAATAGTTTATTTAATATCTAATTGTTAGAGATAATATTTCATCTTAAAAGAGTATATATAATAATTATCTTTTAGAATATATTGTATCTCAACTTAGACCATAAATACAGAAGTTTTACCTTGATTTTTCTATAAGTAGACTCAATAATAGTTCTTATATTTACGTCGATAGGCCACATGACCGATTATTATCATTTCTAATATATTAATTTATACATGGTAGCTGAGTAGAAGTCTCCTTGGTTTGGTTCCATTGCAGACTATCATATCTATCAAATTACTGAAACAATAGAAAAATTTAAGATTTTTTATTTCGACTTCGAAGTCTAATAAAAAAAATTCTCGAGTCATTTTTCCATAAGAACCTCTGAATCTGACAAAAATAGGGGTTAAGTCCTTAAATAGTCAGTTTCCCATAATTAAAGACCTCTGATTCCCGCAAAGATAGAGACTAAGCACTTAAATTATGTTATGCAAATGAAGGGAATACCCGGGACAAATGCTTAAAGACCATGATATCGAAAATAAGTTGACTATTTTGTTGTGCTACGTGCTCATCTTAAGGGAAATAGTTGAGTTAAATATAGTTATTTGTTCGAGATAATATTTTATCTTAAATATAGATATTAAATTAGACTATTCATTATCATTTAGAATATTATTTTATCTCTTTGTACGATATATATAAATGAGTCTAGTTTTATATTTTAAAAATCGACTCAATAATAATTATTCTATTATGTGATTAAACTATATGAATAACAACGGTTATCTATCTTTATATATACACTATTTTCTAATATATTAATTTCTACAATTATTGCCGATTGATTTATGTTTTTCTTTAATTTATTTTAAATAAATAACAAAATATAAACCTACATTATTTATGTTCTCTCCTAAATAAATCATGGAAATGTATTTCGGGGTCCATAATGCATTATTCTCACCACGACTTAGCAGATAATATTTTCAAATAAACTAGCCATAATTAATTGTCTTTGTTGCTTGAGGTGGATGAAAATCAATACATCACTATTATATCCTTGCGGGTTTAATTTGTAAGTGGGTACTTTATTTTCATAAATAAAAGGCGTGCGATTACAATTAGAGTAGTGATATTCAGGATAAAAATAGGTGTCAATTAATTTGTAAGTGAGCACTTTGACCACTTCTTTTGCAAGATGATTTGGGATTCCATTTTCCTTCTCGAAACACATAACTAATTTTATATCTTTTGAACTCAATTAAAATTTGTCCGTAGGTTTGATCGAAAAAAATGGTTCAGGCGAACTAAACCAGATCTAGTCTGGTTCAACCTAATTAATTTTAAAATCAAATCAGTTTTTTAAGGCTAAAATAAGTTAGTTCAAAAAGTGAGTTCAAATCAGTTCGAACCGAGTTGTTTTTTTGTACTAGTTTATACTTAAATTCAAATCAAACCACTTTTAACACACATATTTTTTGAACCGATCTAACTTCTGTTACAAGGAGTCTCGTTTTTATTTCACTCCATACTCTTATGTTGTCACACACTCACTTCCCCAAAACTTGTTTCTGCTTCTTGACCAATCTGGTCCAGCTTTTCATCTGAACCGAAACTGAATCTTTTTTTTTTAATAAAGAAAACAGATCAAACCATTTTGAATCGGTTCTAACCAGATCAGTTTTTTATGTGTTAAATATATCAATTCTTTTAGTGAGCAAAAAGTGTATTTATTTACTTTAAACATTTCTAATTCGGTTCAAAACTTATTTGGGATCGTCGCAATCAAAGATTAAAGATATAAGTGAAATATATTCATATAATGCCTCGGATCTAACCCGACTAGGAGACCCGTCCAACTTCAAATAGTTTTAGGAAGAGGTCTTTAACTCTTCGCTAATGTGAAAAAACAGGACTTTCGGGATCGATTTATGAAATTCAAGTTAGTGTGGACTCTAATAATATTTTTATTAAAATGTGCTCCAATTTTTAAATGCAGTGGACACGTGGCAGGACCCCATCTGTAACAAAGGACGAGCACAAAGAATGAAGATGCTTTATATAGAACGAACTTTTTTCCTTAATTGAAAAAGTAACTTTCTAATCTAATGACAAAAAAAATGTCGAAGATAAGATCTTAATGGAATATAAATAATTAAGTATGTATGTATTATTATTATTAATATGCCTAATATGCATTTAAAAAGAAAATGAATTTTCGGTCACTTTTTCATCTTTGTTTCTTTAGTGCTACAATTAATTTCTTAATATTGGTTCCTCTTAATTAATTTCTTATTTAATACCAACTCACACAAATAAAAATTATTTATATACTCATACAACATAATGATTGCATTATACTATAAATACGATGCTACAAAGTAATTTTTATGTTGTAATCATATTAAGTTATCAAAATAGAACATATATAAAAATAAAATGAAGTTATGTTAATCTAATTGCCGGTTTACTTATGGACTTAGTGCATAGTGCTGTCGGATATTGACCTTTAATGATAGTATTATTATTTTTGGTGTTGTTAGGATTTGAACATGCGCGCTATGATAGACTGATACCATGTAAGATTTAAGACGTACGTATTAACTAACTGTTTCAAAAATTTAAACTTGTGAGTAAAGACATTTGGTATAATCTTACTTCATCGTAACAATATTTACAATATATAAGAACTTAATTAAAGAATTTTGGGGACAAACCAGCAAGATATCCCTACGTAACTAATACAACTTTATAATATATATTAATTTAGACTCCTTAGAAATGTGAAAAATATTACATATTAATAGGTATAAAACAAAAAAAGTAAGTAAATAAATGTATATAATTTATTAATCATATGTATATACAGTTTGTACAATTAATAACACAAAATCAACTTAGATAATATATATAGTTAGGTATCACTATTTAAAAAGTTGATATTAAATAGGAACATAAATTATTGCTAATATAATGTTAATTAATGCTTTTTATTTAAGTTATTTAGCTGTAATAAAGCCGTTTAGTAATATACTTTATTTAGTAGGGGTTATTTTATTAAATTAAGTATTTAGTAGGGGTTATTTTAATATCAATGTCGATGTATATTTAGTATTGCTATAAAAGTATAAAAATTAAAAAGTAATAAATATTATTTTTATAGTGGATTGATATTATATTATATAGTAATAATTATAAAAAAAAATGAAAAGCTTCTCAATATTTAAGGAAAATACTTGGTGCATTTCTAACTATATAGATTTATATATTTAATAATGTAACATCATAAGTATTATAACTAATTTTATATAAATCAATTACATAACTTTATTTTTACATTATTAACTTTTAAAAACAATACTATCATTACAAAGTTTTTAATCAAATTAATATATAAATAGATTTTTACCATCAGCCTTCAAACTTTAAGCCTTGATGAGCTGAATCCCCACACTTTTGTTTTGTGTTTTAACTTTTTCAAGCAAGAATTGATTTTTGATAGATGCTCCCTTACAACTAGACCGCAATTCTTGACTTACTCCTGATTGATACTTAGACCCGAATTAAGTTCAAGCAAAAAACGTTGATATTTATTTGGGTAAATTATATATTTAATTTAAACGTATATTATTTAGTCACTTATAATAAGAAAAAATGTTTATTTTTAGTTTAAATTACAGATTATTAATTTTAAAATATCACATTCGCGAATCATAGAAATTGTAATAATTTTTTTAAAAATCTTTGTCAGATTGAAATAAAAAGTTTTCCCATTAGTAAATCATATCCCTAGTCAAATCAAGGTTGTTCTGTTCCTTTCCACAAATTAAAGTAATAATTTTCGTAAGGATTCCTTAATTAATGCAACAATGGAAGGACATAATGACATGACATTCTTATTTTTATTTTGTTACTTATATTATTTTGAATTTATTTTATAAATAAATAATAATTCTTTTGAAAAAAATAAATCTATCTCCCATGAATATCTATTTAGAATTTCTAGATGAGTCTAATCGAAAAAAACAAAGTATTGTGGAATGATTGAGATCGGATTCGTGATGGATTTGGGGGGTCGAATTTAGTTATACAGATTATATTGAAGATAATCATATACTACCTTTAATCATTTGATACTTTAGAAGGTTAAAATGATCTTTAGATTAACAGTGATTTAATCAGGTCGGGTTATTCAATGAGGTATCTCTTAAACATATTCTAACAACAAGTATATATATTTCTTACTTTCATCTAATATAGTATTATTTAATTTGAATATCATAATTAAATAGTCATTATTTTTATGGTTAATTACTTAATTGATTACACATGTTTGACCATTGTTCAGAATGATTACACATGTTTCAAAATGTAATTAATTGGTTTTGGAATGTAACTAATCGATTTTTTTACTGTTCATCGTCAAAAATCACCGTTAAGTCACTATTTAAATACATAAATTGACTTAATTACCCTTTCATACACCACCGAGTTGTTCTTCATTCTTCTTCTCGTATTCATTCTTCACCTCCTCTGTAGCCAGGTACGTCTTCATTCTTCACCGAGCTCTTCCAGGTACGAATCCAGAAATCGCGATTCTGGGTTCGTGATGAACCCATAATAGCGTTTCTGGGTTCATCACGAACCCCATAATTAGAAATGTCACTAAGGGTTCTTCATCCTGTTCTTTTGGGTTCTTCATCATGTTCTTCTCATTAAGCCTTAGTATTATACCACTAAGGGCATAATAGTCATTTGACAATTCAAAAATATGTTAAAAATATTAATTAACGGTTTACTAAAGGAATAATCTCATTGGGAAAAACATGTGTAACCAATTAGTCACATAGCAAAACCAATTAATCACATTTTGAAACATGTGTAACCATCCCAAACAATGGTGAAACATGTGTAATCAATAAAGTAATTAACCTTTATTTTTATATGTTACTTTGATTTACCAAATATTTTTTATATGAAAATGGAAGTTTGAGATCTTTCTAATCATGTATGTAAACTATATTAAAGTAACAAATTAATTAAAAAATTGTTCTCTTATAGTTTTTAACCATAATAATTTGAATAAAATGTATGTACAAAAGTACATAAAATAAATTTAATAAAATATATTTAAATGAAAATTTACACAAACATATAGATTAATAAGTACTAGTATTACATAAGTTTTTTTCATTGGTTTTCGACAGGATATCATAGAGACTCATTAGGAGTGTAGCAATCCTGATATGTTTTGCTTTAAATATAAAATAATTTTCACTCGCACGTAGTCAGTCTGTAAGGGTTATTATGGCTTACTACATATTTAAAAAAAATAAAAAAAGTATTGAACCGTCACACAAGCTCACATATGATTTTAAGGGTAAATTATCTCAAATAATTATTTATGTTGACACATGTTACTGAACCGTCAAAATTTAAAAGCTAAACAATCACTTATGTTTCATAATGTGACTGACCGATTAAAAAATATATGAGATAAAATGACTAAAATACCCTTCTCCATCTTCATTTTATTCCGTAACTAAAATCGAAGGTCGAACCTAAAATTCAATGTCAAAATTAGTGATTTTTTTGGGTAAGCTCATAAATCACTGATTTTTAAGTCACAAATTCCAAAAACCATTAATTGTTGGTAAATTTATCAAGGAAAGGGGAAGAAGAGAATTTTGTGTATTAGATTTGTGCAAATCTGCAATTGAAAAAAATATTTCGTATTTGAATTGATAATTTTTTTTTTAAAGAATGAGATGAAGAACATGATTAAAAAAAAGATAATGTCAATAATAAAATCGTCATTTTAGTGATTATATTTAATCACATTTGTCAAATGTAATATTCTGAAATATAAGTAATTGTTTAGCTATACCAAAAACAAATATATAAGTATTTATTCACATACAATTAGCAAACTTAAGTGATCTTAGTGATTGTTATGTGATTTATGGGTAATTTAATATATTCTATAAGTTGGAATATGTCTTTATGTGGAAAAGCCTATCTATCTGAGCTAGCTTAGCTAGTAGACCTTAGGGCTGTTTCATAGGAAGATAGTACGCTACGTATTAAGTACGTGGATGCATATGCAAAAAGAGACTCTTAGTAGGGAACGAACGTGACTACCATCTCATCATGTTTCAACGTAGAGAATATAACATATAAATATACTCAAATACACACATAAATTTTAAAATTAGAAAACCTAAACTCTATTAAGCAATACATAACACACATAGGAAAAAGGGAAATTTATAGAATTTAGAAATAAATTTCGAGCATATATATATATATATATATATAAATACGTTATTAATTAATGATGGAATTATTATTGAATACAACTAAAACTGTAAAAATAGTATTCATGAAACAAGAAAATGACGTAAAAAAAACTAGTATGAAGCCAAGGTTAAAAGCATTTGTTTAATTAATTTGACTGATTCTTTCGTTTCATAATATAATTCTACTTATCATATCACAAAATTCAAATTTTTTTTTTAAAGATTTATCAAGTTAATTATACAATTTTTAAGCTCAAATCTCTAATAGTTCATAAGATAGCATAAGATTTTAAATGGACCCTAAAAATACATTTTACTAATTAATATTATATTATTTTAATGCATATACATATTATTTTAAATATCTATAAATATATTTATTTACTTAGGTTGATTATATTGTTTTTAAAATCTGAAACATCATAATTAAATTTGAAATATTAAAGCCCGCCTAGATAATGATAATCCAAGCTCACAGTATTAGGTTGGACTCAATGTAAATGTAGTTCTTCTTCTGGACTAACTGAAGAGACGGAGCCTTATTTAGTTATATTATGAGAAGAAAGAAAAGCCCAAGAAAGTAGATGAAATATGCAGGCAGATTTCGAATGGGAATACCGAATTTCAGGGTCTCTGACTCTCTGATTTAAAAGAGAAAAATTCAAGGACTAAATACTTAAATAACAATAAGTACATGAGGTTTATAATAAATATTACATCTTTTTTCCTATTAAATGATAAGAGTTATAAAAAAAGATCGGTTGAACCGAATTCCCGACAAAATCGGTTCGACTAGGACTGAAACCGAGTAGACAGTTTTTTTTCTTCAAGGTCGGGTTCGGTCTCAGATTTGTTCCCCAAAAGCCCGACTAGGACCGATCTGACCTTGAAGAAAACCCTAGAAATTCATGGTGTAACCCTTGAAACACTAACAATTCATGAACTTGAAACATTCAACAACTCTTTAATCAGTTCCATAAGGGAAGTGCGATGGAAGACGAGAAGTGAGCAGGTTCAATACCAAAACTTCAGTGATTTTTTTGGACAATTCAGTTATTTTTTTACCAAAAAAATCAGTTCAAGACCGAGACCGATTCGAGTCAAGCAAGACCGACTCGTACGATTTTTTTGGGGCCAAAGTCGATCTCGATCCTCAAAATGTCAAGACCAAAATTTCGCTTTCGGTCCTGCTTCCAAAATCGGTCTGCCCCGCCTATAGTCCTTTTAAATGATGTGGTTGATTAATAATTGTATAAACTTATTCACTGTTCAATTAGGTGAATACTGAGTTCTTTCTTTGTATAATTTGTTTAAATTCATTTGATTGTTTTAAAACTTTTGACAAAAAGAATTCTTATTTGACTCAACTAATTTTATCCTTTAAATTTGTATATTCTTACTAACCAACTTGATATATTTATTTTTAACATGAAGATAAGGTATTTGACTTTCCAAATTTAAGAAACCGTTGAAAAACTCTCTTAAAATTTAATTGAAAAGAAGAAACATATTTGTAAAGTTATTATTGATCTAACTAATTAGCACTGCGTCCGCTAAAATAAGTGTTTAATGATGAAAATTGATTGTTGAATCTATTACCAATATAGAATAATAGATTTTTAGATGAATGTTTGTTCTGTTTATTAAGAAAGATATATTTTATAACATGGTAAATTGCATATTTAGTTATTTAGGTTGGTCAATATTATTTTTTAGTCAAATTTGTACTATTTAGTTATTTATATTTAAGAATGTTAGTTTTTTTTTTTCAAATCATACACAACTATTAATGGATATAGCTTTGCTAAAAAAATAAATAGAAAACAAATCCGGTCACAATGCGAATAAAATTAATTCGACATGATACAAAATTCATTAATTTTATATTAATTGTATTAATATACTTAAACATATTATAGGTAACCCGCACAATTAATTAACTTTTTATATATAAATATTTACAGATCAAACGTGTTTACAAAATCATAATTGTGCAAATATAAAATAATATTTATACACAAATGATTAGAAATCCCATTGTATTAGAAATTACCATCATCTAACTATAATATTTTTCTATTTTTATTTTTCATATTTATATACATTTTACCTCAACTTCAAATAATCAAATCCTTGCTTTGTCCTGCCTGCAAGTACTCAAAGTTCGCATTCTGTGGCAGTATTGATCTGCTGATCTTGCCTGAGAGAAGCCGAGCGGTGCGTGAATTTTCATCGATGGGGAAGAAGGCGGCCGTGATAGTCTGTGCGGTAGCTGCCGCTGTGGCGGCTGCTGGGGCTGTCGTCGTCGTCAGACGCCAGATGGAAAAATCCGGGAAGTTTTCTAAGGCCATGGCCATAGTGAAGGAGTTCCAAAACAAGTGTGAGACGCCAATCCCGAAGCTGTTCAACATCGCTGACTCCATGACCGTCGAGATGCACGCAGGCCTTGCATCTGCGGGCGGCAGCAAGCTGAAGATGCTCATCAGCTACGTTGACAATCTTCCCAATGGGTATATGATTTTTATTCCCAATCTTGATTATGAATTCATGATATTTAGGGATTCGTTTAGCTGCTTCTAATGATTTACTGGCCTAATTTTCAATTTCTTATAGATCAGATTGCTTCATAGTTCCTTGAAAGATCTTACGTGTTTTGATCGTAGTTATGGGGAATTCGGTTACTGGATACCTAGCTATAATATTCTAGAATGTACGCTGCGAAAGTGAATCACTCGTCATTCAGCAAGTTAACACAATACTAAGAATTTGAAGAAGACCTTGTCGAATTACTTTTATCATTCTTGTTGGAAGAAAGAGCTTACAACGTTGACTCTCAGCTGAGTACAACTCATTGTTAATGCATTCGTTGCAGATTCGTTTATGTAATTTCAATGTGGCCTGCAAAAAACATGCTTCATTTTTGGATGCTTGGCCTTTAGTGGTTCTCTTAGCTTCTGATATTAATAGCTTCTCCGGATTCACAGAAAAAAAATGGAAAATGTCTGGTTGGATCTTTCAATATCTTTGACATACTCGTTTTAGCTCTCATGAAAGTTTATTGGAAAGAGTTGCTATGAAAAGTTTCAGCAGAAATTCATTAAACTATAATTCATCATGATCTGTGCATGGACATTATCAATGACATCCTTTTGTGTAAATTTGTTTCTTCGGCCAAATCATTTGTCTAATTTACTGAAGCTTTTGCTTCTCTAGTGATGAAGAAGGATTGTTCTATGCTTTGGACCTTGGTGGCACAAATTTCCGGGTGATGCGTGTACATTTAGGTGGCAGAGAGAGACGAGTTATTAAACAAGAAGCCGAGGAAGTCTCTATTCCTCCACATTTGATGACTGAAAGTTCCCATGTTAGTGTTTTTTATGACGAGGTTTATTCAAATTCAGCTGTTGAGATTTTCCTTATTTTCTTATCTCATATAAGTTATATAATGTAGGCGTTATTTGACTATATCGCATCAGCGCTAGCTAAATTTGTTGCCACAGAAGATGAGAACTCCCACCCCTTCCCGGGTAGACAAAGGGAGCTGGGTTTTACCTTCTCATTTCCAGTTAGACAAACGTCGATAGCATCTGGAACCCTTATCAAATGGACAAAGGGCTTCTCAATAGAAGAGATGGTATGGCTTGAAGATCTTAATGTTGTTATTGAGCCGTTGGCTTCCTTTACTGTGATTAAAACACGACTTCAGCGCTGATCAATTCTTATTTGTAGTGGCTATTAGACAAAAGTACTTAATTTAGGATAATGGTATTAATTTAGTACTCAATTTTGGTAAGTGAATTTCGGTTTCACTGAAACTGGCCTCGTGGTGCTGATGTAGGTTGGAGAAGATGTTGTGGGAGAATTGACTAAAGCCATGGACAGAGTTGGCCTCGACATGCGTGTCTCAGCTTTGGTATGTTATTTCATTCATCACTGGAAGAGCTATGCTGCATTAATTTATATGATGTATTTCGAAATAAAACTGAAAATAACGTACTTATGTTATAGAGCCAAGAGACTAATTTGTCCTATTATTTTTAAAAGTAGAGAAGAATATATATACATGGTAAAATTTTCTGGATGTATATATAATTAAATTAGATAGTTCATCTTAATTTTAGATATTTCTACCATTAGATAAATCATCTTAGTTTTAGATACTTATAACACTCCCCATAAGGTGGAGCGTACAAATCATATGCACCAAGGTTGTTACAAATATACTGATCCTGAGTCACTAATAGTTTGTGTGAACATATTTGTTAGTTGATGACTGGATCTAACATATTCGGTTGCAATCTCATTCGAGAGGATCTTAATTAGAATTGATAATTGACTTCTATATGTTTTGTTCTTTCATGATAAACTAAATTTGAAATTATATGTACAGATGCCTGGTTATTGCAAACAACCTTATTGGTTTATTACCTTCGATGCCCATCTGCACTAGAATGAGCAACCACATTTTGCTTGTTAGTTTTTCAGGAGACTACATTTCCTTCTAACGTTCATGTATTCCTACACAATACTTAGGCATGGTTCTTCTCTCTAAGGGAGATCCTCCCCAGTCATCATCAATATACCCACCACATTTGTGCTTCCTTCATCTTTGTACGTCAACCATTTTGTTTGTGCCTTCTTGAAGTACAGAGTATACGAATCACAATATTCGAATGTTCAATGCACGAAGAATGAATAAATTAACTGACCACCCCTACAACAAAATAGGTGTTAGGTCTAGTAATGATGAGATAATTCAGTTTGTCTATCAATCTTTTATATCTGTATCGGACATCGTACAACTCCCCTCTGAATTGGGAGAAGTTTACTATTTGGATTAATGAGATTATCAATGGTTACAGTCTAATATGCCTATTTCTTTTTGAATATTTGCTACATATTTCGTTTGAAAAGTATAAACATTAGTAGTTGATTGAGCAATTCAATCTTAAGAAATATTTAAGATTCTCAATTTTTTTTGTCTGATAGTGACTAAGAAAGTGTCTTCAGCTGATTGATCTTCTCATGATTGCTCCTAGTTGTAATGATATCATCAACATAATCTATTCTAATGATATAATCAACATAAACTATTAAATACATAGAGACCACAACAAGAATGTGAGTACAAGACATAATGGTGTTTGCTCTGGTTCATTCCCAATTCAAGAGTGATAACTTCGGACTCTAAAACACAATTAATAGATCTATACATAATTAAGCTAGATAATTTATCTTAGTTCTAGATACTTCTATACTTAAATGATATATCTTAATTTTAAATACTTTTAACAAACCTAATGAGATTTTTAAGTGTATATATAATATAATATGTGAAGTGACTCTCCTTCTCGTTTATTATGATCTGAATAATTTTCAATTATTTTATGCTCAATTTCTAGACTGGTGACTTGTGGAATTTTTGTAGGTTAACGACACTATTGGGACATTGGCTGGAGGCAGATATTACAACCCAGATGTCATTGCTGCTGTTATACTGGGTACCGGAACAAATGCTGCTTATGTGGAGAGGGCTAATGCTATTCCCAAATGGCAAGGCCCTTTGCCAAATTCGGGAGAAATGGTAATTACCGTCTTATATTTGTATTTTCTTAAACAAAATTTATTGGATAAACTAGTGGGATCTGACAAAACTAACTAAAAGAAGTATTTCAAGAACTTTTGGACAAGAAAATTTAACAAAATTATATACAAAAATCTTAACGGCAATAACTGTGTAGGTTATAAATATGGAATGGGGAAACTTCAGGTCATCCCACCTGCCATTGACCGAGTTTGATCAAGCGCTGGATACTGACAGTCTTAACCCTGGAGAACAGGTGATTTCATCTTTCATGAAAGTTGGTGTATGTATATATATTAATCAGGAATGACAAATAGTACGTACTATGGTGAGTATAAATAAGTTTATCATATTAGATTGACCAAACACGAACACATATAATGAGCTTATCATGCCATGCTCTCAAATACGGACACGACATTATTTTTTGTTCGTGTTAATATTGTGTTATTGTATTATGTTTAGTTAATATGTTGTGTGTCAACATGCAAGATTTTTAAGCAAATATCAAAATAACAAACTTATAGTTAGAAGTTAGAACTATGAATTCATGTGATAAATTCTAGTGTAAAATTGATAAACTTTCAAAATTAAACAACTAGTTAGAGCAAACTATTAAACGAAAATTGTTCAGAGAAAGTACTCAAGAATCAGATTCATAGCACAATTTTGTCATGTTATTGTGCTTGTCGGTTGTGATGCCTAAACACGTACACGAAAAATAGATTGTGTTATCGTGCTATCATTCTACCATGTGAGTGCACACACATAATTTTTTTGTGCTTGTGTTATGGTGTAGGAAATTACCAGCCCTGATATTAATGGAGTCAAAATGTAAAGAAAACGGGGTGATTATAGAATCTGTATATTTGATGTTGTAGTGTACCATCAACTACTGTATTAAGTAATTTACTGTTCCATTTTTTGGGCATCCCAGATCTTTGAGAAGCTTATCTCTGGAATGTATCTTGGTGAAATTCTGCGAAGAGCTCTATTGAAGTTAGCTGAGGAGGCTGAGTTTTTTGGCGAAACAGTTCCTGAAAAGCTTAAGATTCCTTTCATATTGCGGTAAGATTTCTGGGACTTTTTTTGTTTGGGTGTTTTGCATTTATTTTAGAGGTCTGTTCATGCCCTTTCTTCTATCCAGTCATTATCACATTGTCATTCTGTATTTGGAATAGGTGACTCAAGAATAGTCCACAGAAATTTCCAGGGTCTAATTGATGACAGTATTTTTGAAGTTGACGACAGTTTTTGATTTATATTTGTTTTTTTTCTAATTATTGTATTGCAATGTTGAGATGTTAGTTAATTTTTTGTGGTACAAATATTAATCAATGCCTGAGGTCCTATCCTGTTTCTGAAAACACAGGACACCCGACATGTCTGCAATGCACCATGACATATCGTCAGATCTCAAAGTCGTGGGAAACAAGCTTAGGGATATTTTGGAGGTAATTCATGTCCGGATGCTTATGGAACTACTAATTATAAGAATGTTCTTATATGTTTATTGGTTTGATTGATCTCTTATATCCTTAAAAGCACGAACAATTAATGATTGCTACTGGTTAATCTACTACCCACCTTGAAAAATTAAAGAAAGGAAAAAACTTGTAATCATTTTTTTTTCTTCATATTCCTTGACAGATAAGCAATACCTCTTTGAAAATGAGGAAAATCATCATCGAGCTGTGCGACACAGTCACGACTCGTGGGGGCCGTCTCTCTGCTGCTGGAATCTTAGGTGTCCTGAAGAAGATCGGACGGGACACAGTAAGGGATGGGGAGGAGCAGAGGTCGGTGATCGCGTTAGACGGTGGGCTATATGAACATTACACTAAATTCAGCACATGCATGGAGACTACCCTGAAAGAGTTACTTGGGGAAGAAACCGCTGACAGCATTGTAATCATTCACTCCAACGATGGTTCGGGGATCGGTGCATCACTTCTTGCTGCCTCCCACTCGCAGTACCTTGAAGCCCCAGATTTCTAGCCAAGGGATCGAATTGGGCTTTGTTTGTTGCGCTTCTTTTGTAACTTTTTCTTGTTTATCTCGGGACTTGATTTAAAGGGTGTGGTTATTAGGGAAGATGGGCATTTTGTGTTGTATGAGTTTTTTTCTTCTCTTTAAATGATGAATAAATGGAGAGAAACAGAAGGGAAGGGGTTTCCTTTCCTTGATCTTTTGTGGGAATCTGTTTCCGTAGCAAATAAAGCAGCTTGTAGTTTGAGCACTCGGTTCGGTTGGTCTTCTAGCATGTTGTTAGTCAATAAACTGAAGCAAGATATGCCTTTAATATATATAACAAATCATGACAACATATTAATTAAATTTAAATACTACATTCAAAGGTCAAAACATGGATTTTTCTTTATTTTGTAAACTATAATTAAAAAGAAGAAAACTAACATATTCGTAACTCTACCAACTTGTCTCTTCTCGATGATGCCATTAGCATTGACACTCTACAATCCGAGCCATCATTGTCGTCGAGAGTCACATCATGAATGCTCTTTCTCTTCTTCTCTTTATTGGAATTCTTCTTTTTCAAGAATTTCTGTCCGTGACTTGTGATTTGCGATACCGACTTGTTTGGCAAGAAACGTTTCTGTATCGTCTTCCAATTACCCCAATTATGCGCTCTGATTCCTCGTAGAAAGTTCTTATGATCTTCTTCCGACCATGGCACGGGCCCGCTTCTCTTTTTACGAATTCGTTCCTCTTCCATGGTAGTCTCACTCTTCTGCGGCTGCTGCTGCTGCTTTATTAGAAAATTTTGTAATTGAGTTTCAGAGTGTTGAACCGCCTGTGTTAGTATCTCTTTTTGAATGTCTTGAAGATAATGACTTATTCTTTTCAAAACCTCTGTTTGTGACTTTTGAGGAAACTCGTCGGCGACGTTACGCCATGGGAATGGCTGTGAGTGAATGTTTCTGGCCACTGCATGCAGTAGTGTATGATCCTCGTCCACTGTCCATAATGTCTCCATCCATTGGAGTGCAGATGATTTCTCATGAATCTACAGATGAATTAAAAAAGGCTTTGTTTGATTGATAACGTGAAAACAAAAAAACAAGATGAAAAAAGGTTTTGTTTTTACTTGTAATTTGATTGATAACGTGATCAGAATTATTTATCATCACTCACTTCATTTATCCTGTTTGTGAAGTCTGCAATTTCCATTCCTCCAGACTCCATGTTTGTTTGTTTGTTCTTCTTTAAACAAACAGCACCTCCAACCTAACTTCGGTTACGTCTCCCAAGATACTATCACCTGCCGAGTGCCGACTATATCAATATACGTAGGTTAAAAACATATATATAGACATAAATATATGCTACAAAGGATAATGTTCCATATATAAATATATCGTTGTGGATGAAATATGGATAATTAGTCATATTTATTATTTAATAGGAAGGGAGATCTATATTAGATGTATATATATGTATATCTAAGATATATATATTATATATATATATAGGAGTAAGGAGTTGACTAAAATTAAATAGGAGGATAACGTGTTTGACTTGGCCACCTCGATCGTCTTTAAAAAGGAAAACATCAAACCTGATCGGAATTCGGAGCTGCAGACTCCGAGACAGCAACCCAAACTCTCGTATCGATTTTCTGCAAATTCTGTATCTCTGCAATGTCGTTGAGTTCACCCTGGGCTGGGGTACCCTATATATATACTTATATAGGGGATGAGATGACTACGGGTCTGTGTTGACTGTCATCGATGATCAAAGTGGGGACCGACACGACGATCATCCATCCAGTAGTTTGATGAAATGAGTGAGTATTGTAAAATTTATCAGGAGGATACAAACCCCTCAAGAACAGTGTCAAAACTTTAGTAGTTGATAAATATTACACTTTTATACAAATATAACTTTGACTTGCAACGTAGTTAATAAGATAAGATATTAATCACGAATGTATTTTAATTTTCAAAATTGAACTCAACCCGATGGCTAAATAAATGTTTAGTTTCATATACTTTTTAACTTTTTAAGTAGTCAAATCAAATCTTTCCTCCTCTATTGGCCAGGCATTGCAATTTGCAAGAGCCCCACCTCCCATGTCTTGTTTATGACCAACCTAAACACCTTCTTTACCAAAACAAAAAAACATAAACACCTTTTCCATGATCAAGTTGTTCACGCCACCATGCATGCCGTATATTCCTCTCTTTTTTGGTTAATTATGTTGAATCCTATAAAATTCCTATGTCAAGTGTCGAAATCCTATGTCCCAAAGACGTCGACTTTGATTCAAATCTTTCGAAAAATCGAAGATTTATTGACCTTCTACGACTTGCAAGAAAAAAACCTCGGGCATTACCATTTATTTTCCCTCCGATAACTAAGTCAAATACAAGATTATTTTGGGGTAATATATATATAAGTCCGAAAATCTTTTTACCTTTCTACCAAGGTTGATGGATTGATATTTATAATATTTGTTATTGTTCATCGGGTTAACTTTTAATCATGGTCAGCTGTCTTACCCTGACTGAGAGCTTAACCATGGTTAAATGGTGGAAAATATTTCTACACATTTGGTGCCTCCAATACCCATAAATGTTTATGATATTATGGTCACTTCTGTCAATCCTGTCCTTTTTTATCGTGTGAGGGTCTAGGCGACACCTTATAAAAACGTAGACAAAATGTATTAACAACAATGTCAACCCGTGATAGGCTGCCCAACGAAGCCCTAAGTTCCATAATTTCCAAGTTGACTCAATTGTATAAATGTTTAGTTTCATGAATGCATAAATGTTTAGTTTCATATACTTTTTAAGTAGTCAAATCAAATCTTTCCTCCTCCATTGGTCAGGGCCGCCACACATTGAAGATCCCCACCTCCAATGTCTTGCTTATGAGCAACCTAAATACCTTCTTTACCAAAAACAAACAAACCTAAACACCTTTTCCATGATCAAGTTGTTCACGCCACTATGCATGTCGTATCTTCCTCTCTTTTTTGGTTAATTCTGTTGAATCCTATCAAATTCCTGTGTTAGGTGTCGAAATTCTGTGTTATGAGACATCGACTTTTGATTCAAATCTTTCGAAAAATCGAAGACTTATTGACCTTATGTGATCTGCAAGAAGAAAAACTCAGGCATTACTCTTTATTTTTCCTCTGATGACTAAGTTAAATACGGAATTATTTTAGGGTAATATGCATATATGTCCAAAAATCTTCTTACTTTCTCTACAAAGGTCGATGGATTGATATTTATACTGTTCATCAGGGTAAGCTGTTTTACCCTAACTGAGGGTCTAACCATGATTAAATGGTAGAAAATGTTTTTACACATTTGGTATCCCAATATCCATAAATGTTTATATTGGTCTTGTCACTTCTGTGAATCTCGTCTTGGTCTAGGCTATGCCCTAAAATCCATAATTTTCAAGTTGACCCAAAGTAATTCTAAAAAGATGTATAGTTGGAAGAAGTTGACTTTCAATAAATAATATATCTATTCTATATAAAAAGCTGTGGTGCTTCTCCCTCACAACTCCATCCATGTCTTCCTTCTTCTCCTCAGAAACCGCAGGCTTAATCGATGCCATGTTCGATCTGGATGAAGCCCTAACCCAAACCACCTATTTCTCTACTGATGATAATCTCCTACAAGAAGACGTTCAATCCAAACTGAAGGCAGATCCAGAGACACTTTGGGTGTCGAAGCTGCCGGTGGTCGATGCAGGAAGTGGAGGAGCGGCGGTGGGTTGTAGCATCTGCATGGAGGGCTTCGGCCCTGGTAGGGATGGTCTTCAGATCCCATGTGGACACGTGTACCATGATGCTTGTATTGCCACGTGGGTAGCCATGTATGATTCTTGTCCTCTGTGTCGGTGTAAGGTCTCCGTCTCCTCTTCTTGATATCAGGCGCAACACACGTATGAATGGTGTGTGCGTGAGACGGTCAGTCGTAGTATATTATTATTTATGACGTCGTTAATCACATTTTACTAATTAGTAGTTATTTTATAGGGATTTAAATTAGAATCAAGGAACAAATGGGATGATGAGAAGGTTATGTACAAGAAGTAATGATTATTATAATAATAAAGAGAGATTAGCACGTGCTCACAAAATAATGCATTAACATTTTTTATATTGTTTTTTTTATTCTTTTTAAGTATTGTAAGTTATTATAATGATTTGTTAGAAGTATTTTAGCATTTAAATACTTTACTTTTTATTAATAGATAGATAGATAGATTGAGATTTACTACACTGCAAAATTTAAGTTATTGAGATTGTATTTTTTAAAAAAGTTATAAAATAAAATGATTGAAATAGTCATATTAAATTTAAATTAATAAAAATAATTAAGGATGATTTTATATTTAAAAAATTGATTAAAAAGTTGTTCTAAGTTTCTAACTTAATATTATAGAAGATAAGTAATATAATAAATATAACAATAATATATATATATATATAAGCTATCCGTAAATATACAATTCTATAATAATGCATAATACGCATACAATAACTTCAATTTATTTTTATATTATGTTTGTAATTATATATATATACTATAATAATAAAAACTTTATTTAGTTACTTTTAAAACTCTGAACTTATTTAAGTTTGTGAAATATTATTACGTCCTTCCCTTTCTTCCCAAATCTCCAATTATATAGCGCGAGCGAGCTATGCGCATCATCAATCTCTTCTATATTCCTCGTGGACTTGGCCAAAAAAAACAAAAAATATATTCCTCGTGGTGAAGGGCGGAGAAGACAGCGGCAGTACCGAAGCTTCCTCGCCGTGGAATCTGGGCATGGAGAATCAGAACGGCGTCTATCACCTAAACTGCATCGATCTCTCGAGTTCCGATGTTCATCGATCAGTTACTCTGCTCAAACAGGTCTTCCGTTCGTTGAACTATTCGCTTAACTCGATTGAGTTTAAGGTTTCTTGAGGGTGGACTGTTGGTTCTGGCGCAGGCGTGTTTGGATATCGGATTCTTCTACGTAATTAATCATGGAATCAGTGAGGAGTTCATGAAGGAAGTGTTTGCTCAGAGCAAGAGGTTCTTCAATTTACCTACGAGCGAGAAGATGAAGCTGTTAAGGAACAAGAAGCATCGCGGCTACACTCCAATTTTTGACGAGTTTCTGGATCCTGGAAACCAGTTGCATGGTTCGTTCCTATCCTTTCTTTCTTCGCTTCAACTTTGGTATTATGAACTACGTACTCTCTGTAGTCGTGCTGAAATTGAATTGGTCCATAAGGAGTGACATTTCTGAACGAGAACGTGTCATTAGAGTTAGTTTCGCATACCCTTTTAGCAAATATTAGTGGAGACGCGGAGATTCTAGCATACGATTGAATACAAAATTGATCAGCTTCCGTAGTAGAAGCAGCTAGATTTATGCAGTTCGATGTGAGGGTCAGAGTCAAATACTGTATCTTAATTTTGAATTAGCTTTTTGCTATGATATTGTTACTTCTTGAAGCTATGGTTGAGACGCAGTGTTGATTCCTTCTATTATTGTGTGTATTCTACTATATGTATACGGAGATTGCGAGTTTTTGTTGGATGTTCTCTTTAATAGGAGACTACAAGGAAGGTTATTATATCGGCGTTGAAGTGCCTAATGATGATCCCGAAGCAGAGAAGCCGTTTTACGGTCAAAATGTTTGGCCGGAACATGGTAAGAAATAGAGGTACTTATTAGGCTTGAGGTATATCGTCTAATAAATGCTAAAAAAGTTTCATTTCTCTCTTATTTGCTGTATAGATGTATTGCCTGGATGGAGAGAAACCATGGAGAAATATCATCAACAAGCATTGTACGTTGTACCATTACTGTCTTTTAACTCTTTTATAAATAAGGAAAAAATATTGATTTTCAATTACCTATGATAATTTTCCACTGATGAAGTTAATTTGCCCGGATCATTTCATTTAGAGAGGTAGCAAAATCAGTGGCCCGGATCATAGCACTAGCACTAGACATGAAAGCTGATTTCTTCGATAAGCCAGAGATGCTTGACAATCCTATTGCAATATTGCGGCTACTACGCTATGGAGAAGGTTTCGTAAGCTATGGAGTTCATTTGTGGGAGAAAAATAAACTACATCTTTGGAAAATCCTTCAAACAATAGTAAAACTTTATTTCTGATGATTGATAGGCCAAGTTTCTGATCCAAAAAATGGAATATATGGAGCGGGAGCTCATTCAGACTTCGGATTCATCACCCTATTAGCAACGGATGATGTGATGGGCCTCCAAGTACACTCCTTTAATCAAACAAATTAGGAAATTCTTGCAGTCCTCCTTACGTCTCCTCTTTGTAAACTTATTATAGGTATTATATTGGATGCAGATTTGCAAGGACAAAGACGCTAAACCTCGAGTTTGGGAATATATCCCTCCAATCAAAGGGTAGATTCAACTTCCGATCTTGCCTAAAGTTTGAATTTGTATGTGATCAATAAGCTCAAGTGGTTCAAGGTTCAGTGCTTAAGGAATAAAAACAGCTATGTCAAGTAAACTGAAATCACAAGCTGTATATATATATATAAATCGAAGGGGCAATGTGGATTGGGGATATACATTCCAAAAATGAAGAACTTCTTACATGATAATTTTGCTTTGTGCATCTTATAACAAGAAATGGCTGTTTTGCCATGTCTTTGATGTAGTGTCTGCATTTCTAATTACTGACTGCTACGAGAGAAATTGTTAATTTTTGGAAGAGAGACATTATAGCTTCCTCATCTGACCATGATAATTTTCTGTTGTGGACGTTTATTTATATTCGACAGAGCGTTTATAGTGAACCTTGGAGATATGCTGGAACGCTGGAGCAACTGCATATTCAAGTAATTCCCATCTTCTCAACTGCTTGAACTTAATGCCATGTCAGTTGTACTTTTGCAAGCTCTTTACTGTTGTTGTTGTTGTTGCTTCTCACAGGTCGACATTGCATAGGGTTATCGGGAACGGGCAAGAGAGATATTCAGTAATTTCTCCCATTCTCTCCAATCCATATATCATTGTTTTTTAGAAAGTATAGCCTTTTTGATTCTCTGAATCCATATACATAGGGTTATCTGTGTTTGTTTGTACAGATACCATACTTTGTGGAACCGAGTCACGAATGTCTAGTGGAGTGTATGCCTTCATGCAAATCAGAAGAAAATCCTCCCAAGTAAGAATGTCGTCTACTTGCCATCAAACCTTTCATCATATCATATGTATTTGATCATCTTAACTGTCCCAACAAATCCTCCTTGAAGACGTTATATTAGATAGCATGTTTGATTGGTTTCTTGTTTTTTAGGTTTCCTCCAATCAAATGTGCTACATACCTGTGCCAGCGATACAAGGACACTCATGCCGATCTCAACCAATACTAAACGACTCAACAAACCTGAGCCGCAGGATGGCAAGTACGTAGTTTTAGGTTGTAGTTTGATCGATCGTCGGTAACTTTGGCATAAAAAAGGGAGACGTCTCATAGAACAGTCCCACAATATATATCCGTTATCCTGATGTTGTTTTTCTCGACATTCCTTACCTCCTTAATGATCTTTTTCAGCTCCTCAAGAAGTGGGAGTTTTTGTATGTATGATTCATTCAAAATAAGAAAATAAAAAAAAATGCGTTTGAGGTGCCAAAACAATCTCCATAATTATGTTTTAATTCTAAAGAACCAAATTTTTAAAACTAACTATGATCAATTTTATATTGGGCCGAGTTAAGTTCAATGAATAAAAAAATAACAATCACTTGTATAACTTGGTTTATTTTAAAACCAATTGGTATTGATAAGAGAAGGTAATCAGATACTTTCACCCATGGTAATCAACACTCTTTCGCACTATGAGAGTTCCAAAACACGATACCAACACATTTTAATTCAACCGAGTTGAGACTTAATTATATTAACAAATTTCTCTTTCATGTTAATGCTTAATTCAAACTTTGGTACATGGAATAAAAAAGAAATAATAATCGTGTCGGTAACCACTTATACAACTTGATATAAGAGAAGTGACTCATTTTTATATAGGTGTTTTATTATTATTGACTATTGATATGATAATCACTTTAATAATCCAGTAAGGGGATTCAACATAAAGAGAAAAAAAGTGGCATTGTACCTTTTTGGGTAATATATATATATATATAGTTTGTGAGGTTATGTGCTCTAAAGTTGTTTAACTTGCATGAACATTAGGCACTTTAAATCTCCTCAACTATCAAAAGAAAGAAAAGAAGACATGAAATATTTCCAAGTCCAACAAAGTCAGACTTTCCTTTTTATTTTCTTTAACTTTATCAATAGTAAATGGTTTCTTTTGTATATTCTGTCCAAAGTGACAAAAAGCTAATCCTGAATAAAGTCAATTATCTATCAAATAATTTAATGACTTGTAACTAGTGGTAGGTATAGAATAATAATGGTTAGAGAATATGAATATCATAAATATATTATATTTTTAAACTACATTCTATCATTATCTATCATAATTATTGCGATTATATTTTTTAATATTATAATCGTAAATGTGGTTATTAAGCACCGTTTTATCTATATATTATATTTAAAATTATTCTATTTCATTCCAGTTTCTATAAATAAAATTTTGGATGTTTTCATTCAAAAGTATTAATCAAATTATTAAAACACTGTAATTTGAACATTATTAAGATATGAAATTAAAATAATATAATTTTAACTTAATTAACGCAAAATAACATTTTTGGATTAAAGAAATCCTAATTCTATCACTTTTCATTAGTATATATATATATATATATATATATATATATATATATATATTAATAAATAATCATTATAATTATATATAATAAACACGGTTGTGATTACAACCATAATTATGAATCAAATACGTTCACATAACCATTACAGATAAAAAAAATTCATCACCATAATTGTTTTGTACTATAATTATACAGTTAACCACATAAGAAAGTAATCAATATAACCACAGTTTTCGATTTTTCACCGCACCATTGTTACTTTAATTAAGCACTAGAGAATATGTATAAACGAAATAATATATATATATATATATATATGGGAGATTCTATTTGCAGACCATCGACTACTTTATACATACCACTTTTGTTGAAAGACTAAAATGACCTAATAGTATTTTACATATTTGTCCTTACCAATTTTAAGGAAATTAATTATCAAATTGACCTCATATTTTCGTAGTTATTAAATCAACCACATATTATCAAAATAGTGGAAAATTATGCTTCTAGCAAGTTTTGAACCCTAGACTTCTTACATACTAGCTAAAAGGTTTACCACTCTACTAGTAATTCCAATTGCTTTCTTATTTACTTCAAATATAGTTATTAAAGCAACTCTCATATTATTGTATTAAATATCTCATGTTTATTTATTGATGCTCTTTAGTAATTAACATTTATTCAACGTTATTTATTTAATTATAGTTTGAATTTTATTATGTATCTACTGATTTATTTTTTTAAATGGTTGAAAAATAAGTAATTTTCTAAATTTAGTATTTATACACTACTAGAATATGCATTTTGATAATATTTTTTTTCAACCATCTTAAAAAATAAAATAAAAAATATTATAGTATTTAGATAATTAAATTAGAACTCTAACGACATATATGGTGTTAAGTTTCAATTTTCTTATCGATTATAAAATTTGGTCAAAGTAGTGTTGGTAATTTTTGATAATTTTTTTAAATTTGACCAAATTTTATGATTGATGGGAAAATTGAAACTTAGCATCATATGTGTTAGAGTTCTAATTTAATTATCTACATATTATAGTCTTTCTGATTTTTTTAGAGATGATTGAAAAAATATTTTCAAAATGAGTATTCTGGTAGTCTATAAATATTAAATTTAGAAAATTACTTATTTTTCAATCATTAAAAAAAATTGATTAGTAGATACATAATTAAATTAAAACTACAATTAAACAAACAACGTTGAACAAATGTTAAAAAACTAAAGAGCATCAATAAATAAACATGAGATGTTTAATACAATAATATGAGAGTTGCTTCAATAACTATATTTGAAGTAAATAAGAAAACAATTGGAATTACTAGTATAGAGGTAAAACTTTTAGCTAGTATGTAAGAGGTCTAGGGTTCAAAACTTGCTAGAAGCATAATTTTCCACTATTTTGATAATATGTGGTTGATTTAATAACTACGAAAATATGATGTCAATTTGATAATTAATTTCCTTAAAATTGGTAAGGACAAATATGTAAAATACTATTAGGTCATTTTAGTCTTTCAACAAAAGTGGTCTGTATAAAGTAGTCGATAGTCTGCAAATAGAATCTCCCTATATATATTGACATTTAAGTTATTTTATTTTATTGATAGATGTGTAATATTTATTATTTTAAAAGTGAATCCCATTTTGGATTTTTTTTTTAGTTATTTATTTATTTATTTAAAAAATCATATATACAAAATAATATTATACTATAATACAGATTTTCTAATGTTTCTATTATACACAGTATATAATATTTATGTATAAACTTAATTGATATATAATTATTATTTTTTGTTTATATATCCTCAATCAATCATAGAGTGGAGATGAAAAAGCATACAAATCAACAAGTCAAAATCTCTCTTTCTCACAATCCACACCTGTTTTTTAGTCTTCTCCATCCATGTAGATAGTCTTGGTCTTACTAGCTTTGCTATTTTATTATCTGTCGAGGATATGTAAATATTAATATCAGTATATGTATATACAATATTGTGTATATATAATTGTAATATATAACATTGAATATTATATCCCATTTGCAACGGCAACACTCTATTGGATTAATCTATTAAATGACACTTTAATTATCTATTTTCGTAAGAGAAACTATTATTTGAAAAGAAAATCCAAATTATTTCATAACCTAAGGCCAATCATTGATTTACTTTTCTTTTTCTTTAAGAAATAAAAACAAATTCGTAATGATCCTATTTAGTATTTCCCGACCAAGATTCTCTTGGACAGTCCAAAAAATGAGAAAACACGCAATTATTCTGTAAGACATATATAGTCCAGTGTGATTTTACCGTTTTACCCTTCCTTCCCTAACTAGAGTCATCATGCATGCATTCATCTCTTCGACCTAACCAAGTCTCCAAATCTACACCTTATAAATCCATGAATCAATTACATCCACATGATGACATTCTCTCTACACCTATAAAAATTCATCAACCTCAAATGCCTACGGCTCGACATTTATGTCTGTCGGATCTTATCCAAACGACATGAATTAATATTAATACCGACATTAAAAAAAAGAAAAATACACGATCACAATCCCTAATACATAATCATCGGTCGATATGATATTGTGGACACCTTGTTTCATGACTCGTTTCTCATTCACGTGCGTCAGAGATAGACGTATGACGATCAATGAGTCGTTTCGTAATTATTTGACAAAATACGGCGTCGTCGAGCGAAAGGATCGTCGTCTTGTTATGATAACAAAACACGATGATAGGGAGACTCTAGGGAACCCTTCTGCAACCGAAGATCTTTGTAGAAATTCTTGATGAACTCCTCCGCCGCTGTGTCCACGTGGATGTCGCCTACGTAGTTTACGGAGAACGGAGAGTCCGTTATCCTCAACTGCCTCACCATGGGACTCTTCCCGAACCCAGGAAGGTGCCACGCCGGAGACGGAGGCTCAACAGATGACGTAGACTCGCTGTTAAGCATCTCGAGGACTCTCTGCATGGCGGCGAGGGTAGCCACGTCGGACTTGCGGAGGCGGTGGTTGCGCTTGTGGAACAGCATGGCGGGGTAGGCGGGGCTGTTGCTGCAGCTGAACTCGTACTCGCGGGGAGCCACGAAAGAGTGGGCGTCGTTGGAGCGGCAGCTGATGGCGGAGTAATGCTGCAGCATGAGGTTCCGGAAGGCTTTTCCGGCGAGCTTGCCGTGCTTGAGCAGGTCAAAGACGTTTTTACCCTTGGAAAAGCGCTTTCTCAGCACGTAGAACACTGCTCGTAGGATGCTCCACAGCTTCTTCGCCACGTCCGGCGTTGTCGGTTCCATCTCCATCGTTGATGGGAGGAAGGTTTCAGAGAGAGGGAGAGGAGTTGCTGTTTCTCGATTGGTTACAAATTATTAAAGAGGGAAGACGAGAGGGAGGTTTATAAAGAGAGAGGGAAATTATTTTTAATTATAACAGAAATTACACATCACTCTCCATCCAATAAATCAATTTGATCACTTTGGTCCCATACTTTTAGTACTGAAATATATATATATTATTTAGAAATTTATGATAGTGAAATTATTCAAGTCATTTGAATCTAAGCAATTATAAAAAGATTAGTATCAAAATTGATCTAAATATGAATAGTTTGTGAAGTTAATAAAAGTGTTACTACTACTCAATAGAGTCCAAGGTGTATGTCCTTATACATAAAAAATAAATGTCTAATTAATAACTCATTCTAACGTATGGATTTAGGAAATTTATAGGTGTAACATCAAATATCATTAAATGGTATTATTTTGGAAATATTATGTTGTATAAAATTTATTATTTTTACGGTTATTTATAGAAAATAATGGAATTTTCTGTGGCAAATTTGTAATAAATATGATTAGATGTCAGGGATTATGCGCACTCCCTCTCCTCTCCCCTAAAAGAGTGGTGTACACTTTTTCAGCAGGACGCAGTATCTATTATTAAATTTACCAAAATAACCTTGCAAAGAACAGTGACCCCCCACCACACTAAACTATTAATAGCGGATTTCTCAAAGAAAATTTGAGTTGTTCTAACATACTTGCTGTGAAAGTTTGGGTCATTTGAGATGATTTTCTACTGATAAAAACTCTTGGATTAAATTCAATTTACCTAAAAACGAACGTCATCTCGGTACATAAGGTAATATCTGACGAAAATATGTTAAATTTAAAATTAATGTCCATCATTGTGGATTGCAGGAAACTCTTGATGCAGTTCGAAAGAATGAAGTTCATACATATCTTTCGAGAAGCAAATGTCGTCGCTGATATCATGGCGGGAATGACGATCAACCATCGTCATGTTTTTTAACTTCATACTTCCCTTCTGAAGGAAACTACAAACGCGCTCTGTAAAAATGTTGCTGTATTTTTCTGTTCGAGAACTGTTAAAATTAGCTAGTTTTGATTTATAAATTGAACTTGAGTGTAATTTTATCCCCTATCGCGGTTTATTCTATAATTATATTAAAAATAAAAACATGGTTGTTAGTTGTGTTGTGTTCATATTAATACTCCACCAACTCTCCACACGTGTGAGACCAAAATCTAGGACCCTCCAAAGATGAATATGCATTATAATACTCTTTCCAACAATACCTTGCATTTGGTTAAATACTAATTGATTCAAATATATGAAACATTTATATAGATTCATTCGGAAAGAATCCATATTCGGACAGAAAAAAATAAAGAATCTTTATTTACCGATAATAGCGATATTTTTTCTGTGGGAGTACAGATTTTAAATTAAATATTTAATTAAAAATTCATATTCATTTATAAGAATTCAATCATTCTTATTTCTTAGCTTGGTTACTTAATATGGAAATTTGGCCATTACTTAATGAATTGTCTTATTTTTTTCCCACCTTATCATGAATTTCTTCCCAATTTTTCATTTAAAAAAAATGATTGTGACGACATAGTCACATAAAGTTCAATTATATAGGACAACGTTTGTCGACAACAGAGATTTAAGTATAGTATAGTGAATTCACACTACTGCAAAAACAAATACTATTGTGACACTAAATTACAACATTTTTAAAAAAGGTGAATAATTATTAGGAATTTTATAGTTTATTTTGGAATTATTAGTTATATCAAATAACGTAATGAAATAATATAAATTTAAGTATTCAGTGAGCTTTAAGTTTTAAATTAATTTCTAAATATTCAACGTTATTGATAATGACGCGCATTACTACCTCACTTCATCACACAAAATTATATTTACATTATGTACACAAGGTTATTAATCTAGCGTTGGTTGCATTGATGTATTTAGGTATTATAATTTCTGATATGATACGAGTAAATCATCTTTAATGATATGTATTTATATGTATATGAGTTTAAAAGTAACATATCTCGTGTTTAAACACGTTTGATGTGTAATGATACATATAAATCCGATTAATTAAATATATGTATCTAATATTTTGATTTGTTTTTGTACTTATTTTTGAATCACTTGTAATTTTTTTGTGAAATTAAATTATGAATTTTCGTGTCGTGTTTGTGTGACATGATTGTGTCATGTCGTTTCTTGACAGTGAAGTAAGACCAATCTCATGAGCTTATTATCCTAGGTCGGGATTATATATGATTTTTTTATTCAAAAAAATAATCATGTTCATCGAGCATGTCGCGTGTGATCTATATAATAATTGTGGTTGTATTTGTATTTTAAATTTTAAAATACGTTTAAAATCTATTTATTTACCCACAATAAAATTCTTGATACGACGTGATTAGATACTAATTGTCACCCATAATGTAATAATTCTAAACCCATTGGTTCGTCT
The DNA here is from genome assembly GCA_946814005.1 of Chamaenerion angustifolium. Classification (NCBI taxonomy): domain Eukaryota; kingdom Viridiplantae; phylum Streptophyta; class Magnoliopsida; order Myrtales; family Onagraceae; genus Chamaenerion; species Chamaenerion angustifolium. The sequence continues at coordinate 68,342 of OX328278.1, read as the reverse complement.
ATACAAATCTGTGGTTTAGGGACGACTGAGCTTTCTTCTTCACTTAGTTATTGTTGAAAATGATGTGCAAGGAAGATTCAACAACTACTTTGATAAAGGAAAATTAAAAAAATAATGGTTGAAATATTTGATTTTTGAAAGTAACGTTTATTTTGATATTATATATATATCGTGTGATTACGGGAGACTAAAAGAATATTAGTTTTTCAAATAAGAGCACCACCATTTCTTCTTCCATAAGTAAACTCAATCTCTATCTTAATTTCGATTTGGAAAATACTAAACCTAAAATTTCTATCTATTTTTTTACAAGAAAAATCTTATCCATCTCAACTACACCTACTTTTTTTGTATGAGTCTCTCCTTTTTCTTCTTGTGGGTCTTTCGTGCCTTTCCTCTTTAGACATGTCGAACACCATTTTCCTTTCTTACAGGGGAGGAGAGACTTGACAATTTCGACCATTATTGAGTATCCAAAGTCAGTGAGACACTTGGCACATTGGTTTTAGTTACCACCAAAATGATTAATTACAATCATAAAAAGCACATTCTGATAATTTCCTACTAAACACGATAACACGACACAGAGAAAAAATTGTATTCATGAAAGTATATGATATAACGATAACATAATAGCACGAACACGATAATATGAAAGTTTTTTTTTCGTGCCGTGTTAATGTTTAAGTATCAGAACATAACATGCACGATAACAATGAACTTTTTTTTTGTCAATTATAAATTTGGACTTGAATTTTTTTTAAACAAGTCTAATTTATGAACTTTTATAAGTCTATTTAGATATTCAATTTCTATTGTCAATTATACATTAAATATTCGTGAATTTTATGTTTGAATTGATAATTCTTACTATAAACAATTCGTTATTTTGATATTTTCGTATAATTCTTGCATGTGAAGATATAATTGACTAACTTAATACAACACGATAACACGACATGAACATGCATTAAAAATTGTGTCGTGTTTGTATTGTGGAACATGACACAATAAGTTTATCGTGCATGTTCGTGTTTGGTAAGTGTCACACGATAAACGTATTGATACGCACGATAATATGTACGATTTGTCACCCCTATTAAGAAATACATAACTTATACAATAAGAGTTGTAAATTTTGAACCACATCCACCTTGTGAATGAATGGTGTTTGAGTTAAGTAGTATTTGTGTCCCCAATTAATTTAACACAATACGTCTAATTTACATGAAAATGAGTCGGATTATAGAAATATATTTTTGTGGTAATTCTATAAGCCTAGGAAGGGCAATTACCGTCGGGATCATAAATAGTTTCATCTCTAGTGGAGTGATTATGGTAGAAAGTTTATTTGACTAAGCAAGCTAGTATCCATCGTTAAAAGAAACATTATTTAAGACGTGTTTGATTAAACTATAAATAATACGAGATTAGTACGTAATGTGTATTTAGTCAGTGATTTAATTACTTACGTACAAGGAAGTACAAGTTGTTTTATGTGTAATAATTTTTAAATTTATAGATAGATTATGAGTTATATAGCGTATCAACTTTTGTATGAGTGGTATATAATATTTTTAAACAAATAGTACAAAGTAGTATTCTAAAAAAACAATAAGTTACAATAACCTTTAGATACAATCCATAATTTATTCCCCAGTCCTAAGTTTAGAAAATCTTTTCCAGCCGAAGCCTACAAGAACAGGAGGAGCACATTTGTAAGACCAACAAAAACCATTAGGACCTGTTTGGCAAAGACCAACATATCCCTTGTAGACCAAACTATTTACATTCATACATACATACATTAGTATTAGTATTAGTATTACACCAACCATCAAACGTGCCTTGCTGCATCTTCTTCTTCTTCCATCGATTTTGTCATCTTGTTTTTGCCTGAAAGACGCGATTGTACCAGATGGAATGGAGCGTCATATGAAACAAATCATACTTCACAGGTTTCGCATGCCACAAAAAATGTCTCTGAACCTTCTTCACTCGAATCTGCATCTCTCGATACCTCTCCTCAGGTATTGACATCAGAATCTTCTTCAGATTCGGAATCTCCTTCTCCGCAAGAATCAGCGAAAAAGACGACCAATCAAGAACCTCAAAAAATGGAGGTACGAAGTTGTCGGATATGATGACCGGGACACACTCGTAGACTATGGCCTCAACCACTCGAGGACTATTCACCTCGTACCCCTTGGGGCAAATGCAGTACTTGCTAGACTTCATATGTTGGATATACTTCATCTTGCTCGATACTCCCGGTGGCATCTGTCCCCACATCATCATGTCCGGGTCTTTGTCTTTCCAGTGGTGGAGCAGGATCGGTCTTAGGTATCCGTGCAGGCTTCCTGCATAGAATGCCAGGATATTTCGCTGGGAGGAGGGTTTCCCACCGAGATCTAGGAGAGGGTTTTTCGCTGACCGGACGTATGTCTCCGGCAGGGACACGTCACGACCAATCTTGAAAGCTTGGGTTACGTCGGCATTGCATAGGGCTTTCATGCAGCGTTCCATGTGGTGCCTCGTCTCATATGGAGCCTGAAATTACAAAAGATCGATCCTGATACAGTGGAAAATAGGATGATCCAAATGAGTACATAGCTAGCTTTCAAGAAACTACTGTACCCAGTCATGGCAGGCAACGAGGAAATGGTCCGCCCCGCCTGTTCGGTTGAAAAACGGATATTTTGTCGTTATTTTGTCGACATACTGCTTCAGGTACTGCCGCAAATTTGTGCGGTTGTGGGAGTTCCGAACGTATACATAATGCTCCAACATTCTCGAGCTGAAGGGCATGTAAAACAGATGAGCTTTGCGTGGGTCCTTCACGACAAACTGCCTATTTCCCTCCATCAGCTTCATGAACCAACCTTCCGAGGCGTATAAACCCTTGAGTATCGGGGAATGGAACACGGGTTTTTCTCCTTCTTTATATACATACACTTTTAGAGTTCTTTCCATGAGCTCATAGCTCCTGAAAAAGGAAAAGAAAATTATTATCAGAAACTGAAACTGAAACTGAGATTAGAGTATGGAGATTTCACAGAATGTCTTGTGAGGCTTGTATATATCCCTTCCCTGCAGATTATGATACAGATACACTGTAACGCCAATTGTATAGTATCTACCTAATGACCATACTCTCTGTACTCTATATACCATAACATAGTTTCATCAAACTAAGGAGGCCACAATGAATTTTTGATTAGTGGAGTGCTTCAGTAAAATGATTAGCATACCTTCTAAACATGGAGACATTTCGAAAGAGAGGAGCGTAAAGTTCTTGGTCTTGCACAACACTTGGAGCATTCTGAATTTGAGATTTTGCAGCTAAGAGTTCATTGTCTCGAGCAGAGGACCATCTCGGTCTCTACAGACACGGAATATGTTAGCATACTTGTACTACTATTTCATTTGGTCCATGAAAATTCCCTAGTTTTACATTTCATGTTCTTGAAAATTAGAGCAATTAATACAGAAGAATTCTATGAAAGTAGAAGAAAATTAGGAAAGTTCATACCATTGACCGTGATTTAGCTCGGTTACGCACGTAGATCTGTTCCATCTCTTGTATAGTTGTAACCGAGTTCGGTGGTATATCACATCTATATTTCTTCTTGACAACCAAAGATTCATTTTTTACAATATTCTGAGGACTTTTCAGAGCATTTAACCACCCAATGGAACTAATGTCCGAGCCATCTGATGAAAAACTCTCATTTTTCACAACAGTCTGCTCCAAAGTAATGTCACCAACTACAGTTTCACCTTCTTCTGAAGCAAAATCACTATCCATTTCCAAAGCATGATTTTCATTCAAATTTACATGAGGAGGCTCTTCAGCCACTTGATCTTTGGCATCCTCAATCTCCATCTGTACGGTCAATTCTAGACCTTCATGCAGAGAAGAAGAAGAATTACCACCCATTGTATCTTTGATAACATTAAAGGCACGACTAAAACTGACTTGTGGTAATTCTGAGACATTGACTGTGAGAGGGTTGCGAATGGTCACAGCTTTAGTAGAAGATTGCAGCACCATGATTCTTTCACCATTGTTATCCACCAAATCCTTCTTGTTGGGTAATAGCGAGAGGAGAGCATTTTCATAGGGAAGCATTAAGGACTGGAACATCAAGTGTGTGACAGCAACAGCTATTACTAGAAACAGACATCTCTGGTTTCTATTACGGAAAAGCCTCTGAACACGTAGTGACAATAACTCCATGATATGAACAAGCTGGGAATGCAGCACAATTTTTTCCTTTACTTCTATAAGACATACAGTAGACAAATATCAGCAGCTAAAAAGAAGTTTAAATTTTGATGCAAAACAGAAAAAAATAGGCAAGAAACATAGTCAAATCAGTTTTTCATATTCAAGATTTGCAATTGAACCATTCAATTGCACTAGTTCCTCACATATGAACTTAACGTAGCTTCTAATGAGAGATTAGATTGAACTTACTACAATACAAGGCAAGTTAACTAGCAATCACGATTCACGAACCAAATTCAATATAACAGAGAAGAACTAAAACTAGTGAACTAAAGCGTTGACTAACCGTCAGAACCCTGCTACATTATCTACAAAATTGAAGTCAACCGATGAGAAATGCCAGCAAATTGCGTGCCGGAGTAAAAATAAGGAGACGGGTTTCAGTTAACTCGATCAAATTTCTCAGAAGCCAAACAAATTTGGGAGGTTAAATCAAGAATGAGCCTGTACCTTCACTTCGACAGTTGAAAACAGAGCAATCCAGCAAGTTCAGGGGTAGCAAAGACCGTGTCTTGACGTCTGAAACCCTAGCAATAGCGAGATACCTTCACAAATTGTGTAGTGATAGAGAATTCACCTTCAGTTTTAACACTGGAATTCAATACACTCATTAAGAATGTCTGCGCCTCTGCGTTTTTTCTTTTTGGCCAAGTGCGGTGTTGTTTCGGAGAAGTAAAGAATTATGCAGCAGGTAGCATCTTTCTCACCACTGCTTTTTTTTTCTTCCATTATTGTGATTATCATTTATTACTACTAAAAAAAACCTGAAATGCAATTATTATTTTCAGGAACTTTTTTTTTTGGCCACGTATATATATTTTTTTCAGGAACTTGACAGGTAATAAATGCAATTACCCTGAATTTAATCATAAATTTAAATTTTATCACCTGTGTACTGTGTTTGTATATCAATTATTATAATATGAAAGATACAATAAAATATATATATTAATTATATTTTTTAATAAAAAATATTAAAAGTATACATAAGTTGATAATATAAAAAATTATGTAACTGATTTTTTTAAATATGTATAGAAATAAAATACTTGATTAAGTTGGATAACATCTTCAATATATATATATATATATATATATATATATATATATATAAGTAGGGTTTCTTATTATAAATTTTAGTTTTTTTTAAAAAAACTAAAATTTAAAAGTATCCGCAGAAAATTGAATTAAATGTTTTATTTTTATTTATTAATATTATTATAGTTTAGTAATTATCTTTGGTAACTAACCCTAAACAGATTACAGCATACATTGCCGAGTTTGGAATGAAATCGACCATAAAATTAGTTCAAAATTACGTTGCTAATTTTTGTACCAACTTTGAGTGAATTTTATGATTGGTGAAAAAATTAAAACTCATTGTTATTTATGTCGTTAGAAATTTAATTTATAGTTTACATACTATAAGTTTTTAATTTTTTTTAGATATGATCATTTTTTTAAATAATTTTCTAATTCATGATAGATAGACTAGACTACCAAATCATTACAATTTAAAATTATTTATTAATTAAACCATGAGTATCGCTGTCTAATGGTTAAGTCTTCTTCATGCAGCTATGAGCTCCACCAAAGTGTTGAAGTCTTTCATGGCATTGCCATTAGGACCTGAAGCTTCCACCAGGACATTCTTCAAAACCCTAATGTTCTTTTTCATCTTCTCCCTTTCTTCACCCTCACCTAAAACCCTCTCCAAACACTTCACCAACCCATTCTTCGTAATAATCCCTTCCTCAACTATCACCCCGACCTCCCATTCATCCTCCACCATCCTCGCATTCATTGGATTATCCGCCCAAAACGGCCTGCAAATCATCGGAACCTCTCCCACGATGCTCTCTATCAACGAGTTGTATCCTGCATGCGATAGATAAGCACCAACCGATGCATGGGACAACACTCGGGTTTGTGGAGCCCAAGAAACAAGCTTTCCATGCGACCCTGTTCTCTCTACGAACCCGGCAGGCAGTAGATTCTTTTGGTGGTCTTGTAGGGACCAAAGGTACGAGGTTTTACACTCTTCGAGTGCTTCAGCAAGAGCCGAGATCTCTTTCGAGGACAGAGCCAAGACGGTTCCGAAGCTTATGTATAGTACTGAATTAGGGCTTTGCTGGTTTAGCCATGAAATGCATCCGGTCGGATCGGGAACAAATCCCGCCAACTCGGTGAAGGAGACAGCGGGACAGCCAACGTAAAGTAGGTTTTGAAACTTATTTTTTAGGTCCGTCGTTATAGCTCTAGGGTTGGCTTCTTCGTATGAGTTCATGACAACGCCTGCAGCTGTTGGTAGCCATTGTCCGAGCTTAGCAAGGTTGTTAGCGCATGAATCTTCGACGTCTTGGAACATCTCGATGGGCAAATCCGAAGCCTTCATTATCGATAGTCCGGGGATGATATCAATCTTCTTCTCGAACTGAACTTCTCCAGATCCGTTTCGAATAAACCGACGAATCACGTCTTTGTGAATGTGAGGCGATAGAGAGTAGGGTGCAGGAACCCAGAACACGATCCACTTGGCATTCTTTTTAGTGGCTATGTCATAAGCAGATGGCGTGAAAGCATCCGTGAACAAGCAGTCCACGCGGATTCCGACATCACGGGCAGCAAGATCCAAAGTTGTCTCGTACTTTCTAGGAGCGGTGTTGAACAAGAACTCCATTTCGTCACGAAGGTCAGCGATTGTGGGTGGATTGGTCTCCTTAGGGGAGGGTTCATCGTTGTCAATACTGTAAATGGTAAAGTTTAGAGGTAATTGGGATCTTGCATGGGGAGTGAAGACTGCTAGGTTTGATTTAGCCGTGCTTAAGAAAGAGAAGTGTACACTTGGAGCAGCGGCGGCCAATCGGAGCGCAAGCTTAGCCAGCGGCCATGGGTGGCTGCTGAAGGGGAAGGGAAAAACAGCAACGTGTCTTTCCGGGAAGCTCATGTCGAAATAGAATGGCTTAGTAATTATTCCAAACGGGAGGTATTTGTTGCAGAGAAGTGGCGATATATACATATATCTTTATTATTTATAGTGATTTTAAAAATCAACCATTTAAATTGTTGCTATATTCATTATTTACCCTAATTTTAGCCAGTTAAGGAAATGTAAGTGACCTTCCAATTATGTTCTACCTCATTTGGCTATACTCTTAAGAACCTTCTATATCGATATATATTCATTTTGGAATTAGAAGCCATTAAATGCAATTTTTGGCATAATTGTATATAGTTGGTAAGCAATTTTTCAGTGTATGGAATTTTGGATTCATTAAGTGATCACTTCACCTGAAGTAGACCTCGAAATGAAGGAAATTACATTCATTAAGATATTTTTCAGAAGTGTCGATTAAATTTTTGAAAAAAATAATTTTATGAGTTTTATAAGTCTTATCGGCCCACTTTATTCACAAATCTAGAAGGAGGAAATTTGTAGCACTTGTAAGGTTGGCCAATAAGTCAAGTAACAGGCCTACCTTAATTTCTGATAGGCTATAGCCCACGCTAAAGGCCCAATTAGTCGGCTAAAGAAGCCTAAACAAACCGAGAGGGAAGCCGAGCCGAGCCAAACCAAACCAGGCTCTATATATTCAGTGCTTCAGTTATCAGAGACCAGAAAGATAAGATTATGAAGAAGACACACCTCATATTTCCCTCTCCCAACGGTCTTTACTACTGATGAGTGAAGTGAGCGAAGGCAGAGCACTGTAATCAACAGATATTGTGAAGTAAGCTACGTAGATGGTTGACGTTTCGATTTTATATACTCGTTTAATTTATGTTCTTTCTCTCGAGTCTCAATTTGAAGTCTTCTTTCCCTTTGAGTTGCCTTCATTTGATTGCTGGATTGGTTTATGTGGAATGTTTAGGGTTCTGGGTGATGGGTGTTGGTTAATTGTTTTTTTTGGGTGAGCAATTCGTCGTAATTCGTTTTTTTTGTGTGTGTGTTTCTGCAATTGGGTTCTGGTTTTGAATGCTGCCTGGTACTTGCATTGGCCATTTCTGCTTTGTTTGGTGAATTTCTACTGTAATTGTTCTCTTTCATTGAGTTAGTGAAGTGACTGGGAAATGACGACGTAAACGAAAACTCAGGAGGAAATGTATAGGTGTAGCATAATCGAACTAGAGTTGCATAAGAATTGGTTGAAATGGATTATGTTCATTTAGCAGGTAAAGTAAACACTAGCTGAATTTGATGTCTCGGATGGGTAGATAGTCTATGCAAATAATCGAATCGCAAATTACAGTTTGAATTCAAGATAGTGTTCATATATTTCATTCATTTTAGATTAGATATTTCAAATTGCAAGATTATCTTTAGTAATCTGAAATGAAAACTATGCTTGCTGAGTGTGTTGCCTTTATAATTGTAGTTTTTTGAAACTAATATATATCACCGGTAGAAGTATTATCTGATGAGTTGAAAATCAATCTCTTGGAGACCTGCCAGAGGTATCAAAATGTTCTATGTAATGTATGCTTTGGTGATAGAAGTATTTACTGATTTCGTGTAATTGTGTTTTGTTTTTTGCTAGGTGAAATCTGAAGGATTTATCAGAACTTGTAGCAAAAATGACACACATAATTCCATCTTCAGTTAGCAATATATCACTTGTCCCTACAAGCGCCTTCATCACAACACAAAAGAGTAATTCTTCAACACGGCGTGGCACACTAAGGATATGGGCAAGAAAGCAAAGAGACCATCTACCTTGTTCCATACCAATTCGATTATTTCTTAACAACAGCTTAGGTTGTCCATTACAATCCAAATCTAGACATCACATCTTTTCAGCTACGGGAGCAGATGTAGCTGTGGAGGCACAGGACCCACCTGTTGTAAACGAAATTCCGGCGACTCCATCCACTGAAGCAACAATCAAAGAAACACCCACAAATCAGAAACGCACCAGACCTCCGAGGAAGAGCGACATGCCACCTGTAAAGAACGAAGAACTCACACCTGGAGCAACTTTTCCGGGAAAAGTGAAGTCGATACAGCCTTTCGGCGCCTTTGTTGATTTTGGAGCATTCACGGACGGTCTAGTGCATGTCTCGCAGCTGAGCAGCAGCTTTGTTAAGGATGTTGCAAACGTTGTCTCTATTGGACAAGAAGTTAAAGTGAGGTTGCTTGAGGCGAACCTTGATACAGGACGTATTTCACTGTCCATGCGTGAGGAGGAGGATTCTAGTAAGCCATCTCCTTCTTCTTCTTCTGGTTCTGGTGATAACAAATCTAGAACTCCGAGGAAGAAAGGCGGTGGGGACCAGAAGAAAACAAAGTTTGTCAAGGGTCAAGAGTTAGTGGGCAGTGTAAAGAACATGAACCGTGCGGGTGCGTTTGTTTCACTTCCGGAGGGAGAAGAAGGGTTTCTTCCTGTAGCAGAAGAGGCCGATGATGGCGGGTTCGGGAATGTGATGGGGAACACCGCACTTGAAGTTGGACAGGAGGTGAAAGTTAGGGTTTTGAGGATTTCGAGAGGGCAGGTGACTTTGACAATGAAAACGGAGGATAATGGTGGGAGTTTCAATGAACAACAGGCGCAGGGAGTCGTGCATGTGGCCACAAACCCATTTCTCTTGGCATTTCAGAAAAACAAGGAAATTTCTGCGTTCTTGAACGAGAGGAAGAAGCCAAGTGAGGAAGTTGCTGAATCCTCAACGCCAGAGAGTGAAGTAGCATCTATCGTGGATGAAATTGCTGCCAATGTGTCCGTTGAAGAAGCAAAGGTGGAAGAAGAGCCTGTGGTGGCTGATGAGACCATTCCGGTGAAAGATGAAAAACCAGTGGAAGCAGATGAGGCCGTTGCTTTGAAGGAGGAAGAACAAGCCGAGGAAGCACCAGTTGTAGCTGCAGCTGCTGTGGCAGTTGTAGTAGATGAGGCTCCACCAGAACAAGAAACAGTTTCACCAAAGAAGGAAGAACAAGCCGGAGAAGCACCAGCTGTGGCAGTCGAATCTCCAGCTGCTGTGGCAGTTGCAGTAGATGAGTCTGCTGTTGCAGTTGCAGTAGATGAAGCTCCAACAGAAGAGGAAGAAGCAGTTTCACCAAAGGAGGAAGAGCAAGCCGAAGAAGCTCCAGCTGCTGTGGCAGTTGTAGTGGATGAAGCACCAACAGAAGAAGAAGCAGTTCCAACAGAGGAAGAACAAGGCGAAGTAGAACCAGTTGGAGTGGACGAAGCGCCACCTGCTGTTGCAGTAGATGAAGCTCCAGCTGCTATGGCCGTTGCAGGAGATGAAGGTTAGTGTAGAGAGTTGATGGATGGGTCAATTTCTGATTACTTTTGAAATTTAGCTATGTTTCTGACTATGTAAAGACTTTTTTTTGAGATGAAATGAAAAATCTTTCCATGAGATGTCTTTAATTTGAGTATGAAGAATATAACTGATAAATGCACAAGTCTTTCTTTCAGATAATCAGGTTGCTGAAGAATTCAAAGAAAGTGAAACCCAGGAACCCGATTCTCCTACAGTCGCTGAAATTTCTTTGGATGCACAAGCTGAAGTGCAAACCGAGACAAAAGGTCTGTCTGCTGTTCCTTCTAATGTGGTGCTGTTCTTAATATTCAAATGAATTCAGTTTAAACTCCTTAACAACCTCTCATTTGTGTTTTATAATGTTTTGCATCTGCTTAACTGACTGCAGGCACAATATCCCCAGCCCTAGTGAAGCAGCTGAGAGAAGAATCAGGAGCAGGAATGATGGACTGCAAGAAGGCCCTTGCAGAGACTGGAGGCGACATTGCCAAAGCCCAGGAGTTCCTCCGAAAGAAGGGTTTAGCAAGTGCAGACAAGAAATCAAGCCGAGCCACAGCCGAGGGCAGAATTGGGTCCTACATCCACGACAACAGAATTGGTGTCCTCGTAGAAGTAAACTGTGAGACGGACTTCGTATCTAGAGGCGAGATCTTCAAGGAACTTGTGGACGATTTGGCCATGCAAGTGGCTGCTTGTCCCCAAGTGCAGTACCTCGTGACTGATGATGTTGCAAAAGAGTTGGTGGATAAGGAGAGGGAGATCGAGATGCAGAAGGAGGACCTTCTTTCGAAGCCTGAGCAGATAAGGGAGAAGATCGTGGAGGGCAGGATCAGGAAGAGGCTGGAGGAGCTCGCGTTGCTCGAGCAGCCATATATTAAGAACGATAAGGTTGTGGTGAAGGATTTCGTGAAGCAGACGATTGCCACAGTCGGAGAAAACATTAAGGTGAAGAGGTTTGTGAGGTTTAATCTTGGAGAAGGGTTGGAGAAGAAGAGTCAGGATTTTGCTGCTGAGGTGGCAGCTCAGACGGCTGCCAAGCCGCCTCCGTCTTCTTCTCCGAAGAAAGAGGAGACTGTTGCAGAAACAGCTGTTCAAGAGTAAGCCTTGTTCAAATTTATGTTTTTTGCTTACAAATAAGTCACACAAGAGAGATGTCCCTTAATCCTTTCCACCACAGGGCACCCAAAGTCGCAGTTTCTGCCGCATTGGTGAAGAAACTCCGAGAAGAGACCGGAGCAGGCATGATGGACTGCAAGAAAGCCCTTGCAGAGACCAATGGTGATCTGGAGAAGGCCCAAGAGTACCTCCGAAAGAAGGGCCTCTCCGCTGCCGACAAGAAATCTTCCCGCCTGGCTGCCGAAGGCCGGATTGGGTCTTACATCCACGACTCCCGAATTGGGGTCCTCATAGAAGTCAATTGCGAGACTGATTTTGTTGGTCGAAGCGAGAAATTCAAGGAACTTGTTGATGATCTGGCAATGCAGGTAGTTGCTTCCCCTCAAGTCCAGTTCGTGTCTATGGAAGAGGTGCCTGAGAGTGTGGTAAAGAAGGAGAAGGAGATGGAGATGCAGAGGGAGGATCTGCAGTCAAAGCCTGAGAACATAAGGGAGAGGATTGTAGAAGGTCGGGTTTCAAAGAGGCTTGGTGAGCTGGCTCTGCTGGAGCAGCCGTTTATTAAAGACGATGGTGTTTTGGTGAAGGATTTGGTGAAGCAGACAGTGGCTGCTCTTGGGGAGAACATTAAGGTGAGGAGGTTCGTCAGGTTTACGCTCGGGGAGGCGAGTGGTTAAGGATCGGACCAAATTTTGATGACAACAGATTTTGATCATCCTCTATTGTTCGGTCGGATTGCCATTGTTTTTGTTGTATGATGTTGATTGATTGAGAAATATACTTATCCAGATGTATTTTTTTAGTCATTGCAATTTTAAAGCTTCTTGCCTCAAACGTCTTGGTAAGTTAGGTATATTTTCATTCTCTATTCATTTAAAACTTTGTTTTTCTAAAATTATATTTCATTCACAGAGTTAATACAAAAAAAACGAGTGAGAAAAGCTAAACAGCAAATTGATTTTTTTCTTTTATAAATAACAAATCAATTTTTTAGAATCTTTTTAAAATTGAGCAATCATCGAATCTATGTCAAATTTTCATTATCATTACGTTTGAATGAATTTTTTAATATTTCAGTATTAGTTAAATTATTATAAGAAAATGGTATTTCAATTAAAAAAATGTTTTCCTCCTTCAAAACGAACACCCTTGTGGGGGCCTGTGGTAGATTAGAACAGAAATGTATTGTTTTTGTGCAACCTTATATGTTTGTTCCTTCTGACGGCATATCCAGAGAATAAGAGCACTATGGACAATTTGGTGAATGTGAGGAGAATAAGACCCGTGATTCGTGCAGCAAAGAGAGAGAAGAGATGAAAATCTAGGCTTTGTTGGATATGTATATAGATAGAGAGAGTAGGAAGAAAGAAGGGAAGACTAAAATTAAGTGAAATAATTTTGAGTGCAAAATAAATAGTTTGAAAATTTAGTGAGACTAAAAAATTTACAAAGTTCATGGGGCGGGGGGGGGGGGGGGGGGGGGGGGGGTAAGTGTTGCTTAATATTTATGGTAAGTTTACCTTAAACATTATTTTATTTACATGATTGTTTTAACAATTTTAGGTTAGGAGTGTTAAAGTAAAAAAAAAACATCTTCATTTAATTTTGATGATTTTTATTATGATTCAAATTCAATTCATTATTACTAATTATTGTTACTCGCTTTATTAATTAATATAGTTAGCCTAATTTACCGTAAATTTGATGAAAAAGTCTATACTGAAAGTTGATTGTAGGCTTGTAGCCTATACCTCATTTGTTAAAATTTATACATTTTTATTCATCACAAAAGAGAAAATTGCTCACCACCTTTCCTGTCCACTTTGAGATAAAGCAAAAGGAAGAGAGAAAAAGGATAGTAGCAATAAAAAAAGATTGGGAGAGAGGGATTGTCAATGATTCAAAAACTCTCATACTTCATCAAGCGGGGAGAAGACCTCTGAAAGTTTTCATAAGGACACTGCTCCTTCACTAACAAAAGGAAAAGCAAGTAAAGCAGCTCCTAAAGCAAACATTTATACACAAGATTGAAGATATTTGGAAGTGTTTCGTAGACCAAGGGAGAAAAGAGAAACTCTGAAGAAGAAAGAGAATGAAATATTGAGGCGTGCTGCTGTTGCAGACCTCACCCATCATGGAAGCTGGAAACCCTAACTGGACATGGAACGTCAGCGGCAACGGAATACTATCTCCCCAGACGCTTTCTCCATTGTTGGCTGCTTCCGCTCCCATCTCCTCCTTCCTCTTCGGCCAATACCATGCACCAGCTTCAGCGCCGCTACCTTTCCCACCTAGTTCGTGGAGTGATATTATTAACCAAGACTTCCCTGAGTCGATGAACCTGAGCCAACTCATGATCATGTAAGATATTTCTTTGTCGCGTGCATAAACATCGTGCATGGATGTGTTTTTTGTGGTTAAATAAATAAGAATTACAAGACAGTAAAGATGGTTTATCTAGCTTGTTTGTCGTAATTTATATCAAACATGTCTTTAAACATGACTGCAATAGACATCTAGATATACTCAAGCTCATTATATTATATACAAAATAGGCTTCACTATATACTTTTTCATCGAATCGATGTGTTGTTGTGTTTTAGGGGAGGATTGGTTGGGGAAGGATGTGAAAAGAGTGAAATGAACAGCTTCCAAGCTACTAAACTGAGGTTGGACTGGGAGGAGCAACTTCTTTTGCAAAACGCTCCAAATAATGCTTCGTCTTCCGTTGTTGATGTGAAGCAAGAAGACTCAGAAATCAGCTACCCTTACGGACACCATGCAAATAATAACACTACAAACGGTGACCACTTCCAAGGTAATAGTACAAAGTCGATTAGTAACTGGACTCCTCCCATGGGTACTTCTGCCTCGTCTCCAAAGTCGAGTCTCAGCGACGGTGTTGTTGATTTCTCTAGCATGAAGGTGAATGTAAGGCACCCGCCACCGGATCGATCTTCGGAGGTTAGATCTGATCTCTAGCTCAAGTTGAAGTAAAAAATATATAAAAAGAATGTTTTGGAGATCGAAATGAACTTTCTTGGGATAAGAAGGCCCTGAAAAGATTAATTTAACTGTTCTTATAAATTGATCGGATGGAAACTTTTCTGTTGATTTGTTTTACCAAAGGGTAATAGCAATGCCATTGGTGGGGGTGGAAAGAAAGCTAAAGTTCAGCCTTCTTCAAGCGCTCAATCTACCTTCAAGGTAGCAGACTCTTTATTGTTTCTCCTTTTCTCAACTACGATATTATCTATTGATAATCTTTTTATGATAGTTAGTACGGATATATGCATGCATGCTCAAACATTATGGGATTTATATTGATAGAAAATCTAAACTTGGATTTTAAGTAATTATTATTCTTTTGCAGGTAAGGAAAGAGAAGTTAGGTGACAAGATTTCAGCTTTGCACCAACTAGTTTCCCCGTTCGGGAAGGTATGGAATCATGCATCTTGAGACCTTATATATGTACATTTCATTCATATGAGAGTTCTGTGTATGTAGAAACTTTTAAATGGATTCACTTTAAATATCAAGTTTGAAACAGCCGACAGACATAGGGCTTATTCTTCTCCTAAGTTTGCTCAAATCTTTATCCTTTTTGCTTAAGTTATTAGACATTTAAATAATTCAGCTGCATGAGATAAAGTAAAGCTTATTATGTTATTTTCCTTTGCAGACTGACACAGCTTCAGTTTTGTTGGAGGCCATTGGCTACGTCAGATTTCTTCATAACCAAATCGAGGTCACCTTACAGATCTCTAATTTCCATGGTTTTTTCTTTATAAATGTCTTGTTTTCCATCATTTCCAAAACAAACATATATCTGTGGAGTTGTCTGCTTCATTGAACATTCGCCCTTCGGTGTTGTGTCTTCTATAGGTAATAAGTATTGCTAAATATACACTGTTGATCACATTCGATTCTGCAGGCTCTGAGTATGCCCTACTTGGCCAGTGCTTCAGGAAATAGGAGGCAACCTTCTCAGCATGTAAGAAATAAATCATATTTTTTGTCTTCAGTTTATATATATATATATATTCATATTGATAATTAATTAATTACCCGATATTTTTTAGGTTCAAGGAGAAAGAAACTGTATATTTCCTGAAGATCCTGGCCAGGTAAATTATATTATTCAATTTATAACTTATTAGTAATTTACAAAAATATAGCCCCACCTAATTAAATCAAGTAATGACACGTGGGTAATTACACGATTCTAATTTTCAAGCTTTTCATACGAATGGACACTTGATTTATTTCTTTTCGTTTGACTCTATAGCTGTTGAACGGTAACTGCATGAAAAGAAGAGGAGTTTTGGAACAGGTACGCTCTTTCTTTTCCTTTTTCATGCAAATTTAGATAGGTTTCTCCTTGGTTATTTTTTATAGGTACGTTTCGACATTATAGGATCCTGAGGAAGAACCGATGAGAGATTTGAGGAGCAGTGGGTTGTGCCTTGTTCCTGTGTCGTTCACACTGCAAGTCGGTAGCGACAATGGAGCGTCCTACTGGGCTTCTGCTTTCGGGGGTGGTTTTCAATAAGTCGATGGGGAAATGAAATTGAAGGACATCTTAAAATGATATAACATCATGAGCCGTCACTCTGCTAAAAACCTATAAGGCTGATTGCTCATGATGTCATATATCATGGGTTTTAACTAAAATCGAACTTGTGCGTGTATTAGTTCTAGTTGTTAATTATTAGGGATTCAAATGTCAGGCAAAGACGACTTCATATATATGTTTAAGTTTATTTTAATATGGTCAATTTAGTATATATATATCTTGCATGTTTGTTTGATACATTTTGTGATGAGTTTGATCACAAACTTATCAACTTGATCACATTTTTTGAGACAAATGGTGTAGTTGTACAACACTAAAATTTAAATTTAAATATACGCCTTAAATGTCAAAATCTTACATCAACTGTCAAGCTTCGACACTGAGTCTGCTATGCTTTTTTCAACTAGTAGAATTATCAATCTCCAAATGTCAAGAGATTGTGGATGCTTAATCACACTTAAACCTTGAGTTGATTATTGTGATAACTTAGTTAATTAACGGGGAAGATGGATGGATCGTGTGGCGACGATTTGGAAGCAGTACAAATATTAACGACTCCATCCATTTCTAGTCATGCCGGCCCGGCGGCATTTTGGGCTCCGTCTATTGACGTCTGCTTTAGATTTCAAGTTATAAGGATGTGAAATGACCATTCTAGCCCCTGATTAGGGGATGGAGAGCGGAGAATGAGAGTGGAGAATGAATATAAGCGAATCATAATATTATACATATATTATAATCATAAATATAATATATTATTGGTGTGTAGAGAGGAAGTATAACTGCAATTTTTAATCATAATTTGCATTGCATTATAGTACAAAAAACTACGATTTTTTAACTTTTACCACACATCTTTGGAGAGGTAAATAACTTTAAGGATAGAGTTAAATAACTACAAGGATACAAGTGTCAAATCACTTGCCGTCCCCGCGCCAAATACAAAGGACCGGTAAATCTGTTAATTAACACTATTCCGATCTCCATACTTCTTCTGAACACACCCATACACCCAAACAAGAAAAGTGACATCGATCTTGGAACAAGTTAATCATCTTCAATAGGCCGTGATGATGGCCACCACATCTGCCGCCACGTCGTCCTCGGAAATCCTCCACCAGGTCTATACCTGCCTCTCCAGAATCCTGACCCAGCCCGACCGACGTCACAAACTGCTCTCGGTTCTCAGCTCCAGAATCCCATCTACAGAGCTGATCGACCTCCGAGCCCAAACTGTAGCATTCGAAACCATAGAGAGCGCCATTTCTATCGCGAACCCTTCCGCCCGATCATCCTCCCTTCGTCTGGCAGGGAAGCTCCTCTTGTCGGATGATACGAAATTAAAATGCCCATCAATTTCCTCGTTCCTATTGTCGCTCATTTACTCACTTGCCCATCAACCTGTCCGTGCCGCCTTGAGCATGATGGACTTGTTCTACCTTGAACCCTCTCTGTCTCGATCGGAGATTGCACCCCAACTCTTCGAGGACCTCTTCTTAGTCCACTTGATTCCGGTCATAGAGTGGTTAAACAACCAAAGATACAATATCCTAACAACCTCCAACTTCAACCATGTCGAAGACAACAATGTCGATTTCTCGTACGAGATGTCGGTGGTTTTCCCACTGAACAAGTTATTGTCTAGCGTGACAGGAGACCAAGGCGCGAAGCTGAAACAACTGGAGGAAAGTTATGAGGAGATCATCGATGAGAATTGCCGTATTTTTGCACAATATTTCAAGGAAGTTCTGAGAGACAGCAATGGATCAAGCAATCCACCTTCTGTCGTATTACAGAGAAGGCTCAGTATCGGTTACAATAAACTAGGGCTTGGAGAACCAGAAGAGAAGACATGCAAGACCGGGTTCAAATATGTACGGTATAATGTAATGCCTTAGTTTCTTCACCTGGATATGATATGATTGATTAATTTGAATTTCTGAAGGAACAACTACAAATACCGCTTTTTCTCCATATATTTTTTCGGTTTGAACCATGACCAATCTCTATGGATAGACTGGTTGATGTAGACTATGGCGTGTTATGCATGGCCAACAAGGGGGTGGTCCATTTCTATACAATCAAAAGAGTAGGATTTATCTAAATTCTGTTGATTTCGTCAAAGAGACGACCAAACGAACCTGTTGTGAATCTTCCATGGAGGTTGACTTGTCCAGTTGCCCAATTCATTATTTTGCCCATTGAACAACTTGCTGTCTAATGTTCAAATAATCATTTAAACTAGATATTGCAAACCCTTGTGTGAAAAAGTCAAACTTTGACTATCTGTCTGCTTTGCCTTTCTTCCTCTTGAAATGTCTCTTTTGGAGGCCAAAAAAAAAAGAAATGTCTCTTTTGAAGAAATTAATGTTCTTGGCCGGTGCTGGATCTTGCAGCCAATTTGGTCTGAATCAGAAAGATCAGTTGAACTCAGACCAGACAAGCCTCAATCGTATTATCCTCAGAGAGTCTCTGCAGAAATCTTCATCAAAAGTCGAATTGGTAACAGTTTATTAGAAAATTCCGTCATTTTTAGCTCGGATTCTGAAGAAGACGAGCAAAAATTAGCCGCAACCAGTACTTCATCCGAATCCGAATCCGAGGTAGGTGACGCAACCGAGGATCGATGTTAACAATGAAGAAACCGCAGCATACCTTTTAGTTAATGACTGAATAACCTATGCTTAATCCATTTAATATTGTTCTTGATTGTGTTTTGTAGGAAAAGAACAGAAAAACAACATCTTTAATGGATATAGACAGACAGAGGCACAAACAAAAGGGTCTTGTTACTTCTGCAGAGTCAAGCAGGTTTGATGAAGAGTGAACCTCAATTGCATCAAATCTTACATTGTTTAGAGTTCTTGATTTGCTAAGTAACTCATTTGATCTGTTCAGTTCGACTCCGGACCGTTCCATGTTGGACCCGGGGAAGTCCACCCCGCCGAAGGATTTCGTCTGCCCCATCACGAGTACCGTATTCGATGATCCGGTAACGCTGGAAACAGGTCAGACCTATGAGCGGCAGGCGATTCAGGAATGGTTGGAGAGGGGCAACTCTACTTGCCCGATTACCCGACAGGAGCTCAATAACACCCAACTCCCTAAGACCAACTACGTCCTTAAGCGTCTCATCGGCAGCTGGCAGGATCAGAACCCGGGAACCCAACCTGATGAAACCCGTGCCAATTCCCCTACCACAATGCCATCAAATTCACCCAAGAGTGTTATCTCGAGCCTTGATGGGACCATTTCGGAGCTCCGTCATGCAATCACGAGGTTGTGTATGTCCGAGATCCTGGAGGAGTCCGAGGCTGCAGTGCTTAGGATCGAACAGTATTGGCAGGAGGCTATACTGGAGGAGGCCGAGATGGAGGCTATGCTCACAAAGCCACCAGTGGTTAATGGTTTCGTCGAGATTCTATTCAACTCAGTCGAACCAAA
Source organism: Chamaenerion angustifolium (assembly GCA_946814005.1). Classification (NCBI taxonomy): domain Eukaryota; kingdom Viridiplantae; phylum Streptophyta; class Magnoliopsida; order Myrtales; family Onagraceae; genus Chamaenerion; species Chamaenerion angustifolium. The sequence goes on along the minus strand of OX328278.1, from coordinate 48,656 downwards.
GGTTCTCAAGGCAACGATCTTCTTACTATGTGAGCTTGGCTCGAGGGATAAGTCGGTGGTGAACACATTGACTCAGGTCAGTTCGGATGTTGATTGCATCGTGACTCTGTTCAAGAAGGGAGTGGTAGAAGCCGTGGTCTTGATCCACCTTCTGGGGCCGTCTGGGGCTACCCTGATGGAAATGGATCTAGTTGAGTTGCTCCTAAGGGTAATTACCCTACCAGAGGGACAAGGAGATGAAGATCTGTTGAATATGTGTGTGAAGCCTAAGACAGCTTCGGTACTCTTATTGGGGCAGATTCTTGATGTTGTCGAGGAGATGGATGCTTCTTCGTCTGTGGCGAGAACTGTCATTACTTACGGCGCTGTCGAAAGCGTCATGAAAAGTCTCGACTCAGAATCCATTGAAGAGCGGATTGCTACGATCAGGATACTGGCAAGGTGCATTCAGGAGGATGGTAAAATTCGAAACTTGATTGCGGAGAAGGCTGAGTTTGCTCCGATCTTGGAGAGCGTCGTCAGTGCTAGTGATGAAGAGCGATTCGAGATCATTCAATTCCTCTCCGAGCTTGTCAAATTGAATAGGTACTTCCTCCAAAACTGACTAGGTATTTACTGACGGCGAGTTTTTGTCGGTAGATCAGTTGGCAGTTGGTAAAATAAAATACCATGGATGGCAAGGCAGACTGATCAAATCGTACAAGCGTCACTGATACTATGTTTTTTTACCAAGCGTCACTGATACTATGTTTTTTTACCAAGCGTCACTGATACTATGTTTTTTTACCAAGCGTCACTGATACTATAGGTGTTTAAAGAATCAAATTATTCAAGAGCTTCGTTTCCATTTTGTTGCTACTTTCCTCAAACTTTTTTTTTGGACTTTTTTAGGAGGTCATTTAACGAACAAGTTCTTCAAATTATTAAGGAAGAAGGTCCTCTGAGCACAATGCACACTCTTCTGAATTATCTGCAGACGGCCTCGCCATACCAATGTCCTGTGGTTGCCGGTCTCCTCCTCCAACTCGACCTGTTGGTTAGTGAATGATCTCTTCCGCATATGTTATGAATGTAGTCTGATTTGCTATTTTAACATTCAGATATTGCACATAAAAAATATATATTTAATTAACATAGTATATATGTAGAAATTTAGTGTCATTTGATGCCATTTGCAGGCCGAGCCAAAAAAAATGAGCATTTTCCGAGAGGAGGCGATCGATTCTCTTATTTCGTGCCTCAAGAACACTGAGTTTCCACCTTCACAAATCGCAGCAGCCGATACAATCATATCCATGCAAGGGAGATTCTCCATTTCCGGACAGCCTCTGGCCCATGTTTTTCTTCTTAAACATGCCGGACTAGACAAGAAGTATCGGTCCGTTATGCGAGCCGAGAAACTCATAGCAGAATCCGATGAATCCTCAGTACGTAAGAACCTTCGTATTTAAAAGAGACATCAACTCTTGTAAATCAATTCATTAACAGTATTCGGATACTTGAATCAGAAAGAAGAAGAGAAGGCGGCTGAGGATTGGGAAAGAAGAACAGCATATGCTCTAGTGAGCCATGACTTTGGTCTAATCTTTGAGGCCTTAGCAGAGGGATTAAAGAGCAGATACGCTGAGTTATGTTCAGCATGCTTTGACGCATCGGTTTGGCTCGTACATATGCTCACTGTTATTCCTGATACGGGTGTTCGAGGGGCGGCTCGGGTTTGCCTCCTTAAGCGGCTTATCTCGATCTTTAAATCCGCAAAAGACATCGAAGATCGAGCACTTTCGATGCTTGCCTTGAGCAGCTTCCTCAAGGACCCTGGTATGAGTGACATGAAATTGATGTAACAAGAAGTACTATCTATCAATGCTATATTAATTAATTACGTACTCGTGTTGTTTCAGAGGGGCTGAAGGATTTAACTCCATACATGAAGGATGTCTTGAGAGGCCTACGAGAGATTCGAAAGTGTTCACCTTTGGCTGTTCAAATGCTCAAAGTACTCTCGGAAGGAAGTGAATCCAGCGCGGTATCCTAACCCAACTTCTACCATACACAATCAATATTCTTCTTCTTCACCCTATGGAATAGTGTAATATCTTGTTGGGGTCTTTTACAGGATCTATGGCACCACAAAGAACTATCTCAAGTCAACTGCATCTCCAACGGAGAAGTTCAATCTGTCATTTGCTTCAAAGACAAAATCTTCTCTGGTCATTCCGATGGCACCATCAAGGTTTGGACCGGAAAAGGCAGTGTTCTCCACCTCATCCAAGAAGTGAAGGAACACACAAAGGCAGTCACGAGCCTTGCAGTCTTACCATCAGGAGAGAGGCTACATAGCGGTTCACTCGACCGAACCGTGAGGGCCTGGTCTATTGGGAACGAAGAGATCCACTGCGTACAAGTCCATGACATGAAGGATCATGTTAACAATCTTGTTGTTGCCAACACTATCGCATGCTTCATTCCGCAAGGAGGAGGGGTTAAGGTATGAACAATGAAATCTCACCCTCACCCCCCAAAACAAAAACAAAAAACTCATTTTTGATCCCTACTGATAATCTACTTCAAACATTGCAAGGTCCATTCGTGGAATGGAGGATCGAAGCTTATGAACACGAACAAATACATCAAGTGTTTGTCGCTCGAAAAAGGAAAACTTTATTGTGGATGTAGTGATAATAGCATTCAGGTTATAAGTGTCCTTTCTTTATGAAAGTCTGAAGTAAGAAATGTTCATTCTCAAACGAAAAGACTAACAAAAAACCCGCATTCCGATGATTTCAGGAGATTGATTTGGCGACAGGAACGCTTAGTAGCATACAAAGCGGTTCACGAAAACTGCTCGGAAAGTCAAATGTTGTCTACACGATACAAGTTCATGGCGGGTTGTTATACTCTGCAGGAAACCCCTTAGATGGAGCAAGTGTTAAGGTATGTATACTTCAAATCTTTTACAGTTCCAAATGAAAATGTGGATTGATATTTGTATTCTTCATCACGAAAAAGAAGATATGGAGCGTTGCGAATTACGAACTAGTCGGGTCTTTGGCATCTGCATTAGAAGTGCGTTCCATCGCGGTGAGCTCCGAGTTGATCTACTTGGGTTGCAAAGGTGGAACCGTGGAGATCTGGTGCAAGGAGAAGCTGACTCGAGTTGATACACTGCAGATTGGCTCGACTGCAAGGATCAACTCCGTGGCTATTGATGCGGGTGAAGAGTTTTTGGTGGTCGGAACTGCCGATGGACAGATTCAGGTATTTAGTTTAAGAGTTTATTCTCGACGATTTTGGGTTAGTTTCACATGTAACGTAATGTTTAATTTTTCAGGCATGGGAAGTAAGCTGAGACAAATTACATATTCTTATGGACTAAGATTTTGAATGAAAAGGTTGAAATTCAATCAAATTCTTTGTCAATAAGGTATTAGTATTTAGTATAGTAATGAGCAATTAATGGTGATTTAATCAGTTACTGATTTTGCCTCAAATACATAAGGCAACTATGTAAATAGTCTCATTCACTATACTATAAATACAATACAGGACCCGAATCTTGGGTCAAGTCTTCAATTAAACTCTTCATCAATACTCTGAAATATAATTTATTGAAAAATCAAATACCAAAATAATCAAAACTAACTGAAATTCCAATATTAGTTGCATACACCGTAAAGCAACCGCCGTCGAAATTGTCTACATCATCACTTGAGGTGGTCCAAAATTATGATGTATTTTTTAAAAAGTTCAAATACATAACACGAAGTATGCCTAACTCATACTATTTCATTAAGTAGGTGTTACTTATCGAAATGCTAACTATATATTTTGTTAGGGTGATATAATTACACTCGACGGAGAAGTTATTAATAAGTATATCAACTGTTAATATGCGATAAGTACCCGATAGAAACAACTCTAACACAGTTAAAAGAACGTATTACCTTAGTTTGCGGATTTAGTGGTCAAGTAGTTGACTATGACCTCCTTTTAAAAGTGGGTAAACGAACTCTATCCAATTACCAAACAAGAAGCATTGGATAATTTTTTTAAAATATCTGGTGAATACATGGAAGTATACTGATGCCAGAAATTGAAGTGATGTAGAAGATGAAGAAAACGAAGAAGAATGGGAGAACGGTTGAAACCCTAGAAACTGAGAGAGCACAAACAGACGTGGGGATCATCTGAAACTGTTCCTTCATTTGGAGTTTCATCACCCTTAAATAATATCCTAAGAAAACTATTGTTCAATTACACCCCAAAAATAATAAGAAGGAAACTAAAACGTCTGAAGAATTAAACTACAACAGAAATTCATAAAAGGAAAGGAAACGACAGAATCTGAAGAGACTGAAGAGAAATGTGGGCCGCCTGGCTTGGAACATGGGCCGCGTGGCTTGATCTGAATAGATCAAGCCCAAAGGATTAATGACTCGGTCCAATAAGAGAGCCCAATAGTAACAATGTGCAAGCCTGTATCTCAACACTCCCCCTCAGGCTGCACCATCTTCATCTTCAATATACTTGCGGTTTAGCTCCCCCTGTCCTTCAAAAATGTTTGTCATACCTAATTTCTTACAGAGGACATAATGTTGTATGCTTCCCAAAGCCTTGGTAAACAAATCAGCCAATTGGTTTTCAGATCTAATATGATGCAAGGATATGATCTTTTCTAACAATTTTTCCCTGATATAGTGACAATCAATTTCAATATGCTTGGTCCTTTCATGAAAAACGAGGTTATTAGCAATCTGAATAGCAGCACTATTGTCACAATACAATGTCACAGGATCATCATTTCTAACACCTAGTTCATTCAGCAAATTTTTCAACCAGATAATCTCAATAAGGGCAGACCCCATGCTCCTATACTCAGCCTCGGCTGAGGATTTTGAAACCGTATTTTGCTTCTTTACTTTCCAAGAAATAGGTGAGTTTCCTAACATGATACAGAATCCAGTGACGGACCTACGGGTCTCTATGCAACCAGCCCAATCAGAATCACAGAACCCAACAAGCTTAGAATCAGATTTTGAACAGAGTAAAATACCTTTACCTGGTTCTTTCTTCACATACCTGATTATCCTTCGAGCAATGTCTAGGTGAGAATTTTTGGGATTCTGCATGTATTGACTCAGATTTTGAACTGCATAGGATATGTCAGGTCTGGTAATGGTAAGGTATAACAATTTCCCAATTATCCTCCTGTATTGACTCACATCATCAAGGAGTTTATCATCCTCATTCAATTTCAAATGCATATCATAATCAGTACTGGTCAACCTCAAATTTGTTTCCATGGGAGTTTTAGCAATTTTAGCACCAGACAAACCAGTATTTGATATCAATTCTAAGGCATATTTACGCTGAGTTAACACAATTCCTTTTTCTGATCTAGCAATTTCTATTCCTAAAAAATATCTCAGTTCCCCTAAATCCTTCATCTTAAAGCTGGATTGCAAAACGTTTTTCAACTCATGGGCATTCAGATCAAGCCCAAAGGATTAATGACTCGGTCCAATAAGAGAGCCCAATAGTAACAATGTGCAAGCCTGTATCTCAACAGAAGATGAAGATGTTCGATAGAGAACGAAGAGGAAAGAGGAGTTTCATATTTTGGAGATGACACACAATTAGAACCTTTTACATAATTGGTCGATTGTGTGCTACCCGCGTCACATGATGACAATTGATCTACAATCCAGTCAAACGATGACCTATCAACAGTTTACTGACTAGCAACTTCAAAAAAAAAAAGGGTTAGCCAATTATGAACGAGTACAAGAAAAAGTTAGAACACTATCAAAAGACATTCAACACAATGAACGAGGAATTTTTTTGATAATGGTTAAATAATTATGAAGATTTTAGTGTTTGCCCTAAAGGGTACAATGGTGGATATATATATAGTGTTATGAGAACAAATCAGTTGCGAGGCTGAAAGTTCGCCAACGATGTCCAGTTTCATAATCACACTCAATTTTGCGCGCCCGCTCGGCTGCTGATTGTGGAACCGAGGTGAGCCAGCGAGAGATAGAGTAACGTCTGTCAATTCGTCGAGTGAAGTTGTCAAAGTCACTACGCTTGAATGCATGTACCATCGTATGCCAGCTAAACGTCGAGATTGAGCTACTCTTTGGCCAAAAGAGGTGTAGGTGGGATTTCATCGGGTTCCATGGAAGATTGACCACTAGCCACAGCAGGAAGAAGTCGCCTGGGAAAAATGCGAAAGAAAAGCTCTCTCGGTCGAAACCCACATTTCCTCTCTCGCCGAAAATTCAACCGACGACGGAATCATAACATTCGGTGACGGAGACAGAGTCGAAGAGAAGTCGAAATTATGTTCTGGTTTTGTCGAATTTTTCGAAGTTTGCCGGGAACATCAACAAACCATGTTTGGATTAATGGATGCAGAGTTGCCTCCCACGGAGCTTGCAAAAGCATGAAGGAAGAAGAATGAAAAAGATGAATAGATGAAACATGACATAATAGTCATTTAATAATTCAAAAATATGTTCAAAATATTAATTGACATAAAAATTAATGATTCACTAACGGAGTGATCAAATAGTAACATGCTGAAACATAAGTGACCATTTAAACACGCGAAAAAACAGATAATCAAATAGTTACATTAAATAAATATGTTTGACCATCGAGTATATTAACCCTTTTTATTTTTATTATTAGGGTTAATTACCAAGGATCTACCTGAACTTGGGACGTTTTGCAACGAGTTACCCGAACTTTAAAAATTTAAAACGGGCTACCTCAACTTGGACGAATGTGCAAATAGTTATCTCCGCCCAATTTCTGACGAAATTCTATCAACGGTTGAAGGTAAATTGGACAGATGTATCTATTTGCACTTTCGTTCAAGTTGAGGTAACCCATTTTAAATTTTTAAAGTTCGAGTAACTTATTGAAATAAAGTTCATATAGTTATTTAACCCTTATTATTATTATTTTAGTTTGGTATGTTCAAAATCAAATATGTGAAGTAACGGAACGGAAGGTAATCGGATCGGCACAAAATATTTTCTTGCAAACCGGGAGTATTTTCACACCATGACTGATCGATCCTACGGTCAACGATATCATGATAATTGATACACATTCGCCTCTATGAATTTCAACCGCCGATCTAACCATCCACTCAAGGCCGTTCGATGCACCAAGCGCAAAATCTGTCCGTCCAAATATTTTACAGAAAATTCAATTTCAAAAGCTCCAGACAGAGAGGGAGTAGCGAGCAAATTGAAGAAGGAACAAACCAAAAGAGCTTCCCCGTCGCTTCTCCCTCCCCCTTGTCTCCACAATCTCGGCGCCAAAACCCTAGATTTCTCTCTGTATAATTCTTCTTTCCCTCTCGGTAGATGATACTTTCTCGCGGTGTCGATCGGGTGAAATCAGCTTCAGTGGGTCGGGGCGCGGGCGAATCTTCAGCTCCGAGGTCTCTGTAATTTGAGCGCTGGAAACACTTGATTGAGCTGCTGAGCTGAAATTTTTGGCAGCTTTTGTTGGTTTCTGCAGTTCGTGGATAAATTTAGTAGATTAAGGGGAAGACAACGCTTGCTAACGATTTGAAGAGGTTATTCTTGGAAATTGTCCGAGTTCGGATTTGATGGGAGAAGGGGAGGATCCGTCGAAGGAGAATCCATCGGATGTGGTAGGTACTACCACAGCAACGGCGGACCATCCAGCAAAGAAGCTAGCGCGGCAGCTTGATTTCACTGGGTCTAGTGGGGAGCAATTAGTGAATGCGGCCCTCCCGGAGCACCCTCAGCTCCATACCGTGACTCAACCACCGCCACTGGTGCAGCCACCGCAGGTGCCAGCGCGGCCACTTGCTGCACGTGTGCCACATTCAGTGGCTAGGACGGTGTGAGTTCGAATTCGCTTCTCCTTTGAGCTTTCAGTTAAGGCTTTTTTGCTCAGTACTTCCAGTGGAAGTTTTCCACTTTCTGGGTTGTGGACGATTGGGCGTCTTAGTGGATATATTTTTGGTTCACCCAAGCAATTGAATGTTCGAATTGAAAAATGCATGCTTGCTGTTGAATTGACAGTTATTCGTCTTTCTTTTTTTAAAAAAAAATGATCTTTTCAAAGCCGATTAAAGTATGTCTGGATTTGCAGTTAAATTCAGGGGTTCATTGGATTTTCCCACAACATTCCAATTCAGAGTGAAGGTTCATATATATTCTTTCTTTACAGAGTGTCCTTTAATCACTCTGCTAAATTAGTGCGTTTTGCATGGTAATTTCTTTAAATTGTGTGTTCATATATATGGTAAAGTATGAGTTAGTGGAAGTGATTCTGGAGTTACTGTCGTTCTTGGAGACAAGTTTAATGAACTTACAAATGGGACAGCTAGGACGCTTGTGATTTTTGAGTGGAAGAGGTGGTAACGTTGTAGCTTTGCAATTTTGAATTAGAAACAGAAGTTCTAATAATTGAGCTTATTATTGTGTGGCTTAAATTGGTAAAAGAAGCTTTTTAATATGTGCTGGCAAAATATTACATTCAATAACATGCTGGGCTTATATATTGTGGATTCTGCCCTCATATTTTTTTTTTCTTTAATCTAAACTTTTATGTGTTATCTTGTACATTTTCTCGCCTTAGATTTGGCTATTTCATAGTACGACTCAGTTACTTTTGGGAGGAAATGAAAAGTATCTGCAAGACAGTGCCAGATTATCGTATCTTGGTACCTAATCCTCTCAATTGGACCATGATTTAGGCAGATTGATATTATGTTGATGAAATAAGGGCAAACTTGTTTGCAGAAAGCTTATATGCATATTCAGTTGATGGCTTTGGCTAGATAGAATCTGCAAGTACTGAACAGGAAATGAAATGACATTTACTGAAGTTCTTGTCTTTGTTTTCCAGGAAACCTGAGTCCCCTAAGGCAAGACCAAGAGCTACTGCCGAAACGAAAGATGGCACTCCAAAGAAACAAAAACAGTGTAACTGTAAGCACTCACGATGTTTGAAGTTGTAAGTATGCTTTCTTGGTGCAAAAGAGGATTTGAGATGGATGTTGGTTAAGTCTAGCATTGCTTGGTTGCTGGAGCATTATTTTTTCTACTATTTCACTTCCCTCAAAGTGCCAAAGAAACAAATCTTATCTTGAAATTTCTTTGTGCTAATGACCTAGGAAACTTGTTGGTATGTCAAATATTAAGAGAAGAAGCCAATCATTAGTCGATGGATGCGAAAATGAGTTGAAAGTAGCTATTGATCAGGTTTATGTTGCAGTGATATACTGAGCATATGGATATTGAGACTATACTATGTATAAGCACATCGACTAACAAGCGACAAGCAAACTGTGATGTTCTTCCCAAGTTAATATCACATCGGATGTGGCCAAAAAATAAACAAAAAATATCATATTGGACTATGCATTTTTGTTATAGTTTACTCTCATTTTTGGTAAGCAGTAGGCACAGTGTAAATTCATCTTGTATATGTAGTGAGACTGAGACACTAATCTTGATTGCTAGCATATCTTATATCTAGGGCTGGCAATGGTGCGGTGAAAAAACCATAACCACGGTTATAACCGTTACTGTTTAATATGGTTAACCGTACCATTATGGTGCGGTGCGGTTATGGTGATGAATTCTCTACCCATAATGGTTATGGTTATGGTTATGGTATTTGAGTTATACCCATGGTTATAACCATGGTTATTTTATAAATATAATAATTATTTATTATTAATAAACTAATATATATATATTATACTAAATATAAATTACAGCATAAAAGTGAAATCAATTGATGATATTGAGGAAGATGATGATTGATAGAAACAAATACGACAAGTGTGAAATGATTAGGGGTGTTGAATCATTACTCGTTATGGGTGTGTTGAATTTTAATGTTAATTCAGTGATGTGAATGTTAATGTTGAATCATATGAATGTTGAATTATGTTAGTGTTAATGTTGAATGATGTTAGTGCTACATATTTTTATTGTTGGTAATATAGATAGATGTATTTTTTAAAATTAAATTTTCGGTCTTTTATTATATTACATGTGGAAAAAATATGGTTATACGGTTAAAACCATGGTTAATAACCACGGTTATTTTGATGGTTATGGTATTGAAAATTGTACCCATAATGGTTATGGTTATGGTTATGGTATGTGGTTTAAAAATATGGTATGGTTATGGTATTTGACATACCCTGACCATACCCTAACCATTGCCAGCCCTACTTATATCCTGTTCCCTTGTGGTTTCACGAACAGTGCGTACAAAAGATAATTACCTGTTTTTAAAAAGTGCTACATATACAGTGTTGGACTTTTCATACCTATATTTGATGTATCACGGTTTCTTGCAACATTTTGACGCTCACCCTGTTAGATTCTTCTCATATTTATCGGGAAAATTATTTTCATTCCTTTATATAGGTACTGCGAGTGCTTTGCATCAGGTATATACTGTGATGGGTGCAACTGCATGAACTGCCATAACAATGTTGAGAATGAACCTGCGAGACGTGAAGCTGTAGAAGCTACTTTGGAACGTAATCCTAATGCATTTAGGCCAAAAATTGCTGGTAGCCCTCATGGAGTGCGTGATAACAGAGTAAGCATAATAATTTGTGAATTGCTGATATCTCAGTTTAATCGACTCTGGCTTAGAGTTTGATATTGTCTTAAGCACCAACAAGTGTTTTTTGACTTCAGATGTGTATTGATAGAACATTCATGTCGAAATTAGAGGTATATTGATGGTCAGACCTGCAGAGAGTTGCTTTTCATCTTAATGTATTGAATGTGATTATGATTAATATTTTTCTACCTTTGCCATTTATGAATATGTTTATTTTGGAGTTTGATGGTAAATATGTGGAGCTGCTTGAAATTGAAATAGGAAAATGCTGGGGAAACTCAATCAGCCAAGCACAATAAGGGATGCAACTGTAAAAAGTCAAATTGCCTCAAGAAGTACTGCGAGTGTTTCCAAGCAAACATCCTTTGCTCTGAAAATTGCCGTTGTACGGACTGCAAGAATTTTGAAGGAAGCGAAGAGAGGCTGGCTCTATTTCACGGAGATTCTCATAACCTGGCATACATTCAGCAGGCTGCAAATGCTGCCATCACTGGAGCCATTGGGTCTTCTGGTTATAATGCATGTGTTCCTTTAAGTAAGAAGAGAAAAGGTCAAGAACTCTTCTTTGGTACAACAGGAAAGGATTCATCAATGCATAGTCTTGAGCAATTTCCGCAGGTAGCCTTGATCATTTTCTTTTGAGCAATGCTGCAAAGTGTGAAACGTAAGGGTGAAACCTAGTGTGAAAATCGAATCATTTCTAATTTTGAAAGTTGATTATTTCACTCAACCACTTTTTTTCTTAAAAAATCAACATTTTCGACTTTCAAGTACACACTTTGTAGAATTTCCCTTCTTCTTTTTTAAATCTGAAAATACTTTTGATTTCTTGATGTGATCAAAAAGTTTGAATGCTCTATCATTTGGATTGGCTATCTGTGAGCTGAGTTTTGAATTTATAATTTCAATTGTTGCATATAAACTGTTGATTGAGCAGAGCATCAACTTTTTTCAGATGAACCACGTAAGAGCTGCAAATTCCACGTCATTATCCACTACACCTGCTGTCCCTACTGGTCCAACTGCAACTCTCGATCCTTCCAAATATACATACAGGTTTAAATTGTGATTTGCTTCTCTTATTAATCGAATTTCTATTGTTATGTGCTTCCGTAACTCATCTCTTTATCCTTTATTAAGGTCTCTATTAGCAGACATTATACAACCGCAGGATGTGAAAGAGCTTTGTTCAGTTTTAGTGGTACTATCTGAAGAAGCTGCAAAGACACTGGCAGGTACATAGAACTTCATCTCTCGTAATTCGTATGTATCATATTCTCTTCCGTTTCTATTAAAATATAGAAAATTTAGTGAATTAGTTAAGAACATACTAATCCAAAGATCATTATCTGATATGGAAAAGATTACATTTTCATATTTTGAATCAAAAGATGCATTTTTTCTCGTCTCATGATTTTTTTTGAGAGAACATTATAAAGTTAATATCTTTTTCTTTTTTCATGTTCATTTCAATTATCAGAACAAAAGAGTGCTTCGGAAAAGTTGATAGTGGATCAGAAAGAAACTTCCCTTCCTTCATCAACTAAAGGTATCGCCCAAATCCAAGACCATAATGACGAAACAACCCTGGTTGATGATCACTCCAATGGTTTTTCCCTAGCCGATAATACTGATCTTGCCAATTCAAAATTAGATGCTTCTGATGCATCAGAAAAGAGGCCCATGTCCCCTGGAACACTGGCCCTAATGTGCGATGAACAAGACACGATGTTCTTGGCCGCTCCTTCCCCTAACGGGTTGATGGGTATTGGTGGTGTCAATTCATTGTCACAGTTGTCGCAAGGGAGAGGCATTACAGAAGTATATATGGAGCAAGAGAGGATGGTACTGACCACTGTTCGGGATTGTTTGAATAAGTTGATCACGGTTGGAGAGATTAAAGGTTAGTTTTTTTAATCCAAAAGATGTATGAGATGGTCAATAATTGATACAAGTTTCTTTACTTCTTGTTACAGAGAGCAAGTGTTCGTCTTTAGCTAGAGCTGAATTAGGAGTTCAGGAAGATCCAACAGGCAATATAAATCAGAGGACGGTGGAAAAATTGAGTACAAATACTGTGGATAACGGTGTATCAAACTCGATCCCCGAAGTGCCACAGACAAATGTTTCAGTTATGGGTCCCACATGTACTGACATACCCAAGATGGAGATGCACAACTGAAGATAAAAAAAAAATGAAGTAAAAGCTGATAAAATCACTGCCCATGCCTGATGAAGAACATTAATTGATCAGACCTTGCGTGAAGGCGTGTTATTCCAATTGAGGGGCAGGTATGAATTAAAGATTTGTTGATATTAGGAGGATGTATTGTTTGGGTAGAACTGAGCCGTAGGAAGATATATAGATTAAAATTAAGATTGATCGAATGTAAAAGTTGAGCTTGCTAATTGCAGAGCCTTTGATAGTTAGACAGATGAAATTTCTTGGTTGATATACTTCCATAAATAAGAAGCTTAACTTAGTCCACATAGACCCTGATACGAATCGACCAAACAAAATAATGTTTGCAACAGTAGCTCATTTTGCAATATATATTAGCTAGTTATTGGCATATATTATGGTTTTGACCATAGGTTTAGAGTTTTGGTTGAACACTTGACCCTTGGGCTGATAAGTGCGAATCTGAGGGTGCTGTTCTTTAGTTATTCTTTTTTAATGATTGTACCCATTCAAAGTTTTAGTTTATGCGTTATTTTTCATTCGTTCCTACTTTTATGGCGAAAGAATACTATTCATTTTATTACTAAATTATTTTTTATGTAGAAGCCTTACAATTTCTACCCATTTCCCCCCTCTTATCGCTCGTTGTTCTGTTTGTAACGGAACAAAGTCTATTGATGTGATCGATCACTAGAAGCATACTACATTTAAAAATCTGAAACCTAATCTCATTTTCTATGATAATACATTTTTAATACCGGATCAATTTCTTATTTATTTTTTAAAATATATTTTGTTAGTCATATACGTGGCATTACCGCTGAAGATTTGTAAGTGTACCAAATTAAAATCAGACCGTCAAAAGTATGAGTAATCTCCCTATCACCGTACAACCCCAACGTCCTCACAACTACTGCATTCCGTTCGATTACCAGTCTCGAACATATACACAAGTTACTCGAATACAAACCAACAGAAGAAGAAAATGTCATTGCATTTCTCGAAGAAGGAAGGAGAGACCTGCATACAGCATTCAAGGATTGATATGCTTTTTATTTATAGACGCGATCTTGAACTTGAGGACGTCACTGGTGCACTCTGTTTAGAGAGAAGAAAACAAAATAATTACACACATTCTACACAAATAATAATAATAATAATAATATAAATTGTCTTTACCAATGGCACTCCTTGGAGAGCTCGTTCTTCCAACAACCTGGACGGTTTGAACAAGTTTCCATATACTTGAGACCAATTCTTCAGATTTTGGTAAATGTGGGAGGCTCCGATTGTATCTGCCCAAAATAAGATGCCACCACTGCAATATTGACAATTAAGAGATGAGAAATGTACTGAGCTTGTATGTATGTATGATAAAAGAAAAAACTTACCGGTATTTGGGGAAACTCATCCCAAGAACAGAGGCTATGTCGAGATCCGATGCCCGAATAACAACACCTTCTTCTAAGACACGGCACGATTCATTCACCACAGGAAACAGTATCATCTCCAATATTTCTTTATCGGATACAGTGATTGGCTGACAATGCCAGGGAAGGATCAAACTTAACAACAATTGCGGAAGGTTTGGGTAATATATATTAGGATAGGAAAGTAAGTCAGATCAATTAATTATACCTTTCCACCAGGCATTACATTGGCCACCCTCCTAGCCTCTTCGATGATAGGTAGAACTGAGGGGTCGGGTGTAGGTTTACTTCCCTTCGTATATATGTAGTAACCTTTTGCGTTGTTCTTCCCTGATGATTAATGTTTCATTAGTTTGACTTCTGGTCAAACACATAATCTAAAACAAAAAATTCACAAGAAACAGAAAAAAGATTATCTATTACCATTTCGTCCATTTTTTATCAGAAGTTCAATCACAGGAGACCTATATGTGCGATCACCAAATGCATCAGCAAATATTTTCCCAACTGCAATGCCCACACCGTATCCAGCAACATCCTGAAGCCTGTTTGGCAGGTCATGATGAAGAGCGATGGAATAAATATCAAATCTTTCTGTGGAGAAAAACTAGTAGAAATTCTCAATATAAAAGTAGGACAGAGACAAGATAATTACTGGAAAGGACCAATAGGGATGCCAAAGTTGGTTATCACACGGTCAATTCGGAACAGGTCCACTCCTAAACAGAGCAACAGATGTGCACTTTGCGTATATGGAAAGAACGCCCGATTAACAGCAAAGCCCGCACAGTTACCTACCACAACTGGAACTTTCTTTATCAGCTTCCCCACTGCCATGAGATCGAGTATCACTTGTGCTGAAGTCTTATCCGTTCGGACAATTTCAAGAAGAGGCATCACATGTGCAGGACTGAACCATCAAAATTGGAAAGCATAAGAAAACTTACTGCAGGGAAATATTGCACAAAAATAATATATATATCAAATGACTAATATAGGAAATAAGGCATGTACCTGAAAAAATGTGCGCCCACAATCCGGTCTTGAGTTGTAGTCTTTTCGCCAATGACATTAAGGTCGATTGAAGATGTATTTGTAGCCAAAATACAGTGCGGAGGGCAGACTTTCTCAAGGTCACTGAAAATTGCTTGTTTCAGAGATGTGTTCTCAATGACAGCCTGCAAATGATTTAATTCAACTTAGAAAACACACTAAAATTCTAAAATCACATCATATGCACCATTAACACTGCTAGATTTGAGGTGATAGCATTGAGTAGTTACCATCATTTAACTAGTTGCAGCTACAAGCTCGAGAGAGCTCAACAATTTTTTTTTTTAGCATTAGTGAAAAGAAAAGTGTCATGTTTGTATTTCAAAGAGAGTAGATATTACAATTCTACCATACAAATTTTTCCAACCATATGCATGTAACTGACTTACCTTGTTGAGAATCAGGTTGAGTATCTTGGTAACAAGTTAGGCATGATTAGTATCTATACTCCAACTTGACGGGGAGTGTTACCATATATAGATATAGATACTTTCCTTATAAAATTGTAATAGGTATATATGCATACCTATCTCTATGAATAAGGAAATGAGAATAGTTTTTTTTTCATCTAAAAACTTACATACCTCAATAACCATATCTACATCTCTAAAATCCGAATAGTCCAGAGCACCTTTCAACAATGATAGAGCTTTTTCTGCTTTATCCATGGTTAGTTTTCCCTTGGAAACTAGACCCTGTACATTTGCTGCCAACAGAGAGAAGTAAAAGAAATATTAAAACTAATAAACTTGTTTGTATAGTTTTTTTGTTTTAGAAGTATTGGAAAAGAATTGCCCATGCATTAAGTACAGATAATTTATAAGGGAAAATTAAGGAAAGAAGCAGAAAAAATTTCTTAGTCAACGAGTAATTTCATAAACCCTTGAAATTGGGAAGTAGCTAAGTTAGCATAAATAGCTATACATGCTTCATTTTCGACAAAGAACTCATTTTACCTAATTGTAGTAAAGTACAAAGTATTACTACAATGAGTTTCTGATACTTACAATAGACCCGGGCATCTACAAACTATCGGCAACCAAAGTGAACACACAAACACCAAAATAACCAAACACACCTTCAATTGATTTTATCCCTTTGAGGAGATAAACTGAGTTGATCTCCTTAAGAATAACTCGAACACCACTCAGAATAAGAGCAGTTGCAATTCCCGAACCCATCAGACCTCCACCTATTACAGCAACTTTCTTCACATTTCTGGGTTTTAGGCCAACATCAGTAACTTTAGGCACCTGAAATAGCAAGAACGACTGAAATCTTTAGGTGGATAGTTTAGATCTTTTACAAGGATGTCCGTAAGTCACACTTTCTACGTAAGCAATGAAGTACAATGGAATATTCAGGAAAATGAGATATGCAAATCATATACACATAAGAAACAATTGAATGTATTTGCTAACATGACATTTGACTGGACATACAATTAACATCTTCTTTGCATTTAATAAGTTCAATCATTCATACAAACATATTTCATCTCTTGTTTCTCTCGTTAGGGTTGGCTAGTAATTGACTAGTTCATAGACATACCTTTGAAGTTGCACGTTGTGCGAAAAAGACATGAACAAGACCCTTCGAAGTGTCAGACAAAACTAATTGATTAAACACTTCCTCTTCCTGTAGCCAATGAACACGAACACTCAAGTAAAACTTCCACACTAACACCAGAAAGTAATGATCAAAGTACGGCTCTAGGAGTTGAAGAAAGAGCAGTTTGGAGTATAAGACAAGTCCATAAGGCTATAGAGTAAAATAAAGACCTTTAAAACTCCATTGTATCCCCCATGAATGATGCCTTCCTCCATCACATCAAGGCATGCTGGATGCTGAGGCAAGTTTCGTGCAATCTTCTTTACTTGTTCTCGAGCATTTCTCAATATTACACGTGCTTCAGACAAAGGGGGGAGTTTGTCAGTTCTGTGAAGTGACCGTACCCAACGTTTACGCCTATCAGAAATATCAAGAGCCCACTGGCGAGATACTCTCAGCAAGTCTCCAGGAGAAACGATAGCATCAATAAGGCCTAGCTTCATCCCTTCTTCAGATAAAATTGGTTTTGAGGACTGCAAATAGAAATTGCCAAGTGAACTTTTTATTACAAAATTCCCACAAGGTGTTTATGACTTAGTAATTTCCCTCTCCAATATTAAAAAAAATGATGATTTACCAGCATCATTTCAATAGCCTTTGACAAACCTAACAGTCTTGGAAGGCGTTGAGTACCTAGCAAATTGAAGAAAAAAAGATATAAACACAGAGCATAGATCAAATTTGAATAAACATACAAACATGTGCTATAATCAGCGATGCGTATAAGCAGATGTACCTCCAAATCCTGGAATTAATCCCAGTGATAACTCTGGCAATCCAATCTGAGTTCTTGGAGATGCAATACGTGCATGGCATCCCTGAAACATAAGAAACAAATAAATGAGTAATAAGAAAAATTAAAAAAATAAAAAAAAAGAAGCAAATATGCTCTTCAACTCGGAAACATACCAGAGCTAATTCTAAGCCACCTCCAAGAGCAAGTCCTTCTATAGCAGCAACTATTGGCTTCTTGGCATCTATATTCGTAACAAATAATATTATGCTTAGGAATAAAAACAAATGCAATACTGATAATACTTTTAAGTTTTACCAATACGCAAGAATCTGAAATTTAATTAGTAAAGCAAGGAAAGGACCTTCAATTGTGTTAACAACCAGATCAACGGACACACTAGGCAGTATCTTTGTGTTCCCTGACATACAAAGAGCAACAAGTTACAGTTTTCGTTGTGCAATCTAACAATTTGAGTAAAATCATTCCAATGTAATTAAAAGCTACCAGTTTTGTGAACTTTCTCGAAAACATTGATATCGAAGCCACCAGAAAATCTTCCTCCTTTGCCTTCAATACAAAGACATAAATTAGTGGTTGATCATCATAGATTCATATTGTAGCACAAATCATCATCAACATATATTTAATTTCTTTGAATTTGTTTTGACAATTTTAGCTGTAAGGTTTAGGAGTGAGAGGTCCCAGACTTCCAGGTCCACCCGGTCCTTTTGCTCACTCAACGTAAACTATGCAGTTCATCAATCAAATAGTAATCGTCATCACAGAAACGACACCAAGAAATTAACATATACTGCAGATTAAGAACAGTATAGATCACAGCAGAGAAATGATCATGGAGACACTCAAAGCTGAATGGAATACCAGTCAATACAACAGCTTTGACATCGCTCCTCCTCATAGCTTCACTGAATTTCTCCTGCAATCCAGCAATAACTGCACACGCGCATTACAGAGTAATCAAAATTCATTCCTCGATCTAAACACGCCAAAAAAATAGCGTAAATGAAAATGAAGCGTACTTGGAATAGCCAAAGCGTTAACAGGAGGATTGGACATGGTGATGACAGCAACGCCGTCGCCTCCGACATCCAGCGTGACCTCGATCTTGGCCATAGCAGCTCTCTGCAAGAATCAATAGTTGCAGATCGAGTATCGTCGTCAGGTTATGGTGAGCTATTTGATGAAGAGGATAGCAATACGGAACTCCAAAGTGGATCGACAATGATGACAATGATGATGGTGTTGAATTTATACTCCCGATTGCAGCAGCTCGTAGCCATTTTTATTATTCACATTTCACACACTGCCGGTCTGCCCAATATATTTAACGTATATTATTATTAAGTAAATTTTATTTATTGTATATTAAAAAATAAGGAAAAAAAAAGAGCACCCTTTCAGTGTTAATGTGTTATAACTAGGAGTAGGAGACGGTCAAATTAACAAGAAACTTATTTTTATAACAAGAAACTTATTTTAAATACGAATTAAGTATATCATGTGTACTATTCGCCGAATGGCACTTCTTACTTCTTAGAATATTCTATTGAAAAAAAATTATATTCCTTTATCACAATTATTAAATCAGATAATCAACTTAAAATAAATAGTGAAGGCATATATGATGTCTCGTGCAAATAATAAAATTATTTTTCATTCACGCATAAACGAACGGTAAAACACTTCAGCAATTTTATTTGCTTTTACAATCAATTTACAGTTTCGGTCAAATAAGTTCAAAAATGATTTTATCACGTTTTCTTATAGCGTCTATATCTTGTTATTACATTTATTTCTATATTTAAATTAATGTTTCTGGCACAAAATAATTGTGAAACTAGCTTAACCCGCGCGTTATTTAAATACAAAATTATTATATTAAGTTACTAATGGGGTCTCTAACATGGGATTTTTATTCAAATAAATATATTAAATGAAATGCATTTTTATTTTTAATTAACTTTTTATGCTAAAAATATATAATACTAAATGTCATTAAAAAAACATGCATTTTTACATTTCATAAATCAGAGTACGAAAAAAAAAAGTTATGACCCGACTATAATATTCAAAATTGAAAAAATATATTAATAAATAAATCATGTATAAGTATTCAAATAATTTTTGTTAGACCAAACTAAAAAATATATAGTCATTAAAATACTATAAATATCATTGAGTAATATAATTTTTTTTTATACATTTTAAATAAATTACAAATTTGAGTTTGAAGTTTTAAATTTAATTATAAACCTTAAAATTTTACCACATAAAATTATTTAAATATATCGAATTATCTTTGTTTAGATATTAATGCATTGGTCTTCGTCGTTAGTTGATGTAGATACTACGATACTTCGTGTCGCGGCAATTATTAGAAAGGATGTCGTTGTTAGGTAGGGTGTGAATCTTCCAGATGAAACTATTCTAAAATGTTATTTTTGCTTTCATTAATTAATTAAATTAGTCCGGTTAAACCATATTTTGCTTATTATTATTATTATAAGTTATTAAATAAATAAATAATTATCATAACGTAATAATGTGAACAGATTTTTTTCTTTACTTGTTTTCCACAATGATTTTTTTTTAATAATAAGAATATATATCACGTCAAAGTCACACTACCGGAGTCAAAGTCAACGTCGTTTTACACACACTGACAACTTCCTTCCTCTCCTACCCGACTCTTCTCTTTCCATATATCGTTATTTTGAGTACATATGGTAGAAAAGTTTATCCGCAATTTGTGTAAATAGTGTATTT
The DNA here is from genome assembly GCA_946814005.1 of Chamaenerion angustifolium. NCBI lineage: Eukaryota > Viridiplantae > Streptophyta > Magnoliopsida > Myrtales > Onagraceae > Chamaenerion > Chamaenerion angustifolium. Next base: position 28,216 of record OX328278.1, on the reverse strand, counting down.
AAATTATTTTTATAATAAATTTAGGTTACTATAGAGTAATATATATATATATATATTAACACTATAAAAAGTTAAATATGTAAGGTACATGTATTGTACAAATTAATTTTAAGTCTAATACAATCAATATATTAAATCAACGCTGACTAAAATACTATTCTATTATCATACACTAATATTAATTCAAGTTAATATTAAAGTGGAAACGTTTAATAACTTGCTAATAATAGGTAATAGTTGATACTTAATACCATCATTACTATTATAATTCATAATTTATATCACACAAATTAGGTTTGGGAAAAAAAAAACGATTTGACTGAACCGAACCATACCACTTGTGAACCATACCTTTTTTGAATTGGTTCGAAAATGGTATGCTATTTTTGAAGAAATATGGAACGGTTCGGCCGAACCATACCACACGTGATACACAAATTTAACTTTTTTTAACAAAAAAAAAACTTCATAGAATAAGATAAGTTGTGTCCCACAACATGAAATGTCACAAAATAACATGACATTACCAAAGAAACAAGAGTCTTGTACAGGGAGGGAATAGTGAGGAAGAAAGGTGTAATGCAATTGAATTTCATTAATTGGGCTCACATTTACGATGGCAAGAGTCTTGTGATTGTATGTATAAGCTTTATGACACCACCACCCCTTACCTTAATTAAGGTTCGGTGTTCAATCACATGTATAAGTTAGTGTTTATATATGAGTCAATAAAGAACTACAAGTTTCTTTTTTTGAATGATTATGAAATAATAATGATAATCTTATAAATGGCCAAACCCTATATTTTATTCCCCTAACATAGAAGGACAAATTGTGAAGGTGACTGGTTCTTCTTCGTGAAGATTACCTTACATTTGTTTTGATCAATATTGAATGATTCTTTGTCATTCATCAGGGGGGGGTAATGTGATGTTAGAAATTAAATTAAAGACTCAATTTATAAATCCAGATTAGGGATGAAGTTTAATCAATCTAATACGACCAATTTACTGTAATCTGAGCCACAAATCAGCATACGAAAACAGAATCAAATGCAACCCATTCCTTCAACTACTCCACCACATAATAATAAACGAAGAACAGTACCAAGCGATCTCACTGTCAGCATTGTCATTAAACTAAACATCACCAAATCTGTACTCTATTTCCTCTTTCAAAAATCTCTTTTTGTTTTGGTTTTGGGGTTCAAGTGTTTGTTCCTTTCCCCCTTCTCTTCTTCCTTCATTTAAGTCAATGCACCGACTGCTCTGCCCCTCTTCTTCCTTCTTCATCTCCTCCCCAAATTGGATCTGAGTCACCACCGGTGGGCTTTGTTTGGTCTCTTTTAGCCACTGTTTCTTGTCGGGTCTTCTTTGTTCATCTCTTTTCTGCAACTTTTGTTTGGGTTCATCCACCCCCTCGACTCCAGTGGAGAGTGAAGAACAGAGCAGGCAAGTTGAGGTATTTGATCTATCATTCATGCCTTCTTTCCTCAACCTCTAGCTAAAAATGTTACAGCTTTTTTAACTCCATTGCTGTTAATTATGTCAATGATCGAAACTTTCTGATGGGATAAATATTTCATGTCGTTTGAGGAAAGAATTCTGCAATTTCGTCATTGCAATTGACATTTATGATCAAGAATTTTCCCACACTTTGATTTGATTTATAAAATTTTGTAATTTGTCTCTTGAATTTAGCCTTTTGTGCTATTGTTGATGCATTATTTATTGAGATTCCTCTGTCAGGTCTTTATCTTCGTGTTCCAATTCCAGAGCAGGATGCCACAAGACGGTCGGAAATCGGCCAGATACATACCCTTTGTCACCTGCGACGATCCAAAGGGTGTCGTGGAAGGTGGGACAATCAGAAAATCCAAGCTTTCAGGCTATCAAACAATGGCGCCTAGAACTGATAACCAAACAAGGTTCAAGGACCCTAATAAAACTCTACCATCCATTACCGACGAGAAAGATTACGTAGATGATTTCCGAGGTCGCGCTTCGCTTCAGCTGTCAGAGGTGTCGAAAGGGGTTGAAAAGCTGAATCATATGATCGAGTCGTGGTCAAAGAATCTTACAGTTGAAGGGCATCCCAAGGATTTAGCCAAAGATTTGTTGAAAGGCGCTCTCGATCTTCAGGATTCGCTGATGATGTTGGGAAAGTTGCAGACAGCTTCGACGTATGTTGCTAAGCTGAAGAAAAAGCAGGAGAAAGGTAACAACAACGGCGGACAAGAAGGTAGGTTTTTCTGGAAGCACGAAGAGACATCAAAGGAACAGATTGAGGAGTTGAAGGAGATTATCAAAGGCAGCTTTGAGAAGCAGAACCTCCTAAGAGTTGGTAATAATGGAGGGAAGAGGCATTTCAGTCAATTTGACCGAGAACCCGACATTCCCTCTACGAGCTCTAGCAATTCTTCATCAAGTTACAATCTGAAGATGGATCAAAAGTTGGAGAAGAGCATAGCCAAAGGTCCAGGGATAATAGCGAAATTGATGGGTCTCGAGGAAATTTCTTCGAAGCCAACGCAGAAGAAGCCATTGTTTAACACGGATATGCAGATGCCGAAGTTGAATGATCGGATTTGTGAAGATAGTAAAAGGGAGGAGAAGAAGAAGACATTGAAGGAAGTTCTTGACACTATGCATCTTAAAGGGCTCTTGAAGGGTAGTTCCGTCAAATCACATTGTGTTTCTCGCGATACTGATACGGTGCCTCCGATCGTGCTGATTAAACCACTTCAGACCGCACCTCCCGAAAGTGATGCGAAACTAAAAGTGAGAAATGTCGATTTTTGGGAGTCTACCAATGAAAGAAGAAGCACCAAATTCATAGATAATGTAGAAAAGGTGAAACCTTCGAATCCAAAACCACTTCAAAGAGAAGTTAGTAACAAGAAAGCAGGTGAAAATGACAAGGCAAAGAACAGTGATAGAAACGCTTTGGAGAAGGGGACGACTCAAAATCGTGTCAAGGAAGTAGTAAAGCCCGAAAGTAGAGAGAATATAGTAGTTACAAAGAAGGGTAATGATTCTTCTAAGAAAGGGAGAAACGGGGTTAAGAAAGAAGAATTGCAAAAGCAAAGGAAGGAGTCGAGAACGCATCGGACTCAGACAAAGATTCGGAAGAAAGATCAGAAGATGGTGAATGTATCGAAGGAAGCTAAATCAGCTGTAACTTAGTCTTCATACCCTACATATTTACAAGATCGCTACAAAGTTGATCTATCATTTTAAGATAAGGAGGTTACTTGTTTGTGAAGTTAATTAATTATCTGTTTCTGCAGAAGGGTAATGCTGTCCCGCAAAAGGAAGATGAAATAAAGATGGTTACTTCATCTGAAACTGATACCGATATTAATCAACAATCCATCGAGGTTATTAAGGATGTGTTTGAATCTCGGCTTAGTGGTAAGTATTATGGATCAAACATCTTTATGCAGTTTGATAGTATTTGATGTTTGTATATAGGGGGACATTGATCTTGTCTTTGTCTTATAGAGCTTTCCTTGTGTTTACTGGATGCAGAAGAACACACTCTTGTAAAAGGATACGACTCTGACGCTTGGAGATCATTGCTACTGAGCAGCCAATCCTTTGTAACCCGCGCAGAAGATCTGTTTAGTTTTATTTCAAGTTCCCCAACAAAGCCTGAGAACCCTGATTCTCAATCACCTAACAAGAGACTCTACATTGATTGTGCAACCGAACTTATCGAACGTAAAAGTCTTGATGCTTTGGAAACACAGTGTATCGTTCTGCCATGTCCTCTTAGAATCTCTAGTATCTGTATATCAATGGATAATTTGGTGTCTGAAGTGTGTGATGGAATTGAGATCCTCAGTAGTTATTGGAGCATTGAAAGTGATACATCTCCTGCAGACGGTCTCTACGCAGTGTTGAAACATGATTTGAATCCTAACCGAGGAATGGTTGGAAGTAAATTATGGGATCTGGGGTGGAACAAGGGATTTTCCTCAGACGACGTTGAGAAGGTTGTGATCCAATTGGAAGAGATCATTTGGAGTTGTCTTATTGAAGAAGTTTCCCAAGGCCAGACATGAGAGAGTTTCACTTTCACATATATTTTGTATAGAAATATAAACCGTCAAGAAAGGATAAATGCCTGGATTCCATTATTATGTAACGTGTAAATAGTGGGAGTGAAGTTTTATATCTATGGAAAAAAGTGGATGGATTAGTACAAAATACCTTCTCTAGATACAGGGAGGGGAGTGGTCTATGATTGGTAAGACGATTGTGACATTTCAAACACCATTGATGGCTAAAAAATATATATCATAATTGTGCTCGTGGCAATAAGAGAATGCTTTATCAATTAACCTATAGAAGACTTTGGCCAAAAAAACAACTACTACAGAAGACTATTCACCGTGGACGGACATGCATAGAAGACAACTTCATCGGTCATTGTAATTTACTATGCTTATTCATAATTACACATTATAATGATGAAATAATATGATCACGAAGGTAATCACTGATTCGTAAATCTTAATTACCGTCATTAACAACACAACATAACATATCCTCCAAGTCTTCACATGCAATCTCCATCCTCCTCCAGAGCTGACCAAAATCATTCAATATTTGTTTATTATCGTTTCATTTTGTGTTTGGTTTCTTCGTTCCTTCGTTATCTCTGAAAATTTGAAATCAAAGCTGTCGCCTCTCGTAGACCAAATTAATCCGCTACAGAAGATTGCAGATAAGATTTATCTCTTTGGGGGATTTGCTTCCGCTGTCTGGGTGAGTGGCGGCTGGTGGTGGAGCCGTGACCGCATCGCTTCCCTTGGTTGGAGATGGGCGATGACAAATCTCCGATCCCGAAAGCCACGAGAGAGAAAGATCGAGAGCTGCTGATTCCGGTAGCTGACTCCGTTGACGATGAGTTCTCCTCCAAGGCTTCTTCGTCCTCATCGACTTCTCATCATTCTGGGCGCGAGGTGATCATCATTTGACTGCTGAGTATATCATTTTAGGGGGTTTCTAGATTTTCAGTTCAATTCGGTGTCTGGGTACTTTGATCAGACGATGTAGTGGGATAAAGGAAATAAATTAACATGACATTCATAGCCAATGATTTGGAAACGCTTTCTGCTGACTTAATTAATTTTGGCAAACTAGTGAGAATTATTGATGAGCTAGAATCAACTCTCTTCTTGATTATGATTGCTTAAAAGTTCTTAAAGTAAGAAACTAGAGGATGATTCTGATTAGAAGGACTTGAAAATGCATGTTTTTGATTGAGTTGCAATTTCCTCGATCAAGTTTGAATTTGGTAATGTAAGGAATTACATGCTTAATTGCATGATGATATAATCCTGTTTGTCAGCTAGCTTAGAGGTTGATGTAGTGGTACTTTTGAACATAAATAGAATCTGCATGATGGTTCCATTCAATGAACTGTAAACTTGTACATCTGTTTCCAATTTGAGGATTCAGTGAGCAGCTTTCATAGACGGATGATGTCTGAAGGTCCATTAAAATGAAGAAACCCATCAATGTAGGTTGCTACTCATGATGAGAGTGACTGAAAGTCTCTTATATGTTCTATGATAAAAATGACATCAGCATGGGTGCGAATAAGATTGTTTGATCACTAATGAAAGATGTAAGGCTTCATATGGGTTTCAGATATGTGATTGTTTATGACATTTATGTTGCTTTGATGATGGTGTTGAATCTTCTACAGTAATATGCAAGCAGTTTATCTTGTGTTCTATCCCAATCGTCTAATCAAGCACTGCAAACTTGTTCCTTACTGCAGACCTTTTACAAAGTGATTAGAAGCTGGGCTTCTAAGAAGTTCATGACTGGGTGGTGCGCTATTCTTCCCTGTGGTTCATATAATTGCCATTCTTATTGTTTTGCAGCATCTAATCTTCATTAAGATACTGATCTCTAATTATGACAATTGCTCAAGGCATCGGTTTTTTATGATAGCAGCCTATCAACTTGTTTATATTATTTTTGTTAAACCCTAAGTTCTCTTAATTGTGATCTTCGCATCGTTTGACCTCTAGGTTTAGGGTTCATTTTAAACCAAACTGTCTAGGATGGTTTGTAGTTTGAGCTTCCTCTTTCATGTTACCGTCCAACACAAGATTCTGTTACATTGCATTGAATGACTTAAGGATGTAAAATGTTATTATGTTAATGGATGGAACTGTCTGTTGGATTGATGTCCGTTAAACTCTTAGATTTGACATTGTGCCTCCTCTCTTTATTCCTGTTTCACAGCGTGATTCTGTTTCCAATTGCAATCACATTCTACATTACTTGGTGGTTCATCCATTTTGTGGATAGTTTTTTCTCTCCGATATATGCACAACTTGGAATCGAGATATTTGGTAAGTATGATTGTTCAGAAGAAAGTTCTACATCTTTGATGATTTTAATGACTCATTAAGTTACATTTTTGACAGACAATATAAAATTTTCATTTCTCACCATATATATTTTCCCATCTTATTCCTATTCTCTGGTTAGGTCTGCTGCATTAGTACCATATCCATACAATCTTTAGTTTCTGAAAAGTTAGTTTATACGACATTAATGCAGGATTTGTAGCATTTTTTTTTTGCAAATAATTTGTTTGGCTATTGGCTAATTAGTTATTCTCTTTGTGGTCGTACTTCACTTCGCTGCTGAGTTTCATCCTAGATAATGCATATTATTGTTGAAGGAATGATAGCTGCCACGCATTGTGGGTTTCTGGTGATCTGCAATTATGTGCGCTTAATTTTCATAGTTAATTTTTTATTAATAGTTTCTTACCGGAGATATGTCTTCATTCTCGTATACTTGCTAAGATAATTGCTGCTCGATTAGGTCTTGGATTCGTAACATCCATCACATTTATATTCTTGGTCGGAGTCTTCATGTCATCATGGTTGGGTGCATCTGTTCTAAGCCTTGGAGAGTGGTTCATCAAACGGATGCCATTTGTTCGTCATATCTACAATGCGTCCAAACAAATCAGTTCTGCAATATCGCCAGGTAAACTTTCTATTTTTTTTTTTCACTTTGATCTCCATCAATTTAAGTGCAACCATTAATATCTTTTTCAACATGTACAGATCAAAATACTCAGGCCTTCAAGGAAGTTGCGATTATTAGGCACCCCAGAATTGGTGAATATGCATTTGGGTTCATTACATCATCTGTTACTCTGCAGGTCCGTTATATCCTTCTATATATACCTGTTTATAGGCATTGAGTTAGTAGTTTAAATCAAGAAACTAGCTAACTTTGTTTTTGGCTTGGAAAATTCAAAAAAGTTAGAAACTTTATGAAAAACTTATATTTCAGGAATGATTTTTTAGCGAGATATGTATCCTGAAAATAGTAAAAGCTATACATGTTACCTTCTTGTAAAGTATCCTGTTAGGTTAAGCCTATTACTGGACGCAGGTCAGGTTCAGGTCGATCTACCTCAAAACAGGTGGGGGGGACTCGAGTCTCAACCAACCGACCTGTAGATTAAGTGAATTGTCATTAAGCTGCAGCATTGTATCGTAGATTATTACAATCTTAGTAATTAACAGTATTGAGGAGGTCGATAATTAAGCTATTTGTTGAGGTTTAATTCAATTTAAAATCATATTTTTAATTGTTGGCGGATCACACGGGTTTGACCTATGGACCCGTCGATAATGTTCGGGTCCTTGTTATCGACTCATCCAATTTCACGGGTCATGTCCGAGTCGGTATTCTCATGAACCGACCCAAGGGATTGACACGAATCGACACCTCTAGTTTCTCATATGATCTTTTTGTTTTAGTTTTTACAGAGCGTTACTTATCAAAAGTGAAGCAACTCTATTTTTTCTACTTATGTTAGTTTTTTGTTATATGTATATTGCTTCAAGAGGGGTATTCTAATGAATTGGGTCTCCTCTCGGTTATTTTATCACGACTCTTAGGACTTTCTTGCCGTAGATTTGTCAATTACTGGCTCTTGACATTTGTAATAAACTGCTAACCTCTAGTTTAATCCTATATATGTGGCAGAGCTATAATGGGGAGGAAGAACTTTGCTGTGTTTATGTTCCAACGAATCATCTTTACATAGGTGACGTATTCCTGATTAATACCAACGACGTTATCAGACCAAATCTCTCCGTCCGAGAAGGCATCGGTAAGTACTCTTTTTCCTACTTATATCCGCTCCATGTTCTCGCAATTATACACATTGTACATCACAGTATGATTTGGTGCTTTTGAACAATCACAATCTGAAACTCATATGGGACCCATGTCATTTCTGGTTGGACCATTGTAGGTCCTACATGTTTAGAAAGATAGAACAAGCTAGATCATTTGTTTTCTTTTACTAATGTTATCTTTATTTATGTCAGAGATTGTGGTTTCTGGAGGAATGTCGATGCCTCAATTCCTATCAACTGTAGAGCCTCGAATCATGCAAGGTGAAATATCAGGAAGAATATAGGTTGGTCGTGAAGGGCTTGGTTGCTGTGGTGATAGTGGCTGTAGGGGATCAGGAATATATTACTATTGGGCTCGGTTGTGGTGAATCAAGAGGTTACTGCTGTGTAGAGAAAGTGTAGGCATAGATAGTGTCGGATTTAACAGATACGAAATGGGTAGGTTCTGTTTTTATTTGGTGGTTCTTGTTCTGTGTTTTCTTTTTGGTCTGTGTAGTGTTGCCTTGGATTTGATTAACTTGCTTGTGTATTGATCAATAGATATATCACTCCAAATCCAATGAACCATGTTTCCTTAATGGGACTGCTATTCTAGGCTTGGGTCCAGTTTGGGACCCACATGTAGGGTACTGATGGCTCAATAATGAGGACTGACCTTCCATTTGGGGTTACCTGGTTGGCTGGTTCAGCCTGAGTCCATATTGTGGTTGTGGCCAAGTTTTGGGTTTGGACTTAGACTAGGAAGTATGGTCTCAATGGTATGGTTCGAGTGCAATCAAGTTCGCTTGTACGTTAGGGGTGTCAATTTGCGGGTTGGGTCGACCCACAGGTCGTGTCAGCCACGGGTCGTGTCAGGAATCGTGTGACCCAAACCTGACCCGTCTATTTGTATGGGTCAAAATTCGTAACCCAAACCTGACCCGCGGGTCAATGGGTCAACCCGCGGGTCAGGCTGACCCGTCAATAATAATAATGAAAAAGGCATGACTTCTTAACCCGTATAATATTATTATACAAGTGTTGTATCACCTTTCCTCCTTTAGTACCATCAAAATCAGCTTTCGACATGAATCTCAGCAAATACTATCCTATGAGAAAAAATTAGAGTAGATATTCATTACTTTTATCCAGATTGCTTTAGAAAAATGAATCACCTTAGCAAAATCAAAGACAAATCACGAATGAGTCAACCTGAATGTCTATATTGCCTTTTTATATGAAACGAACTTACATGAGTTTAGTCTATGTAAGGATCCTTCATAGACTTGTAAAGCGTGCCTTTAAACTCATGCATCACTCTCTCAACCTCTTCAAGAACACGTTTGAGTACTCCCACCTACAAGTTTAGCAAAACAATTTATCTGATACGAAGGTAATCTACACTTGTATAAGAAGCAAGGATGCAACATTCTAGCAAGTTAAATAACATGTTTTGCCAGCCATTTTATTGCTGTTACACTTTATCTGCTTGTTCGAGAAGCTAAAATGCAACAGAGGTACAAACCTATTATGCATGTTCTCACCTTCAATGGGTCACGGGTTGACCCATGGGTCAAGACTTCTGACCCAAACCTGACCCGTTTTTTCACGGATCATCCATGAATCGTGTCAAAATGACCCGTGGGTCAAAATGTCTGACCCAAACACGACCCGTGGGCGGGTCACCCACGGGTTGTGTCAAATTTTGACACCCCTACTTGTACGTAAGGATGGTGATGGACTGGTGCAAGACTGAATGTCTGATATAGTTATGGCAAGTATAGAGTATTTCATATATATATAAAAGTTTTAACTTTTTAATTTTAACATAATTGAGATTAATCAAAATTCAACACACGAGAAATACAAATTAATACGCAAAAACTAACATCATTCGAACTCCAAAGTTTAAAAATTACTATATAGAAGTCCGAGATTGCATCATACAGTCGGTCGACTTGACTTGATCCGTCCATTCATTGCGGACTCGGTTTAACGGTGACAGAGGAGTTTCAACCGTTGATTTTGAAATAGATCCGTCAGGTCAGGACTGGAGGGCCGTGGGATTTACGGTAAATTCCGCCCACCCAGTACTGTATCCGTCTTTCTCGTCTAAATTGATCGGCCTAATTCATCCCAAACCCTAGCTCCATCATCTCCCCTATATAACCAACGCATCAGCAGCGCTGTTTCACCATCTCATCAGTTTCTCTTTTATGAATATCAGCAGAGCTGCTCCGGGCGTAGCAGATCCATTAGGCTTCTTTGCTTTGTCAATTGATCTCTTCTTCTGCAAAATCGCTTCGTCTAATCAATTTGTTATCTCTTAGACAAGTAGCTATTCTTTGGGGCGGTGACGATTGATATTAAGGTCTCGTTCGTCGTAATTGGCCTCCGGGCCTTGCCGACCATACTGTTATATCACCACCCATATGCCGAGCCCCTCCCTCTCTTCAAACTTCCATCTTTTTCATTATTTTATTATCTGTCGTTGATTTTGTTAAAATAATTTAGTTTGGCCGATGATTAAATATCTTTTTTAAGACAAGCATATGTCTGAATTTAACAGTGTTGACAAACCTAATCTTCTCTATGAGGCCGTTGATTACAGAATTTAGTATTCGATTTTATTTAATGGCTTATGATGTTTAGTAATTTTTTAGTGAATGATAAATTATATGATTAGCCTATACCTACTGCCTTCATTCTGAGGCTAATTTTGATCTCAATCCTATTTTTTCTGCAACTACAGTGGATACAATGTAAAGATGGTTCAAGTGATGATTAAAAATGCATATGAATCTCTGTGATTAATACGTACTTCATAGTCTTTCGCTCCTATCTGATGTCCTCTTACCACCCAAGTATCACGTTAGTGACAATCCCTCACTTACGACCGACGCTTTCATCATCACTGTTGAAATCGATGAAGCAAACATCATCCTTCGATAGCATGGGCCGACGCAAGAAAGAGTTCAAAAAGTGTTGGCTTCTCTCTTATCGATATTAGCTATTAGTTTCTGGCGAGGGATGGAACATATTCAGAATTGACAGTGCTATTTATATTTTTCTATGAATATGTTATCATATATTAATCATTTAGAAATTTTAAGTTTGTAACAACTAATCCAAAGAAGAGGCATATATTTTTCTTGTACAGTAGTTTAAAGTTTAAACAACATTTTCGTGTAGAAATACATACTAATCGATCCGTTTATCTCTTCTCATGTCAAATCACATAAACGAGAACTGGCTTCGGTTTTCTGCCCAGTTCCGAATCCTGTCTGCCTCAGCCGCGTAAAGAGCTCTTTCCTGTAAATAGGATCCTTTTCAGGGTCAAGAACTTTTCAAACTAGATGTATGGAGTAATCTTGGCCCAAAAAAAAAAAAAATGTATGGAGTAAAATAATCACGCGAAAATAAATATAGGTGATTATTTAGTTACGTTAAAAAAATAATTAAATAATAATATTGAACAAATATGCACACAATATAATTTATAAATATATAAAGTGTTTATCATTTTTTATTTTGTACAACTCTCTTCGGGACTTCATCAGTTAGAATAATTGTTATTTACAGTAACTCTACGTTGATAATGAATAGTGATGATAAAAAAAATCATTCCCAAAACTTAAATTTGAATTCTCTTATTAAAAAAAGGATAAATTACTAACTGTTAGGTTTGTAAATGAATAATTGAAACTTATGCTGAACAGTTATTTATGTTTTAAAATGTGATTGAATAATTATAAAAACAATATGAAAAAATGATTAAAATACCATTTTACTGTTCTTCTTGTATCATTAAGTTCATCTTCATGTTCTTCAATTTCTTATTTCTCGATTCAAATCTGAAATCTGATTTCAAGCTTATATTTGTACATTTATGGGTTTGGACATAACCCAAATTTGCGTTTCTGGGTTCGATTCGAACTCAGATTTATACAAATCTGAGTTCAAAATCACGAAGAACCATAAAAAACATAAGATAAAAATAAATGATAAAATTATCATTTTTGTGATCATTTAATTAGATTTGTTGACAGCATACATTTAACCTTAAAATCACATTTTAAAAAATAATGGTTAACCAGTTACTTTATGTTATGCTATATTGATGAGTAATTGTTGTTTATCATTGATGAAAGGGTAGAAGACATTATTAAACAAATACGAATGAAGGTTGTGTTGTGTTGTTGTGCTGTGTTGTGTTGTTGTGCTATGTTGTGTTGTTTCAATATATGGTTGAAAAGGTTGTCTTGGAGAAATAGACATTTAAAATACCAATCTCCAGCTTTCCAATCATAAAAGGATAGACTACAAAAGGGATTCACAAAAACGAGAGAAAAATAAACAATATACAACACTACACGTGTCCATGATCAAGTCGTGCTATCAACAAGTATCACAGAGAAGTACTTTAATTTTTGTTTATTTATTATATATAATGATGCTAGAGTAATTAAAAATTGTCAATAACTACGTGCTTTAGTACTAATCAAGACTCTTAATCTAAAGAAAATGAAGCAATACATATACATGGCCTTATTCATAGGTTGACAAGTGTCCATCTTTAATTTAGGTATATATTCTTTCATCTTAATCAATTAGATTAGTCACCAATCAAAGTTTTTTTTTTTTGGCCACCTCCAATCAAAGTTGATTAGCATAAACTTTACTTTGGACCTATGTTTACTTTGTTCTTCTACTTTCTCTCGCTCTCTATACATTATATATTAACATTAACTGTGTGTTTGATATATTAATTAATACACGTATTGTATTGGTTAAGTATTAGTTAATATACGATATATTAATACATATTTATAATGTTTAGATGAATACATATACTAATATATGCCTAATATAATACAATGTTTGATTTTTATTTTACCTAAAGTGACAAAAATATATGAATATCCTTATATTTATTTTTTAATGTAAATATATTGTAACAGATATGTAAAAACTACAATATTTTGCTAATAATATTTCTAGAAGAAACAATGTTTTTTACGTTTGTTTTAAATATACTATGTTTCATTATTTTATTTTGGGTTTAGATTAAAATGTTAACTTTTCGTCTAACGGTTCGTTAACTTTGATGATGAGTGTACAACCGCCGATACTCTTTAATTCAGATTGGATAGCGCAACTGTTTTGATTACACGCGAATTATAAATCTGTTTTGAGTGAGTCATTCAGATAGTTGCGACTTTTTCTTCTTGTTTTTGGTCGTCGAACATCAGGAGGTTAACACGTGTCAAATAGGAAGATAAAGTCACACGTGGTCGAGGAAAACTAGGATTGGTCCCCCCTCCCCCACTCCAATTGCTGTCAACAAAGCAGAAAGACGAGATGCTTTTGTCCCTTACCATTACCACACATGGTCTGGGCCCACCTTTCCCTTTATATTATTTGCTATATACTGTGGGCCCACTTCCCTCTGTGCCAGACCACGCTATCAGGTCGTCATCTTCACTTCACCTTCACTCTATGACAGAAACATAATAATATATATATTCTTCTCTTTTGTGTGTGTGTTTTTATTTGAAAATCATTATGAAATTTTAAGTTAAAACTTAAAAAGTATTCGCTTTTTATTAATTAAGGGACACGGAAAGGATGGTACCGAGGGCGAGGGACGTAGCCAATTATAATTTGGTTTGAGTTAGATCCAATAAATCTATATTTATATTTTCTAATGACTTGAAATATAAATAGAAAATATTCCAAATAAAATCATAAATATTATTTTTATTTGCCAGTATCCAATCCCTTACTCATGAATCCCTAAGCATGGAGAGCCATGGTGGATAAATGCATGAGAAGATTCAGTGCATTCATCGCTGGACTTTCTTTACAACTCATGACCGACTATTTTTGCTCCTTTTTTAATAAAATAATTAGTTGACCATTTATATGAATATATTCATACTTATTAGGTATACATATATTTGTTACACATCTTAGACTCTGCACCCTATTTTATATATAAAAGTAATGATAGAGTTTAAATACTAAATTAAGAAATATTTGAAAGCTCTTATAGTGGAGTAATATATACTAAATGATGAAGCTCACTATTTCAAATTCCCTAAAGATCATATAAAGAAAAAATATATTTGTAAAAAGGGCTGTATATAGTGGAGTATCTTAATTTTCTCATTGAGGGCGAATCTAAAAAGGGTAGGTGAAAACAGTTACACATTGGGAAAAATTTCAGTGGTCTAACTAACCTGCTATTCGTGGATGATTTTATCCTTACGGGTTAAGCAACATTTGCAAACTACGACCATGATAACAACCTTACAATCTTTCTTATTTGACCTCAGGTCAAAAAGTTAATTTTGAAAAATCTAAAGTAGTGTTTTCAAAAAATTTGTCTCCCGCGAGTACAAACTAGTTGACGAGTTTCTTAAACCGCAAGAAGGTTGTCAATCTATCTAATTACCTAGGGTTTCCATTGATTTATCCAACAATGATTCCAAAACTTTCAAGTTTATCCTAGATAAAGTGAGATCTAAACTTGCAGGTTGGACATCAAAACTTTTATTTATGGCGAGGGTATATTAGTTAATTCCGTGATGGCTACTTTCTCCCCTCTCTTCATACAATGCACCTCCCCCCGAGCTCCACCTGTAAACCTCTGGACAAACTCAATAGAGACTTTCTCCGGGTCTCGTCAGATCAAAAAAGAAAATTATATGTTTTGAGTTGGGAAGTTGTTACTCTTTCTAAAGACAAGAGTGGGTAAGAAATATGACCATGATCGCAAGCTTTACTTGGAGACTAGGTAAGTCGTGACAACCTTGGGCAAAAGTACTAAGTTCAAGAAAACGTATGAAAAAACTATAAGAAAAATTTCATACCTTCAATTTTATGCTGTTTACATAATCATAACTATCTACATGAAACTAACATGCAATTATTATGTTTAAAAAATTAATATATAATATACATAATTCTCTTTAATTTGATCTTAAACAATTTATAATAAAAAGCTTTAATATATATATATACTCGCTTTTCATATATAAAATTATAATTTTTTTTTATAAAATTTAGTAAAGTAAAGTTTAGAAAAATCATAAATGTATATGAGAAATAAGTGAATAAAATTTTGTAACTTATCGGGAGAATGAAATATTTTAAACCAAGTTACATGACATGCTACACATGAGTGAGATGTATGTTTTAATTCAAAACATTTATTGATTCTAGTAGAATACAACAATGATATTTTATAGAAATATTTCTTTTAAAAAAAGAGTATGAAAAAACTATAAGAAAAAAATCATACACTAAATTTTATGTTGCATACATAATCATAAATATATACATGAAATTAACATGCAATTATTATTTCCATAAAATTAATATGTAATATAGATAATTATCTTTAATTTGATCTTAAATTTAACTTGTAATAAAAAGCTTTAATATATATATTTAGTCTTTTTTCATATATAAAATTATGACTTTTATATAAAATGTAGTAAATAAAAAAAGTTAAAAAAATTTATAAATGTATATGAGAAATAAGTGAATAAAATTTTATATAACTTATTGAGAGAATAAACGAAAGTTTTTAAACTAAATTACTTAACATGCCACACATAATTAAGAATTGTATGTTATAAGTGAATAAAATTTTATATAACTTATAACATACAATTCTTAATTATGTGTGGCATGTTAAGTAATTTAGTTTAAAAACTTTCGTTTATTCTCTCAATAAGTTATATAAAATTTTATTCACTTATTTCTCATATACATTTATAAATTTTTTTAACTTTTTTTATTTACTACATTTTATATAAAAGTCATAATTTTATATATGAAAAAAGACTAAATATATATATTAAAGCTTTTTATTACAAGTTAAATTTAAG
Source organism: Chamaenerion angustifolium (assembly GCA_946814005.1). Taxonomy (NCBI): domain Eukaryota; kingdom Viridiplantae; phylum Streptophyta; class Magnoliopsida; order Myrtales; family Onagraceae; genus Chamaenerion; species Chamaenerion angustifolium. The sequence continues at coordinate 12,145 of OX328278.1, read as the reverse complement.
ATCAAATTAAAGATAATTATCTATATTACATATTAATTTTATGGAAATAATAATTGCATGTTAATTTCATGTATATATTTATGATTATGTATGCAACATAAAATTTAGTGTATGATTTTTTTCTTATAGTTTTTTCATACTCTTTTTTTAAAAGAAATATTTCTATAAAATATCATTGTTGTATTCTACTAGAATCAATAAATGTTTTGAATTAAAACATACATCTCACTCATGTGTAGCATGTCATGTAACTTGGTTTAAAATATTTCATTCTCCCGATAAGTTACAAAATTTTATTCACTTATTTCTCATATACATTTATGATTTTTCTAAACTTTACTTTACTAAATTTTATAAAAAAAAATTATAATTTTATATATGAAAAGCGAGTATATATATATATTAAAGCTTTTTATTATAAATTGTTTAAGATCAAATTAAAGAGAATTATGTATATTATATATTAATTTTTTAAACATAATAATTGCATGTTAGTTTCATGTAGATAGTTATGATTATGTAAACAGCATAAAATTGAAGGTATGAAATTTTTCTTATAGTTTTTTCATACGTTTTCTTGAACTTAGTACTTTTGCCCAAGGTTGTCACGACTTACCTAGTCTCCAAGTAAAGCTTGCGATCATGGTCATATTTCTTACCCACTCTTGTCTTTAGAAAGAGTAACAACTTCCCAACTCAAAACATATAATTTTCTTTTTTGATCTGACGAGACCCGGAGAAAGTCTCTATTGAGTTTGTCCAGAGGTTTACAGGTGGAGCTCGGGGGGAGGTGCATTGTATGAAGAGAGGGGAGAAAGTAGCCATCACGGAATTAACTAATATACCCTCGCCATAAATAAAAGTTTTGATGTCCAACCTGCAAGTTTAGATCTCACTTTATCTAGGATTTAGGGTTTAGGGTTTAGGGTTTAGGGTTTAGGGTTTAGGGTTTAGGGTTTAGGGTTTAGGGTTTAGGGTTTAGGGTTTAGGGTTTAGGGTTTAGGGTTTAGGGTTTAGGGTTTAGGGTTTAGGGTTTAGGGTTTAGGGTTTAGGGTTTAGGGTTTAGGGTTTAGGGTTTAGGGTTTAGGGTTTAGGGTTTAGGGTTTAGGGTTTAGGGTTTAGGGTTTAGGGTTTAGGGTTTAGGGTTTAGGGTTTAGGGTTTAGGGTTTAGGGTTTAGGGTTTAGGGTTTAGGGTTTAGGGTTTAGGGTTTAGGGTTTAGGGTTTAGGGTTTAGGGTTTAGGGTTTAGGGTTTAGGGTTTAGGGTTTAGGGTTTAGGGTTTAGGGTTTAGGGTTTAGGGTTTAGGGTTTAGGGTTTAGGGTTTAGGGTTTAGGGTTTAGGGTTTAGGGTTTAGGGTTTAGGGTTTAGGGTTTAGGGTTTAGGGTTTAGGGTTTAGGGTTTAGGGTTTAGGGTTTAGGGTTTAGGGTTTAGGGTTTAGGGTTTAGGGTTTAGGGTTTAGGGTTTAGGGTTTAGGGTTTAGGGTTTAGGGTTTAGGGTTTAGGGTTTAGGGTTTAGGGTTTAGGGTTTAGGGTTTAGGGTTTAGGGTTTAGGGTTTAGGGTTTAGGGTTTAGGGTTTAGGGTTTAGGGTTTAGGGTTTAGGGTTTAGGGTTTAGGGTTTAGGGTTTAGGGTTTAGGGTTTAGGGTTTAGGGTTTAGGGTTTAGGGTTTAGGGTTTAGGGTTTAGGGTTTAGGGTTTAGGGTTTAGGGTTTAGGGTTTAGGGTTTAGGGTTTAGGGTTTAGGGTTTAGGGTTTAGGGTTTAGGGTTTAGGGTTTAGGGTTTAGGGTTTAGGGTTTAGGGTTTAGGGTTTAGGGTTTAGGGTTTAGGGTTTAGGGTTTAGGGTTTAGGGTTTAGGGTTTAGGGTTTAGGGTTTAGGGTTTAGGGTTTAGGGTTTAGGGTTTAGGGTTTAGGGTTTAGGGTTTAGGGTTTAGGGTTTAGGGTTTAGGGTTTAGGGTTTAGGGTTTAGGGTTTAGGGTTTAGGGTTTAGGGTTTAGGGTTTAGGGTTTAGGGTTTAGGGTTTAGGGTTTAGGGTTTAGGGTTTAGGGTTTAGGGTTTAGGGTTTAGGGTTTAGGGTTTAGGGTTTAGGGTTTAGGGTTTAGGGTTTAGGGTTTAGGGTTTAGGGTTTAGGGTTTAGGGTTTAGGGTTTAGGGTTTAGGGTTTAGGGTTTAGGGTTTAGGGTTTAGGGTTTAGGGTTTAGGGTTTAGGGTTTAGGGTTTAGGGTTTAGGGTTTAGGGTTTAGGGTTTAGGGTTTAGGGTTTAGGGTTTAGGGTTTAGGGTTTAGGGTTTAGGGTTTAGGGTTTAGGGTTTAGGGTTTAGGGTTTAGGGTTTAGGGTTTAGGGTTTAGGGTTTAGGGTTTAGGGTTTAGGGTTTAGGGTTTAGGGTTTAGGGTTTAGGGTTTAGGGTTTAGGGTTTAGGGTTTAGGGTTTAGGGTTTAGGGTTTAGGGTTTAGGGTTTAGGGTTTAGGGTTTAGGGTTTAGGGTTTAGGGTTTAGGGTTTAGGGTTTAGGGTTTAGGGTTTAGGGTTTAGGGTTTAGGGTTTAGGGTTTAGGGTTTAGGGTTTAGGGTTTAGGGTTTAGGGTTTAGGGTTTAGGGTTTAGGGTTTAGGGTTTAGGGTTTAGGGTTTAGGGTTTAGGGTTTAGGGTTTAGGGTTTAGGGTTTAGGGTTTAGGGTTTAGGGTTTAGGGTTTAGGGTTTAGGGTTTAGGGTTTAGGGTTTAGGGTTTAGGGTTTAGGGTTTAGGGTTTAGGGTTTAGGGTTTAGGGTTTAGGGTTTAGGGTTTAGGGTTTAGGGTTTAGGGTTTAGGGTTTAGGGTTTAGGGTTTAGGGTTTAGGGTTTAGGGTTTAGGGTTTAGGGTTTAGGGTTTAGGGTTTAGGGTTTAGGGTTTAGGGTTTAGGGTTTAGGGTTTAGGGTTTAGGGTTTAGGGTTTAGGGTTTAGGGTTTAGGGTTTAGGGTTTAGGGTTTAGGGTTTAGGGTTTAGGGTTTAGGGTTTAGGGTTTAGGGTTTAGGGTTTAGGGTTTAGGGTTTAGGGTTTAGGGTTTAGGGTTTAGGGTTTAGGGTTTAGGGTTTAGGGTTTAGGGTTTAGGGTTTAGGGTTTAGGGTTTAGGGTTTAGGGTTTAGGGTTTAGGGTTTAGGGTTTAGGGTTTAGGGTTTAGGGTTTAGGGTTTAGGGTTTAGGGTTTAGGGTTTAGGGTTTAGGGTTTAGGGTTTAGGGTTTAGGGTTTAGGGTTTAGGGTTTAGGGTTTAGGGTTTAGGGTTTAGGGTTTAGGGTTTAGGGTTTAGGGTTTAGGGTTTAGGGTTTAGGGTTTAGGGTTTAGGGTTTAGGGTTTAGGGTTTAGGGTTTAGGGTTTAGGGTTTAGGGTTTAGGGTTTAGGGTTTAGGGTTTAGGGTTTAGGGTTTAGGGTTTAGGGTTTAGGGTTTAGGGTTTAGGGTTTAGGGTTTAGGGTTTAGGGTTTAGGGTTTAGGGTTTAGGGTTTAGGGTTTAGGGTTTAGGGTTTAGGGTTTAGGGTTTAGGGTTTAGGGTTTAGGGTTTAGGGTTTAGGGTTTAGGGTTTAGGGTTTAGGGTTTAGGGTTTAGGGTTTAGGGTTTAGGGTTTAGGGTTTAGGGTTTAGGGTTTAGGGTTTAGGGTTTAGGGTTTAGGGTTTAGGGTTTAGGGTTTAGGGTTTAGGGTTTAGGGTTTAGGGTTTAGGGTTTAGGGTTTAGGGTTTAGGGTTTAGGGTTTAGGGTTTAGGGTTTAGGGTTTAGGGTTTAGGGTTTAGGGTTTAGGGTTTAGGGTTTAGGGTTTAGGGTTTAGGGTTTAGGGTTTAGGGTTTAGGGTTTAGGGTTTAGGGTTTAGGGTTTAGGGTTTAGGGTTTAGGGTTTAGGGTTTAGGGTTTAGGGTTTAGGGTTTAGGGTTTAGGGTTTAGGGTTTAGGGTTTAGGGTTTAGGGTTTAGGGTTTAGGGTTTAGGGTTTAGGGTTTAGGGTTTAGGGTTTAGGGTTTAGGGTTTAGGGTTTAGGGTTTAGGGTTTAGGGTTTAGGGTTTAGGGTTTAGGGTTTAGGGTTTAGGGTTTAGGGTTTAGGGTTTAGGGTTTAGGGTTTAGGGTTTAGGGTTTAGGGTTTAGGGTTTAGGGTTTAGGGTTTAGGGTTTAGGGTTTAGGGTTTAGGGTTTAGGGTTTAGGGTTTAGGGTTTAGGGTTTAGGGTTTAGGGTTTAGGGTTTAGGGTTTAGGGTTTAGGGTTTAGGGTTTAGGGTTTAGGGTTTAGGGTTTAGGGTTTAGGGTTTAGGGTTTAGGGTTTAGGGTTTAGGGTTTAGGGTTTAGGGTTTAGGGTTTAGGGTTTAGGGTTTAGGGTTTAGGGTTTAGGGTTTAGGGTTTAGGGTTTAGGGTTTAGGGTTTAGGGTTTAGGGTTTAGGGTTTAGGGTTTAGGGTTTAGGGTTTAGGGTTTAGGGTTTAGGGTTTAGGGTTTAGGGTTTAGGGTTTAGGGTTTAGGGTTTAGGGTTTAGGGTTTAGGGTTTAGGGTTTAGGGTTTAGGGTTTAGGGTTTAGGGTTTAGGGTTTAGGGTTTAGGGTTTAGGGTTTAGGGTTTAGGGTTTAGGGTTTAGGGTTTAGGGTTTAGGGTTTAGGGTTTAGGGTTTAGGGTTTAGGGTTTAGGGTTTAGGGTTTAGGGTTTAGGGTTTAGGGTTTAGGGTTTAGGGTTTAGGGTTTAGGGTTTAGGGTTTAGGGTTTAGGGTTTAGGGTTTAGGGTTTAGGGTTTAGGGTTTAGGGTTTAGGGTTTAGGGTTTAGGGTTTAGGGTTTAGGGTTTAGGGTTTAGGGTTTAGGGTTTAGGGTTTAGGGTTTAGGGTTTAGGGTTTAGGGTTTAGGGTTTAGGGTTTAGGGTTTAGGGTTTAGGGTTTAGGGTTTAGGGTTTAGGGTTTAGGGTTTAGGGTTTAGGGTTTAGGGTTTAGGGTTTAGGGTTTAGGGTTTAGGGTTTAGGGTTTAGGGTTTAGGGTTTAGGGTTTAGGGTTTAGGGTTTAGGGTTTAGGGTTTAGGGTTTAGGGTTTAGGGTTTAGGGTTTAGGGTTTAGGGTTTAGGGTTTAGGGTTTAGGGTTTAGGGTTTAGGGTTTAGGGTTTAGGGTTTAGGGTTTAGGGTTTAGGGTTTAGGGTTTAGGGTTTAGGGTTTAGGGTTTAGGGTTTAGGGTTTAGGGTTTAGGGTTTAGGGTTTAGGGTTTAGGGTTTAGGGTTTAGGGTTTAGGGTTTAGGGTTTAGGGTTTAGGGTTTAGGGTTTAGGGTTTAGGGTTTAGGGTTTAGGGTTTAGGGTTTAGGGTTTAGGGTTTAGGGTTTAGGGTTTAGGGTTTAGGGTTTAGGGTTTAGGGTTTAGGGTTTAGGGTTTAGGGTTTAGGGTTTAGGGTTTAGGGTTTAGGGTTTAGGGTTTAGGGTTTAGGGTTTAGGGTTTAGGGTTTAGGGTTTAGGGTTTAGGGTTTAGGGTTTAGGGTTTAGGGTTTAGGGTTTAGGGTTTAGGGTTTAGGGTTTAGGGTTTAGGGTTTAGGGTTTAGGGTTTAGGGTTTAGGGTTTAGGGTTTAGGGTTTAGGGTTTAGGGTTTAGGGTTTAGGGTTTAGGGTTTAGGGTTTAGGGTTTAGGGTTTAGGGTTTAGGGTTTAGGGTTTAGGGTTTAGGGTTTAGGGTTTAGGGTTTAGGGTTTAGGGTTTAGGGTTTAGGGTTTAGGGTTTAGGGTTTAGGGTTTAGGGTTTAGGGTTTAGGGTTTAGGGTTTAGGGTTTAGGGTTTAGGGTTTAGGGTTTAGGGTTTAGGGTTTAGGGTTTAGGGTTTAGGGTTTAGGGTTTAGGGTTTAGGGTTTAGGGTTTAGGGTTTAGGGTTTAGGGTTTAGGGTTTAGGGTTTAGGGTTTAGGGTTTAGGGTTTAGGGTTTAGGGTTTAGGGTTTAGGGTTTAGGGTTTAGGGTTTAGGGTTTAGGGTTTAGGGTTTAGGGTTTAGGGTTTAGGGTTTAGGGTTTAGGGTTTAGGGTTTAGGGTTTAGGGTTTAGGGTTTAGGGTTTAGGGTTTAGGGTTTAGGGTTTAGGGTTTAGGGTTTAGGGTTTAGGGTTTAGGGTTTAGGGTTTAGGGTTTAGGGTTTAGGGTTTAGGGTTTAGGGTTTAGGGTTTAGGGTTTAGGGTTTAGGGTTTAGGGTTTAGGGTTTAGGGTTTAGGGTTTAGGGTTTAGGGTTTAGGGTTTAGGGTTTAGGGTTTAGGGTTTAGGGTTTAGGGTTTAGGGTTTAGGGTTTAGGGTTTAGGGTTTAGGGTTTAGGGTTTAGGGTTTAGGGTTTAGGGTTTAGGGTTTAGGGTTTAGGGTTTAGGGTTTAGGGTTTAGGGTTTAGGGTTTAGGGTTTAGGGTTTAGGGTTTAGGGTTTAGGGTTTAGGGTTTAGGGTTTAGGGTTTAGGGTTTAGGGTTTAGGGTTTAGGGTTTAGGGTTTAGGGTTTAGGGTTTAGGGTTTAGGGTTTAGGGTTTAGGGTTTAGGGTTTAGGGTTTAGGGTTTAGGGTTTAGGGTTTAGGGTTTAGGGTTTAGGGTTTAGGGTTTAGGGTTTAGGGTTTAGGGTTTAGGGTTTAGGGTTTAGGGTTTAGGGTTTAGGGTTTAGGGTTTAGGGTTTAGGGTTTAGGGTTTAGGGTTTAGGGTTTAGGGTTTAGGGTTTAGGGTTTAGGGTTTAGGGTTTAGGGTTTAGGGTTTAGGGTTTAGGGTTTAGGGTTTAGGGTTTAGGGTTTAGGGTTTAGGGTTTAGGGTTTAGGGTTTAGGGTTTAGGGTTTAGGGTTTAGGGTTTAGGGTTTAGGGTTTAGGGTTTAGGGTTTAGGGTTTAGGGTTTAGGGTTTAGGGTTTAGGGTTTAGGGTTTAGGGTTTAGGGTTTAGGGTTTAGGGTTTAGGGTTTAGGGTTTAGGGTTTAGGGTTTAGGGTTTAGGGTTTAGGGTTTAGGGTTTAGGGTTTAGGGTTTAGGGTTTAGGGTTTAGGGTTTAGGGTTTAGGGTTTAGGGTTTAGGGTTTAGGGTTTAGGGTTTAGGGTTTAGGGTTTAGGGTTTAGGGTTTAGGGTTTAGGGTTTAGGGTTTAGGGTTTAGGGTTTAGGGTTTAGGGTTTAGGGTTTAGGGTTTAGGGTTTAGGGTTTAGGGTTTAGGGTTTAGGGTTTAGGGTTTAGGGTTTAGGGTTTAGGGTTTAGGGTTTAGGGTTTAGGGTTTAGGGTTTAGGGTTTAGGGTTTAGGGTTTAGGGTTTAGGGTTTAGGGTTTAGGGTTTAGGGTTTAGGGTTTAGGGTTTAGGGTTTAGGGTTTAGGGTTTAGGGTTTAGGGTTTAGGGTTTAGGGTTTAGGGTTTAGGGTTTAGGGTTTAGGGTTTAGGGTTTAGGGTTTAGGGTTTAGGGTTTAGGGTTTAGGGTTTAGGGTTTAGGGTTTAGGGTTTAGGGTTTAGGGTTTAGGGTTTAGGGTTTAGGGTTTAGGGTTTAGGGTTTAGGGTTTAGGGTTTAGGGTTTAGGGTTTAGGGTTTAGGGTTTAGGGTTTAGGGTTTAGGGTTTAGGGTTTAGGGTTTAGGGTTTAGGGTTTAGGGTTTAGGGTTTAGGGTTTAGGGTTTAGGGTTTAGGGTTTAGGGTTTAGGGTTTAGGGTTTAGGGTTTAGGGTTTAGGGTTTAGGGTTTAGGGTTTAGGGTTTAGGGTTTAGGGTTTAGGGTTTAGGGTTTAGGGTTTAGGGTTTAGGGTTTAGGGTTTAGGGTTTAGGGTTTAGGGTTTAGGGTTTAGGGTTTAGGGTTTAGGGTTTAGGGTTTAGGGTTTAGGGTTTAGGGTTTAGGGTTTAGGGTTTAGGGTTTAGGGTTTAGGGTTTAGGGTTTAGGGTTTAGGGTTTAGGGTTTAGGGTTTAGGGTTTAGGGTTTAGGGTTTAGGGTTTAGGGTTTAGGGTTTAGGGTTTAGGGTTTAGGGTTTAGGGTTTAGGGTTTAGGGTTTAGGGTTTAGGGTTTAGGGTTTAGGGTTTAGGGTTTAGGGTTTAGGGTTTAGGGTTTAGGGTTTAGGGTTTAGGGTTTAGGGTTTAGGGTTTAGGGTTTAGGGTTTAGGGTTTAGGGTTTAGGGTTTAGGGTTTAGGGTTTAGGGTTTAGGGTTTAGGGTTTAGGGTTTAGGGTTTAGGGTTTAGGGTTTAGGGTTTAGGGTTTAGGGTTTAGGGTTTAGGGTTTAGGGTTTAGGGTTTAGGGTTTAGGGTTTAGGGTTTAGGGTTTAGGGTTTAGGGTTTAGGGTTTAGGGTTTAGGGTTTAGGGTTTAGGGTTTAGGGTTTAGGGTTTAGGGTTTAGGGTTTAGGGTTTAGGGTTTAGGGTTTAGGGTTTAGGGTTTAGGGTTTAGGGTTTAGGGTTTAGGGTTTAGGGTTTAGGGTTTAGGGTTTAGGGTTTAGGGTTTAGGGTTTAGGGTTTAGGGTTTAGGGTTTAGGGTTTAGGGTTTAGGGTTTAGGGTTTAGGGTTTAGGGTTTAGGGTTTAGGGTTTAGGGTTTAGGGTTTAGGGTTTAGGGTTTAGGGTTTAGGGTTTAGGGTTTAGGGTTTAGGGTTTAGGGTTTAGGGTTTAGGGTTTAGGGTTTAGGGTTTAGGGTTTAGGGTTTAGGGTTTAGGGTTTAGGGTTTAGGGTTTAGGGTTTAGGGTTTAGGGTTTAGGGTTTAGGGTTTAGGGTTTAGGGTTTAGGGTTTAGGGTTTAGGGTTTAGGGTTTAGGGTTTAGGGTTTAGGGTTTAGGGTTTAGGGTTTAGGGTTTAGGGTTTAGGGTTTAGGGTTTAGGGTTTAGGGTTTAGGGTTTAGGGTTTAGGGTTTAGGGTTTAGGGTTTAGGGTTTAGGGTTTAGGGTTTAGGGTTTAGGGTTTAGGGTTTAGGGTTTAGGGTTTAGGGTTTAGGGTTTAGGGTTTAGGGTTTAGGGTTTAGGGTTTAGGGTTTAGGGTTTAGGGTTTAGGGTTTAGGGTTTAGGGTTTAGGGTTTAGGGTTTAGGGTTTAGGGTTTAGGGTTTAGGGTTTAGGGTTTAGGGTTTAGGGTTTAGGGTTTAGGGTTTAGGGTTTAGGGTTTAGGGTTTAGGGTTTAGGGTTTAGGGTTTAGGGTTTAGGGTTTAGGGTTTAGGGTTTAGGGTTTAGGGTTTAGGGTTTAGGGTTTAGGGTTTAGGGTTTAGGGTTTAGGGTTTAGGGTTTAGGGTTTAGGGTTTAGGGTTTAGGGTTTAGGGTTTAGGGTTTAGGGTTTAGGGTTTAGGGTTTAGGGTTTAGGGTTTAGGGTTTAGGGTTTAGGGTTTAGGGTTTAGGGTTTAGGGTTTAGGGTTTAGGGTTTAGGGTTTAGGGTTTAGGGTTTAGGGTTTAGGGTTTAGGGTTTAGGGTTTAGGGTTTAGGGTTTAGGGTTTAGGGTTTAGGGTTTAGGGTTTAGGGTTTAGGGTTTAGGGTTTAGGGTTTAGGGTTTAGGGTTTAGGGTTTAGGGTTTAGGGTTTAGGGTTTAGGGTTTAGGGTTTAGGGTTTAGGGTTTAGGGTTTAGGGTTTAGGGTTTAGGGTTTAGGGTTTAGGGTTTAGGGTTTAGGGTTTAGGGTTTAGGGTTTAGGGTTTAGGGTTTAGGGTTTAGGGTTTAGGGTTTAGGGTTTAGGGTTTAGGGTTTAGGGTTTAGGGTTTAGGGTTTAGGGTTTAGGGTTTAGGGTTTAGGGTTTAGGGTTTAGGGTTTAGGGTTTAGGGTTTAGGGTTTAGGGTT